>OX122929.1:5242500-6442500 GCA_944738685.1 Synanthedon myopaeformis
ATATGTTATAATTTTTTTTTATTCGTTGCTATCAGTGCTTCATTGTTCTAACTTTACTTTTCTCTTGGACCCATTTATTATGTTAAATAAGCAAGACTTTCTATATTGCTTCATATCTTCACTTTATTCACTATAATTTCTTTGTATAATATATATATATATATCAAAATTTACTAAACAAACATTTTTAATATAACTTCTAAAGAACATTCTCTATTAAAATCTTAAAAGCAACTGTGACATTCATTCTGAAAAAACCCCATCACTTAAAATAAATAAAATAAATAAATATCTTCACACATTCCACACAGCACCATCTAGTTCCACAGTAAGCAACTAATGCTTGTATTATGGATACCAGACAGTTTATATAATACATAAATTACTTTTTTTTTGTAAATACATACATATTATAAATACAAAACATCCATGACTCAGGTACAAATGTAAAATGTTAACACATAAACATTCGCCCCTAGCGGTATTCGAACCCGCGACCGTTTGGTTAACAGCTAGGGTTACTAGCCACTAGACCAAACTTGTTTTTTAAAATCACATTCCAAATAATATTTCTTAAATTTATGACCCTCTAACAATCTCTAACCTCTTCAAACTTCTGTGGCATTGTGAAATGGCATTGTGGCACTCTCTAAATTTAACAATATTAATCTAACTTAACAATAATAAATCCAATCGAACTTTGATATTTATTTAACCAAAGTAGACATTTAGATTATTTTCAGGACTCGGTCATTACAATTTTATTTTTTGTGTTTAGATTCCTCATTTCAATATTAACAAAAAAAAATAAAAAATCAAAATTCAGTCAAATAGTGGCATGGCGTTTAGCAGTCATAAATTGGTCCGCTTTTCTGGCAAAGCATCCACACCCTTACAGTTATTTCAGTTTTGGCACAGAATAGGTAATAGTACAAGGTTTTGGAGGTTTTGGTCACATTTTTATTCCAATATATAATAATGTAAAGAAAATGGTCGGGCACCTCTACCTATATAAATTATTATTTTTATTAAAAATGCGTGATGCGATGCTGCTTCCAGTGAATAACATTGTTGTTTAGCTATATTCTTACAACAGCCGTCAGTTGTCGACCCCTTGTCACTGAAAATTGGCATCAAACGGACGACATTATAGAACACATTGTCTTTCCAAAATGGCGTCAGATTAAAGACAATTAAGATCATACAGAATGATTAAGATACAACCCAAATTATAGGTATTTACCTATCATGCTTTTCTTTAATTGTTTATTTCATTAATATTTTATCTAAAAAAATATTAATCTGGTAGTAATTGATTATGGTTATGTTTAGACATTGTTTTTGATTTGTGTTGCTATATGCCGATATGCCCCCCATACATTTTATCTGAGAATGTTGACACGTTCATTATCAGGTAAGTATTTTGGAGTAACTTTGGCAAACAACATTTATCTATTAGATAGATGTATACATATTAGGTACATGTAGGTAGTTATTATGAAGACATAAAATATTTGTTTAAAGATAATTTGAAACTTAAAACAATAGATATGTAAGTAGGTGTATGCAATAACATAACAATATATTTTTTACTTACCTACATTTAGCGAGAATGATAATGGTGCCCCCATTCTGTGCTTTATTGTCCACCAAAGAAATTAATTTTCCAAATCCAAATTTATTTTCCTTGTACCTAAACCATTCCACTAAAATATGATCAACTGATCCTTCGTAAAGTTGGTTACATTTGCCTTTAGACAAAAAGATTTTTTTGTATTTGGAATCTTAGCTGCTCAATTTGGCATAGACAACACGAGCCAATCTTAACTTAGCACAGGTATTCACTTCTAAACTGAAGTGATATTTGAACGCTGAATTAGCAATGAAAAATTAACTAGCCTGAAAAGATCGGGCTGAATCAACCAGTGTCTTTATCAGTTATTCGAAATTCGAACTTATTATGAGATTCTTATATTTGTTAAACTTGTTATTATAACTTGTGACTTAAAGTGTGTATCTACCTAAGTTTTATAGATATAATATATTTTGCCTCCATCCATCCATTCAGAAAGTATTTTGTTAGCGCGACGAAATGGCAATAACTCCTACAAGTATCTAAACACCTACCTATTAAAATAGATAATAATAATTAACTTTTCTTTATTATAATAAAATAAAATAAAAATTGATTCTACTGAATCAGTTACTTCGAAATTCAATTTTGCCTCCATTCAGAAAGTAAGTAAGTAAGTAGGTAGGTACGTACATATTTTGTTCGCGCCACGAAATGCCAATAAACCCTACAAGTAAACATACCTATACTAAAATAGATAATAATGTAATATCTTTATTATACTTGTTTTTTTAAACTTCACAATTACAACGCGAGTAGATATGTCGATTTTATAGCGATGTGCTCGTTTGTACAGATAAAATTTTAATTACGTATACCATTTCAACACTGACAACTCCCTGGTGGGCGTCGGCTGTTGTATCAACTTTACATAAATTACTTACCCTCATTTTGATATTGACTCGGCAACAACATCGTAAACTACTCGTTGATAACATATTTTATATTGTTTGTTCATTTGGATCTAAATATATAATACTTGAGATTGTATATCCTGTTAAAATAATGTTTAACAGGACCATAGTCTCTGTCACCAATATTCAGTCAAGATAAGGGAATCTGAGTAATGTAGTCCAGACTGATCTAGACATATCAGTGCTGGCTGAAAATCAGCGCTGCAGGTGCTTGTCTAGCATCTCAGCACAATGCTGAGCCAGTATCTGATTTTATTAATTTCTGTCTTGTGGTTTTTGTATTATGTTTGTGTCAGTGTTGCGTGAATAAAATTCTTTCTTTCTTTTATTCTTTCTTTATCGAGATTTAGTCTTAAAGCGAATAAATTGATTAACAAAAGTATTTATTCTCCTGTCTTGATTTAAATTTGAATTAAAATCAAGGCAGGAGATTAAATATTTTATATAATTTTTTTATTTTTTATTAAGTATTGTTTCTGTCATAAATCTGCAATATCTTAAAATATGTTTAGTATACTTACATAAAAATAATATTTTTACATTACATTAAATTCAAACTTCGATAATACCATATCGTTTTGATAACATTGTTTATTGTTAATAAAATTATAACTACGATTTATCATTACGCCTTTAATTTCGTCGATTTAAAACTTACTTCAACTACCTAAATAATATTTTGGGGTAAGTATCTTAATGTAAACTTATATATCTACTTACCTACTCAATTCGCCAGATTGTATTTTACTATTTATTTCAATTAATTATTCGTTTATTATTTTTTCATCCATACTTCCATACTATATAGTATAATATACTGTTTTACTATCCATACCAATTTTATAAATGTGAAAGTAACTCTGTCTGTCTGTTATCTTTTCACGCTCTAGGAGAAAGGACTTAGGGTACCTTTCACCCAGAAAAAAAATACTATTCCCGAGGGATCATCCAAAATAAAATAAAAACCTAACGCCTGGTCAAAGTATAACAAGAGGTCAAGCTTTATATTGCTTATTATATTTTATTTTTCATTTTTCAAAGCAGACGAAGTCGCGGGCACCAAGTAGGTAGTGGTTTATAAAGCGATAGCGGAATGAACTCTGGCATTTCTTACGTACTCACTGAAAAATAATGTGCTTTATTTCATAGTGTTTCTATAAGAGGGTGATTACTGCCACCAGAGGGGCTTCCAAATTTATATCTGCGAAACGCAGTGTTCTATGTCACTATTAAATACGTTGACGTTAGTTCTCAACTAAATGTCTCTGTTGCTAAAGTAAAATTGTTTTCGTCAGGTCGCGGAAAAGTCACAAAACAATTTGTAGTCGACCATTCAGTCGCTCGCATTTGAGATCACGCCACGCGTCTAAATTTAGAGTAATCGCTAAAATTTGTTAATCAAGCATTTAATAATAATAATAATAATAATAATAATAACTTTATTTCAGACATTTGTGTCCATAAATTATAAACTAAATTATGTTACATATTATACAAAAACAAAAAGTAAAATAAAAATTAAAAATTAACACAAACTGATTATCATTTTCTATTAAGGGTGATATGCGATTTCACCCAATGTTTTAGTATTGGGCAGTCCACCTTCCCAGCAATCACCTTCAACAGCGTGTCTGTGCTGCCTCGCACCCTAGTCATCAGGGATGCTATTCTCATTCTTAATATAGCATAGAAATCTGCAACTCTTGTATTGGCAAACATCCCTGATGCACTACAGTATCGCGGCAGACCCAGAAACACTCTGAAAGCATTGTTGTATTGGACGCGTAGGGCATTAAACGATTTTTGAGTGTAGTTAACCCACAGGCTACATGTATAAAAAGACTGACAATATGTCTTAAATAATGTTATTTTAACGTCATTAGAACAACGCGCAAACCTGCGGGCGATCATATTACATCTCACTGCTAAAGCCCTTCGTTCCCTCGCAATATCTATATCGTCCGACAAATCCTCCGTAACCCAGTGGCCCAGGTATTTGAATTGACTCACCCTAACAAGTGGGGAACCATTCAGTGATATGGGTGGTACAAAGTTGTATTTTTTTTGTTCCGGCCTTGAACATTAACAGCTCACTCTTGGTGGAATTATACCTGAGCCCATGGGTTTCAGCGTATTTCTCGCATATATTCAATAGTGTTCTAAGGGCACTGATTGAAGGTGCCAGCAGCACCATATCGTCTGCGTAGCTAATGTTGTTAATATAGCAACCATCGATAGAACAACCGATACCAGCGCTGTTGAGTTCTTTGACCAGTGAGTTCATATACAGATTAAAAAAGTTTAGGTGAAGTTATTCCACCTTGTCTTACGCCACATTCCAATCTGTATATATCCGAAAGTGAATTTGCCCATCGTACATTATTGGTTTGGTTGTTGTACCAATATTTGAATATATTAATAATTTCTAAAGGTAAGGTTGTTTCTGAATGCATTTTATTCCATAAGACTTCGTATGAGACCAGGTCGAAGGCTTTAGACAAGTCCAAAAAGCATGCATACACAGGAGTTTTCCTATCAGTATAACAGATGAACCAATATTAGGTATGTCTTTTGTCTTGCCCCATAACCATAGAAAACTGTGGATTTTTAAAATTCATTAATTATTCATAAACTAGAATTCGCATTGCAAGTAAATTATCGAATTGGGATTTATTACCACATAAATATTTCACCGCTGCCTACAATCAATTGGATTGGACAATAAATTTTTAGAGAGTACCTACATCAAAAAAATTAGAAAAGGCAGCACGGACGAAGTCGCGAGCAAAAGCTAGTAATTAGGTTTGATATACATACTATAACTATAACACTAGCTATGCCCACGGTATTTATTGGAAAAATATTTAATGTATTTACACGGTTTGTTTACGATTTTATGTATATAGATATTAGCACAAAATTAATAAATTCCATTCGAGGGACACACCTCTTCGCGAATGTGTTAACATCTCAATCACGACAATCTAGATTTGCTTTACAATAACATTCGCTATTGAAACAGTGAAACAGTTAGGTACCTACTTATTCATAAGGTTTAAAAAAAAATGTCATTAAATTTTTACTAGTTTTTATTAGGGTTTCGAAAAAAAAATAGCCAAAATGAGAAGTAACCCCGTCAGTATATCATTTTTTTTGTTATCTTTAAAATAAAATATTGTTTCTTTATCTTATAATAATATTTATGGAATGGACACTGGCTGACGGACTAGCTAGATAAATAAATGATTTCCTTGAGCGGTTAAACGAGGTACAAAGTCCACGACCAGTTGGTCGTCGTGGCGACAGCAATAGATTACAAATGTGTGCGGTCGTGAACAAATTATACGACGAGACACACCTCTTTAGGGCCTCGTATTTACGTCATCAATCTAATCGTGTATTGGGAATATTTTTGGTTTTTGTATCAAGACTGTCCACGTCTAAAAATTCATTGACTTGGTAAACCTTTTTTAAACAAATAGAAAATTAATTGTACTATATTTATTTTAATTTCTTATAGAACCTATAATTACATCAACTATAGTTTCCTAAACCTCGAGAGAGATATCAGCATACTTGCTTTATTTATATCTTAGTGTTTCTAGCTGGTTTCTAGTGTTTTCAGCCGACAGAGCTTAGTTAACATAAATAAATATTCGTGCCCAGTGGATCAGACGTGAAATGGTACAGCATGTAGTTGAAAACACACATAATTACTTTCTCATTGACAGTATTATTGTTGCAAGAAAACCTACCGATGACAATTTTACATCACCCTTGACCCGGACAGACATAGATGACATGACGTTTAATGATAAACTTAAATATAAATATTTGCGACAACTTCTGATGCGATGAGATTAATTTTATTTGTTAGAAGAAATAAATTATGTAATGGTAGTGTTGACAATTAAGTCTATGCATTAATCAATATGAATCTGCATTAAGTTGCTGAGAAGTTGGATATCTCGCAGACTACTTGATGTACGTGTGTCTGTCTGTGTAATCGTAGCTCCCAAACTAAACCATCGATTTGATGAGTTTTTTTTTGAAAGCTGACTTGATCGGTATGGTCCCAGACCATCAGGCCATTCCATAATTGACGAAGGAATTTGACTAACTTCTACAGGTTAGATTAATGTGAAATTTATTTTGATAAACTGTTACTTCGGTGGTATTTCCATGACATGGTAACCTTGAACTGATGTTGCAGCATCAAGTAGACTACGGGATACCCAACTCCTTAGCAAGTTACAGCAGATATAGCGTATTTGGGCTCAATAGAAGTCGGGGATTAGTTTATAATTTTTAATTACAGCTTGTTTAACAATCAATGTATATTGTTGCAGTTTCAATGCATACACGTCGCATCAGCCAGTTTGCGCCGCTATTGATCGCATTGGTTGGACTACCCGCAAGGGGCAAAAGTCAGTTCGCGCATCGTCTCTCCAGACATCTCAACTGGAATGGAGAAAGTACTAAAGGTAATTAATACTAATGACATTCCGATATCACATAAGATCATATCGATATTAATCAAAATATACCTAAAGTCTCTTAGAGGCTTCAAAAGTTACTCAGTTTGACTGATGAAAACGCAGTCATCCAACACTAGTTATCCAATATTTTGAAAAATCAATGAAATGTACCCTTTTCATTGATTTTTCAAAATATTTTTTTGTAAGTTACTAGCGACCAGGCTTCGCAATTGTTATATATAAAAATCTTAATCGTTTATCCGTCTTTCCATACCTGAAATCCAAATTAAAATCAGTCTACCCACTCTTGAGTTTTTGAAGCGTGATTTAACATTTTTATATCTATACTCTATACTATAATAATATTATAAAGAAAGAAGATTTGTATGTTTGTAATGAAATACTCAATAACTATTGGACTGACTTTGAAAATTCTTTCACCTATAGAAAGCTACATTATCAGCGAGTAACATGGGCTTTATTTTATAAAGTTACGCGAACGAAATCGCGTGCAACAGCTAGTAGTATAATAAAGAAGAAAAGATAACAAGCATTAATCACTTCCTTATTTTCATTTGATACATATTTTGATTTACTTTGAGATTGACAATTACGTGAAATTCTATACATTCGTTCAATGTAAACAAACGTGATGTTTCTCATTGCAAAAACCACGAATAGGTACAAACGGATCGGATCGCCCTGACCTAGATGGTAGGACCTACACTCTTGTTGATCTTGCTCTTTATAGTAATGTATATACATTTTGCCTAACACATGCTACATTGCAGATTAGATAAAAGTGATTAATAAGTTCCGTAACAGCCCAATGTTATATGATATTGAAATAATGAGAATATATTTTTACATGAACGAAAAATCAAAAGCCATAATGAATTAAGGTCATAACAAAATTATCCCTCCTTCCTGACTATCTATGCACATGCAAAACTACTAAGTGTACACTTTATCTTATAACGTAAGGATCCTCTAAGAAATGATTTTTTTTTAAATTCAATCTCCGCTCGCTTATACCTAGGTAATAAATATTAGACACCCATTCTTCAATTTTCATTAAATGTACTGTTATTTTGTATAATGCAGTGTTCGACTGCAGCGAGTACCGCCGTCGTCACATGGATCTTTATGGTACCCATGACATATTCCGAGCTGACAACCAACAAGGATCTTCAATTCGTCGCCAAAGCGCCCGCGAAGCGGTTCAAGATGCAGTCTTGTGGCTCAAAGAAGGCAACGGGGTCGCTGTAAGTCTTCTAATAATTTCTATGTACATATTATTCTAATAAATAATTTGACTCTACCAAGAATTGTCTTAGCAATACTAGAACAACTCCAGTTTACTATTCTGTTTTATGTTTCAAAGATCTATCTAAATACTGACGACCTTTGGTTCAATATACTATGGAACAATGGAACAAATGGTTCAATATATCTTTCCAGAGACAAGTTTTAATTTGAACAAAAAGTTTTGAAAGACTAAGAAGAAGAATCCAAGCTTTCAAAACTTGTTTAAATAGGAGTTACAAACAACATGAGTACAGTTTTAATGAACTAGATGACACATCTCAGATAATAAAATTATATGTTAGGAAAATTTCGTTTTATATAAATATTGTTATATAGCTGCAATAAATACTTGTGTATTGTATTTAGAAGAGGAAACTTGGAAAAGACCTAAAACGTACAATTCGAATTTTCCAATAAATCATCAATTAAAAAAATCATAATCCACCACCGATAAAGTTATAAAATCATCATTTAAAGAATTGTGACAAAAAAATTCAGCGTTGTTATTTAAATCAATTAATTAGCTACGAACTAATGATAGTCTATCTACAGCTATCTTGTTTACGTTGTTTTCGAGGAAACTAAAGAAGCCAACGCTAAAATTAAGACAGACATGACATTTCAAAAAACATTGTAAACATAACAGGAGCGTTATTCAGGTTTTGTGTTTCAGATATTCGATGGCACAAATATAACCCGGGAGCAACGTCGGGAATTGCACGAATACTGCATATCCGATATGGGCTTCAGGGTTTTGTTCATCGAGTGTGTTTGCGAAGACCAGGACTTACTCGAGAGAAATATCATTGAAATCCTTCATTACTCCGCTGATTACAAGTCGATGAGTGAAGTGGAGGCAGTCGACGACTTGAGAAAGAAGATGGAGCATTACATGAGGCAATATGAGCCAATTGATGAGAGCCTTGAAGCCATCAGTTTTGTTAGAGTCGAGAATATGGGTGAGACAGTCACAGCGCACAGAGTAGCCGGACAGAAAGAGTCCGGAATACTTGGATATTTGACTGGAATGAGGGCTTACCCGCAAACACTCTACTTTACTAGGGTAAGTGCTTTTCAACAGCTTGCGTCATCCTGAACATTAACAACGATAGTTTATCAGCTAATTGGTTAAAGATAAACATGTTTTTCATCGATTTACATGAGAGGGAAACATGTGGCACTTGCTAAGTATATATAAATAAACCGCTTCGTTCTTAATTTAAACGGATGTCTAGTCGAGTAAACAAGGTCAAAAACCGATGACTTCGCAGATGTTTACAGAGACTTTATTTTCAAAGATAATGGCAAAAACTGCAAACGAATAAAATAGATATATTCGTAGATTTCACTGATTTTGTAGCAACAAGTAAAAAAATATTGTATGTTTATTACTCGTATTTAATTGTGTTATGGTAGATCCAAAAGCTGTAAATCTCTACTAATCCTACTTATATTAGAAATGGGAAAGTTTGTGAGATGGAATTACTTTTTCACGAACGGTTATTGATGAAACTTATATATATCACAGTTATCATATTGGGTATAATTTTATAAAGATACGTGAATGAGGTGGCGGGCAAAACTTGTATTACATAATTACTACATTACCTAATATAAAAATAAATATTGATTATAAACAAAAACTCAAATAATCACTGTCAATCCAAACGATGCCAAAAAGAGTGGAAACAAAATACCAATCCCTATATTTTTTACAACAATAAAATATGCTCATGAATTGGTGATCAATTAACTAGACCATTTCATTCTTGTGAATCTAGAAAAATCATTTTTATATAATGAAGTATACGTATAATGTTGTCTTAATTGTTAGAGTTCTGCAACAGTGAAGGTACTAACTTTATATATTCTTGCCACTACAATATTTTATGCCTTATTGTAAGAAGAACCCCCTTATTGGGCGTCAGTGCGTAAAGTCAGAACTCATTTATCTGACTTTGACACAGCTTGCCTGCCTACTTCAGCTACTAGGCGACCTACTTGCCATCAAGTGCACAATCAGTTTGCCTGCAGACCTTTCTTAAAAAAGAACAAAACATGGCATCAAAAAATGGTTGAAATCATTACAGCATGGTGAAAGTGAGTACAATGTGGTCGGTCGTATCGGCGGTGACTCACCGCTTTCTGCTCGTGGAGAACTCTACGGGCATGCGCTGGGCGAACATATGAACGCTCTGGCAGCTCGAGAACCACTAACAGCGTGGACTTCAGAGCTAAGGCGTACTATACAAACGGCCGCAGACATAAGAGCTCCGAAGAGATCCGTGCGAGCGCTCAATGAGTTGGATGCGGTAAGTGTCAACGGAACTTAAATAATTTTGAAACCAAGTTTTAAAATGTATGGTAAACAAGCTATAATTAAAATTATAAACTCGATCAATCGAACACGTGGAAGTTAGTTAAATCCCTTCATTAACTCAGAAATGGGCTGATGGTCTTCAAACGCCTGAACAGATATTCATAAATTATAGCCACGTCAGCTCTCAAACAAAGAAAAACTGATCAAAATCGGTCCATCCGTTTGGGAGCTACTATTTTATAGATAGACATACAGAACACGGCAAACTTATAAGACCTCGTTTTTGCGTCGGGTATTGGGGGTTAAAAAATGCTCCATGTCACTGCTGCGGTGAGTTAGGATTAGGGATAACTGAAGTGTGTTTTTGATTTGTTAAAACAATAAACGGATAAAAACAAAATACCTATAGGTTTACAAGATTAGCTCAAATAAAATTTATTATGTCATGTGTCTCGTTATTGTGCTCATATATCAAAAAGTAATTCTATGTTACTCGAGATAAGCTCTTTTTTTGCGACTTTATCCTCGTACTATCGTATAAGTTTATGATTAAAAATAGCAGAAAGCGCAATGACGATATCATAACTAGCGACCCTCTCCCGGCTTCGTCCGGGATGCAACTTCTATATTTACACACGTCCCTCGTTTATGCATCTTTCCATAAGTGAAAACCGAATTGAAATCTGTTAAGTGGTGTTTAGACGTAATTAGCGGAGAAAGAGACATGTCGGAGAAAGTTTTAATGAAAGAAATGGTTACTGTGGGTCAACAGAACAGATAGAGATATGCCATCGCGGAATTTTCTTTCGAATTTTAGGAGAACTACAATTATCTTGTACATCATTTTTATGTATCTCTTAAAGTTTAGTCTACGTAAGCCATGTAAATCTATTTTTCGACAAATTCGTTGTAAAACATATATTTTTTCTAACTACTTAAAAAACTTAATTAGGTCTTATAAAATATATCTATAAACCTTCCGTGAAAAAATATTTAACTGGTGAAAACCGCATTAAAATCGGTTGCTCAGTTTAAAAGATCTAAGCGTACATACAGAGAGACAGACAGAGCGGGAAGCGACTTTGTTTTATACTATGTATAGATAATTATGAAAAAATATAAAATTTAATACGTCTGTGTTAACAGAAGATATGATAGTAATATTATTGAAATAATGACTTCAATAAAGACACGAAAGGGCTTGCGTAGATAAATTGGCAGATATACAAAAAAATAGCCGTTGTTAGCAATGGACTTTGATCATTGACGCTGGCAAGCCAGAAACAGTTTTAAATTTCGAGAAATTCTAAATTTAATATTGTCTTCTATCTTCCGGGTAATATTTACAAATTGCACGTTTCAAGTGATTATTCTTATCTATGGTAGTTATCTATTACATCTCATTGTCAGCGTAAAATACTTATAATAAAAACAGCGTAGAAGATAAGGAATGTAGTTAATCTTTTTATCATCACACCTATTTACTTTTTACAAATAAATGCGACAGTACGAACTTACATCAAAATTATCTACAAATGACTTAACATTATTGACATTAAAAATAATTCAATTTTCAAGATTGTCATCTCTTTAAAATTTGAAAAACAAAATATAACAAAACACATGAAAGATCTTATCCTTAAGTAGATAAGGAAGGGTGCAATTTTTTTTTGCAAAATATACCAATACCGAGAATACAAATACATTGAACGCTCCTCGTATATATAAATATATAAAACCTTCCTCGTTTAACGCTATATCCATTAGGGAAAACCGCATTAAAATCCGTTAGGTACAAGATAGTTTATAGTTTAAAAGATCTAAGTGTACCTAGCAGAGTGACAAACGGCGGGCGGGAAGCGATTGTTTTTTAAAGATGTCAAATAACATTCAGTTCGCCTTTATTTGGAGCATGATTGGCGATATTGTGTAGGTAGAGATTATTACTACACATTAATGAGAAAAATATAAAATAATATTTACTACATTGTATTACATTTCATACACACATCTTTTTTATATATAAAAAAAAAATTATAAATGAATGGTAACTCTCTTTCACTCTAAGTAATCTTTAACAGATTGGCACCCCTATTTCCGGGCACTTCTACATAGGCAGAGGTAGTTTATCATATACAGAAAAAAGTTAGCTTTAATTTGATAATATAATTTATTAATCTACGTAGAAGGTCATTTATGTAACAAAATATTACTTGCTTATACCTGGTTGCCAAGAGGTTTCGACCAGGTGAGCAACGGCACCTTTCACTTTTCAAGTTCTCTACGTATATGGCTGTGGTGTGAAGTATAGTTTATTTTAATACTTAGTAATTGATTTTTTTCCCTCACAGTCAATAATAATTAATTTAATTAAAAATATTACCGGGCACATTTTAATAGGCACCCTGCCCAAAAATATTGCCCCTTTTATAATTGAAATTAAAAAAATGATTTTTATTTACTACTCGATTGGTACGCATTCTTGCGGTCGGATTTTAGACTATTTCAAGAATCGATTTTTCTGCGAGTTTTTAGGCACAAACAGTGTTTTCGTGCTGGAGAGGTGAAAAATAACTATTCTATTTCCAGATTTATCATTATTTTGTTTACCCACCTCGTGTCACGTTTATTATCGGCATCACCTACTTGTTACTTGTTTCTGTCATCACTCGAGTCAAATCAATTGAAAGAAATACAAATTAAGATTTCTAAAAAAACACGAGGAAACGTCATAACAGTAACAGTATAAATTTGTTTGTTTTAGATTACGCAATTACGAACTTAGGGAATTGCTTTCACAATCTGCATATTATGTTTATTAATATTGTACCCAATTAAATTTATGAATAGTAGAGAAAGTTAGACATTTTTAGTACTAACTGATCAAGTTGCAGTAGTGATTCTTGTGTAAGAAAATTAATATAAATCGCATTAGAATCACTATCAACCATTTTTCATAATTGACAACGAATAAAAACATTTTTCTTATTTTGTTTCATTGCTGGTTAATTCTCTGAGACTTAGGAGCGGATTAGTAATCACATCTTTGTTCTAGATCTCGACTCTTCGATCTAGAATAAACACATTACAATTATCATTGACGCATTTGATTTCAATGTTTATAGTAGATGTTTTTTAGATCTGAATAGATGACAATCGAGTTACGAGTAATGAACGGCGAAGGAAAATCAAAACAAGCGCTAACGTCTTTATATTTCCGAGTGGAAATTCTACGTTGTTATTGTTTATAAAAATATTTATGAATAGGTGGTCTGCAAAGATTGCTTTCGTTTTTTTTTACTCCTTAAAACACAGTCATTCTGGTAATTTTTTTTTTGTTTGAAACCTGACGTGATAGAGGATGGTCCTTAGCTATAATTTATGAAATATGAAGATCTGTTCACGCGTTTGTAGATCATTAGCCCATTTCTTAGTTGACGAAGGGAATTCACTAATGTTACTTCGGTGGTAATTCCATGGCATGGTAACCTTGGTCTAATGTTGCAGCATCAATCTAACAAGCTAACGCCGATGACGTCATTACGCAGCGCTTAAACATGTCCGCGTAGTATGCGGAAGATATTTTCACATGAATGTACAATTCGTATGTAACTAACTATGCAATGATTCACGTTGTCTATCAGTCCATAATTATTCTTGAGCATTATGAATGAAATGAATGCATACTTGAAGAAATTCCCATCGACTACTCATTGTATTAGTAATTTAATAACAACGTCTTTGTTAGGTTTAATCGAGCACACGTCATTGGTAACAAAGAAAGAAGACCTTATGATCAATAAATATGCTAAATATGTTTGCCTTCCGTATCTGTTTAACGAGGTTTACATTTTGTCTTTTTGTTTTGTTTTTATCTCAATTAAAAATAGGTAGGTAAGTTATTGAGAACTGCAGCTTTTTATTATAGAGACAACAGCCCAACTAATAATAGATACACGTATTTGTAGACTAAGTACCTACTAGGATTTTGCCTTTTATATCACAATTTTGGATTTTAGAAATTAAGCTTTTTACGACATTCGTCATATTTTATGTCATAACTGTCATGACAACTAAACAAATGTAAACCACTTTAATGCGAAAAAAATTACTCGAATCTGATAAATCATTCCCACTGACATGAATTTTCTATCCTCGCCCCTATTTATTTCTTAAACAATAATTTAGACTTTTCAAATTACAAATTATATGTTACTAAGTATATAGATAGAAGCTGCTAAATAGATATAGAACTATGCTGCATATGCTGCATTGAACACGATCATAACTTCAATTCTCTATTCTGTTTTTACAGGGCATCTGTGAGGGCCTCACGTACGAAGAGATGCAGGAGCGTTTCCCGCAGGAGTTCGCATGGAGGGATCAAGACAAGCTTCGTTACCGCTACCCGTGGGGCGAATCCTACATAGACATCATGACTCGTTTACGCCCCGTGCTCTCCGCTCTCGAGGACGAGGATAATGTCGTCGTTGTAGGCCATCAAGCGGTCCTGAGGTGCATGCTTGGATACTTTCTGGATGCTAAACTTGGTGAGTCATCATTTCCTGATTAATTGGTTCACCAAGAGAGGTCCTTTGAAAAGAAAGTTTTGAAAATTAAACATTTCAAACATCGCCTTATCCGGCAATAGGCGATAAGAGCCAGCAGATTGTTGATAACTCGTGCTCATAAGAATAAGATAAAAATCTGTTTTTATCTTTTTTTAATTAATCTGCAGTACAAATATTGTTTGTATATCGACAAACAAACAATATTTGTTTAGCATGGCATAGGATATTAATATACTATTAAATTGTTAGAGTATACTGACTAAACATGCCTATATATAAATTGCCGTGTCTATACCTATCTATAATAGTGACTAGGTATATCTATAAATTGCCAAAGAACACTAGTTGATAAACTTGATATTAGACTTAGTGTTGCCTAGTACAACAAACTCTTTAAATAGATTGTTACTTAGACGCAATATTTTTTAAACAAAATGATAAGCAATCTATTAGATATGACAAAATAGCACATTGAACGATAGATAACAACTTTATTAAAAATACTTATAAGTCCGATTGTTATTAGACATGTTGATGGAGTACCGTTTGATATCGTATTAGGAATGTCAAATAGAATATTGATGAGTCTAATAAGACTTTTTCAAAAGTAATTTTTCCAGCTAGTCTGCTAAAGGTTGAAATTTATGCTTTGTTGAATTTTATACCGAGAAATATGTATTGCCAATCGTAAATTATTTACTTCTTTAATTAATTAAATACTGAATATGTTTAACTGGGTAGGTATTCGAATAAGGTGCTAAATAAAGTTGACTGTTGCTTTTCAATTGAAGAATTTTTTTACACACAAAATTTATAAGAAAAAGAAAATATATGAGTAAACAAACGCCTTACATGTTTAGCATTTATAGGCATACCTAGGTCCGACCATAATTCGAATTTTCGAAATATATATTCATAGGGATGAAGTGTTATAAAAGTAAAAACTTAAAATTGCAGATGAGCTGCCTTACATGACCGTGCCGCTACATACAATCATCAAGTTGACTTCTTGCGGATACAAATATAAAGTGGAAATGATAAAACTACCCGTTGATTGTGTCGATACACACCGCAAGCAGCCGATGGTAAGCCGAATGGTTTTTTACTTACTGTTCAAGTAGTGGCAGGCACACTGCACACATTTGGGGAGCCTTTCTGCGGCAGTAACCACCCCCTTACCGAAGACCACCGTGAAAAACAGCACGTGTGCTGTTGTGTTTCGGTGAGTGAGTAAGGGATGCCAGAGCCTATTCCCTTAATCCCACTATGGTCGGCAGCGCACTTGCAGCACCTATGGCGTTGCTTGTGTTATAAGCGACGTTAACCACACATCACCAGCCTGTCTGTTAACCTTAAATTTTTTAAGTTTTTTTTTAAATAGTTATTAATATATCTTTTTTTATTGCAGAACACCTCGATAACGAGGACTTCGGATGATGCACTGGTCACAGTTCCATCTCACTACGACACCCTACCATCTAACCTGTGGCAAAACTCAGCTGAAACACAACTTTAGACTTTGGAGGTCCGACCGCTCTGGTCCGGGCACTGAAGTATATCTACCATACCAGCATTATTAGGATCAAGAACATCACTTTGATCTGGCTTCAGTATGGCGTCCACGGTTGTGAAAAGCCATGGATTAAATTCATTGATACCGCGCCGAAACGCTTTCATGTGTCACTAAAGGAAAAATTTGGCGCGGTTACGTGCGTTTTGAGACTGACAATTCTAACGGTCACGGTCTCTCAACTCTCAACCGGTAGAAATAAAGTTGTTTATTGTATGAGATTTACTTAAACGTCGAACTGAAAAGTGAAGTGAATACCCGTATTTCTATTTCTCCTGGAGATTGTACAAATTATTGTGATTAAATAATATGAGTGAAAGGTTTATCTTCCAACAACAAAAGACTGAAATAATTTTATGAATTGAAACAAATCGTCAGTCAAGTCAATTCTTCAATACACAATCGTGTTCTGTTTGGTACCTAATTTAAGTAGTGACTAGTGATGTAATTTTTTTTTTAAATTTCTTTTAAGCTCTATAATTTTTAATAATAAATACGTATCAAAAAGAAATGTTATACGAATATGGACACCAGGGTTAATATTAAGACCCGGGTAATTGTTGTAATGAAATAAAAGAAAGAAAAGGTAAAGTAGTAAATAAAGGCAAAAAAATATAGCTTGGCCAAAAATTTTAGAAATGCATTTTTTGTCTGGAAACACACTTTTACTTTTAGTATTAAGTGTGTCATTTTTAAAATGTCTCAAGAGACCAAGTTTTGTATTGACTTAACGGTCTGATTTTGACTATGGCGACAAAAAATTTTTGTTCTACACTTTTTGGCCAAAGTATATAAATAGGTATCGTATTTAGAGAACGATTGGAAGTAAGTGTAAGAATAAACACGTAAAATTCACATTTAAGTATTTAGCATAATAATTACTATTATATTCTTAGACTTATAATTAATTAAATATTAATAATCAAAATAATAATATTTTTACTTTTTACATAATATTTTTTGACGTAAGTATTTAGCGTCTAATTGCGTTAGTCAATATAATGTCAATAATAATTGACGTTTGTCTTAATTACTTTGTGCTCTATTATCGTAGTATTATTATGTCTTTTGTTAATTCATAATTTTAAATCAGATTTTTTTGCTCTTTGAATCAGGTTTATTAGAATGTTTCTGAACGAGTGTTATGGAGAAATGGCATTTTGAACGTTGGTATTAAGAAGTTTGCAAGGTGGTTTAGTTTATTTGTATTTGACATTTGAATATATACCACCACTTACTGTTGCAGCAATTGTACAAACAAATGTTCACATGTTGGAGTAGGGTCTTAACAGCGTCAAATATATAGTGACAATATAAATATAAAATGGTGGAAATAAAGTATGTAGTTTTATATTTTGGATGTACCATCTTAATGTACGTTACACACCTTTTATATGCCTTGTATGTATATTTTCTAGTAAATAAGTATTTGGGAGTTAAATGTTGTTTTTTTTTTCTTTTTTATTTCTCCGCCGATTTGGCGGTTTGACGCCAAATCTGCGGGTCAGCTGCTTCTAACAGATTCTACTAGAAAATTATGAGGAGGATTATGCCTGATACTGATGGAATATTACTGAGATGGCGATGATGGCTACTATAGCTAATGATGGATCGTATGAAATGGTTTTGACATCTATTTTTTATGTGTGCTCCTGACCTTGTTATTATAAGATTAGGGGATACGATACAAGAATAGGCTCTGAAATCTCTCACTCACTGAAATACAACAGCACATTTTTTTTATTTACACAAAACATGTTATTTCACGGTTATTCAGTAGGTATACCTTTCAGAGGCAGTGCATATTGTAACTTACTAAAATCGACCTTCAATTTTTTACATTGATTGGTTTGACGCTTTCATCTGATTGAGACATTAAAATGGAAGGAGGCATTAAAAAGGAAGCGTCACACAATATTCGACATTGAAAATTTTACTCTTAACTCGCGCAAAGAATTTCTAACCGAATTAGGGGCTAATAAGACATAAGGGGGAAATATCAAAATGATCGAGATTATGCGATAATCAGAGGTACAAGGACAAGGTAGAGCCAATAACGGGTGACCGCTAGGCCTGAAACACATGACCGCGCAGTACCGCGCGGCTCAAACTGATCATCCATACATGTTTGTAGATTTCTTGTTATAGATCTTGTACCGCGCGGTTAGTAGTTCCGCGGGATCATGTGAACTTAGCCTTAGAGATTTAATTTAAAGATCAAAAAAATCTTAACATACACCAAATTACGGATTTTACATTAGTACAATATAGAAATTTAAAAAAAAATTGAACAAAAATGAGAATATGAAAAAATCAGAAAATAAAAGGTACCTACAGAAAAATAGCAAGCAAAATTTATACAATTGAGATATATATACACAATACCACACATTCACGTACAACTGCTAGTATGCTTATTGCTTGAAGAGTAAATAAAATAACTATACTAATTACTAGCCAACAATGATGCCAATGCTATTCCTGAAGGAGAGCAAGACGATAACAAATCTGCCGAGGAAAATACAATATGTCATTGTACGATTTCTGAAGACAGTACGAGTATAAGACTGAATTCTGATCGTAATTACTGTAGACGAACTTACACTTAAAAAGTCTCGAGCGTCTGGTTCGAACCGATTGAGCCCATAATTTTTTTCAGTTTAATTAATCCATATTACTTAATATTATATTATAAATATGAAAGTAACTCTGTCTGTCTGTTACCATTTCACGCCTTAACTACTCATCGTGAAATTTCGCATACTTACACGTTCAGGGATACCAGAAAGGACAGGGTCCTTTCATCCCGAAAAAAGTACCTACCTACTGTTCTCGAGGTTAAGAAAACTAAAATTAAGAAAACTAACGCCTGGCAAAAGTGTAATAGCAATAAAGATGTTAGGCGTTATTAATGCTTATGTTTTTTTTTATTTTTCAACTCGGACGAAATCGCGGGCACCAGTGCGGCACCATCAAAATAATATAAATCTTTGCAAGTGCGACACATTAGGATAAAAGTATTATGGGAAGCTTATATGTGTTTGAATGTTGTATTTTTGTTTTTTCTTTTGTTTGAAAGCTTATGTGATCGAGATAGTTTTAGCTATAACTTATGCAGATCCGATCAGGCGTCTGAAGATCATTAGATCATTTCCTAGTTGACGAAGGGATTTCACTAGCTTACACAGATTCGATTAATTTGAAATATGGTGTTCTGTTGCTTCGATAGTATTTCCATGAGATGGTAACTTTGACCTGATGCTGCAGCATCTATAATAGTCAGCAACTTACAGAAGATATAGGGTGTTTGGACTCATGTGCTCAATAGAAAATCGGAGGTTAGTTTGTAATTTTTAATTATAGTATATACATTCGAGAAGAAAGCTCGCCACTCAACGAAATTAAACCAGTCTGTCAGCTGTTGTCAATAAAGGTCATTATCAACTGTTGGCATGACTACTATCGATCAGGCTGAAGGTCGCGTCGTGATGTAGATTAACATCTGTTAAGCAATGAGTATGAGCTCGGAAAGTTCGTGGGTGTGGTACATATATATAATAATATATCCTTGGAATAAAGTACACACTACTAATTGGAACAAATATCAAGAATTGTCACTATTCATTGCTTACTGAATGATTATTTTCGAAGATTAAATGATATCTCCACAGAGTCCACTTTACACTTCTGCTACATCTAACTCTTTCTATACTTAACTCGCGCCATAAATGATAGTTAAAGAGATTTATTTTATTTTATTTTCATCAAAAACAGATCTTCCCAGTTTCGAACTACGAGTATATTTAACACTCTTTGCATTACAGAAACCATCGAGATTATCCAATCATACTTTTCACAATCACAATTTTGTCTCAAAGCTTTGTTTCTTTTTTAGTTGATCTTATTTTCTATTCCTTTGACAAGGTGTACGCAAAAATTTCATGATGATCAGTTGAATAGTTAGTGTGAAAACGTAACCAATAAACAAAATCAATTTTGCATTTACGAGTATAATATTAGCAAGAATTTGTAAGTGAAACAATTCACTTCAGTTAGATAATTTTTCAGGGAAGTTTCATATTATATATATATAATATGAAACTTCCCTGAAAAATATTTTATATATTTATATAGTTTCCTCGCGCAACGCATTAAGCATTGCAATACAGCGAGGAAATGCTGCCAGCATCCTCGGCACCATGTCGCGGGCGCCCAATTTTTTAGATATTTTTTAGGCTTATTTAGTTTTAGATTTTAGTTTAGTTTAGTTTTATATAGAATTAATAATTGTATTTCTTCACTCATAAATATAAAAAGGCAATGTGTATATGTTATATGTTCCAATATGTTTCCCATGGACTCCAAAACCGCTGATCCGATTTTGATGAAATTTTCAGACAATCTTTAGATTAGTCCAGCGGGTAATCCTGTGAAGTTTGGTAGCGAACGGATAATAAAAATGGACGCGGACGAAGTCGCGGGCAAAACCTAGTTAGTCATAAAAGTAAATTCAAACCGATCCCTATTGATCAGAGAGCATAGACAAGACAAGTGAGAGGCTACGACCGTGGCTTATTTCATTGACGGATTCTGTTCACAGGCTGCTACGACCTGTCGACCCCGGCAAAAATATACTTACACGCCAGACGCATTGTCATACAAATCTCACAAACGTGTAGACGCCTCATTACAAGAGCATTCGACAACTACCCGTAATGTTGCAGACATAAATTCACATAATTCTATTTTTAAAATTCACTATTAATTTAATGTAAACAATATTCTGTGTTAGTTAGTGTTCTGTGTTATAAGTGTGCAACTATTGGAATAATAAAACATTAAAAATTCAAGTAAGTATGTTTGAGTTTTAAATACTTTTATTTAAATTTAAATAATGAGTTTTTTTTAAACTACTTAAGTATGTACTAAGAACTTTAATTCTTGTAGGCATGCAATTCTTTTAATATAAATAATTTAAATATATCTCTACCTACTTCATGTATATTTTACGAGAGCTAAAATTGAAAAAATATATTATGAGCATTAGAGAGCCGACAGTCATGGCTACGTTTTCCAAACCGTCGCCAAGTGCGTTAACTGTCATACATTTTAATATTAATTGTTGGTATGCGCCATGGCATCTCGGTGAGGTAGCGCCCTTGGGCCCGATATCTTTATCAATTATCAATATCAAATCAGGGATGGTGCCGTCGCCCGCCACCATTGTGGACGACAGTGGCGCCCAATTTTGTATATTTTTAGACGATCCCTCGAGAACCAAACATTTTTCCAGGATAAAAAGTAAGCTATATGTTAATGGCAGGTAATAAACTATATGTGTGCCAAATTTCATCCAAAACCGTTGAGCCGTTTTTGCGTGAAAGAGAACAAACATCCAATCAAGCATACAATAAATCCATCCGTAAAATAATATTTTTGTGTATACCTACTGTACAGCTCTCTTCTAAAAAATACTAATTTACGTATTTACTAATTTACTGTATACGTACACGAATATATGTACACCTATTATACCTACATACATAATTTTTTTATAGTTTTTGTGTTAAAAAGGGTCATTATTTATTTTCTACTAAAAATGTAGAATTTATAGGTAGATACTTATAGATACTGTATGAGTCAAGGTAAATCACAGTCACGTTCAAAACTAAACAAACAATTCTTGATTTACGTCTAACTAACCGGTTCGAAGAATTCACATGAACAGAGCAACATTATAAATAAACTTAAAACTTTGTCCACCAATCAAATCCATAATATATCAAGTGTCTGTAAACTTGTTTTTGGGTTTTTAACTAGTTTTTAAACACGCGCGTTTCAAGTGGTTTAAAACGTAGGTACTCACGTTACCGCTCTTTCTGGTTTTAATAATCAGCTATAATAATAGGGACGGTAAAAGTGTTTAGTGCATTTCAATGCAAATCTTATTTTCATACAACTTGGCTATATTGGTTGCGAATGTGATGGGTGAACACTTCTATTCTATCTATCGAACGGAATCCGTCCTCGGCTTTCAAATCAAATCACTTATTTATTTCCTGTACATGGGTGTTAACCAGACCTTACAAACAACATATTTTAGCGTCCCAGCATGTACTACCACATTTTTTTAATTTTTTTTTGCATTTATGCAAATTATATACAAACTAGCTGGTGCTCGCGACTTCATCCGCGTTGACAATTAAAAAAAAAGCAATATAACGCTTGACCTCGTGTTGCTATAACACTTTGGCCAGGCGTTAGTTTTTTATTTTTTATTTATACCTCGGGAATAGTTCTTTTTTTCTGGATGAAAGGTACCTACCCTATGTCCTTTCTGGTGTCCCAGACAACGTGTATGCAAAATTTCATGTTGATCGGTTCAGTAGTAGAAAGAGTTACAAACATCCATACATCCATACATCCAAACATACTTTCGCATTTATAATATTAGTATAAAAGACTAGTTATGATTTTTCTCGTTTGTTGCTCTTTCTATTAGAGAAAAACAAATCGAATTCAGTTTGGTGGCTTATTAGAAGAAATTAGCGGAGAGAACAAAATTGTGCGAGATGAATACTAAACATACAAGTAAAGGCGGACAGCGACTTTATGTGAAAGGTTGGACTCCTCCACTTGGACACCACTCTTTTCAATTTTGGCCCCTAAACACATAGGGTGAACTTTTATTTAAAAATGTATAGATGGATGTTTGATGCTCTTTCACGCAACAAAATACACTGGGCGAATTTTACTGAAATTTTTACATCAGAATAACACATTATTTTATAATATCCATATTTTATATACTTACTCGTATTATAAAATGAAGTCTCTGTCCGCCTCTCCCTGTTTCTCCGATAACTTTTCTAACCCACACAACGATTTTGATGCGGTTTTCAGTAATGGAAAGAGGGATCGGTAAACGAAAAAGGTTTATGCATATAATTTGCAAAAAAAATGCTTGCGATGCCGGGAGCTAGTAAGATTATAATATTTTGTACTATATAGCTATGCCCGCAACTTCGTACGAACGGTTTTTGTATACGATTGGTATTTCGGTATTTGGTATATAATATTTTTATTTGTAAACCGATTGGAATCAAACAAACACTAAATGTTACGGAAATACATCAGTCTAAATAGCATTCAAATTTATAATAGTCCAGTAACTTTATACATCACAGTATGCGTCAAATCCGGTAGTTCTGATTTTTTGCAGACTTGTTTATGATGTTGGCCTAATGAATAATCCAAGTTTGTGACCTCGAGCGCCGAACGCAACTTTGTCAAAAATCGAAAAAAACCGCGAAAAAATCGTTATTTTTTCAAATTTTGGCGATTATAACCCTAAAGGACTAGTTTTTAAAAAAAACATTCTTAGGACGTTTTTAAAGTAGACTAAATTTGCTACAATATGATACTAGAATTGTCTCTGTAGACCGAATAGTTTCCGAGATTAAGCCTTTCAAAGTTTATCATTTTTTTCGAAGTTCGCAATTTTTTGCAATATTTTAGACGTCACTCGAATAACTCTAGCGGGATGAAGTTCCATTTACCTCCGACGGAGTGTGCTAGTCTTTGGCTTAGGGAAGATGCAAATGATGTCCATAGTCGAAAAAAAACCGGACGTTGAAAAGCAAGCTGCGATTTTTCTCGACACCAACTCTACACCTGACGAGATAGCAGCAGCAGGAGAGCGAGTCATAATTGCTCTATACGGAGGCAACCCCAACACCCATAACCTTGACGAGCTGCGGTACTAACTATTCGCCAGGGCTGCGACGAAAACCAGCTTCAATCTAGCCAGGTTACCTCCTACACGAGACTCTGCTCGATTTCACTCCTTGCGGACATACCATCAGGTAAAAATTTAAAAACGTCCTAGGAAAAAACTTAAAAAGACTAAAACTTAAAGGAAAAACTAAGTAGACTAAATTTGCTACAATATGATACTAGAATTGTCTCTGTAGACCCAATAGTTTCCGAGATTAAGCCTTTCAAAGTTTATCATTTTTTTTTTCGAACTTTGCAATTTTTTGCAATTCTGTCGTTCTGAATGAATTTTGATCCTGATTATACTATTGAAGCCCTGTACTTTTATGATGGGATGTTAAAAAATAAAATGAGAAGTGTGACAAAAATTCTAAAAACTATTTTTTTTTCTCGGTTGAATGAGTACCTACCGCGAATGTTACATTATCAGACATAGTTATTATTTATGACAATAAAAGTAGCTCGCTTAGAACCGTAGACAAAATGACCAACCTTAAAACTCATCATTTTGTCACGTTTTGTTAATAAATTCATGTTGATAAGCCAATTCCCTTATCACCATCTGTCTCTTATCCTACCCAAGGTATGTAGCGCACTTAGCATCTTCCCTGGTGTTGTTAGAGTTATAGAAGATGTTAACCACCTAACTACCTCGTATCACCGAGTTTACCGTCAGCCGTTAGCTGTTGACCTTTTAGTAAAAAATTTAATCAATATTACATATTTACTTATTTATCCGTTTTTACATCACAATTAAGGTCATGAATAAAAAATCTCTAAAATTTCATATTTTACTCCATACTTGTTGTACTATTCTACTCTGGGCCAAAATTTATATGAAATCGTGTTCGTCTCCTTCGTTATTGGAGAATATTTTACTTGACTTAGAATTACTTGACTACTTTGACACAATATTATTTTTAAAACATTATACATCGCAACTTAATATTATAAATGCAAAAGCTATTCGTTTACACATCCGTAAGGTAAATAAATATTAGGTATATAAACATAAATAACAAATTAACAATAGGATTTCCGCCACGATTTATAATTGCGACTAGGTACTGCTACAGAGTGCTACCGAAGACCCTGACTATAGTGACCACAATATTTTAAACTTAATATAACTCAAATTACATAACTATAATAAATTTAAAACTGATTTATTTTAGAATGAACGAGCAGGACCTGATATACGCACGTGCGTTAGCAGCAGAATCGAGAGAGAACTCACCAGGAGGATCGCCAGCTCCACTCAGAAAGACACCGCTTACCAATGTACTTGATAAACAAAACACTTTCAGGTAGTGTGAATTTGGAATATTTAATAATTCTGTATGATTTGTAGCAAGTTATATAATTTATCCTCAAAAATCGGAACCGCTAAGAATCTGAAACAATATTGCTTCTTTGTTAACAATTATAGAAAGAAAAGAATAGTCAAAGCATGCATCAAGTGTTTCACGAAATTTATTTCAGCTTTTATAATATATCTCTGTGTAGGGGAGATATTTCTCATCGTAGGTGCCTATAAAGTGAATCTTTAAAATATGAAAATTACCGATTTGACACAAAAATGGCGCAATCTTCCCTATAGTGCGCCGTTCCAGCACTCCATTCGAGCATAATTTGATCCGGACGAGATTTGATCATACCAACTCATACCCATTGAGATAATATGTAGGTACTACGTATTATCTCAATGCTCATACCCATACCGGCGGATCTGTCAAGGCTAATTATATGCTCTGCTTGACCCGTCGAGAGAGATTGACCCATGCCCTATATATTACTATACTCTTTGCCCATGCCTGACCATAATTTTACTAGGTACTTTTTGAATCGGCCAAATCTAGACCAACTGTCAAATGTCAGATTTCAAATGTCCGTTGTCAAATGTCATCTGATTTTATTTGAAATGTGTCTTTTGATGATAAATTAATTTTAGTGCTTAAAAATACTGCTGTAAACTCAAATTTGTAGCTATTATTAGCTTGTCCCAGAATCCACGAACAAATCTAGCTCGTTATTGTCCAGAGGACTACTGGAACACAGCGCAGAAAACATAGTCACTGCAAAACGTCACACTGACTTGACGTTAATTAAATGACAGTGACAGTTTTAATGTTTCTGTTATCAATCGTTTATGTATTTGCAGAAAATAACCTAAAAATATTCATTTTGTAAACTATGATAACATTTTGCTGTGAATAAGTGAAGAAGATGAATAATCTACTATCAGATGTTAGTTGTGTAGTTAAGATAGACAATAAAGTGAAATTAAAACAACCTACAACCAGTAGAGATGCGGAGGAAGAGGAGACAGCGTATGTACATATTTATATTAACATATCTTCTCTTTATTATCATATTTTGTACTAACCTTTTTTTTACCAAGTCCAATAAACCCTAATGATACTTTACAACAACAAATTTAAAAATGTTTCCCTAATTTTAAATTAAATTGTGTTTTTTTGTTTTTAATTTTTTGATTTGCTGCCTTTTTTCCGAACGTACACTGTTTTACAAATACTTACCTAGCTATCGACGTACCTAGTAAATAAAAACAATTTTGTGTCCTGATTAGGTACCTCAATTAATTTGTATTAGATAAGTATTAATTTGTTTTACCTATTTTTGACAGAATTTTTATTAGACTGTTACTATTATGACTAAAGAATTTTATATTGTTAGTTATTAGAAAAATAAGAAAAGTTACAATGGATTAAAACAATTAAATACAAAATATTGCATACCCTTGTTTGGTAGAATGTACTTTGTACGGTGTATATATGAATTAAGACATCATCATCATTAGCCTGTGACTCTCCACTGTTGTATATAGCCCTCTCAAGGCTCGCCACCTCTGCCCTTCGCATTCAGCTGCTTCCTGCAATGCCTTTCAGGTTGTCTGTCCATCTGATCGCGGGGCATCCCACACTGCATTTTGAAATCGGTAGCAAATCACATTTAGCAAATTATTCAATACACATGAAAAACGAAAATTCAATACACAAAACACACGAGTGTAAGCATGTAACTAGTTAGATTTGTACAAAACATTTTTGTTTTCTTTGATAGGACTTAAAAGAGTATACCAGTAAATAGAGTGTAAAATACTTATTCCAATGACATAAAGTGATTTTAAAAAAATCGACTTAGGACAGTGTACCTCCAGTATACAGAAATATAAATAAAGACATGTGGTTGTGCAAACTTATATAAATTTATTTATTCATCATGTAAACATAAAATATATAGTGCAGATTATCTTTATAGAAAAGTCATTGCTATACTTATGCCTTCTTAATGCTTATCAAAACTTACACATGCTATACACATAATATAGTCCCTAATAAAAATATTTCAGTGAATAAACTAGAAACAGGAATTGCTCAAAAAAATTATCATTTTTTTGTGAGGTTTGTTTGACTAAAATTTATTTTTTTTCTAACTGTTAGTCAGTTAGAAAAAAATAAATTCTGTTACATTATAAGTAAATGGTATGAGTTAATTGTTCCTAAAATCTACACCAGTGTTATGGTCTCAACAATTTGGCATTCAACAATATAATACAATGTATTCAGGTAGGAAATCACCCCCAACGTTTTGTTTGTTTATAAATAGCACACATTGAAGGTTATTTAAAATGTTAAAGGTTCTTTTAAAATATTACAAACTATACCTATTATATATTTTTCCTAATGTACAGGACATTGTTAACAGTGGGAAAAGAAGAAGATCTTTACTTACACAAGTCTAAACTAAAAAGAGTTTTTACTTTGAAAACAAAAAACAGAGATAATATCTCTCTTAAAATTATTGGAAATAAGGAATACAAGTTTTTACAAAACGTACAAACAAACAGAGCAAAAAAATATGGTTACCTATTAAAAATATTTTAAATAGTCATAAAAACCATTTCAAATAGTCATAATATTTTATTTGTGGAACAACTTACTCATAAAAATAAAGAATTAAAATTTTCACTCACTTTTTATAACATTCCAGTTATTATTAGACCATAAATTATCATTAAAAATATAATATCAAGAACTATTGACAGACAAGCGGGCACACCCCGAAATATTTCGCATTCCTTTCACATAACTTGAATATTCAATGAACGAATTATGACGATTATTTTTTTTAAAACAAAAGAATTTTACAATCCGATTAAATTAAACTTTTTATATAACTGTAACCTTTTATTTACTTTAATTTTGACCTAGAGTGGATAAAAATTTAGACTTAGTGGGTATTGCATGCCTAATCTGATCATTTAGTTTTTCCACTAAATCCATGAACTACACACGCAAATGTCTAATTTCTTATGTTTATAATCGTTAAAAAATGTTTACTTGGATTTTCTTCTATAGAGCAGAGACCATACCATGCAATAGACTACATAAAGAACGCCATATGATATTATCTTCAATTTACCCTAAACATTACCAAGTCTTGTTTTTCAACGACTTTGAATATCGCTTTAAGAATGCCTTATTGTAAAGAATAGCAACTTGCAAGTACGCAATTGACTGCTTGTTTTATTGTAACAGAGCACAATACAGATAGTTTGCAAGTATATATACCTATAAACATATTCTGAGGTTTTTAAAAACGATTACTTACCTTTCACATTCTCATACACATTATCGGGGTTTTGTAAAAAAATATTCTTATCATTTTATGTTCTCTTAGCTTCTTACAAGCTGTGGTCGCAACTTCTTAGTTTCGTACGCGCGGTTTTCATACGCTTGGTATTTCGGTATTCAGTATAACATTTTTGTTTATAAACCGATTGGAATGAAACAAACACTAAATGTTACGGGAAGCTTGCTAAAATACTACGAGTACACCAGCGAAAATTGAATTCAAATCGGTAAAGCCGTTTCTGAGATTACCGTACACATAAATATAATATTATTTAAGTAATACTTATATGATATTTTAAATAATAATATATAATGCTTATAATTCAATATTCTTTTAAAGGTAATTATAAAAACAAATTTTAAAAAAAAGGTATTTCAACATTTCTACTTGTCTCAATTTGTACTCACCTAAATAATCTATGAACAAATGAACGTTTATTACACTCGCCATGGACATGAAATGGCACAGTTCCATTCCAATAGTGGTCAAGTCGTGCCATTTAATGCCCACGCAGCTCTTCGTGACCTGCTTCTGGACGAAGTCGTATGTTGACTCACTTGTAACTTACCCCGTCAGAAGTGTCACAGTTTTCGTACGTTGACTCTTGGCCTACAATGTAACAAGTATATTATGTACAGTCTATTTCATATATTATACACTGGCTTGTGACCACACTGTAGTTCGTTTTTTAAAAAACCCAACACACCAGTGGAAAATGCATTCAAATCGGCTAAGCCGTTTCTGAAATTAGCGTGCACATACGCACAGACAAAAATTCTAAAAACTATTTTTTTGACCTCGGCGACATAGTTACAACATATACCTACATATTGTTTTTGAGAAAATATTTAATGTACAGACACGGCTCGTTTAAGATTTTATTATACCTAGTATAGATTTATACCTATTTATAGATGATCATGTAATGTCAAGTATAAAAATAAAAACGAAATTAACATATTCTACTAAATATTACTTTTAGTTTTATATTAAGGTCGACAGCAGGCTGACAATGGTAAGTGGCTACCGTCGCCTATAACACAAGCAACGCCACATGTGCTGCAAGTGCGCTGCAGACCATAGTAGGATTGTGGATAAGGGATAAGGAAGGTATGGGGTAATGGGCTCTGCCATTCCTTACCATCTATATCCCTTATATTGAAATATTGCAATAAACAATTAATTAAATTTATAAAACACTCATTAAATAGGCAACCAAGAATATAAATTATGTTGGAACAAAAAGAAATGAAGTATTCTATGCGTCTGCCAATAATTAATTAGGTAGGAGTAGTTTTGAATTTTGTAACGCGTTGCAAGCTAGTTAATTAGTAAAGGCACTTTCATTATTTCATCGGGCTGTTGCACTTCAGGACTTTCTTATTCACATTTCGCTCCACTGTCACATTTACGTTTTACATGCTTTCGTCGATTTCACTTTTAACAAACGACGTCGGTTCAGCACTCCTCCAACTTGATTGTCTACGGTCGTTAACGCTAATAGAAAACTGAAATGTAGCATGTACGGGCATAAATTAATTTTTTTTTCTATTATACATTCTTAGAATTCCTAGAATCCTAGAATTCTTAGAATCCTAATTCCTTAGAAGTTCTGTAGCTTCTTATCAACTTTCCTATACCAAAATAATCCCGTTCTAAGATCGTCAACGTGAATGCCTCTGTGATGCTAGAAAGTGAATATAACAAAATATCCTAACTAATGAGTTTGTTCGTTTGTTTGTTACGCTTTCACTCCACAACTACTTAATAACCGATCATCATAAAATTTTGCATACCTAGATACACGTTTTCAGAGATACAGAAAAGGACATAAGGTGCCTCTCCTTTCAGAAAAAAATAATACAATAAAGAAACCACCATGAAATAACGGCATATTTACTGTTGTGCATTCCAGATACCAGAACCTATATAGATGATTATTATAAAAAAAATATATATAATAAAAACCCAAAAAAATGCTCGGGGTAGTATATAACAACTATGGACTAACTATAGATGATACAAATTAAAAATGCTTACAATTCAAAAGCTGTCTCTTGAAACAATTATGTTCAATAAATTGTTTCTTAAAATCTTCTTGTAAACTTTTCTCGTTTATTTGTTTTAGTAGTCATCTCGCATAATTTTATTTCGTACGAAATGTTTATATCAGGGAAACAAAATGTGTCTAGTTATATAATTTATTACATAAATGCCAACACTTCAAACATAAAATGTTGATAATAAATTGTTTTAAACTCACACATATGTGTGATAGATCATAGGCTATCTAAATTAAAAAAAAATAATAGTATAATTACCAATGTCACGCGATGCGCATGCGCCGGCTATATTAAATCCAATGCAAACTTTTAGATAAATTTATCGGAAATTGTTTTAAAGCCGAGAGAGATCGATTCTTGAGTGTTGACCTCTAAAAGCGTAAGATTTGTATGAACATCAGACACAATAGAAGGTCACTATCGACCTTAAAAAAAACAAGTTCAAGAGCTTCCAATCCTGTTTTATTTTATTTGTGTCTAAGAAGTGTTATGTCGTGATTCATAATCGCCTTTGGCTTATATATAATATACTACCGACCCGTTCCCGGCTTCGCCCAGCATGCATTTTTTTTATATTCCACGTTCATCCCTTCTCCCATAAGTGAAAACCGAAGTAAAATCCATTGGGTGGTTTAGACATACCTAGTAAGCGGAGAAACAGACATGACGGATTTATAATATTAGAAATATTAGATAAAAGTTTTAATGAACGAAATGGTTACTGCTGTGAGAAAACCGTAACAGATAGAGATATGCCATCCCGGAGTTTTCTTTAGGATTTTAGAAGAACTACAATTCTCCAGTACATAATTTTTATGTATCTCTTATGGTTTGGCTTATGTAAGCAATGTAAATTTATTTTTCGGCCACTTGGTTTTATAATATTGTTTTTTTTTTCTATATATACATAAAAACTTAATTGGGTTTTATTACATATATATAAAACTTTCGTGAAAAACTGGTGAAAACCGCGTCAAAACCTGCTGCATGGTTTAGGAGGAGTTAGCGGTCATACGAAAAGACACAGACAGACAGTATTCAAATTATACTATGTAAGGAAATAGGTACATAGATAATAACAGCTGTGATAACGGACTCTCTTGTCTTTGTTTGCGATTTTTTTCGAACATTCAATGAGTTCGTGCTTGCGCCAGTGTGCAACTCCAGTCACAAGTAGTAGTAGTTAGCTGTTGTTAGAGTCAAGTCAGTCTCAGTTAAGTCCGCTCGGCCGACGCGCGCTTTCTCGTTCGTAGACGTGTTCGCGGCATGCACTCAGATAGACGGATACTTTTCTGTATATTAATTAAATTTTAAACCGTCCACTCCCGTAATTTGCAAATATTCAAGCGTCTAGTCAGTCGAACAAGCTTTGCATGTGCCTTAACTTTTGCAACACAATTTCGCGGTTTCGCTCGCCGGCTTACTTACTGCAGAAGGTTACGACGACGTATATTCACCCCACACATTGTGAAATTGTTTGCTCGCGCAAATTCGGACCTTCTAAAAGTCGTACAGCTACGCCAATTATTGCATATCATTAAATGTATACGGTATGCGTTTAAAGTCAGTCTGAATTTCAAAGCGTTGCGATTAGTACGAAACAATGCTGTCGATGGAGTCGTTGTGGTGCGGTTCGGAGAGTGAGTTGTCAAAGTTGAGGCTGTGCAAAGGCGTCGCGGAACGTCCAGAGTATCGGTTGACAAGACGTAAACCGTTGAAGAGTTTGATACCAGAGGGTTTGCTCCACGCGCACTCTGAACCTCAACCCAGAGCGCAAAGACGCCGAAGATCAGGCACATGGCCGTAAGTGTATTTTTCAAAGGATATCTTTAGAGCAAGTGTCATATTTTATTAAGCGTCAGCGTTCCCCTGGTGGAATTTACGCCACTATAAATACAGGGCAATACCCTGGTGGTATTTGGTGCTGGATTACAAATGACTAGCTAATAAGACTTGACTTCGCACAAGTACATTAATTGACAATTAATATTGCTAATTAATTTGGATTACTAAACCAAGGTGTCCATCATTATCCATTAAGAAAATTATTTCTTTGACGTATTCATTACAAAATATCGTCTGATATTCTACAAAAAATAAAAAATAAACATAAAACCACCTGAAACTAACTTTTAAATGATAGTTGAAGCACATCAAAATCTGTTGCGTATTTTAAAACACTACTTTAATCGAAAAAAAAATACGAATTAGAATCCCGGTCAGGGTTGCACGTAATGAGTGCTTTTCGAATTCATGTGTCGGTTAGTAATAATTATTTCGGAATCAAATAGAAATAATATTACATTGGAGGCAAAATATATATAAATTAACACATATTCAAAGGCGTAACCATAGATTTTTTCAACGCGGACGAAGTCGCGGACACCAGCTAGTTGTTAAATATATTGAATACAATATTAAAATCTCGAAAGCCTATTAATTATATTACTTGTGTTTTGTATTTGTTTTTACAAGAAGACGTTAATATCTGAATTGTTGTTTTAATTGTAAAGTGTAACGTGTCTACGTGACTTTATCGCTGAATTGTTTTGACCTAAAAGTACTTATCTAACCCAATCACAATTACATGGCACTTTTGAAAATAAATATGTACCTTTTGTGATAAAGTAACGCTTCCGTATCGTTTATTTTAGTAAGTATATGTATAATCAAATTAGTTTAAATTCACAGTGTGCCCTGTCATTGCAAGTATACCGTAACATTACCGTTTCACTGCATCGATCACCCCAACAATATTTTTTCCAATGGTGTTTCTGGTAATTAGGGATATTTAATTTGCGAGCAATGTTTATTAAGAGCGTTGTATGTATATGTCAATAACTTTTAACATTTCATCTCTCACTTACTTTAATGGCGGATCCTAATAGGTATGAGAAAGTGAAGCATCTAAGTCTTAAGTTAATCTTAAATGCTACTACCATTTAGTTTAAATACAACATAAACGCATAATAATTGTTTATTAATTATGTATGATAATAACAACATCAAATACCTACCTATTATCATGTGATTTCGCCAACAACATTTTTCCAACTATGTCATTTATTATGTATTTTTATTTTTATTTTTTATTAGTCAAAAACTTTTTATCGGGAGTATTAGCTGCATATAAGCAGAAATGCATTTTTTCAAAGATTATTAATATCAGTTTGATGTCTTTAGTCACTAAGTATAGTCTTTTATAGTTTTCATCCTCTATCCTTATTGCGAATCTTTTGAGTAACTCAAAGCAATTATTACATACTGTTAAACGACCTTTATATCAGGTGAATCGTTTTTTTATTACTTTTAACAATTAATATTAAGCAAATTTCTCATATATTTGGTTTCGTTTTAATATCTAGGTGCCTGCTATTAAAATTGAAAATTCCAAATATAAGCGGATCATTTACGTAAAGATCGACTTAGAATTTAGTAGGTTCATCTCAACTTCAGGGACACGGATAAATAGTTCAATGTTCGGATAATCCTTGTGTCCAAATGTTTTACTAAAAACACATATTTTCTTATAATTTAAAAACAAATCAACATTTATTATTAATATTGTCTTAGTAGGAGCGAACGTAATTCCACCAAAAGACCAAAAAAATTCATTAATCCACTTAAGTAATCAAACTAACAGGCAATAAATTAATGGAAAAACCTTTCTCTTAATAGGTCCGTTCTTAATAGGGAAACCATTAACGAAGATCAAGTTTCCATACACGCTGATACAAAGAACGCGGTTTAGTTCTACGGTTTCTTTTCATTCATTTCCTGGGTAAAACCAGTTTGTACTTACATACAATGACCCAAATAATTAATCTGCCATGTTGTTTTGCATACATATTATCACCTAGCTACACCAATGCTAGATTTAAAATTGAACAACCGAGATAACACAACACTACTGAGATAACAAAATTTTGTGGTGATAGAGCACACTGAAATATGTCTTCACTAATATTAAAAGAGAAAAGATTTGATTTTTTAACTACTTAACTTTTTTTTTTAAATCTTTTACCTTTAGAAAGCTACATTATCAGCGAGTAACATAGGCTGTATTTTATTTTCAAAAATAATTCTAAAGGTAGAGATTAGATTATAGAACATTAGAGTCTCTCGGTATCTCTCGGTTAGTCGAAGTTGTTTGGAGATCTATTTAATAAATCAATAAGTAGTGAGTGGTATGGGGAAGCCTTTAGTTTTTGTGTTTCATAAATAACTAAATAACTAACTCGAGAACGACAGATAAAAGTGATAACGTTAACATCGCTATCGACTATCGACAATAGGTCTTAAGTGTTAAAATGGTTGCAGTAATCATGTGAGGGTTTCTTTCATCTGCACTGACATCTAATCCACTGGACAACTTAGGTACTAAGTGTCTGAATACTCGTAGTGAGCAAAACAAGAACTTGTCACACAACATGAATATAAGTATAGAAATAAACGGGAAAGTTATTTCCTGTGCGGGATCAGCTTTCTAACGGAGCTGTGGTCATATTTATATTCAACGATATCCGCATACTAAAATTTCTTTATCGATTCTAAATTATTGTTTACTAGCATTTTACTAGCAAACACCCCGGCTTTGCTAGTATGCAATATTTTATTCTGAAAATATATTTATAAACAAACTTTCATTGTTTGTTGCTCTTTCCTTTATTAAAAACCGTATGCAAAAATGATTTGGGCGGTTTAGAAGAAGTTAGTGGAGAAAGCGGACAGCGATTTTATGTATAACTAGGTTTTGCCCGCGACTTCGTCCGCGTCCATTTTTCTTATCCGTTCGCTACCAAATTTCACAGGATTACTCGCTGGACTAATCTGAAAGTTGCCTGAAAATTTCATCAAAATCGGTTCAGCGGTTTCGGAGTCCATAGGAAACATACATACATAGATACATACACACATCGCCGTTTGTATGTATAGATAGATAGAAGATAGATAGATATGCAAAGATATTTTATTGGCGCGTTATCATTTGAAACGAGTAACTATATTAGCATAGTTCAAGAAGGCACAAACAAATGTAAAAACATACCTTGAATTTTTGTATTGTTTGGTAGTGACAGGGTATCGCACGTACGAAATTTTCACAACGTCGCTTGTGCCACAAATGGCCGAAATAAAGTAAAGTAAAATTAAATGAACTATTTTGTATTTGTAAAAGTTTTCACTGCGATGTAAACTTCTTTTGACTCCCTCCACTCTTCCCTTTATCTAGATATCTAGATAGATTTAGTGGTGTGATGGTGTCACACCTTTCTGTAAAATTTATTCCGACTTCCTCTGCTTCTTTTAGCGTCTCGTGGGACCTTACATTGTAACCTAAGACCACATGTACTTGTAATATAAAGTCTCATTACTTCGGTCAATCGAACTAACAACCGGTTTATTGCTACAGGATGCCAATGTTTACGTCGTGCATATTTTAAATGGGTGCACTAATGTGCAAAATGTAAACTTCTACATTTACAAACGCACAGGTATACTCTAATCACTTGGCCAATAGTTCTAAGTATTTAAATTAAATTGCTAAATGAATATAATACAATATAGTCGCCATTTTATTTTCAAGCTTCCCAATTATGAACACAATCTGGTAGCTATTTAGCTATTTTATTAAATAAATACTGGTGCGAAGAACAAAATTTGTACTTCCCACCAGTAAAATCCACTGCATTTCTATTTCATATACTTGGCTGTCCATTAGAAAGAAATGAAAATTCAATATATATCTTCTTTCAATATATATTCAATATATACAATTATACATAGTATAAAAAAGTCGCTTCCCGCTGCCCCTCTGTAAGTATGTATGTACTTTTAATGCGGTTTTTACTAATAAAAAGAGCGTTACACGAGGAAGGCAATTCAGAAAACTAATGATATTAAAATCGAGGAATAGAATTTGATATTGTAGCTACATATCTATCATATACGTCCAAAATTGAATTACACCGCTCGATAGCTAAAGGATCAAAGATTTTTTTTGTTATATGGTATATTCGAATTCGTTGGGATAATATATATAATACGCTCAAAGAAAATATTACAAGTATTCGAGACCTACAGCGGCATCTGTTGACGGATCGAGGCAACGCGTGTATCGTCTACCCCACATAATCTTTTAATACATATGTTACCCACCTACCTCACGTATTAATTAATAATTGTAATCGCCTTTGTAAATTTTACCTAACAATATATCACGTCGTTTTTCAAAAGTCGACTGGCTCCAACAATAAGTAATGTACACGTATTCACGTAAAACACTCGGCCGTGTCCACAACACAGCGACACCCCATTTTTTAAATATTAATTCACTTGAATTTGCGGCATCCATAAATGACGCAAAGACGTCATAATAACCAAAACATACAAGTTGCCACCGAAATGTTGAAATTGTTAAGAACGGGCATCGTTAAATGTAGTTTGCACGTAAGAACGGGTTAGTTTGTCTCTAGTTTTACCAATGTTTACTTTCTTTCGCGCAAATGTTACACAATGCGCACGCGCCGCCCGCAATGACACCGTTTGTGTACGCGACTTATGCGGATTAATATCGAATACACCGCGTCCTGGGTCTTTCACGTAAGCCTTTTGTAATAAATTATTTGTATAAAGTTTTTAAAATTGTTTTTTACGGAACATTACACTGAAAAGAGAATAAATATGTATAATATGTAACTAGGAATGCAATTTTTAACACACAAACCTGCCTCGTTTATCCCTCTTTCTATAAGTGAAAACTGAATTAAAATCGGTTGAGGAGTCCATAGAGGACAAACAAACTTACTTTGATTTTTATTTATAAGTATAATTGATTTTCTTAATTAAATGTTGTTTGTTTTTATAGTAGATCGGCGGTTTTTATATTAGATATATGTAAACATGTAACCTACACATTTATACAAAAAATATTAACTGGGTTTGTGTAAAATTTTTATATATAAAAATTGCATCCCATGCGAAGCCAGGAGCGGGTCGCTAGTATATTATAAAAACACATATCAGTGGAGTTTGGAAAAAAAAATGTAGAAAACTAAGTAATTCTCTAAAGTGAATTAAAATAACTATTGTTTCGTCAACTCCAATAATTTGCTTATGTTTGTTGACACACAAGTTGCCATAGTGATGTCCATTATACAGAGTTAAATAAGTAATGAGACAATTATTTTTATTCTAGGTCACGTTCGTGTTTGATACTTATTACTAAGTATTGAATGAAATTCTTGTAATACCAGAACCGTTTTTGGGGTTAACCAGAAACTATGGCCAGTTTGATTAAGCTAACATGTAAATCTATATAAAATATTTACTCTTTTTTCATCTTAAGTATCCGAACTTTCGTGATTAGGCCTCCTCTAGATAGGTATTTAGAGGTAGAGGGAACTAGGGATTTAAAGCTGCCGACAGAGCTTTCCTCCTCTTTATCCTTTTGGCTATTCATTTTACTAAGCATTTCCTTAATGGACGTAAGGCTAATTATAACATCTTCATTTTGAAAAAAAAAAAAAAAAAAAAGATTTGTTTGTTTTCGCATTCCCATTCAACATTATGAACAACGCTTATCGAAGTTTATTCTAACCTCTAACCCTTAGATGAAGAATACATCTTCGTGTATTCTTCATCAAAGCTCTATTCGGATTCCGATAAAATAAAAAATTGTTAAAGGTTCAAATCAATTATGATTTTGACAGCACTATGTCGAATTCAATAGTGAAAGTTACCCATGTCCACAGTAATTTGTGTCTATAATTAGTTCGTAAGTAACCCCCCAACTCGTCTTTGTGCGATTTTCGAATCTAATAATTCTGTATTATCCCGTTTAGACTAAAGTGAGAAATGTACTTACATGAAATTTTTAGTTAATGTAAGTACCATATACTAAGTGTAGTATTGTCTCCGTATTTATTAAAGGGACAAACAATTCTCAGGTAATTCCTTCCAAATCCATTATTTTTAATCATGTTAAGGTCGGAAGCACCCTCCACCTGTGTCGGTGCTGGTGTCAATTAGGCGACGGTAGCCACATTAGTATCTAGATCGTCAAAATTTCTCACGATTTATATGAGTTTTTAGTAGCAATGTTTTCATATTATCATTTCATAGTACACGCCTAACAAAATAACCCAATGTGCCCCAATTAGGATAAGAATGTTTACCCCAACCTAAAAAAAACAAATATAATCATTTATTTGCATCGTAATTATACATAATACACCTATTAATAAACGCAATCTGGAGCATGAATAATATTTTTTTATCGCACAATTATATTTTTTTATGACTAGACATAACAATTCACAAACGCATCGGAATGATGCTCTGACTACACGCAATAGCTACAGAATCAATTTTTCGGTCAAGGTTTTCTGAGCTCAGTCATTTTATTTCATAGGCTATCTATAAAATTTATAGTTTAATAATAATAAATTAGAACGAGTCAGTTTTCGACTTGTCATTAAATTTTAAACAAAGACATATATGAACTTGAACAAGCACTGCACACAATGTTATTAGTATGACATACAAATCCCAGATTCCATGATTATTCCGAAACCTGCTACTGCTTGTCTGGATGTTATAATATTTTTTCGGTTACTTTGAAATGATAAGTAGTAAGTGAATGTGTGCCATTTTGTCGTAGATGTAATTTATATATTTTTAAATGTTAAAAAAATGTTTTTTTATCTTACAGCGCCGCTCTTCAAACATGTTGTCTTTTTACTACCTAAAAGATAAAAAATTCCGATCGCACAATGTGATTCACTAATTCATTGATGATGAAACACTGTCAACGTGGCTAATGTCGGTCAATGCTGCCGTGTTGACACCTCATAGCACTCATATAATACCTGACCATCGATATTCAAATTAGGAACATTCGGTTAATTTTAAGAAGTGATTTATTAGATTTTTTTTATATATATAGTATGTTTTAAAAGAGTTGTATGTGGGGGGTGAGCGCTTCACGCTTGCCCGACAGTTCCTTGAGGTCCTAGGACCAAAAGCGTTGGCTAAGTTGAAAAAAAAAGATACAGGACTAAGCTAAACTAAACTAGGTACTAAACTAACCACGCTAACGTGAAACCAGTGTACCTGTAGTATACCAGTATAACCAGTCGTATTCTTTGTTTAAGAATGAGAGAACTGTAATTTGTTATATTTTTAACCATTAAAACCTAGTTTTGACAAAAAAACAACGGAGCCATGATTGTTCTTAAGTCGGTCATAACATTCGATTAGGTACTAGTTTCCGGTGTTTCCATCATTATTTGCAAATCTACACGGAAAATCTAATAGATATTATGAAGGTTCGTGAAGCGTGGCCGATAGCGTCGTTACTAAAGTTTTATATGCATGCAACGGCATGTAATGAAAATTTACAATCTAATCTTACTGTATTTAAAACGAAACCTAACTAGTTACGGATTGAGTGTCCGTTGTGCCGACTAGAAGAGTGTTAGAACTAAGAAGACGGTTTTCGATTTACTTAACGATCAATCAATATAATTCTCATATATAATTCTAAAATGTCAGTCAAACAAAATTCAATAACTTTAAAACTTACATTTTTTAAAATAATCGTTAAATAATAAAATTAAGGCTTTGAAGAAAAACTAAATTAGTTAGCCAATATAATTGCTGCAATAAATGCATACATAAAATGACTTTTTTTTTTTCTTGGCCTAAGGGTACAAAACCCTTTTGCGTTTTGCACTAATGTCGATTAGTGCAAAATGGGTATCCGTGTACGATTTTTAGTACTTTTGTTTCTTAATTACATTTGAGTAAAATGTCTTACTATTTGTCGAACTATTGGTCTATTGATTAAAGTGCTTGCCTCAGTGATCTGCGTCAGTGTTCCCGTGTTCAAATTCTGCCAACGTTGTAAATTATCTTTTCGAAGTTGTTTAGCTTTTCGAAACAGCCACCCCATTACAGAAGACTACCGTGAAGTAACAGCATGTGTTGTTGAGTTTTGTTTCAGTGAGTGAGTAAGAGTTCCCTTTTCCTATCCATTCCTAATCTTTTTAAGGTTTTTTAAAGTCAGCAACTGTGACGTTGTTGCTTGTATTAATAGGCGACGATAGCCACCTTTCATCACGAACTAAATAGAGTTCATTTTTCTAAAACGCTCTTTGTTGTCTAATGTTTATTTATGAACCTTGAGTAAATAAATAAATTTTTATCAACACAAGGCAGATGGCGTGACAATATGACCTTACGAATAAAAGATAATCCATGAACTCAATCAAATGATCGAGTGCGCAGGCCAGTCAAGCAAATCTCTTCTAACAAAGATACTAATTAACTCGAAAGAAAAAGGTTGTTTTTTTAAAGTTGGCAGGCAAGCTAACGATCCAATTGATGATAGACACAAGCAACGCCATAGTAGGGGTTTGCAAATACGCTGCCAACCTCGATAGGACAAGCTGTAAATAAAATTATAAACTAACCCCCGACTTTCTATTGAGCTCAAACACGCTATATTTGCTGCAAGTTGTTGAGGAGTTGGGTATCCTACAGCCTATTTGATGCTGCAGCATCAGGTTAAGGTTACTATGCCATGGAAATACCACAGAAGTAACAGCAAGTAATTTTTAATTATAACTTGGCTCACGACGTGGTTGGTTCTTGCCACCCATTTACCGCCTAATCGGCTGCCCTGTGTTTGACTGTGCAGTGTGCCCTGCCAGTGCTGAAATGAAATTTAGTCTTTTCTTCTGAATATAAAGACGGTCCACCCGTCTTTATATTCAGAAGAAACTGCAAATGCGCTACCGACCATAGCGGGATTAAAGATGAAGGATAGGGAAATGGTTTAATTATATAAAATTCTAGCATAAGGCAGAAAGATTTATTATTGAGTAACAACTACTTTTATTTGTTCTAAAAAACACACACGAATATTTGTTAAACTCGTAATGTGCGAGATTACTTAACAATTGTGCAATCACATTTTTCCTTGTGTTTTTTTCGTTAGTTACGCTTTAGATATACATAATTATACATAAATAATAAAGGAAACGGATTTCGAAATATCCTTACCTACATTAATGGAAAATGTTTGTTTTTATTCGATGCAAAAGATACGGGAAGAGCCGCAAAACCAACAATCTTGATCACTTATCTTGTAACGAAACTCATCAAGGTTACAACTGTCACTTGTCGGATAACCTGTCGTTGTAATGATGGGCACATGAGGTAACTCGTGACTCATGAAGTATCTATGTATCCACACGTGTATTTAAGATGAGATAAAGGTATCCATTGATCCACACGTGGATTTAAGAGGAGATAAAGGTATCCATGGATCTACACTTGGATTTAAGAGGAGATAAAGGTATCCATGGATCCACATGTGGATTTAAGAGAAGATAAAGGTATCCGCGGATTCACATGTGGATTTAAGAGGAGATAAAGGTATCCGCGGATCCACATGTGGAGCCAAGCTCTGGATCCAAGTGGAAGGAGCCGAATTTTATGCAAATTATTGAGTAGCCCCAGCCTCGCATTGGTTCACAGTCACAGTATCTTACACACATATATAATAACACCTAATTTCACAGTGTTTTGAGGTTATTTATTTGAAAAGCTCTTATTAAATTAGGAAACGTTTGAGTATTTTGATCGTTAGTGCAGGCAGGATATATTTACCAACTTCTATTGTTTTTTTAGATCAACTCATATTAAATGGATATTTTCCAATTTTTGCATTTGGTATCAGATTGCTCCATTGTATTGGTTTGGATCCGCAAAACTTTTTCAATAATTTAAGAGCTTTTTTTTTTTCAAATTGTGTTAATTAAAAAGTTTATGCTTTATATGCGATATCCAATATAAAAAATATTTCCAAAAGTACCAATTCATATCCAGACCAAAATTACACATTAAAATTGATTTTAATGTATACATTTCAGCTATAAAGCATGTTCATAATTTTATTTTGAAACTTAAGTTCCAGGGGATTAGTTCAGATTTTTTTTTTATACAGGACGTATAATAACTAGTTTTCAATAAATAAATGTAATATATTAAATTGCATGCGTTTCACAATAGATAATTGACTTATCTACGAATAATTTACTTCTTAATGTTCTTGCAATCGTTTTATTGGTGACTCACTGACTCACGACCGGTACACGGATACATCACTATAGTCACGGTGACCACTCGTCGAACCTCCAAAGCGCAAGTTATTCGTTAAGTACCCGTCGCGATGCGCATACGCATCTCTCGTTCATTTCCGTGTTTCTTAAATGTTTATGTTTAACAATAATGTCTTTTTCGATCCACTCTCAGTCTTGTTCCAACAGAGGTTGGTTTGATACATTCAGTTGTAAGGCTTTTACGTGAATATGTTCGTCGTTATAGAGGATAAAATAATAATAGAGATTGTGTTGTGATTTCCGTTTGAAAATGTTACGGAGGCAGTTCTCTCACGAATCCGGTACAACTGCGCTTGTCAGAGCCAAAGAGGAAGATAGAAGGTATGTGCGCAAGGTCTGAAATTAATTCAAATAAAATAGAACGTATTTTGTTAAGTTCGTGAAAATGTTTTGTTGTGTGTTGAAAAAATAAAAAAAACATTAATTTAAATACCTAATCAACTTTTAGAGTAAAACACCTGATAAATTAGTATCATACATTTATTGTTCACTTAATAGTAAATAATTTAATTGAAAGGAATTCCCATACTATTATATTATACTATATATGATGTCGGTGTGACAATGCCCTAAAATATGCCTGCCATGCCCTGTAAAACTCGACCAAATCTACATCGACTTTGAAAATTTTTAAAATTGCACTGTGGGTCAGTATGTTACGAGTAAGCATACGACTCCATAAACGACATTTAAATCAATGCGATTGTATTACTAGAATAGGTTACTATGCTAATACCCCACTGATAGGATTTTAATTGAACTTTGTATTAATATAGTTTACACATCAGTATAACCATTAACCATAGATAACAGAAAACATTATTATTAAAATATAACACAGGCAATCATTTATAAAGATACGCGAATAAAGCTCCGGACAAAAGCTTGTAAATAATTGCTTAAAACAATGTTTTCAGTTAGGAATATAATATTTATTTAAGTAGTTAGGTATATTTACATATTATCATGATATAAATAAGTAATTAAATTATTTATTTGCAATTATATGGATTTTTTTTACATGTATTGAATACATGTATTGAATTACATGTAATTTTTTTTTTTTTTTTTTTCAAATATTCCTAGTCCTTCGGGGACCCAAAAAATTTAAAACCCTTAATTAGTAATTTTAGCGTCAGTCTGTAATTCGCTAACTCTTAAGCACGTATTTTTGTTGTTGCAATCAAAACTAACTAACTAAAACTAACTTTGAGATCTTGAGAACTACATATATTTCATGAGTGCACACTATTACTATAGCTACACTCACCATAACTATACTATAGTGATGTCTATGTTAGTACGTCAAGTGCTCCATGACTAGAACATAACAAATGACAGTTTAATCAGCATAATACAGATGATACGATTGGCTTGATGGTGTTTGGCTGGCGTTGCTGAGTTATTCATTCATAACATACTCTGTTTATACATGTTAAAACATATTATGTTGTATACTTCGGCTAAGATGAGCCTACTAAACTTTAATGGGACTTGGCTAAATATGAAGAAGATTATGATAAAGGAAGAATCTGTTTTGATAATAAAAACTTATTTGTTACTCTTTTTTTAGTTATCATCTTCACAGCAGTTACCTATCAAGCTTTTAGCTATTTCTATATTTAACCGCTAGTGGTTGTGTGTTTTATTTTATTATACCTAACATGGATACGGTAGCTACAAGCTCTTTACAAAATAAGTACCTACCTACGTACTTTTAGAACTAAATGATTAAAAAGATAATCAGTGTGACAATACAATAATTTATTCAGGATACTTAACATGAACTGTGACATATAGAAGACTAGCTGTCGCTCGCGACTTCGTCCGCGTTGAATAATAAACAATATATAAGCAATATAACGCTTGATAGATGATTCCGCGGGAAAAGTGCTTTCTTCTGGATGAAAGGTACCCTATGTCCTTTCTTGTATCCCTGACGACGTGTATGCACAATTTCATGATGATCGATTGAGTAGTTTAGGCGTGAAAAGGTAACAGACAGACACAGACAGAATCATTCACGTTTATAATATTAAAAGTAAGGATAGTATATTATGGATTAAAAAAATCATCATGTGCCTTTCGTATTATCAACATCATCAGCCTGTGTCTTGACTACTCTTTACGTAAATAATAATTATTATTATTCTAATTTTAAATTATTAACCAGTAATAGACAAATTATGTATTTAATATTACCTTATTGAACATTAATACATGTTTTACCTTGTCCGTTAATTATATAACCGTTTATTAACTACTACCTTGTGTTGTGTAGGCAGCTTGTTGTTACTGGCATGTACTTGTAAATGCATACTAGGTATACCCACCGATATGTTACTGTAATTATTTTGATTACACGAACATGTCTTATTAAAAGGAAACCGAATAAATGTTTGTATTGAAAATACGCATTTATGATGCATATTCAATAACAATGAGTTTATAGAAAATTTATAAAAGAGAAAAATCTCTAAGGTGCAAATAAGCCTGTCAGATGGAAAGACCGAATTATTTAGGCAAAAGGCTACTTACTCTTCATGTGAGCTGTTACAAATAATTAAAACATAACATAAGACTTCTATCATATATCAAATCTACTATTGTCTAATAGTTTTTTCAAAGCGAATATAGTCGCATGTGTTGACTCCATCTATCATAATAACACTTGATGTTAACTCTTAGGCTCGAGTTCACCAACAGACGGTTATTTTTAAACAGCTGTTTAATAATATTTTGTTGATCACCATCGCTAAACTGTGGGTTTAACGCCCTAAACATGAGATTAATCATTAATTTAATCTGATGTTTAGGGCGTTTAACCCGCATTTTAGCGATGGTGATCAACAAAATATTATTAAACGGCTGTTTAAACTTTAAAAAAATTAAAATAACCGTCTGTTGGTGAACTCGAGCCTTAGTATTTATCTTATCGCCGTATTCAATATTCACACAGTAGTCTCAATTACATATTATGTCGTTTAAGTGTTAAATAGATTTCAGTATTTACTACTCACTTTCGCTCCTAAAAATATGCCTTATGTTATAATACTAGCTGTTGCACGCGGCTTCGCCCGCAAAACTTTATAAAATATAGCCTATAATTATTATTATATATTAGCCTATTACTCCCTGATAATGTAGTTTTCTAAGAATTTTTAAAATTGGTTCAGTAGTTTTTGCGTTTATTCATTACAAACAAAATTAGTATATATTAATATGGCAAACTCTCTTACAGCCATAGTTACAAGTCTACTACAGCCATTTCTACCAAAAGAGGTGACACTCAAAATCATTTGGGGACGAAAATCTCCCTTACATAAAACCACCATTTATGCATAAATGTGCTGTTGTGTTTCAGTGAGTGGGTAAGTGATTACAGAGCCCATTACCCCATACCTTCCTTATCCCTTATCCTTAATCCTTCTATGGTCGACAGCGCACTTGCAGCACCTATGGCGTTGCTTGTGTTATAGGCGACGGTAGCCACCTTCCATCAAGTCGACCTTAACATAAAAAAAATATCCTAATTAATATTATAAATGCGACAGTAATTAAGTGTTAAACTGATTCTGAACGTATATATATTTAAAAAAAAAGCACATATGCTTTTATTTTTTACTGTGGCCTTTCTGAAAGGTCGCAGTCGCATCTTTGTATGTTTCACATACAATAATTAGAATGACCTTAACATTTTGACTTTAACATTCAAAATGCCTCTTGTTCTTTTTTTTGCGCATGTAGTAGGTATTAGGTACATTAAGTAATATAAAAAGTAAGTGTTTACTATGAATACGGCAAACTGATTACTATTGTGTTTGACTCGTTGTTGAGGTTGTCGAGGTTAATTTCAAGTTCTCGTGCATAATAATAATGCAATTTGGCGTACTACAGTACGTTTCAAACAAAGCTGTATTTTTCTATAAAAATTTTTCAATTTATTTTATATATATCTTTACGTGTCACGTTGTGTGTCCTCGATGAACAAGACTACTGAACCGATTTTGATAAAACTTCGTAACTATGTGTAATTAGGATAGTTTATATATATATATATATATATATATATATATAAAATGCCATGACCAATTCTCTCTGGTAAAACAATCACGTTTGAAATGACTCACCTTGGTGGATTGTTATTTACTATAAAGCAATGTAATAAAACCCTCAAACTATTTTGTTTTTGTAAAAACATCTATTTTGTGAAAACATTATTACATAACCTTTGTTAAATTTTTTGGAAAAGCTTGTAAGGGACAAGGTCTTCCGAAAGTTACATATTCAATAAGTTAAGCAATTAGCCTAAGCAACTCTCATTAGAAAAGTAGACACCGTTTATGTCGTCACTATTAGATTTTCAAAGCACTTTCAAAGCAGAGATGGTCTAACAAAACGTACTAGGTACCAAAATATCATCTAATAGTGATAGTATGTATGTTGTATGTGATCTTGACTATTTTGTCTAAACTAGATTTATTTGAAATTGAGTCATACTGTGTAAATAAATATGATAAATTATTTAGTTTGTACAAAAAAAACCGCCTATCATTCATTCATTAGTTGACCATTGCGCCAACAATCATTGTGGACGTCTTTTCGTGCGGACGTGACTTATTTGTTACTGTTTTTTGTTTAAATTCAAGAAATACAGGTACCACCTATCTAATTTATTTTCTTTATTTATTATTTATATATTTTATGTCAATTTCATCAGACAGGCTGACGGTGTACTTGATGGTAAGTGGCTACAGTCGCCTAATATTAACACAAGCAACGACATAGGTGCGAAACGCAAGCTTCACTACTTGCAAGACTCAGATCCAGAGACAACTTTGCAAGGTTCATTTTTGAACCCTTAACCATTCGACCATTGGCTTTTTTAATTCATCTGTTTAGACTAGAAGCTATCTATCTATCTATCTATAAATTATATAGATAAATGTTGCTTGTAGTGATTTTTGCTAAATATTTATGTATATCGTTACAGGAGAACACGTTCCCTGAACGCTCCGTCGCCTATACAACAGTTTGGACCATGCGGCAGGATAATGAAGAACTCTGCAATGGTTATGTGAGTATTAAAAAAAACTCTAAATCCATGGAGTCATTGAAAACCATAAAACTTTTGCTGGATCACTTGGGTACTATTTGGGTTCAATTTTATTTGTAAAATGAAATCTGTATTATATATTGTAGTTTTGTAATTATCTAAATTCACAACTGAACTAAATGCCAATGCAGTACAAAAATTCACATACGTCTCGTCAAATAACTACAAATCCTTTTAGTCGAGAAAATATATTTTTTAAGAATTCTACAAATCATGATTTATTAGTATTCTGTTATGTCGGACTCATGCCCCGCCGCAACTCCGCCGAGATTAACTCACCCCTGGACGACACACAAGAAAAAGTCATCACTTAGGTCCAGTCTTATAGTTTGAGTTCAGTAAGATACACATGTACAGAAAAAAGTAAATAATAATAATAATAATATATATTTACTTATTTAGAGAACTAGCGACTTTGATAGACAGCGAAACGACAGCTCTATCAACAGCTGAAGGCTACATATCATTGGGACTTATTAAAGAAAGAGAAATACTAACCTGCAGCTTAACATTATGGGAAAATGGTAGAAAAGTTGCCGGGTGCAGAAAGTTGTGGTTGCGTAACATCTGGGAATTTATGGGGCTTACAAGCAAGAGGCCCAATTTGAATATTTGACTGCCAATCTATACTAACCTTCAAATATATATATACGGTTTCGACAATTGTTTCTGTTTCTTCAAATTATGTTACCAAGACAAGTCATTCGTTTTTTGTTATAATTATCAGTTAAATTGCTTTTTTTTATATAATCAAAGCATAAAAAGTTCTGCCATTACAGAGTTAACTCACAACATCCGTCCATATCATAAAAAGGCTGTGTACATATTGAAAGTAGATTTTATTTTTAAAATTTAAATAACTTAATTATACTAGTTCTATTAATTAGTCATAATTCATTAAAATGTGTAGTATATCGTAGGAAGCGAGTTATCACTATAATACAGACTGTGCCTAGTTTATTTGTAAAAATACCCTTTTGTAAACTTTTTTTTCAGTTCAAATAAACATTTTATTAATATTAACATTTACAGGCAAATCCAGGATCCGGCATCACAGAGGCTTACATGGTACAAACCTCCGCTAACAGTCCTCGTCATAAAGAAAGTGCATGATGCCACGATTCTTGCGCCATTCGTACAACTTGTTCACTGGCTGGTCCACGTAAGTAACTTATTAATTTACTGTGATAAATATCATCTGTGACACAACTTAGACAAGTCAAATATCGAACTGACTATACAACTATTAGGTTTTGTCTTGGTTATATTATTATGTAATGACATAATTTTTGGTATTATTTTATTAGTTAAATGTTAAATAAATTATAGAGTTCATGATAATTTCATTAATACGGTTAGTAATTATGTAAACATATTATTGATGATGTATATGATAACTTCATAGCGATCCATAATTATCGTTAATAAGTATATAAATAAAACGCTACGATATTTAAATTATGCAAGTACGTCATGAAACCAGTGCTAATAATCTACAAACAATTGTGCTAGAACGGAAATTGTTCCTCGAGAGGCCATATATGACAAACCCTTTGTTAAATGATGAATTAATAGATTCAATTCATCATCGTTGACTTTATCAGATGGCACTCGTACATTACCTGGACACTGGACATCTATTATAATATATTGATCACACGTCAGAGTCAGTGCAAATATCTTTCACTATGTCGTCTAATCCGGTAACTACATATAGTTAACCACAGTACGGATATACTTGCTGTCCCCAATTTATAAAGCGGGTTGCAGGCGCATAATTATTTTTAATAACTATTGTCTGGAAGCTCCTATTATGTTCCGCCTTTAGCTTATTCAATGAAGAAAATTTAGATTTAATAATTAAAATAATTTAAATTTAGATCCCACAAGTATAACAACATACGTTTTTCGCGTACAAGTACTTCTACAAGTGTAGAAATACTTCAATTTTTTTTTTAATTTTATATTTTATATAATTGTATAATTAAAACACAATAAAATATTATAAGTAAATTAACAAAATATCGAGGTATTTTTTTTTTCAAATTACGTATTATTGTCAGCAAAATAGTTTCCTACACGCCTAAATATTCAATACTCTTGATAAATATTTCTAATTTAATTATTTATTGTTACTGTGCATCGTTTAGCAACTTATTGTAGAACCGTATAAATTAAATTTTAAAAGAATTATTACTTGGCTTTAAAAAAATAATTTTATGGAGACTTAAATTAGGAATTAAAATTGAAAAATATGTATGAAGATTTGTTATTTTATTTTTTTTTCAGGATAAAAGCATGGTCGTATTCGTGGAGGCAGCCGTTCTTGAAGACAGGCTGTTAGCTGAGTACGGTGACTTTTCATCTGTAAAGGAACGACTGATGACGTTCAGAGCCGGCACTGATGATCTCACAGACAAAATAGACTTTATAATATGTTTAGGAGGGGACGGCACTTTGTTGCATGCCAGTTCGCTGTTTCAGGTTCGTTTTTATCTATATACTAGCTGTTGCGCGCGATCTAATTTATACATAGAATAACAGATAGGCTATATAAAATACCACATCCTAAAGTATATTTGTTTATTACGCTTTCACACCTTAACTATATTACTTAACTGATCATCATGTCATTTTGCATACAAGTTGTCGGTGGCACAGAATAATTTTGCAATATGATTGAACAAAAGCAGCCTGAATCCCGCGAACTTTATAAGGTTATAGATATTATAATTAGTTTATAGTATAGATGTAACCATAATATATGTTTATAATTTTATTATATGCAAGTGAGTTATGAACAAAATCTATTTAAATTAAAGAAAAATGTCTCTTATTATATACTTAGAATGTAGTAAACCAAAAAACTATTTATAAACATATCGTATATGCACAAAATGTGATGTACATGTATTGATTTATCTGACTGATAAAACTGTCTGATTGATAACCGTGATAATATTATAATAATAAACACAATACTGTTCACTTATTAAAAAAGAGCATATTTACCATATTTACCATTTACCATGAATACGAAGGTTTTTTCCTGGTATAACGAACATTTCCACCCATCGGAAGTCTTTCTATACTAATGTAATAAAATGCATAGGTGCTGCATATACCCTACGACACTACTGTGGACATCTTAACCAGTTTGAATGTTTATTTATTGCTTGTAATGTTCCATGTATCACTAAAAGTTTTCAGTAAGTTATTCATATTTTTTTCTTTTATTTCAGCAATCGGTGCCTCCTGTGATGGCATTCCACTTAGGTTCGTTAGGTTTTCTAACTCCGTTTGAGTTCAACAATTTTCAGGAACAAGTCATGAACGTTTTAGAAGGTAATTTTTAAATGTAACTATTTATAAATTTATAAAAAATAAGATAACCGTCTTTATAATATACTACTTGAACTTGGTCACACTTAATTGTGATGTGTGCTTGGGGCGCCCGCCTTTTTTGACAAAAATGGCGATAACTCGGCAAATATAAATGAGATATTCATGAAGTATACACATAAACCATCCTCGGAAGTTCCTCTTTCAAAAGATTAAATCGGGAACAAAATTCGTTCACAACTTTCCAAAATTAGCGAACACATACAGACGGAAAAAGAAAAATGAAATCATTACTTTATACTATGTACTGATTTCAGGACACGCAGCGTTAACACTCCGGTCGCGTCTCCAATGTCTCGTGCTTCGAAAGAGTAAAGACGATAAGAAGAAGGAGAAACCCACAACAATATTGGTGCTCAACGAGGTCGTAGTAGACAGAGGACCATCGCCGTATCTCTCCAATATAGATTTATTTCTGGACGGAAAACACATCACATCGGTACAGGGCGACGGTAAATACAAGTGGTATTTCCACGATGGTTTTTTTTTTTAAAAAAAAAACAACCTATAATGCTGCAGCATTAAGTAGTCTGCGAGCTACCCCCAACTCTTTAGCTAGTTACAGGAGAGTATTGTACTTGTTTGGCAGGCGTAATAGTGTCGACGCCCACCGGGAGTACGGCGTACGCGGTTGCGGCCGGCGCTAGCATGATCCACCCTTCGGTGCCCGCCATCATGGTCACTCCCATTTGCCCCCACTCCCTCTCTTTCCGGCCCATTGTTGTGCCCGCTGGCGTAGAGCTCAAGGTATGATCCTAATATTGTTTCGCTGATTCTTTTAAAACTTTTACAAGTTTCAATGTAATTCTCTTAAATAGAGATGTATGTATAATTAGTTTATGATTAATTTTACTTTTCGGAGCGGTAAAGTAAAAATTTGTAAAGGAAGTAACTAGGTCATATTCAAGACTACTCATCCGATTTATTTATTTATTTATTTATTTATTTATTTATTTATTTTTCCAAAAGGTACACCAACAGCACAAACAAAAAACTTACAATACTTACAGATAAACTACAAACTAGATTACAGCAGATAAACTACAAACAGATTCTGATAAACTACCAACTATATTTTATATAATATAATATATTACTATTTATTTATTTATTTTAATATTGCAAAGCCATACATTATATAAGTGAACGAAAGCGAAGTCACAAACATAGTTCATCACTGTTTAAATAGGTAGCGATAGAAAATAGCATCAACTTCACAGCATTTTATTTTGCAAAAACACTTCCAGGTCGCTTTTATTTAAACGTAGCTACAGTAAAATGTATATTCACGTGATTATATCAAAACGAAATAGAAGAAAAGTTTAAGCAAAATACATAACAGTGAAATAAATTTACAATTTGAATGTTAATGTTGAAGCTCTTGCATAGGTTCAGTTCAAGTGTGGGGTCACATTTATTATAAGAAGCTTTAAGGAAAATTATTCTTTATAAATTTGATTTTGAAAGTGGTTTAACTATAAACTGCATTATAGGTTAATTGATTACTGAATTACAGACATTTAATTAATATTTTTTATTTGCGCTTCTTCCCAAGAATTTAATTTTTTTAATATTTTCTTCTCAAATATGATTTTCCTATATTTACCGAATATTAGCTTTGCAATTTAATTGCCATATTACAAATTGATTTTTCCAAAATTTTTGACAAAGTTGGTACCTTTATTCCAAACATGTGGTAGGAAGTAGATTAACCACAAAATACCAGCACTGTAGTATACAGATATGAATTAAATTCTAGATCAAATTATCTCCCGAGGCGAGAAACGCGATGTGGGTGTCTTTCGACGGCAGAAACCGACAAGCGTTGCAGCACGGAGATAGGTACTGTCGGCCGCTATAGAGCGCACATGCATTATGGCCGCGCATGCTTAAGCTTTTGTACTTCGCATGAAACTTTTATGTTCTGTGTGCACAGAGGGGGCGTAAAGCTACGAATCACTAAACGCTAGGCACCACATTGTCGTAACAATATTTGTCGGAGCTATTCTTTGTACAAACAATTTGGACTTTTGACAACTTTTTACTTTGGAAGAACGTAACAGTTCCATGCTTCCTAAAAGTAAACTTTAAATTGAGTGATCTACTTTATCTATCCAAGGATAAGTACCTATTAAAAATATTAAAATTCCCATTGAACATAGTGTGGGAATTGAATGTATACGCTCCAGATTAATGAATAGCAAACAATCTACTTCAAATACATCAGCTAAAATTCCTTGCGTTCATACATTTCAACTGCTGTACCTATTTGTAATGAACAGCATCTTATTCGAGTTCATAATAATTTAGGGATCACATTCGAGTTGAGTAAATCAATTTTCACCTTAATTTCTGGCCTTATGAAGAAAAATTTTGAATATATTATTACGTTTATTAAGTAGAAATTGCCTGATAAAAAGGAATATAATTTTGACATTTGGAATAAATAATCACGGACTATAAAGGTTATAATATTTCAAGAAAATAGCTCAAACAAAAATTGTTATACAAATGTGGCATTTATGTTGGGCATTTCCATGCTTTTGTAGAAAATTTTCAGCATTTTGGATTTTTTCTAGAGAAAAAAAAGGATTCTAATTAGCACGTTTTCCTTTATACCCCTCTCTATTAGATCTCTTGCACAAGTACACAAGTATTATTTGGTTGTTTGAGTATTTTTTGGTTTAGTAGAAGTAGTTGACAATGTTATACATATGTAGTGAATTGTTGGTTGCCTCCTGTGTATTGCAGATTCAACAAATTAATACCAAACACTTCATCTATGTAGTCTAGTCTAGATATGTCTATTATTTTCTTGAATAACATTTCCTAACTAGGCCCGATCGTTATTTCTTGAGTCTGTATTTTTATAATTCAGGCTCGCTTTTTTCTGTGATTTACATGAAAACGGAACATTCAATAGATTTAGTAATAAATTTTGAGTAGTCGATTCGTAGATGATATTAAAAAGGAAAAACGGAAGGAAAATATATATAGGAGCTTGTTTCAGATAATGCCTAGCCTAGAGGCGCGTAGTCCTGCCAGCGTGTCGTTCGATGGCCGATCACAGTTGACGCTGAGACCGGGCGATAGGTAACCCATAGACAACACGAACGAACATTCTCTTCCACTTTAAAACAAGCTCTATTAAGCCGTAGGCTACGGTCTCCTATTAAATGCTATATATGTGACGTGCTACTTTAGCGTAAATGTTTCGCTCGACATGTGAACGACGTCTCCGTGACAAACAGTGCTCGTCTATGGTTATATGTGATGGTGTATTAATGACGTAGAGAAGGAACGCAGCGCAAAGCATTTGAACGACGGCTAAACGCCGATATCAACATATGAAAGAGACCTCAATTTCTACAGTAAGCATTGTCACAGTTTTACAGTAATCCATACAGTTGTGAAACGGATGTTGACTTGCGTAAAGCAACGGCGCGCCGCCAACTCGTTTTTTCTAATCAAAAATCAAAATAAATGTATATCTTTTATCAATTAGGTTTCTCCAAGAAACTCTTATTGTAGTCATTATAAATTTAAATTTACCAGGATTTCGGAAAAAAAAAAACAAGATGATGACGATTCTGAGAAGAAACTCAGAAAGAAACTCAGGATACCATTTTTTTTTTGTCATCTTTAAAATAATAAAATAACAACAATTACAATAATTTTAATTAATTATAGAAAAAATCAAAGTATATAAAAATACTAAACATAGTATGAGCTCCGAATCGCTTAAATCCAGACTTCATTGTCGCTTAAATAATCAGTGCTAGCCTTTCGAAAGGAGTTTGGTCTTGATTATAATAAATTTTGATTTAATTTGCACACCCGAACATTGAGGGCAGACTGGAGTTTTATGAGAATTATTACAATGGTACACCCCTGTTCTGTGTACTTTGACAAGGATGCAGTCTACAATGGACTAATATCATCAAACACTATTATTTATTTTTTACCACTATTATTATTTTAAACTTAAAACATCCAAAAATTAAATGTCATGATTCGATAAATTGCATATCTGTGAGTCACAGCGTCGACGTCGTCCGATATCAAAGGCGTTTCAGAACTGTATGGATTGTAAAAGTGTGGCATTGTGTTGCGGCGATTAGTTAGTTAGTTACGCTGTGAGCGGTCGATGGCGCTTATAGGAGACCACAGCCTTAGACAAGTCTCGTTTTTCAGCCTGATCGGAACGCGGGCGCGAAAAGTATTCGTATTTCACGGTGACGGATTAGCGTTTTTCTGTTTAATCATTTTTTGGTTTGGTTTGGTGGTGGAATAACTATCTTGCTCATCATTTTTGTAGAAAAATGTATGTAGAATAATGTAAACTAGTCACAGTGGTTGCGTTGCATGAATTTTGTTTATTTACTGGTTTTGGCTTTTTAATCGTTGGTAAGTTCTCATGATTTACATAAATTTTGTACTAACAAAGTTATTGCGAGCTCACGCAATCAGACGTCACTGTATACGTAAAAACATAAAAGTGTACGTACATCATTCTTTAATTTGGTTAAATTTCACAAACATACCTACAATCCGTTTTTCATGCTAATTGCTTTCTTTTGTAAATTGGTCATTTATGAATAACTTTTACAATAAATTCATAGTTATATAATGGAGAATTCCTTTATAATCAAACGGTATAATTAATAAATCGTTATTTCAATGAAAATACAAGTAAAAATGGTTTATTGTGTGTTTTCTATAAAAAATATTTATTCTTTTCTCTTTGTGTGATTAATTAATGAAATATTTAATTGACACTAACTCTTCAGTTTCGCCATCCATGATGAACTCTCGGTATTTTTTTTTCAATTCGTTTGTTTTTTATTTTCCTAATTATTTAATGTCATTCACAGCCTCTACGTGACCACGTCGGTGTTCCCAGTTCCCTCGATATGCGCACAGGACCAAATATCGGATTGGTTTGATTCGCTCGCCGAGTGCTTGCACTGGAATGTGCGCAAGAAACAAAAACAGATCGACGAACTGAGCGACATGACACACTCCTCCAACGATCATCTGGAGGACCTTGACACCAACCACCACGACGAGAGACCAGCTGACACGTGACCAATAGACAGTTAACACAAATGTCATCGTAAAATATTTATTGCTCTACATACGCTTTCTTATACAACTGGCAACACTGAGAGTTTCGAAACGGGAATTTTTCTCTGTATAAAATTTTATTTAATTATATTGTAATTGTATTGTAATTTTTAATGCTTACCTTAGTATTTCGGTTAACTTTTTGAATTTCGGTCTGTTTTTTTTTAATTTCACATTAAATGTATCTTTTTTATTTTTTTAATGAAGAATGGGTACAAATAAATGTGACCCGGGCACTATGGTCTAAACATTTATGGTACGACTTAATATTTTAACTAATAATGTTGGAATTACTTGGTGGTCTAATTTATGTGATATTGTTATAATGTGAAATGTTTTCATTGAATTTATATTTTATTTAGCATTCCTGTAGAATTAAATGTATTTATGTAACGCGTCGAATGTTTAACGATATTATATGCAATAAAGATATGTCTGTTTTATGTGTGAAATGAGGAAGAATTTGTAAATTTAATATTTCTTTCTAGACATTTTTAAATGGTTTGTGTGCCTTTATAGTGTATAATCGAAAATTTGCCGGATGTCTCAATTTTCTACGATTATTTCTCGCGATTTTGAAATATTATTTGTTAATAATAAGGTGCTAGAGTGAATTTATAATGTTGTCGTGCCAACAACTTTGATGTTTTGTTGTTGTGTTCAATGCGAGCACAAAAATAGTTGTTAACAGACTGGTTTTGTTGAATTTGTAAAATATGTGATGTCGCTGAAATTTGTTCACATTGAAAGTGACAAAAACTTATTTTTCACTCTTTTTCATGCATTTAAAAACCTCGACGTATGTGCTATTGCAGACATTGCTGATAAGAAAATTCACTGGTTTTAGATGAAAAGAAATAAAATTATTTGAAAAAAATGCACGATTGATATAATTCATTTGCAAAAATATAATTCGAATTTAAAACTAAAAGAATGACGTGTAGATATTAATACGCGTGTGTGAAACCATGTTTAAAGCAGTTAATAAGTGGCTTAAGTTAGCTACTCGTTAAGTCGTTATCGTTAAGTTAGGCTACTTAACATTATTTACGAAAAAATCGTTAGAATTAAATCACATCATTGTTGTGCTTTTATATAAAAATGGTGCCCCCCCGTCAATATGATCTTTTGATCAAATTTCTAGCTGGGTTGATTTACAATAAAGCCACTTGTGAATGCAATTATTAAATTCTTGACTAATTTGTTTAATACCAGATGAACTTATGAATCAGATTAACTTTGATACAGTTTAACTTATGCAGTTTAACGTATCCATGATATTTACTTGAAAAAAAAAGCTTCTTCACTAAACGGGGTACAAAATGTGGGCCACATCACTTCACTATGTGTGATTCTTACGGTAAAGACTTATGAAATGCCGCATTATAGCCGCCTTGGCTAGATTTTTTTAATATTATGTCTTGTTTGTACTTCTATTTTATATGCGTATTACCAACACAAATTTACAAATTATGTATACGGATGAATTGTTTTACTGTAAATTATACAATTTTGACTTGATACCTATGCGTTTTAATATTGCTAAGGAAATATTGCTGTATATTTCGTTTGATACGCAGGGTTTCTCAAAGTGGGGAATGCGTACCAATCTACGTAATGCCGGCAACTTAGCTGATGTTAAAGGCGAAATACAGAAATCGACTGAACGCTGACTTAAGATCGAAATTGAGCAGAATTTCTTCATTCTGCTTTAATACTTTCGCTTGATATTGACTCCTCATTCATTGCTCATAGAATTCATGCCTTCAGTGGTTTACGCGGTACACCACACTGTTCAGCAGTCGTAAAGTAGGCAACCATAAAGTATAACATGTACCTATATATTATTCGTGTTAATATGGCTAGCGCATCGCAATATCATGTTTTAAAAAGGTAATGTTAGACACATACCATACTCTGCTTTGATGATTTCGCCGTGCTTCAATAACGGCCATCTACACGTCATTATGAGAACTTATTATGGCTGTGGTTTCGGAGAAAAAGATGTGCCATTTTTTTCGCCTACCTATGTCATATGTAATTTTGTACGCCTCCCCCAGCGAACTAAAGATATATTCAATGCTCTCCTCTGTCAATAATATGTATGTTAAGCTGCTGGACTTGTTTGGTGGCGCGGACTATAGCTAAGTCTCAGTGGCACTATAGTTAGAAAGTATAAATATTCCTTGCACTAGTATGAGCCTATGATGCCCGCATTCGCTAGTTAGAGCGAAAAATATTTGGATAATTGTCAATTTGTGCTCTTGCTAGCGAATGCGGGCATTATTAAGTCACGTTAGATAGAGCCACGTTATTATCTACTAGGTATTTAGTTTACTAGGATTAGGCTTAAAGGTCTAGTTACCAAGCCATAAAATTCCAAAAAAATCAATATGTCATTCATATAAAAATGTCAATGTCATTGGGAATTGTGGACTGTGGATGGATGTGTTGTGTTGTGGACTGTGGTTTGGTTTGGTTATTATAAATTTATAATTTATATCTATCATATTCTTATTTTATTTTTATTTATGCGAAATAAATAAATTAAAATTACAAATCTTAAAAAGAAGCTCTACAGAGATAGTACTTAAACGTTATCATTGTTATATTTAGTTGTTTCTTATATATCAATAATAAATTTTGATTTACTTATAATCAAAATGTCAAAAATCTCATGTGCCATTAACTTTGTATCGAAGAGAAGTATTTCATTAACAGTTCCTAGAAATGGCAAAAGAAATTTCAGAAAATTTGTTCTTCCTAATAAGAGAGGATCTGTAATACATAAACAGCAGCAAATGACGGAAAATCCAGAACTGGAAGTTGATAAGCGAGGTGTCCGTGACACAGGATATATGTTAAATGGTCGCTACACTGATATACCAGAAATGATTCCTGAACTAATTGTACCGGATTTGACGAATTGTGAATTAAAACCGTATGTCTCTTATAAAGTAGAAGACGTAACACAAAGCGAGTTTACTCCTCAGCAACTTTTTGATGCGGTGTATAGTAAAAAAATTGTTATGGATTTCAAACAAGGAAAATTAGATGAAAATGGAAATCCTTTAGAGCCTTCGGAGGATGAAAAATTGCAGCCAGAAGAAGCAGTGGCTAGGGCAAAGAGAACTGGCTCTGACATATTTTAATTTTTTTTGTGTTAGTATATAGTATTAATTATATTATGTGTAAATTTAGAAAATAAAGTGTAGAATGTATTTTTTTATTATTATTCATCTCTTATAGCCTATGTTCATCAGACTGTGTCTCTCCATTCTTGGATATAAGCTTTCCTAAGTCTGGTCACTACACATGGCCCATTGCATATAGCGGCTTCCAGCAATGTCTAGTCATCTCACAGCAGGTCATTCATAGCACACTGAGTTTGTATGTAAGAAAATTTTGGATATTATCAATTTCTATGTTGTTTTTCATATGAATAAGTACACTAATAATTTGGTGTCTCATTTCTCCAAAATACAAGAAGTTTTTTTCACACAATAGGCTATTAGGAAAACTAGAAAAAGTGCCCTAGTGGTGGCAATCCAGACTAGTCTTGCGCAGTATGTGCCCAAAATTTAGAAAGCTTCCTTCTCCATCATTTGTCAGTCTTATGTTCTAACTAGTAGGCACCTAACCATATGTACCTACTTCTAATGGGTACTAAAAAATATTTTTACCAGGGCATGACCACACAGCAAGGTCTAGAATACCTTATAAAACGAATTATCAACACACAGCAAAAACTATTAGAAAGCTGAATATTGGAACATATGTTTATTGTAAAACATAAGTAACTTATAGTTCAATGTGTAAGGAAGAATTTTTGAAAATTTCAACTCCGTGCAGTCGGGGGCGCGTAATGTACTTACTTATATTCAATAACGAATCAATCATGGCACCTACTAATTACTAATTAAATTCTAAAAGTCAAAACAAGATAATACCCACATAGAAAAAATTGTTTTTTTTTTTTTTAAATAATATGTATAAGTAGATAGAATGCAAATACTTATAGGTAGTAAACAGACGTGTCTCATTTGACCTGAGGTTATCTAAAATTGTTGTAGACCTCTTTACTGAATCTTTTAAAAGTTATCATTCAAACTGGTGATATCAATTCGCGCGGTAGTGTAGCGCGTGCGCACAAATCTAGCCGGTTTAATAGTACCTACGTAAATATAATATAATGGGCGGTAACTATTCCGCAATGGATCCGATGGATGTTTCCGTCCCCGACCTTTCAATTTTATTGGAACGCGACGGCTACTTGAAACCATATGAACGAGAGATCAGGCGGAGGTAAGTGATTTTAACTATTAAAATGAAAAACGGCCCTTTATAAAACCTTTTCTGACGTATTAAAGTAAATTCCTTATACAAAATTATTGTTTGAGGTTAGTTTAGTGTTACGAAGTTGTGTATGTTCATTGACATTTCAACACAAATCCGCTAGATTCACATTTTATATTAAAATGCCTTCTAAAATTAAGATCATTATGAATTATAATTGCGATATATAAGTTGAGAGTTTTTTTATGTTACATTACACATTTGTTTTTTTAATAAACAGAATTGATTCAAAATCAAATGTGCTAAAAAAGTTAGCGCTTGAAGCGCTTTTATATCAGGGGTGATTTTCAATGTCAAATGTAAGGTCATTCAAATACAACAGAACAGTTGTTTTGCTGATATCTGATACTGAATACTGATACGAATCAAGTTTAGTTTAATTAAATATTATCTAGAAACTAGTTTGTAACTAAGAAACAGTTTACATACATCTGTACCTAAAAGATATATACTTAACATACCTTCATATTACCAATAGCGATTAATTTACCCTTATGGAGAATAATTTTACTTTGAACTTGCCGCCAAAGTATTCTTTTAAAGGAAATAACTGTTTTAATATTTCAGATACGGTTGTTTTAAAGATTTATGGGAGCGAATAGAATCTTGGGAGGGAGGTGTGCAGAGTTTCACAAAGGGATACAATTATTATGGCCCACAGTTCAACTCGGATGGGACAGTCACTTGGCGCGAATGGGCTCCGGGCGCGCATTCTCTACATTTACAGGGAGACTTCAGTATGTATATTTTACTCACCACTTGTATTTTATGTTAAATAAGTATTATTCAACTTTTATAGAATTAACGCCATAGGTTTAGGCTTTAAGTAATACTTTCTAATGCAGAAAATTCTAAAATATTAAACAAGTGGTCCGACCCCTGCTTAAAATGGGTGAAGCTTTTTTTCTGCAAATTTGAAATTATATACATAAACCTTCCTCGTTTATCACTATTTCCAATAATGTCGGGTGGTCTAGAAGAAAATAGACTAGAAATGGACAGAAGCAGACAGCGGTTTTATTTTCTAATATGTAGGTACCTATAGATGTATCTGTAACAAATTATTAATGTAGGTATATACCTAATTATTTTTTGTAAACATTATTTAAGTTTGGTTTAAAACTATGTATTTATTATATGTTTTAAAATAAATTATTTGTTATTTAAAAAAACAGATGGCTGGAATTCAAAAAGTCACCCTTTCAAAAAATTAGAGTATGGAAAATGGGAACTAAAGATTGCAGCCAATTCCGATGGATCCTGCCCTTTGAAACATGACAGCCGTGTGCAAATCATTGTCAATGATCATTTGTACCGAGTATCTCCGTGGGCTAATTTTGTCAAACCATTTGAGGGATTCACATATCAACAGTTCATTTATAAACCGGATCAGGTGAGGGATTATCTGATTAGATTGGCTTTGTAATTTTAAACAAGTACTTACATAAATGGATGATTATGTATTTAGAATGAGAAATAAATTAAACTGTCCTTTAAAAAGAAATTTTACAGGGAAATTACACTTGCAGGATGAGTGTAAGCATGTTGCAATCTTGACTGGATATAGGATAAGGGCAAGATGGGGATTAAGTAATGGCTTTAGGGTATTTTGAGATATATATTATTTTTTTTCAGCCTTACAAATTCAAACATCAAAAGGTCCAAAGACCTTTATCTCTTCGTATTTACGAATGCCACGTTGGCATTGCAACTGCTGAGGGAAGAGTCGGAACTTACAATGAGTTTAGGGACAACATTCTGCCGAGAATTAAAAAACAAGGTACCTACACCTATTCCCTTGTCAAAGCCCTTTTGTCCCACTGCTACTTACAGGATTTAGAAGAATACCAGATTTACTCCAGTAATCTGGTACCCAAACCTGAATATAGATTCAATAATTCTGAATTTCTCCAATCAGTATGTGACTGAACTCCTCCTAAACGGCTGGACCGATTATGATGAAATTTTATGTGTATTTGAGTGAGCCCCTAAATGGTTTAGATTCACATTTGGACCCGATAGGTGGTGCTGCTATAATATATTTTAGTCGTGTTATGTGACGTGAACTCCTAAACGGCTGGACCGATTTTGATGAATTTTTTTGTATCCGTTTAAGTGGGCCCCTAAATGGTTTAGGTTCACAATTGGACCCGATAGGTGGCGCTGCTATAATATTTTTTTGTCCATGTATGTATGTGAATGAACTCTAAAACGGCTGAACCGATTTTGATGATTTTTTGTGTCTATTTAAGTGGGCCCCTAAATGGTTTAGATTAACAATTGGATTCGATAGGTGGCGCTGCTATGGTGCTAGTTATAGTATAAAATATACACTAAATTTATGATCCTCATAAATTTTTATAAAATCTGAACTATCTCTGCTATGACAGAGCTCAAAAGTTGTATATCAAAATAATGTTAACTAGGGAAACTAAGAAATAGTGTGGTATGTGTTACAGGATACAATGCCATTCAACTCATGGCGATTATGGAGCACGCCTACTATGCGTCCTTCGGGTATCAGGTCACAAGTTTCTTTGCTGCAAGCAGGTGAGGTTTTTTTTTATATAAGTATTTAATTCGTCCACATTTATTCACACTTTATTGCGTTCAATTTTTATTTTTATAATCCCTCTTTATAGTTCTTTTCTGTATCTACTACCTACCTGGTACTTTTCTGTACCATTTACTAAAAATTTTTGTAAGAAAATTGATTTTTTTGTATAATTCTGCCCCTTATCAAACATTTTTAAATATAGTATGTATTAACTATTGTACATAAAAAGTTATCTTAATATTTAAGAAGTGAGCTAAGAGCTGAACTAACTGTAAGAAGTGATATGACAGTCGTTACGGAACACCGTGCGAGCTGAAAGAGCTGATCGACCGCGCGCACGAGCTGGGCCTCTACGTGCTCCTGGACGTGGTCCACTCGCACGCCTCCAAGAACACTCTCGACGGCCTCAACGAGTTCGACGGCACCAACGCCGGCTACTTCCACGACGGACCTCGCGGCACTCATCCTCTCTGGGACAGCCGACTCTTCAACTACTCCGAGTAACACCCTTTGCTTCTATTTACTCCTATTTACATGCACCTTATATCTCTACATGCAAAACTACACAAAAATCGTTAGAGCAGTTTCAGAGATACGGAAAATAAATTATTTATATACAAGAATTGCTCGTTTAAAGTTATTATATTAGATAAATTAAAAATCTGACATTGAGGTCGCAGTGTGCATACGATAAGGGGAGCGTTACTCCGTGTTCAATCTCCAAACTTTAGCTTTGCACAGCAGAGGGTATCGATAAAACTTCGTTATTCATTTAACGCAAGAAGACAATTTATATTTTAAAAGAAACGGCCAGTAGGTAACTTCGCCGACAACTTTGTTCACAGGCATTTATTTTATAAAGCGACATCTAGTTACAAAACATTTCACATTAGTGCCATTTCTATACACTCCGTATTGTCGATAAAGAAACACTATTGCAATTTTATTTTTCACGTGTTGATTTTGCATCTCCAAAATCAATGAAAATTAACCGTGTATCGTCGACACGTATTATGAGCACATTTGTAAGCATCGAAGAAGAGTTTTTGACATAAATATAAAATTAGTTACATGCTCAGAAGTATTGAAATATTTTTGTATACTTAATACTAATAATAAATTATTATTTTTGTGATGCAGGATTGAAGTGTTGCGTTTCCTCCTATCGAACCTGCGGTGGTATCAAGAAGAATATCAATTCGATGGCTTCAGGTATATATTACCCATTTAGCTGCACTAAAAACAGTGGATTTTCTTTTTTTGTTTGTTGCTCAAATAGTAATGTTATTAAGTGCTTAGTAACATCATAGATAAATAAGTACAATAGCTATTTGGCTATAGGTTCGACGGCGTCACTTCGATGTTGTACCATAGTCGCGGCGCAGAAGGCTTTTCCGGACATTATGACGAGTATTACGGCCTAAATGTGGACACTGAAGGACTCATCTATCTAATGCTCGCCAATGAGCTGGTTCACAACATCGATAGCAGGGCTATTACTATTGCTGAGGTAAGTTTTAAGTGCACTGTTCAACTAAAAAGTAGTTTTAGACAACAAACAATCGCTTAAATTTGTAAATCATTGGAATTTTCGTGTAACCAGGACGTGTCGGGCATGCCGGCATCGTGTAGGCCCGTGAAGGAAGGGGGTACCGGCTTCGATTACCGACTCGGCATGGCCATACCCGACATGTGGATCAAGCTTCTCAAGGAAGAGAAAGACGAAGACTGGAAGATGGGTCACATTGTGCACACTCTGACCAACAGACGCTGGATGGAAGGCACCGTAGCCTACGCCGAAAGCCACGATCAGGTATTTTTACGAATAGGGTAGTTTATACTGTTTTATTTTATTTTATTTGGAAAGTAAGTAAATATTAAAGCTGGCTGGCTTCCGACTCCACACAACACACATTATATACACAAACAAAAAAAAAATGCACCTGTGCGAAGCCGGTTGCGGGTCGTTAGTATTTAATAAACAAAATTAAAGTTAGAAATACTATGGAAACAATATTTACATGATTAGTGTAATAAATAAGTGCTATATTCTAAGTGCGCGCCATGTCGTATTCTTGTGTGAACTGACCTTAAGGGTCGGCGCATACTGGCTCAAAACCGAAATTCACCATTTAAGACACATACTTCTATCGTGATAAATACAGGCCCCTAATTTCATTACGATAGAAATATGAGCACTAAATTGTGGAGATAGGGTTTCGTATGCCATGTATTATTTTCATTGCGTACTCTAAGGGCATAATTGTGCCTAGGCTTTGGTCGGTGACAAGACGATAGCGTTTTGGCTGATGGACGCCGCGATGTACACCCACATGAGCACTGTCAGTGAGCCAAACGCTGTCATCGAGAGAGGGTTAGCGCTGCACTGCATGATTCGACTCATTACTCATGCTCTCGGAGGCGAGGCGTACCTCAACTTCATGGGTAAGCTTCTTTTTCTATCTTATTTACGACCGCGAATAATTTATGCATTTATATAATACACTTAACCATTTAATACTAGCTGGTGCCCGCGACTTCGTCCGCGATGAAAAATGAAACATTAACATTGAGAAAATGTATGTATGAGTAACACCTGACATATTTTTTGATGATCCCTCTGTAACCTTACATTTTTCCAATATAAAAAGTACTCTATATTATATTAATCCAGGTAATAAAATATATGTTTGCCAAAATTCATCCAATCTGTTGAGCCAAAGAGTAACAAACGTCCATACATAGTAAAAAACCTGGTAGCTTAAGGCCTCAGTATATTCTCATTATTCCTGCTGGAGCTGGAACTCCAAGCCATCAGAAGGAGATAAAAACTATTTAACTCATACGGTGATCTTGATGTGACTGTCAGGCAACGAATTCGGTCACCCGGAGTGGCTGGACTTCCCTCGCGCCGGCAACAACTCGTCGTACCACTACGCGCGTCGCCAATGGCATCTCGTCGACGATCCTCTCCTCAAGTACAAGTTCCTCAACCAGTTCGACCAAGACATGAACCAGCTCGACGAGCGCTACGGCTGGCTGCGATCGGACCCAGTAAGCAAAAACTTACATCTTTCATCTTTTTGTATTTATAATAAATGTATGTATTGGTGCTATCCATAATACAAGTTGGAATGTGTGAATTCATTTATCTTCTTAGCACTGGCCCACACTGCATGTATGCAAAATATCATGATAACCGGAAATCGTTTTCGCATTTATTTATAATATTAGGATATAACTAAGTAGTGACTGCGTTTCAGAAGTGTTCCCCCTTACAGAACACTTCTGAAATAATAGTATGTTTTGACGAGCCCGTTGGATGAGTGGTGAGGATACTTGCCTTAACGCTCCGTTCCAGGGTTCGAATCCCGAGCAGGGGAAATGAACTTTTCAAAGTTGACTCTGGTCTGGATTTGGAAAGTAGTGACGGGGCACACTGCGTGAATAAGGGATGCCAAAGCTCATTACTCCATCCCTCACTTATCCTTCATTGGTACCTGTGGCGTTGCTGGACCGCCAGCCTATATAAAAAATAAATAAAGTGTAATATGTGTTTCTAGGCCTACGTGTCCTGTAAGCACGACGGGGACAAAGTGATAGGTTTCGAACGCGCCGGTCTCTTGTTCGTCTTCAATTTCCATCCGTTCCAGAGCTTCACCGATTACAGGATTGGCGTCAATGTTCCTGGGAACTATCAAGTGAGAAAACAACTTTCATCTAAGGGGCCTTAACCACATCAAATACTAACAATTTTTTTTCTTCTTTAGGCAGTTCTATGCTCAGACAGCAAAAAATATGGCGGCTTCGGAAGAGTAGAGGCTGAAGGTGAACGTCATTCAACTCAAGGCGTTCCGTGGGGCTACAGGAATGATTCTATTCAGGTTTACATTTTACTATTTAATTTATTATTTTTATAAAGATTTTCAGTATTATTAATAACATTTTCTTTCAATAATTGACAGGTGTACATCCCGTGCCGTACAGCGATAGTCTACGCTCGTGTAGATTAAAAATACCTTAAATTTTTTTTAAACAAAGAATTACATCAAAATGTTGAAAAAAATTAAGTCTGATTTTTTTCTTGTTTTTATTAAAAGATATTCATGTTATTTTATCTTAGCCTGATTATCTAAAACTAAATAGGTACTATTTGTTATTGATGTACTAGTAACATGTACTAGAACTGGCAACTTTTATGGCTGTTATTCTTAATAAAGTGCTACAAATTGAGCTGTTTTTTTTTTTAAATTTTAACATTACCATCATTAAAATCAATCACCTGATTTTTTCAACGACGAGCTGCTGTGCAACAAGTCACAAACGAAATGGGAATTTTTGGGCAACCCGTTGTGCACCTAAATATTTTTATTAGTATTCAATTATTCGTTAAAAGATCAGTGGTAGATAAACTGAGTAGAAAAATAGTGAAATAAATCTGTCTCAGAGATATCTTAAAAGAGCAATGGCACGAACTCGCCATCTTAGGTTTATTTCCTCTTTATTTGGCGTTTAAGTAGAAAGCAGTAATCTTTGGTGCATACTAACTTACTCTCATCTATGTTTGTACGGTATATATGAAATAAAACCAATTATTTCAAAAGCAAAATATAATTTATTTAATCACAAACTCAATTGTAATATAAAAATAAGCTAACGATTAAATTAAGTACATACATCAAAATCACAGCGTAAAATAGGACTGTAAATAAAAATAATGCGTTACGCATTTATGTACATTGATGTTTATTTAATATATATTTTTTTATAATATTATTTCGACTAGAAACATAATGATAAAATAATATGACACAGTCATAATACATGTTTAACTTTATAAGCGATCTCAAATCTAAATCCAAGGCATCTCCATTCATTTCTTTACTAACTTGATGACTTCTCACTAGATTCACATCATACAGTTTGAACGTACAATACTTTGTATAGTGTATTTTGTTATATACAATAATAAAAGAATGGCTTTTCCTTTACAAATTTCATTAATCCTAACAACTGTTCTATACTTAAAGGTCTAGTTATAATTATGTATAAACATACAAATATTCATAGCCGTTATTTCATTTTAATTTGGAATGTCTTTTATAGCAGAGATGTGCGGAATTACAACAAATGATCGAACCCTGTTCGTTACTACAAAAAAAAAACTCAAGTCATAGGACTGTGCGACAGAAATGAAAACTACGCCATCTGTTAACGTTTTAAGGGATCGTCTAAAAATATTTTAAAAAATCGGCTCCACCGTTGTCATAGCAATAAAGATGTGAGGCGTTATATTTTTCATTCTTCAACGCGAAGTCGCGGGCACCAGTTAGTGTATATATATTTCCCAACAGTTTTACAATAAATTAAAATGTAGATAAAATAATGGCGAGTGTAACTCCGCAAATATCTTTAACATTTGTTTTTATGAAATAAACTAAAATAAATACGTGAGAGACCATATTGTACCTATTTTATTAAATAAGCGTCTATTGCTATGTCTAGTATGCTTTGTAGGTACTAAAACAATTATTTTTTTTCTAAAACTTTTCCAGTTTGTGCGGGATACATTATTTAAAGGGTTTTACGTAAAAAATTAAAGTATAACATTTACATTTTACGTAAGTAACACTTTGAACTTACTACTTAAAATACATTCAACATTATATCCTCAGGTTGAAAAATTATTTCCCACAGTGAGATATCACTCAAGAAGAAATCACCGCTTTTGCAGCGTTTGTTTAGTGTCATTTGTATTTTTTCAAAGTCATAGGTGTCTATGTCTACATTCTAACGGTCCAATTAATACCATCGCTTACCTATAGTCTTTTCGATGTTGTTTGGTTAAATTATTCTAAAAATATAGTTAAATTTCACACCAATCTAGCAAAACGAAGAGAATGTAAAATAGGAACAAAAAAAAAAAACAATTTCATGAAATTTCTCAAGAAATATTGAAGCAAATTATTACAAATTACTTTTAGATTTCTTAAATTTAACGGTAATTTTATACAAAAATACTGACTTGTTTCTTTGAGATGCAACAGTTTACAGTTAATATGTTAATAACAATAAAAATAAAAAAATAAATTCCGCACGTCTCCACAATTGGAAAACAATTAATTTTATATACATAATTTTATTCTTATGTAAAAATCTTCGTCTTTTTATTTTAAATATGTGTCAGGAATATTAGTAATATTAAAGAGTTTGAAGAGATAATTTCATCATTGCGAGTGTATCGCAATGATGAAATTATCCCTTCAATTGTCAAGAAGAGTTATGGCTAAGGGCCACAATAACAAAATGCTACACTTTTTGCGAGATGCGGCATAGTGTGAACAACTTCATATAAATTATACAGCCAATGGACTTTCCGTCAGTTTTAACGACCCGGTAAATTCGCCAAACCGCGGCGTTTTAACCCTTTGCGCTACATCTGTTATTTCGAACCTATTCGTGTCTAGCGTCAGTACAAAAACACATACCACCACATCCGAGCACTGTTTCTCTATTATTGTTGTGATCGAGACGTCGAGCGACATTTACGCTGAAGTCGCACGTCACATATTATAGCCTTAAAGGCCCGTTTCGACACCTAAGAACTGTTCATACAATGTACGACTGCATTAAAATTTGCACTTTTAATTATTGTGTTATTTTCATTATTAACGGAGCTTACAATCACTTAAAAATGATTCATATTACACTGTGTCCCGGGTGTGCCCCAATAAACATAAAATGTGAGTATGACTTTGTATGAACCAACACATACCTAATGAAATGAGTGGCCCGGCGACGTCACGGTGTAATGTAAATGAGTGACTCTGCGACGGCATGGTGGGAATGGAATGTCACGACACGGCCCGGCGGCGACACGGTGTAATATGAATCGAGACAGGGGCGTCTTCGTTATACTAAACTTTGTACAAGGGAACGTTTGGCATCTGCTTAAGATATCCAAAAGACGTATGAACTTACCGGAGCTACGTTTTAAGTTTGCGGGTAGAGTTGAATCCGTTGTTGGTCCACGCGTTGGAGGCCTCGTGGTGCGCAGCGGACCCGTTCAGCGAGCGGCTGAACGAAGTTGACTTACTCTTGCATTCGAACAGCACGTCCGAGTCAGTCTCCGACTCGGATATGTCTTTGTTTGACACTGAAACGAGCAAGTTGCAACCTTTTTTTAATGAGACCTTTTTTTTAAAATGATATATACGTCTGAAGTAAAGTTCTTTATTATCTTTTTAAGGTAAAGTCAACAGACAGACTGACGGTCTACTTGATGGTACACAGCTCACAGGACGTTCCGAATCGACTGCGATTCAACAAATAACACCGCACATATTAGTTTGCACGCGAGCTCCGATGAGTCACGCGCCGGGGTATATAATTTTTTTATGAGTACAGCATGTGTGCCGTTGTGTTTCGGTGACTGAGTAAGAAATGACAGAGCCCATTACCCCATCCCTTATCTATAATCCTTCTATGGTCGGCAGCGCACTTGCGGCACCTATGGTTTTTCTTATGTTATAGGCGACGATAGCCACCTACCTTCAAGTGAACTGTCAAGTGACAAGTGAGTGTCTGTCGACCTTAGCATAAAAATAAAAAGTCGAAAGTGGTGAACAAGTGACCATTACTGGCACCATGTCACTACCTTATCGTGTCGGGGTTAACAATGAACGACCACCGGGAAGTGGGTGGTACTCACAGAGGGTGTCGTGGTCGGCGCGCGGCAACAGCCTGTAGGAGGTGGCGCGGCGATGCGGCCGGCGCTCGGCGCGTCGCGCTGAGCCGCAAGTGCGTCGCGCGAGCCTCGCGCACGCCCAGCACGCGCCGCCCACACCGCACAGAGCCGCCACGCCGCCCACGCTCAAGTACACCACCGACCAATCTGCGACAGGCGAGCGTCATACCACATTTACGCACTATTCGAACAATAGTAGTGATGAGATCTTGCTTTAGCAACGACATTTGGCTGCGGCGACTTGGCAGCTAAGTGCGCATGTACACTTAGAGAAGACGTGTAATAATTGCGCACGTGCTCTGGTGTTTCGCATGTTGCTAACGTCAACTGTAAACACTAGCAATACCAAAGGGATGCCATTTCGCTGCCTACCATATAGAATAAAACGCAAAATACCGACTGTATGGATTGTAATTCTGTGCCAATGTCCTGCGGCTGAGATGATGATGATGATAAAGTGAAATAGATACCGCAGTCGGGCTGCGCGTCCGGATCTAACAGCGTGAAGAGGCTCTGCATCCAGAAGGCGTCGCAGCGGCACGAGCGCGTCGCTCGATCGCAGCGGCCGCGGCCTGAACACGTGCTGATGCAGTGCAGAGTGCGTACCCGCGTCGCCCCCGCACTAGCGCTCGCACCCGCGCGCAGAGCCTCCCGCGCCAGGGACAGCGCTCGCGTACCCTCTACGGGACCGTTCTGTGCACCAGACCATTTCTTATTCAGGAGCCTATTTATATCCATAATTATGTGAAAACTAAATTAAAATCGATCTACCCATTCTCGAGTTTTTGGAGCGTACACAAACCAACTTAATATTAATTTTTATATATAAAGATTACATATTCTACTAAGACAGAATTACGAAAAAAAGCATCTTTTCTGATGGACCTAATTAAAATATAGTTTACAAGACGCGCGACTCATAAAAAAATGCGCTATTTTTTTTTATAGAGAACATTTGTTTCCATTTCGTTTAAATCTAGGGCGAGTGAGGTATAAATAAATAAATCATTACAAAAACGGCTATTGCTCGTCTTTATAGGTGACTATAGCTAAAAGTGAACCAACTACCTGCCTGTCTTAGCAAATATACTCACATTCTCGTTGAGGAAGAAGATGAGCTGAGTGTTTCCCGAGTCGAGATCGCCGCGCACCTGCGTTACGTTCATCTGGATGCCTTTGAGTAGAAGCGTGGTCTTCTGGACTAGCGCGTCAAGTTGGGCCTGAGTGAAGGCCGCCACGGGCGAGTTCAGCGTGAGTTCGAGCAGGTACGGCTCCAATGGATCTGGCTTCACCTGCACGTCAACAAAGAAAGATAGAAAATTTGTTTATTTGTATAATCATAAGAGAAAAAAAAACTGGATGTGTAGCAAAATGGTCTGTCTCCGCTCATCATGTACAATTTAATAAGTTTACATACTTACTAAGTTACAAATTCAATTTTCTAACATAGATATAGGTACGTTAACACAATTATGTCCAGGAAAATTTACTACCAAATAAAATTCAAATTCCCTCAAAAGCAACGAGTTTGAATATACCATATATACCAAAAAATCTTTGATCCTTTAGCTATCGAGTGGTGAAATGAAATTTTGAATGTAGATGATAGAAATGTTGTTACAGCATCAAAATGTATAGGTACCCCGATTTTGTTATCATCACATTTAAATTTCTGGATCGCAATTATTGGTTTCAATTAGGCGTCTAATCTGCTTATGCTTATGCAGTTATAAGCAGCAGAGCTAAGCCTTTTACTTAGTTTCTCGATATGTGGACCCCATTGCAATTTAGAATCTACGGCAATACCTAAAAAATCTGTAGACTATATAGAAGATTATTTTTTTGACGATATTATTGAAGCACACATGAGAACATATGCTTACCTGTACGCTGACTGTGTCGCTAGAAGTAGAACCTTGGTCGTCGCTAACCGTCAGCTCGAAAACGTAGCGTCCCGGCTCGATATCTGTCAACTGCAGATGATATGTGTCAACACATCGCTCATTAGAGAGTGGTCGCGGTTTATTCTCCAAAATATTCGATCAAATTTATTGGTAGATAACATTTTTTTGGAAAATTAAGCCAGAGTCAAAGATTACCTACATAATACGAGTTAGCGTGCATTCTCATTTTTTTTTAAACTAAAGCATCTTAAGATACAGAATTGATGAGCCACGGCTCGTTGATGGAGCCCTGTGCTTGCCTTCCCGAAAGGATCAACTTTTTTCCAAAGTTAAAGAAGGCCGGAGTCATTCAAAGTAATGGCAGCAGTAACCACTCGTTTACAGAAGATCACCGTGAATCGACACTATGTGTGATGTTGTGTTTCGGTGAGTGAGTATGGGATGCCAGAGCCCATTTCTCTATCCCTTTTCAATCTCTTATCTTACTATACTCGGCAGCGCACTTGTAGCTACTGAGGCGTCGCTTGTATTATAGGCGACAGTTAGCCACTTACCATCAAGTAGAACGAAAAATTTAAGTGCGCTGTAGACGGTTAATTGAAATGGTCGAATGCTGTTTTAAACTGAGACGGCTACTTACCATGAGTACAGGCTGCGTGTCTGAATGGAGTATGATAGTGCCCGCAGCCAACCCTAGCGGCGCGCGACGCCAGCGCCACGTCACTATACGGAAGTCGTCACTGGACCGGGACCCGTTCAGCGTCAGAACCGCCAACGGCAGAGACAGCACTTGGTCACCACCAGCGTTCGCCACCGGCGGCATGTTGGCATCTGGCCGTTAACATGCTCCTTTTACTTTTAGCCATCGAGAATTGAGGTAAGGAGGACCAAATCTATATCTTTTGTCAATGGTTAGAATAAAAGAACTAGTGTAGGGAACTATTAAAAACTTCTAAATGAAAAAAGAAATAAACGATTAATTTTCTTTATTTGAATCAGTGAAGTGTCACCAACATTTATAATAAACGGCTCTGTTGCGCTATCTGTAATTGTAACCCTGGAAAAAAAGGGTATTTATTTGCCTATTTTCCAATAAGCGTTTTCAACTTTTTTATTCACCCAATTGATTCATCAATCTTGTATGAAAAGTATATTACGCGTTGAGGAACGAAACGATAGCGCGTTATAACGCAGCGCAGCGACATCTGTCGTCGATAGAATAAACTATTTAAATATTTTTTTAAAGCTAAGTTTTCACTTCTAACATGCAGTCCAACGACTGACATGTTTTTCTTTAAAAGCGTGAACATTGGCACGAGTAAAAACAAATTTTAAGCTATCAGACGCAAACTCCGCTTAGAACACCACTTACTAGACATAACCCGTTCCGTCACACACGTGTACCGAAATTATGATAACCAAACAAAACCCAACTCACTCTGAGCTACGTTCACGGTGACATTGGCTGCGTTGGTATTTCCATTGTCGTCCAGAACCGTCAGCTCGAACACGTACTGGCCCTTTGTGAGCGCAGTGGCGTTGGCTACGGACGCAGTAGCGCCCGAAAGAGACGCAGTCACGTTGGCGGGATGCGTAGTGGCGTTGGCTAGGGATCGCAGCGACGGTATTGACGGACCGGACACGTAGCGCCAAGTGTACGACACTAGCGAGGTCTCGCCGTGCGATTTGGTACCATTGAGTATGGCCCAAGTTTGCGGCAGCGATATCGACTGAAATACATTCATATTGCACACCTCAGACCAAATAAAAATCTAAAACAGAATTTTGCAGACAATATATTGATGTCGGTTTTATGAACATGTGTGCCTAGGCCGTTAACTGTATTGAGATTTTGCGTTCCAAGCTATAATCTCAATTTCGATTATTATTACTGAAAATATTACATTCCAAGTTAACTCGTGTATAATGTGGTTCCACCCAGCTTTTTATTTTTTGAGGACTGATTTTTACACCCACTAACTGCGTAATTGGGCATTACGCAGTTACGCAATTTTCCCTACTCAATATTTTAATAAGGCGAGGCTCAGTTTGATTGCATATTATTATTATTTGTGCGTGTATGTACACGACGAGGGCTTAATTTTACCGGATTTACTTTGCTGTATCTTTAGTTCTTATTATTATGATGTGGTATATTGTTCAAAATTTTACCAGTTAAATTGTAAACCCTAAAGGAATTGTAATGAATGCAATTTTTCACGCCAATAAACCATAATAAACAATTCCCCTGGTAGACCCTGTATAAAAATCACTTACGATTTGGTCTCCTGCATCGGCGAGTGGCGGGGTGTGCGTCGGTGGCTTCACAAATACGTGAACCTCCGCCGTGGATGACTGGCCAGAGGAGTCCGTCACTTTCAGTACAAACGTGTAGACACCCTCTGACAGGTTTGACAGCTGTCAAACAGACCAACACTGGTCAGCGTTAAATGCAATAAAAAAAGCTGAAAGTTAATAAAGCAAATGGAACAGCTTTTGAATAATAATGAAGTGGAAATCACATAAATTTATTTTGTATTTGTATAAGTTTTTAAGTTTACCCCATCTAATTCTTGTAAAAAAAGAAATTTTACAAAAAAATACTAATTTTATAAATGTTAAAGTAACTCTGTCTGTCTGTTACCTTTTCACGCCTTAACTACTCAACCGATCATCATGAAATTTTCAACCGATCATCATGGGTACCGTTCATTTAGAAAAAAGTACTGTGTCCCCGAGGGATTATCTAAAACTAAAAATACGTCTGGAAAATTTTTGCTAGGCGTTATATTTTTTATTTTTCAACGCGGACAAAGTCGCCAGTTTCTTATAAACCGGTATTTATATAGAACGTCTACTATAATAATATATTCCCATTTATATTATAGACCACAAACCGGTGCCTAACATAACAACTTTGGTCTGAAAAGCTACTAAATAAAAATAATAAAAACACCTGTAAATATGGCGAATGTGTGTTCTGCATGTCAACAGCTTTATTTTCGTCTTCGGCAGCCTTCGTCCATTCCCAAGACACTATTTCGTGGTCATCGGTCGACAGACTGCCGTTCAATGTGAGATTGTTGTTCGGCAGATACAATATCACGTCCTGACCTGGAATATACCGTTTTAAGGAAGTTCAGAACTAAATTTCATGTGAAAAACACATTACCGAAATAAACTCAAAATTCACATTTTTTATTTTATTTTTTTCGAAAATAACTTTGGAATAGTGCGTCGAAGACCCCCTGTGTTGGTACTCATTTAAAAAGTCTTTCTTCCAATAGACTGAATTTAGAAACTTGACATTTGTGGGCTACTTAGTGGACCATTGGTAACAGTAGCAGGTAAACCCTCCAGTGTTTGGGCTCATTTGAAGGGTCCCAATGAGAAGAACTTATTGCAATTATCCACTTACCACTATGGTAGGTGGCTACCATAACCACTCACTGAAACACAACAGCATATATGCTGAAATTCCACGGTGGCCTCTTGTTAAGGGTTAAAAAGAGACGGGCGGGCCAGACGGGCTGTAACTACCCCCTATACATAATAATTTTTAATTATGATTCTGTTTTTTTTAGGAACGGTAACCAGTACCACCATAGAGTGCAAACCGTTACAAATATATTTTCCAAATCAATAAACAAACGTTTCATTACCAGCATTAGCTTCTGGGGGGTAGTCGGTGTGATTTAAAACTGTTATATTGGCCGTAGTAGAGTTTTTCACATTATCCGAGTCCTCTACCGTTAGTTTGAATGTATAATTGCCAGGTAGTTTCAAATCTTTGAGTTCCAATGTAGCACCATCTTGTAGAGGGGGCTGATAACTTAAAGGGCCTGATGTCAATTCCCAGTGATAGGATATTATTTTCACGTCGTCCTAAAAACAAACTAATTATTACACATTTAATTAACGTTATTACAATATTTTTATATAAGTGAGCTAATACAAATTGACGCTTGAGAGAGCGAGGGTGTGATTAATCGCTAACACTTTAATGAAGCAATCTACTTTACTTAACTTGTGCTAGGAAATATTAAAAATATATATATGCCGAAATGAAGACGAGTTATGCCGAACAGCAATTTAAACTGACTAAGCAACAACATTCAAATTCTTTGCAATCACCCAAATGCGCGGTGTCAATGCGAACCGATGTTGCAACAAAGCTTATTTTTATAACAAATCGACCAGGTGGTGCCGCGCTGCCGCCGTGGCTGGCTGACGAAATAATTGTTGTCATATAAACGTCATATAAGGCAAATATAATGGCCAATTGAGCACTCACTTTAGAAAGGCTACCATCGAGTACGGCGCCGGTGTTAGGCAGTTTGACAGTCTGAGCCTGTGGCGTGATGACGGCTATCGGGGCACTGTTGACACGTTGCCTCGGCAGCACTGTGACATTCGCGAATCCCTCTCCGTAAGCGTTGGTGCCGTTCACGCTCACTTTGAACCGGTACTGGCCCTCGGTCAGATCGGTCAGTGTCACCGTTGCCCCGTTCTGGTTCATATTGCCTAGTCAATAGAGTTGCATTTTCAATCCGTATTCATAATAAAACTTTACACCATAAAACAACAGCACAAATGATATTTTTTCACGGCAGTCCTGTCACGGCAGGTCCTGTTGCTAATAAATTATTAAATACAATTTATTTTAATAATGAATAAAATACAGGCGCTTTTCTCATTAATCGTCATTAATTTTAAGAAAAAAAAAACCTTGTCAAATTTCGGCCACTTCTCAGACTTGCTAAAAGTCTACACAACATGAATCAATAAATGGTTTGGCGCTATTTTCATTCCAATCTAAGAAAAAATCAGGATACCTGTGAACTTGTCTTTAGGCTGATCTACTAAAGTCCAAACATATCTGTAGCGACTCTGTGCCTCTTTCTCATTTGGTATTGTGTATGCAGACAATGTCACTTCATTTTCTGGCAACTGAACCTGCGAAAAGAATACAAATAACTCTTTATTATGTATGCGACTTTGTCCGCGTAACTTTATAAAATATAGTCTATGTTACTCCCTGATAATGTAGCTTTCTATAGATGAAAGAATTTTAAAAATCGTCCTAGTATTCATTAGTATTCATATTTTCATTAGTCCTAGTATTGTGTTTATTCATGACAAACGTACAAATCTCTCTTTATATTATTTTTATTATGTATATATTTAGCTAACATTCTCAACTTTGGAACTGAACTTTTCAAAGTTCGCTCTGGTCTGGATGTAGAAAGTAGTGGTAGGGCACACTGCGTTTCGCAGTTTTAGTGAGTAAAGGATGCTAGAGCCCATTTCCCTATCCCATATCCTTAATCTCACTATGGTCGCCTGCACACTTGAAGCACCTGTGGTGTTGCTTGGTTACAGGCGACGGTAGCCACCTACCATCAAGTTGTAGAAATTTAGAATACATTTAGAAAATATAATTCTATCAATAATTACCTCTTTTGAAACAACTGAAACTGTTAACTTCTGAATAGTCTTTGGTGACGTAGTTTCTGTCTTGAGACCATCAATTTTAGGATCAGAGATTAAATCTCCACTTTTTATAATAGCATCCATTGGACTTGTGGGTCCTTTGGAAAATGGGCGGACAGTTTGAACACAATCGCCTTGCGAATCCTCTTCTGTGCCTGGCACACATTTGCAAACGCCGCGATTCAATTTCAGACCTATTGGTATACACTCAGAATTCATTGGACAGTCATCTACACCAATATCACATGTTTCCTTATCCAAGAGGGTTGTGGCATCCATTATCATGTCACTGTCGTTATTATCTCTGTACTTTTCATAGCCTCGGTCATCATCATCCATAGTTGGCAAGTTGTTAATGAATCGGGATAGATAATTTGAATCTTCATCCTCTGTTATGAGGTCGTTGTGGCGACTCGTATAGGGAGAATATATAGTAGAGTCTTCATCTGGCGGTAAATTGTTATTTACTTCTCTATAATTGGTTTGTTCTAGTATATCGGACCAATTCTCTGAAAATATAAAATGGTAATTTTAAGATAAAAAGTATCCACTATTACAGGTGATAACAGCTTTATTGAAATAAAAAAAAAAATTGTTGATACGCAAGTCTACTTTACTCATTTGTAAAATGTAGTCAACTCACCATTTGGTAACACAGGCTTAATTAATATCATAGATACATGGGACTCCCATTTGTGACTGCCAACCCTGAGCAATGGTAGACACAGTTCATTGCTCACACATTCAACATGAAAGCAGCGGGAGTCATAAATGAACACAATATTACATGAGTCTGCAAGGCAGCATGTCATCACGCATTGTCGCAAACCCTTCAATGAAGTCTTCTCTGAATAGTTTCCAGCTGTGAGATTGCCTAATATAAAATAAAAGTAGTTATATTAGTTGACTTTTTATTTAACAATCTTTTTTAACCGCTGATTCAAAAAAAAGTCATAAGTTTGACCTGTGTGCCTGGCTGTGGCATCATAGCTCCCAAACGGATGGACCGAATTTGATCAATTTTATTTTGTTTGAAGGCTCATGTGATTGAGTTGGTTCCTAATTATAATTTATGAAGATCTATTCAGGCGTTTGAAGATCATTAGCTCATTCCCTAGTTGACAAAGGGTTCTTGTTAACTTCCACAGGTTTGATTGATGTAAAATTTGGTATACTGTTACTTCAGTGGTATTTCTATGACATGGTAACCTAGACCTATATTGACCTTGATGCTGCAATATCAAGTAGTCTGCTGGATACCTAAGTCCTCAGCAACTTTAAGCAGTATATATGCTGAAAGTATCTGCGAGGCTCAAGTTGGTGGATAGTTTATAATTTTAATTATAGCTTGTTTTATTTTAAGATCCACAGGCAAGCTGGCGGTCGACTTGGTGGTAGGTGGCCACTGTCACCTATAACACAAGGAATGCCACAGGTGAAGAAAGTGCGCTGTCAACCATAGTAGGTTTAAGGATAAGGGATTAGGAAGGGTTAGGAAAATGGGTTCTTACATCCCCTACTCACTCACCGAAACAAAACAGCACACAACAGTTATTTTTCACAGTAGTCTTCTGTAAGGGGATGGTTACTGCTGCCATAAGGGCTGCCCAAATGACTGCAAAATGCAGTATACCCTGCCACTACTTACTAATATATGTTTAAAATAATATAGTAAAGTAAATTACTTACCTACTGGTGCATAGTTGACAAAATTCTTTGGATAAAGCTTAGGGCACTTATTATTTTCGTACTTATCATTCCACGGTTTATTGAATTGTGCTATAGTTATTTTAATATGTACAGCGAGTAGGATAACAAATAAATTTACACAAATATTTGTGAAACAGTTCATAATGAAAATATTATAATGAAATAACCAATATTATTTAAATTAAAAGCAACGTTTATTATTCGAGTCAACAAAAATGTTATCACAATAGCACTGAGGTTTTCGGAAAAATACGCTACATTGTGTGGGCGGTCAGATAAAAGATGTAGGTACTATTGTTTTGATGTATTAAAACACTGCATTAGTAAAGTAATATATCCTGAAGAGCCGTGTCAGTCAAAACGAAATAAAAATGCAATACAACGCAGACAGGACAGAATCCAATATACAGACAACCACGAAAATTCTTAATCAATCACAACACAACTGACAGACATCTTTGAAGCTTACTGACCTCAGTGAGACAACGTGACAGTGACAGCTATAATGTCAGTCAATAGCTTGACAGAACTTGCCATATGTAGGATACAAAACATAGAATATATTATATACTCTTGGGCAAGGAACATAGTACTAGCGAGAGCTCTTGGGCCTTATTGCTGGCTCACTCGCATTAATACAATGTATTTAATATTAGTGAACGAATATTGTAAATATTTAATGTAAAATTTTATATTATCGCCGCCAGTCTGCCTATCTTACTAATAAAATAATTTTTAAGTATTTATTTATCCCTATTTACCTACCTACTTGTATTGTTTTCAATCTTGTTGCTTGTGTTGTTGCATGGCTATTATTTACATAACGAACTAATACAAAGTATGTATATAAGACGTCTAAGTACCTAAAGTAGTATGTAAAGCAATTACCTACTTGTAAAATGCGTCTATCTTCGCTTGACTGAGAATTTTGCCACACAATGTCAACTTCAAAGGGCAGTTGCTATACCTACTTATAGACTAGTTCACAAGTTGAAGGCTAAGGCTAGTAAAAATATGTGCTCATTCGATTCGTTATGACGTCTAGAAAATTGTGTCAAACTCAGATAAACATTTTCAAAATTTATAAACAATAGTATATGCCCGCGACTTTGTCCGCGTCCGATCGCTACCTTACTTCACAGGAACACCCGCTGAACTAATCTGAAGATTGTCTGAAAGTTTCATCAAAATCGGTTCAGCGGTTTTGGAGTCTATAGGAGACATACTTACATACACACATCGCCTTTTATATTTGCCCGCGACTACATCCGCGTCCGATCGCTACCAAACTTCACAGGAACACCCGCTGGGCTAATCTGAAGATTGTCTGAAAGTTTCATCAAAATCGGTTTAGCGGTTTTGGAGTCTGTAAGAGATCTATACAGGCGGTTCAAGAATCGTGGATCAAACATAACAGGGACGTAGAGGCGTCAAATTAAAAAATCTTAAAATAAAATTAAAAACAAAAAATATCTTAGCCCTACCCTAACTCGATCCTATTAAAAGTTATGCCTGATTGTATGTTTTTTAAGAAAACACCAACATTTGTACTAAATAGGCAATTTAAAAAAAAAATTAAATTAAATAATAAATAAATTGTGTACAGTCGCTTCTAGGTAATGTGTCTATATTGTAGGTAACTACAAAAATGCTTTTATAACAGTAGATAGCACGGTTATTAGTATTATAGCTGCGTGTGCGGTCACTCCAATATTTGTATGTATAGAAAATATATATCGTAATATGCCTTGCTATATTATGACCATTTTGGTGTGAAAACCATTTCGATGTAAGTAACTTTTAAATAATTAGGTACCTATTATGTCTAAGCTTCGGTCTGTCTATTAGAAATAACCTATACCTAAGTTGTGTTAGGTACGCTTAAAAGATTTTTGGTGTAGGTAATATTCTTTTCCTTTGCCTTTCTTTTCTCATCGCTTTTTAACCTACATAGTTAAGTATGTGTGAATAGGTAAGTTGACGGTAAGAAGGTGGATAGGTACAGTCAGCCACACGTCAACAATACATTTTTGTTGCAAAAGCGCCTTTATTTCTAGCCCATTAAGAACCTCATGTCGCATTGTCTAGCTGTGCTAGACTAGACGTCATAACAAACCGAATGAGCCACGTTTTGAACTTGTGAAGTAGGTAGTCAATTAAGTAAACAAACTAAACCAACATTGTCTGTCACTTCTGTACTAATCTATAAATAAATAAACACTATACCTACTGAAATGAGTTTTTGATGAGTCTTCATTTTGGAATAAGTATGGGAGAACAGGGCAATGGTGGTCAGCGGCCAATGGGGGTTACGTCTCGCTCCACATTTCCCGCGGCCGCGACCGACAAGCGCCCTGCGCCATCAAGCCCTTGTTGTTTTCGCGCCAACTTGATGTAATTTTACGTCGTATCAAATTAACAAGGTAAGCTGTGAAATATTCCTTAATCCACGTTAATGCTGTCTTGTTATTTTAGTCTGTTCATCATTATTATATAGTAATGCTCATTTCGAATCAAAATATGTATTTGTTTGCGTTACAATTTTTTTTCTATGAAGTCCGTTGCGGGTAATGGTGGTTAACTGATTTTCATTCCATTTTCTACGCTACAAATTCGACAAGAAGAAATTGTATAAAAACCCATCTCTGGGGCGAAAAACTGTATTCTCTGTAGAAGTTGAAAAAAAGATAGCTGATGTGGTGAAAAAAATGGCTAATATATTTTACGGTTGCACAGCTATCCAGGTAAAAAAAAAATATCCAGAAAATCATTGTCTCATATGCGGAGAATTCGGCCGAAACAACGAGGTTTGGTACCGGTGCACATCCTTTGGGTTTTGGGCTCACTCTACTTGCACTGGTTGGGATTCCGCTACAGGATACGTATGTGATATGTGTTAGAAATATTTGACCATCACTCTCAACATCGTGACTACCATTGCCCTCACGTGCGTATTATGGTGCTCAAAGCCATAATTTTGTATTTTTGCATTTAGTAGAATAGATAATCCAAAGATGATTGTTTTGATCTTAAATTATAATAGTCCTTTAATGCAGAATTGCAATGTTATGTTCAACAGGTCATAAAGAAGTAATGAGAAAGACTTTTTTCATTATCACATTCAGTCAGTATCTCTTTGGTTTCGAAATTAAATTTGGGGTAAGTGAGCCATACATTGTAAAGTTTTGAATATTTATCTCCACGATCACATAGCCAGCCAGGTATGTGATCGTCGGCCAGTCCAGGTTACTGCCCCTTATGGAGTGTATGCTATTGTATTTTGATAAGTGAGGAGAGAGAGCAGGGGTGAGGAGAGAATTAGGGAAAGCCGGTCTATCCTTATCCACTCCTAATCCCTTATGCTGCCTTAGGTGCAGCAGCGCACATTTTTCTTATCTTAAGGTCGGCATACAGGCCGACGGTCCACTTGATGGTAGGTGGTTACAATCGCCTATAACACAAGCAACGCCACAGGTGCTGCAAGTGCGCTGCCGACTATGGTAGGAATAAGGACAAGGGAAATGAGCTCTGACATTCTCTACACACTCACTGAAACACAACAGTAAGGTCTTCTGTAAGGCGGTGGTTACACTGTCGCCAGACGGGCTGCCCAAATGACTGCGAAACGACTGCGCAATGTGCCAATGTATAATGTGCAATCGCTCAAATGACTGCGCAATGTGCACTGCCACTACTTTCCAAATCCAGACCAGACTAGACAAACCTTTAGGTATTCGTTAATTTTTAAAGTTGACCTTGCCGGGAATCAAACACCAACTACTCACCCAACGGGCTCGTTAATGCAATAGCCTCTGACGTTGTTTGTTTATGATTAGGCGACAACATTAGCATCAAGTGAAGGCGAATTCATGTCATGAAGATTACATTTAGATACATGAAAAAATTTAATTAATACTTACATAAATTACACACATCAAACAACAACAATCCTAGTTATATTACTAATTGTTACTCAATCACGCAAAAACGTTACCCTGGATTAAATTATGTTACCGAGGTGAAAATGGTTTTTAGAATTTATGTTTGTTTGTCTGTGTATGCTAATCTCAGATGTATTGTATGTATTTTTATCCTTGAAAAATGTTAAGTTCCCGAAGGAGATTCAAAAAACGAAGTCGCGGGCACAGCTAGTAAAAAATATTAGTGAAGTGTAAAATTGTCTCTTAACAAGTCGGTAGCTGAGAAGTAAACTTTTTTTCCTAGTAAAAATGAAAAATTGGAAGTGATAATGGATAAAGTATATATTACTATGCAAATCTGATGTAAAACTTGTTTGAGTTGGTCAAAATACTATGACATCCGCTTCGTAGAATTCTCGTTTTTTGCAGGTGCTACGCGGGGACAATATTGAAATAAGCAATATACGACTTTTTTTATTTTTATTTTATTTATTAGGAAGCAACATAGTATACAACAATCCATACACTTATTCATATTTAAACAATCTTTTATAATATTCTATACTCCACTTATAGACTAACTCAGCATGCATTAAAAACGAACAAAAAGACATTTACAAAATACCGCTAAGAAACAAAATAAAACCAACATACTTTGCGTCATTACCTACATTTAATGGCTAAAGTGTAGCGATTTTATATAACAAGAGTTCGCCCACTGATCGACAATCGACTATAATAATTTTTTTTTGTTAAGAACACTAAAGGGATTTTATTTTAATTTAATTTGATTTACTTGACATCAACCATTGGTCATAATAATAATAAATAAATGTATTTTCTCACATAACAAATAAGATAATTAAAAAAAAACATAATATTATAATAAAATAAAATGTATGGTTAAATGTGTCAACCTCATTCTATCCTATTATATATTAGTAATAAAATGTGACACACCATACAATCATTATTTGGTGGTCAGTACATGAATAATGCAGCAATGGTTCAAGTAATGTCCGTTCAATCTCCCAGAAAAGGGTTTGTGAATACGGCTGTTTCCATCCAGAACCCTTTGCACATGATTGGGGAAAAGCAATCCACCTGCCAGTCTGCAAATATTCCCGACGCTCTACAGAAACAGGACAGCCCTATCAACATTAAAGAAACGCATTTTTGTACTGAACACGCAAGGCGCTGTACAAAATGTACAAAAACCTTTGAATAAACAAAATCAACATCGCTCGAACAACGAGTGAACCTACTAACTATCTATTCACTCTTACACACAGCGCCCTTCGTTCTCTCTCTATGTCTGTCTTGTCCCTCAGGTCAGAGGCTACCGATATTTAATTTGGTCCACTCTATTCGAGGTTATACAATTCAATCTTATATGTGGTATAGAATTAGAAGTTCAGGACCCTCGGATCCGAAAGACTATATTCTTAAAGCATATTTTTCTGAATGACATTCTCGATCATCTGGCAAGTACAAAATTCCACCAAATTGATCTGGCTTTTTAAAAGTTAATATTTAATGACATAGATTGCTCTGTTAAAATCTTAAGCTCCTCACATATAAAAAAAACAGATTTAAAAATTTGAAGATTGGTGAACTTCTCAAAATAACTTGTCAGACTGCAATAGAGATGATGATTGAATATAAGGAAATCTGACAGAATAAGTAATAAAACTATAAGAAATCTTACCAAAATAGAAGACGTAACGACAAGAATCGAAAAATTTAAATGGAAATGGACGGGCCATGCAATGAGAGGTATTGAGAAGTGGAGTAAGAATATAGTATTCTGGTACACAAGGAATAAAAAAAAGAAACAAGGTAGACAGTACCAACGTTGGGAAGACGAAATAAAGACAGTAGCAGGAAAAACATGGACCAGAAGAGTGCTTAATAGAATGGAATGGAAGGTTATGGAGGAGGCATTTGCCAAAGTTGGGCGAGCAGACCAAGCTGTCGATGTCAGTGGTTCACCGGAGCCGCTAAAGAAGAATTTGTCATTGTAAATTGTCTGAATAAAAGGCTTTTATTATTATTATTATTATTATTATTATTAAATTTCTATAACCATTCAGCCAGGGATTCACTTAACATTTAGCTACCAAAGAAAAAGTATTAGACGAATTTTTAAGGTGCCTCAATTTACAAATAACAAATTTACAAATTGTTACTCTTCTCTTCTACTAATAAGTTAGTTTCAGATCGAATTTACGCCAAAGTACCTGCTACACCTGTTACGCAATAGGAACATAGTCAGATTTTAAGAGTGGGGTCGCTATTTATTACTTCACCCGTATATTATAGGTATACCTATATTACTACATGTAGCTATTTATTGTCCTCACATCTTTTTAAAATTATAACCTGTGTTATTCTGATATATATTTCGGTAATGTTTCATCAAAGTTAAGTTTCCTCACAAATCTTTATATTTACTTATAATATTAGTAGAATAATAAAAGCATTAAATCTTATCCTATACTATTGACTATATTAACCTAATGAAAAAAACAAGTGCGAGTAAGGTTGATCTATGTAAGTTCTCTCTTGCCTACTTAACCCCAAATGCTAAGTGTATGCACAACTTCTTATGACAACGTGTTAATAATATTGACAGATGAACGTGTATCTAACTATGTACGCACATAATAGCTTCGTATACCTATCACTATTACTATTTGTTCAGTGACGGTTTTATTATTTGAGTAGGTAAGTTAATTCATGTTAATATTAGCAATAGTTATTATACTACGAAAATAATTTGTCTGTGTTACTTTTGATTACTCTGAATCCATTTTAATGAAATTTGAAGTCTACGACAATTTACATCCGCCATTTCATCGCCGTTGAGTTTAGTTTCTGTGCACCTCCTTTTTTATATTTCTTTTAAATACAACCAAACCTGACCTACTAACTATATATTTTACTATATATTCTATACTAGGTATATATTTTTTTGAAAGTTCCGTTTCTTACATAAATTTTACTGAATAGCTATGAAATGGCTTGGCGATGAATCGGCGGCGATGAATCTTCCCATCCCGTAAAATTTGGTGTGAAAACGATTTAATTTTCTTAATATGTATCCCCCATATAAACGGTTTCATATTATGAACGGTGGCTGGCTACCGTTAACCTGTAAACACAAACATAGCCATAGGGATGCAGCTGCGCTACCGACACAGCAAAAATTTATTTAGCTAATTTGTTCTTTTGAACAATTAGCTACCTTATTTTAGCGAGGCAGCACAACTCAGAGAATAATAGCAGTTATAATGTAATGTAATATTGTGGTGAATTTTAAGGAATCGGTTAGTAAGAACATGGTAAGAACATTTAAAAAAATATTAATAAAAATAAATATACAAATAATATTGAATAGCACTTCATAATAGAGCATTCTAATAGAGCACCAAAAATTTTTTAATGACATTTTGTTCTTCTATAAAAACATTTAAGCAAAAAATGTAACAATTTTATTAACGCTAAAAATAAAAAGTTAATTATCACAGTATAATTAAATATTTATAAAATCGGACGTCAAAAAGCGTGTTTCAACTTGCGTATAAGATAAAGATAATTCCTGCTCGACCTCATATAGAATTTTATTCATGTAGTGCGTGTGTCTCTCCCATGACTTTGCATACGACTTGTACAGGGTGTACGTACCAGATACCAAAAAGCGGGCGCAGGACGAATCGGCTAGGTTATGACAGCTCTGGAAAAAATAAGAAAAAAATTAGGTCACGTGGTTATTAATGCTAGCCTATCGCCCCGTGCCCGCATATATATATAAATATGTGCTTTGTAAAGTGTCCAGCCATTTTCAGGGTACTTTAATGTAAAAGCGGTGTCTGTACATTAAATATTTTTACAAAAAAGACAATTTGCACACATTCTACTTAATATGTTACCGAGGTCAAAATAGTGATGAAAAAACAATTTCTCATCACTACCTATGAGAAAAAGAAAGCCCTCCGGACCACCTGTACCATTAGACAGTACCATTGGTGGTACAAATGGTACTGATTTATCCCACTAGTACAATTGATTGTACAAATGATACCAAAATTTTTATTAATTCACATGTTGACATTAGGTAATTGTATTATTCTTATTTGTTACTTATTTATATTATTTGTACTTGTACTTGCTAACTTACTTGTATTAATTGAAATAAATTTACGTATTTGACGTTGCATAACATAAAATTATTGTATAACTGCATAGAATCGATGTACTTATAACTGATTTTGCATGCCAGATTCTGATAAAAAGCGCGATCTGTATTACCCATGTATTTACCTAACCATCAATTGTATCGCTTTTTTAGCAAATAAATGAGTTTGAGTTTGAGTTTGAAAATATCCCAGTGGACCACCTGTACCATGAGTCAGTGCCACTACAAATACTTGCGAAGGCTGGAATGCCCAGTACAACGGCAGTTTTAAAAAACGACCCACAACTCTTTTTCCCTTCCTTAAAGTAATTAAAAACGATTCCGAATTTCGAACCATAGTACCCAAAATTCAAGAGAAACGGAAATCATCTGTACTGCACATAAACACTTACATACACTCATTATAGGCGATATAAACGTCCCACTATTCTTAAAAAAAATTAAGACAGTAAAATATAGGTTACTAATAAAATAAAGTAGTGCCAATTGTAACATCATGTTTTTTATTGAAGTAATGTCGAGTGTCACGCTTGTATTTATTTTCCTGGTACTAATGGGATAAATCAGTACCATTTGTATCACCAATGGTATTGTCTAATGGTACAGGTGGTCCGGAGGGAAAGAAAGAGCTATGTCAGGAAATCGTATATTTATACATACGATTTTACATCAGAACTTTTTTAAGAGAGACGAAAATCTTTATTTACTGAAGTGTTTTTGAACCTTAAAGCTACAATAAGGGTCTGATTTTGGTTTTATTTACTTTGTTCCTTGTTGTTCCTTATTTTTTACCAAATAATTTAAATTATATAACTTCAATGGTATCTGATTAATTATATTACTTTATGAGACTCCTTTCCACCTTAGAGTAAGAAAAATTCTTTTAGCCCCCAATTTACTGTAAGTATACTATAAGTATAGCTACAACGTCTAACCCGCTCTTTTATAGACTAGTTGGGCAAATAACTGATGTCACCAGCCATGCCGTATATCGCTATCGTATATTAGTGAGATATAAATATATCAGCTGTAACAAAATTTAAACCATTTGCGAGTTATTGTCTGCGGAGTGAAACAACCGTTCTGTAATAATGTTTATTGTTACTATTTTTATTTTGTTTATAATTTTCTATTACGCATACTTTAGATCGCAAAGGAAATCTTTATATGAGTTGTGTAAGAATGTTCCAAGTAGTGGATGTCTGCCTATATTGGGCCATATTCACTGGTTTATAGGAGGCCCTGAAAGTGAGTTTATGTGATAAACATATTTATATATAATATGTGACTTATAATTATATATTTTGTTTAATTGGTAGGTAATTGTATGATTTTGTTTCTTTTTTCAATTTTTTTTAGTCGCGCGCGACAGCCAGTTATATTATAAATTAATAGTTTCTAAAGAGTGTTATGATATAAAAATGGTATCTACCACTGAGTTTATTATAAAGTGAAACACATTTCAGTTTAGATGTCTTTATATTTTCCGTAGAGGTTGTATAACATTATAACATTCCTCCCCATTTACATTTCTTCAATGAGCCGACGAGGAGGTCTGATAGTCCTCGTGCTTCTGCGGACTGTAGCAGGAGGCGGCGTTGTTGCAGTTTGCTCGACTACTATTGCAGGGGGTGTATCTGGTGCATCTGGTGTTTGGAAAGGTGTGGATTACTGTGTGACCTCGGTTACTATTGTATCTGGTATCTGGTGGATCTGTTTTGGTGTTTGGAAAGGTGTGGATTACTGTGTGACCTCGGTTACTATTGTATCTGGTATCTGGTGGATCTGTTCTGGTGTTTGGAAAGGTGTGGACTGCTGTGTGAGCTGTATACTATTTGGTCTTATGTGATCAGCGTGCCTTCGCCTTAATGTGCCATCAGGTGTCTTTATCACATATGAATACTTATGAGTTCTTTTCTCAACGATAGCTGGTCTCCACTTTGTCTCTCCCTTCGTTTTGACGAAAATGTTGCTGTAAGGTCGATAATTTGGAGCTTGTTCTTCCAAGATATTTGCTTTTACTTGTCGATGGTATAACATCTTCCTTGTGCTTGGCCGTGCATTGTCTAGTATACAATTCAATTGTCTTCCAAACATCATTTGAGCTGGAGACTTAAGGGTGGTGTTGTGTGGTGTATTTCTATAAGTTAATAGAAAACTCCGTAGTCTCTCTGTTATGTCGTTATGCATGTTCAGTTCGCTTGACATTCTTGTTTTAAAAGTACGCACTAAACGTTCTGCTAATCCATTCATACGTGGGTGATATGGAGACGATCTAATGTGGGTAATGCCTCTCCTTTTACAGTAGGTTTTGAATATCTCTGATGTAAACTGCGGGCCATTGTCAGAAACTATTATCTGGAGTAGTCCGAAGGTCGTAAAAATTTCATCGAGTTCCCCACATAGTTTGACAGTTGTAGTTTTGTTCATGGGTTTTAGAACTCAAACTATACTGATCAAGAACGTTTAAATGATAGTGAAAGTGTTAGAATTTTTCTAAGGCGAGAAGAAGAACAGTACATTCGCCTCAACAACGCCAAGAAGAAATAGATCAATGGCTAAGACGGCTGTAGATGCAACATCTGTAAGGCCAAGCGTTTGCATGTCCATCTATTCGCATACCAGCGAAGTGAATGGCGCCGAAAGATTAAGAAAGCCGTCCCCGCTTAACGGGAAGAGGCGAGAGCAAAGAAGAAAGAAAACGAAGAATGTTTAAAAATGCGATTGATCTAATGCCATCTGACAATTGTTATTCGTGCTGATCAAACACTAGTTTTGCTTATGCGGATAACGGACAGACAAAAATATAGTCCTTTCGCAACCTTTAAGACTGAGCCAAAGCGAAGTGTGGTCGGGTTCAACTAGTACTCGTATTATATAATAAACTAGATGTTGCACGCGACTTTGACCGCGTAACTATAAAATATAGTCTATGTTACTCGCTGATAATGTAGCTTTCTATAGGCGAAAGAATTTTACAAAATCGTTCCAGTAGTTTTTGAGTATATTCATTGCAAACATAGGTACAAATCTTCCCTCTTTATAATATTTGTATAGATATACTTGTAACAATTAATTAAGTGAAACTAAAGCTTATTTTATTTGTTTTCAGGAATTCTAAAAAACATTGATAATCTAGGAGAAATAGCAGACAATTCAGGAGGAATAACTACTGTGTGGATAGGTCTGTCACTTTATGTAGGTAAGTTTACTTAAGTTACTATATTAAACTAATTTAAAAGATATCCTATTTTGATGGGATATAAAATAATTTTGTATATAAAATGTGAAAAATGCTTAGTAAAAGGTATTTTAAAGTAAATATATACTTATTAGTTATTTGTTTAAAAATGTTTACAGCTCTCATAAATCCGGAAGACGTGCGAAGAGTACTTGAAAATAGTCTTGAAAAAGATGGATCTTATAGATTCCTGCAAGCTTGGTTGGGGAACGGCTTATTTGTAGCTCCAGGTAATTAATTATTTAAGTAATAGCTGTTAAATTAATTAATTAGAACATATAGACGCCGTTAGTAACTATTTTATACTGTTTGGAAACTATAATAACTATAATAATCAATTCACATGGTAAAATGTCACGAATTTCCGGAAACAGATTATTAAACGTACTACATATTATCAAGGGTGTCGCTTTTTCACACCTTCAACATGAATAGTATTGTATAACTTATAAATAACGTACTCTTTTACAAAAGATAAAAATTTCAAGACCTTGTGCGTGTGAGTCTGTGTATTCTTATAATATACCTATATCCACAAAATGTCCAGTCCAAGGTCCTTTTAGTTTGCAAAAGTTATTTATCTTACTCATCTCCGCCTAATTCTTACGGTAACGTCCGAGATATTGCGACGTTTACTAACTTAGTAAATAAGAACATACTTTGTAAGTAGCCAGCAATAGCTCAGTATGCTGAGGCAGCAAAGGCTGTTGACACCGACTAAAATGCAGAGATGTTCGTTCGTTAAAACTATTAAGAAAAATATGGTAAGGAAACCTGCACGCACACATTATGCAAGTCAATAATATCTCCTCAGACAAAGAAGTGGATTATACTTTTGATGACAAGATCAGGGTCTACCGCCGACGTATCAATTAAAAGCGCCTGCACACGGCCCTAAAATCGGCTGCAATATCGCGGCAGTAGTGGGGAGCCCCCCGCCTCATGTGTAGGCAAAGTGGGCTCTCCAACACTGCCCCTATATTGCCACCGATTTTAGGGCCATGTGTAGGCACTTTAAGTGAGGGCGCTTTAAGTGAAGTCACCAGGCTAATAGGAGCTTCGACATGACTCTATAAGCAAAAATTCGTATTTTTACGTCGTACTTACGCTACACTCTAAAGTCAAGAGTTTAGCGTACGGCCTACGAATTTCAGAGTATAGAGCCTAAAAACATTGCGTCTAAAAATATGCGAGCTTTAAAAAAATCTTTACCCTCAATTTGGGCTTCGCCAGTCAGTTAGAAGCTAGGGACCATTTAGGGCACGCTAAGTTACTGGCACAGATATGCCTAGGTAATAATAAAACAACCTCTTTCAGTTGATCTATGGAAGGTTCATCGCAAGATACTACTTCCTATATTCCACAATCGCATTATAGAAGAATATATAGAGGTGTTCGCAGAGCAAGGGGATATTCTCGTAGAGCGTTTGCATGAAAAAATTGGAAAATCTGATTTTGATGTGTTCAAATACATAACATCGTGTATGCTGGATATTGTCTTTGGTTAGTGAATCAAATACATTTATTTATTTATTGTGACTGGGAACACTGCGTTTCAGTTATTTGGGCAGCCCATCTGGCGGCAGTAAACACCCCCTTACAGAAAACCACCATGAGTGAGTAAGGCATATAGATCCCTTCCTAATCCCTATCCTTACTATGGTCGGCAGCACACTTGCAGCATCTGTAGCGTTGCGATTTAGTACACAATCCGCCAGATTCCAGTTTCGTCATGAATTGAAATTTATGAATATTAGTCGCTTTGGTCATGAATGACGAATGCTTGGTGACGGTAACCATCTACCATCAAGTAGACCGTCAACCTGTCTGTCGACCCTAACATAAAAAAGGAAGTGGTTACTGACGACAGACGTACTGCCCAAGTTACTGTGAAACGCATTCCTCCTTAGGCTGCCACTATAAACTTATTTTAAATGTAATTTTTAGCATTGAGTGTTACTAGAAAAAAATATTATAGGATTCTATATTCTGTTTGCAACATAAGATTTAAGTGCTAATTTTATATTTTAATAATGAGCACAAATTTTTGCACTGAATTTAGTACTACGATTGAAGGTGTTATTTAAATGTTTTAGAGACTGCAATGGGGGAGAAAATGGATGTACAACATAATCCAGACACCCCGTATTTGCGTGCGCGCAACACTGTCATGTCAATAATAAACATGCGACTGTTTAAAGCGTGGCTTCAACCCGATGCGCTTTTCAAATTAACTTCCTACTCTAAAACGCAAGAACATAGCATTAATGTGACACATAAATTCACAGATCAAGTAAGTTATTAAGTAAGTTATTTACTTACCCTTGTGTAGCCTTTACGCGGACCTTAAAAAAGTGGTAAAGTTTCATCTGCCTTCATTAAAATAATAAATACATAAAAATGAAGTTTTAAGTGAATTCAGAAATGAAAACTAAGCCATCTGTTAACCATCTTAACAAACTATTGACTAAGTGACCAATCGAATATTGAAATATTTGTAAGTAGGTGTTCTAATAAGGACTTAAGTAACTTACTTTATACTAAGTTCAGTAAATTAATTTAATATTAATACAGAAAAAATATTTCAATGATTTTTTAGAGAATCTATCGGGATGAGAAAATTTTTTGGGTGAAAGCCTAGTTATTCTATGTACTTTTTTTTATGTATCCCTCACAATGCGTACGGTATGCAAAATTATGATGTTCGGTTAAGTGGTTAAGGCATGATATGAGGGCGGCACTGAAAATTACAATCTTAATTCAGTAAGATTTAGCAAAATTATCATATATACTTAGCTCCCAAGTACGGATAAACATGTGGTTGCAGCTAAGTCTTCTGAAGCGCTTTTCAACAGATCTTGTGTTACAATTAATACCTAGATAACACAGATCTTACATCGCTAACCTACGAGGGCGGCATTGAAAATTTCGGGAAACAAGGAAGTGATGCATCCATTCGATGGAACCAATTATTAAAGCATTCATTCCATTCTGAAGTTGGGGTATTCAAAATGGCCGTTTTGTAGGCGTCTACAGCTTCTTCAGGTGACGAAAATCGTTGACCACGCAATTTGTTCTTTTTTTTGATAAAAAGTATAAAAATCATTCGGGCTTAGGTCAGGGCTGTACGGCGGATGGTCTAATAATTCAATGTTTTCTTGCTCAAAAAAATCTTTTGTTCTGTTGGCGGTATGAGAGCTCGCATTGTCGTGAAGGAGGATGATGCGGCGGTTGCAGTTCTCTTTACGGAGTTCAGAGACGACCTGCTGCAAACAAATGCTAGCATACCATTCTGCATTGACCGTTTTTTGTCCCTCAAGAGGACTAGTCGCAACATGGCCGGTTTTAGAGACAAACGTGGCCACCATTTTTTTTGAAACGCTCCGTGAACGAACAACTTTTGTTGGCTTCAACTCATTTTCGAACACCCAAACTCGTGACTGGTTTTTTGTTTCGGGTTCGTATGCGTATATCCAGGATCACCTAATACGACGCTGTATACAGCATTTGAAGATCCTCCGTGGAATCTCTCGAGAGTTCTGACGCACCAAGTAACGCGAGCCGCTTTTTGCTCCTCACAGAGCGAATGCGGGATCCTTCGGGAAAACAACTTTTTTTTACACCTAATTGTTCATGCAAGATTATTTGTATTTGACTCATGCCAATGTCTAAAGTTGCCTGAATTTCGTGATATGTCACATGTCAATCTTCCTCAATCAGCTTACGCACGGCATCAACGTTATTTTGGGTGACTGCAGTTTTTTGGCGACCTTGATGGGGATCGTCTCAGAGCTTGACACGTCCACGTTGAAATTTCGCAAATCAGCGATAAATTGTGGTTTTAGATGGGGCTTCATCACTAAATGCAGAAAGCATCCGATCAACACACTGTTTTTGTGTTAAACCACTTCGAAAGTTATAGTAAATCATTGCTCTTGAATTTTCTCGAGTCAATTCCATTTTCACACTGACTTTACAAGTTCGACAAGACCTTGTGACAAGACCGCGTTCTTTTTAAAAAATAAATAAATGGTATTCGGTTAATAAAACCAAGGACCTTTGGATTATAAAGACTTTATTATGCCAGGAACAATGGAAATATTCCAATCCCGATACTTTTAGTGCAGCCTATGTAGCATATTATTATAATTTATAATTTAGAGACTACCTATAAGATAGTCTAATAAAGTTTTTATTAGTTTTCAGCTTATAATAAATAAATACAATAATTTCATTCAATATTCACAAATTTATTCTTTCTTTAGGTTATTTTAAAGAAAAAGGAAGATTTTGAAAAACATGGAGACATAGTAGACGACGAGGGTATGTGTAATTAATTAATAAAAAATTCTTAATAAACCATTCGTTTTAATGAAAAAATATAACATTCACAGGACGACAAGACCTTCTGAAAATTTTACTAAAGAAAAAAATCCCATTCAGTTCAGAGAACCTTCGGGAGCACATCGACTCAATCACAATAGCCGGTAATGATACAACTGCTCTTGTAATATCATACGCTCTCATGTTACTTGGAAGTCACCAGGAAGAGCAGGATAAAGTATATGCAGAGTATGTGAAAAAAAAAAAAAAAAACAATTATATGAAGTGCTGTTATGATTAACGATTGTATTTACAAATATATTTCTTTTTAGGTTAACAGACATTTTTGGAAATTCTACACGGCATCCCCTCAGAGAAGACTTGAACAAAATGGATGTCTTGGAACGAGTTATTAAAGAAACAATGCGGTTGTACACAGTAGTGCCAGTTATTGGAAGAAAAATAGATAAAGAATTAAAGCTAAGTAAGTTTAAGGGTGTTTAAGTAAGTTTAAGATTAAGGGTGTCAGACGGGCTGATGATCAACTTGATTGAGTAGGTGTCTTTTCTTTCTCTTTTTCTCAAGAGCATATCGGTGATTAGCGTCGTGTAAGGATGAACTGAACTCCCAACCCTGTAAGGATGAAGGATAACGCCAAGATAAAAAGGAATACATACCGAAACTGAACAACAGCACATGAGCTCTTATTTTACGATGGTATTCAGTAAAGGGCCACCTCTTACAGAGCTACCGCCCCATGAACTTCCAGTACACCCTGCCATGTCAATTAAAGTTGACAATACAAACCCTTTTAAGAAGACGTTTCAACTTCCAATTTCATAACGCCACATTCAGCCAAATCTGCTTAATTATAGCTTGATCTAACGATTAAGAAATCATGAAAAATTTGGTAGTTTACTAACAATGAGAAAGACGCGGCGAAAAATTTGCTGAATGATAATGATAGCTTGTCTAACTATGAAGAAAATATTGTGAAAAACTTGCATGTCTTCGATGACATGGCATGAACTATGAGATGAATATTTCAATCAGCCATACAGGGCCCAGCCATACAGGGCTCGTGACATCATAATAATATTAATTACATTAATTTTCAGCTACATGCACATTACCAGCGGGCGTTGGTTGTGCCATAGTACCCTATATTATGCACAGATCTAAGAGAATTTGGGGAGCAGACGCGCACCAATTCAATCCCGATAGATTTTTACCAGAAAACAGCGCCTCAAGACATCCATGCGCTTTCATACCATTCAGCTATGGCTCGAGAAATTGCATAGGTATGTTTAGTAACTGATAATTTAGATTTTTTTTTTACATTTAAGTAAGTACTACATATAATATTTTTTTTCATTGCTTGCTCTACCAACGTGTTTTTTTCCTTGCATTGGAACAGAGCAAATCATGTTACAAAATATGTAAATTTATAGTCAAATAAAAACTTATCAATATTTCAGGTCGTTACTTCGGAATGTTGGCTGCAAAGAGTATACTAGCAAGCGTGTTAAGAAGCTATAAAGTCACAGCGAAAAAGTGCTCAGCTTTGAAAATAGAAATATTGCTTTTTCCAGTCAACGGGCATTTAATCACATTAGAAAAACGAGATAGTTTATGAAGTTAAAAACAATTTGAGCTCAATGAAAAGGATTATGTGGTGGGGGAGTGTTATTTAATGAATTTTATATAATTTTGAGTTTAATATAGTTTGAGACTGTTTTATAATATTAAAACATCTAATTTTAATAATTTTGTTTTATATTTAACTAGCTGCTGCACGCGACTTCGTCCGCGTAACTTTATAAAATAAGTTGGATCAAACTGCACACAGTGTGCAAAATTTTATTAAAAAATTCAGGTTCAGTAGTTTACAATAAAAGCATTAAGTAATGCAAAATAAGTTTAGGCACAATGTAAATGAGGCAAACATTAAAGAGATTTTTATATCGGTAAGTGGTTACCGTCTTCTATAAAAGCAAAACGCAACAGGTGCTGTAAGTGCTCTGCCGACCATAAAAGGATTGAGGAAGAAATAGGGAAATGGGCACTGTTATCCCTTACTCATTCACTGAAACGGTAGTCTTCTGTAAGGGGGTGGTTACTGCCGCCAGACGGGCTGCTCAAATTCAACCCTCCCCACAAAAACAATTACGAGAAATACCCCTATTTCTCGTATTTGTGAAAGATTTCATTGCTATAGGTATATTTTATGAAATAAATTCTACAGTAGAGATTTCCATTTCTGTATTTACTTTATTATATTAAAATCACCTTTTATGATGGTTTTGGCTACCTACACAATGCGATGATAGAAACCGTTACGCCGTAACAGATAATAATGTTAACCGAGCAGCGTTTTTTGGCTTGAAGTCCCTACTGCTCCTAAGCGTGTGCGACCATTGGTAATATTAAAAAATAAAGAATCTGTTTTATTTTAACCATAACATAAATATGAAAATCAATCAACATTTTCATTCAAAACCTATTAATTCCGGTACGTGCCGCTTGGTGTAGCGTGTATGGCAAACATCATTGCATGACAATACTAAAGAGCCAGATTATTGATATGTAAAAAAGTCGTCATTCGCTTTTTATACATATGAATAAAATAATTTTATTTTATTCTTATTTAGTATGTTTTTTATGTAATTTTTTTTTATGCCAAAAGCAACGATTTATAAAGCCATGTCATACCTTTTTTTAATGTTAAGTTCGACAGACAGGCAGACGGTCCACTTGATGGTAGGTGGCTACCGTCGCCTATAACACAAGCAACGCCACAGCTATGCTGTAGGTAAGTGCGCTGTCGACTTTTAGTAAGATTACGGATAAGGGATAAGGAAAAGATAGGAAACACAACAGTATACGAGTATATGCTGTTATTTCACGGTGGTCTTCTGTAAGCGGGTGGCTACTGCCGCCAGACGGGCTGCGCAAATGAAAATGAATGTAATTAGAATACGGAATTGTTGTATTTTGCTTGAAGACCCTTTCTGTCGGTCAGATTTGAGCAAGAAAGGAAAATATTTAAATTTTATTACGCAAAATGACTCGAATTAATTGGCTAGTTAAATTACTGGTTTTAGTGTTTTAGCAGCATGGCGATACTAGTTCGTAGGAAAACCTGTGTATAAGCATAACTCCTTTAAAGGTACTATTTACGATAAATAAACGCAAGATAGAAATCGTAAGTATTTTCGCGAAAATCTGATTACTGATTAGGGTTATAATATAACATCTATATTTTTTTCTTTTTTATAAAGAGGAAATATTTGATATTTTTTCAATTTTATTTTTGTTTGTTTGTAATGGATAAATTCAAAAACTACTGAAACTACTGTCTGTCGACCTCAACATAAAAAAATACTAAGTACTTAAATAAGTAGTGTGTTAATTAACTTTTTATAATATAACTTTTTTTAAATATGTCAATATTTCTCAACTTAAATATACTTCAGTTTTTAAAAATAGAAGCTATTTTAAAGCGGATCTTTTTTTATAGTAACTAGCTGTTGCACGCGACTTTGCCCCCATATCTTTTTAAAATATAGCCTATGTTACTCGCTGATAACGTAGCTTTCAGTCGGCCCAGTAATTTTTGAGTTTATTCATTACAAATATACAAAATACAAATATTCTCTCTTTATATTAGTATAGCTGATATAATCGCTTTTTAATCATTCCAGTCCAAAACGCCTCGCCGACTTGACTACTATTTAGGTCTCAATATTTAATAACAAGTAACGAAGAACATTTAAAGTTTTCGGGAAAGTTCTATTATAATTAAATTTTAGGCATTAATTTATGGCTAAAGCCGCCAAATTGGCCTCATATCATATAAAAGTAACTTAAAAGTTTATGTTACCGGGTAACTTAAAAGTACCTAACATAAAAGTTTCTAAGGGCATGCCTACCATAGGGAAACATTCATTAGTTTTGCTATGCTATCATAATTAGGTTTCATATAAGAAATAGTCTGTTTATGCACTACAATTTAATTAACGCTTTATTTTACATTTCCCAATGTGCATTAGGCTTTACATCAAATTTGGTAGTTTTAAATACTTATTAGCCAAAAGTTTAAGTTTATGTTACAGACCCGTCATTTATCAAATTGTCATTTTTTGGCGGCCTCACCCTTATATATATATAGTTTTTTTATTAAATTTTCTTGTTTTTCAAAAAACCCTTAAAACTCCATAAATGTAAATCATAATGTTAATTAAGTTCCCTGTTGGAATATACCCAGCGGTGTCAACACAAGATCAGTGTTGGTGCTGTTTATGATAGCTCTCATGAGCATCATGTCGTCAGGTGTAAACCGCCAGCCACTTAACTGTCCAAGGCTTTGCAGTTTCGGACAATACTCCATTAGCAGTTCAACCGTTTCGACTGTGAGTCGAGGCGCATTTGGGAACCAAATGCCTTCCAAGTTCTCGAATTTGTACCGGCGAACCATTCTGAAATGGAGCATTCATAGTGTTATTTTTAATACCGGAATCTCGACGCAGTTAACTCGGTTAGAGAAAGAAACATGTTTTGCTTGTTTACCTACTTATACGACGGAAGTTACCTATCATGAAGCACTTATACTAGTCACTACCTTGAACTACCTCTCACCTAAGTGCTAAATAATAAATCAAACAAGATATAATAGTCTGACGACTATAAATTTTATGGTAATTATAGTTCTTTTGAAGAGTTTGACGCCATTCGTTTACTTTGCTTTTTAACACATTCGCTATTCGTCAACTTAGCTATTAGTCATCTCTAACGTCCCTACAGTTGATTAGAAAATATTACTAAAAATTAAATATAAACTTTTTGCTTTAGGTATCCACAACGAAGTTACAGGGTTTTAAAAATGTGCCGTGAGTCGTTTCGAGAAAAGGATGTTACGGCGTGCTGGTGTTTTGTTTGTTTCGCTCGACTTGGCTTGGGGGCACTGCATTAATGTAAAAGTATTGAAGTTAGGCATCTCATCATTATCTTAGCTGTAAGACGTCTACAGCTGGACATAGGATTCCCCTATAATTTTCAATAGGGCCGGTCAGAACAAACCTGGTATCCACCATTTATTAGATCGTCTGTCCAATTTGTGGGTCGACGTTCTACGCCGGGCTTGCCACCCTGTCCCTTTTCCTCCTATAGCTGGCAGGGCACGTGCAGCACCTGTGGCGTTGCTTGTGTTTTAGGCGACGGTAGCCACCTACCATCTAGTGGACCGTCAGCCTGTCTGCTGACCTTAACATCAAAATAATAAAAAAATGACGTTGATAGGCAGCAGTTCGCATCTGAGCAACCCTGCACTAAAACAACCCACGACTCCTCGCTTCCGGTCGGTCGGACAAATTAATTTACTCAATCTTACATAAACCATAAGAGCCTACCTAGATTTTTTCAAGTAGGCAAGCAGTCCTTATGAAGCAAGCTAATGGTCTAGTAAATGTTACCTAAGTGGCTGCCACCTATTAATACAAGCAAGATCAGAAAAGATTCAAGTGCAACATAGCGCTTTTGTAAGCCGTAAGTGCGTCTATGTTTATTCAGGACTTTTTTTTTTATTAGAGATGGGTTTGCTCTTGGCCGTGTAGCAAGGATGAGGCCTATGATGGAGCGAGCTCACCCAGAAGATGCCTATTCACTCGAACCTTGAAAGGCTTTGGGTTATACTTTCTATGTTATGAGACCTTGTTACAGTTGTTACGCGTCTTGTTGTGTTACGCATTAAATGATTTTGTTATGACGGACACACTTTTGTATCGAAACAGTTGAAATTATATTTGACGAACATAACAGCAGAATTTGTTTTCATATATTTTGTACATTTACCGTGAAAACTCACCGTGCCATATCGTTGTCGTCCAACTGGATTTCGTCACCTATTATAAGCTTCTTTAACTTAGGACTGGCAGTCATTAAATACTTGAGACATGACGTCGAGAGATTTCCCTGTATAATTTCAATGTGCTCCAATTTATTAAAAGGCATCTCTTCCTCATGAGTCGTTGTCTGTATTTGATAAAACTCTATCGATTCTAAATTCCTACACGTTTCTGCTATCCTGGTGAAGTTAAATGAACCTGAAGAGCCAGATAACATAAGGCTCACAATCCTATAACCAATTTTATCCAACAACTGATGAAGCTCGTGGCATTGGAATTTGTTTAATTTTATCTTGTTTACATTAGTGAGCTCCTTCACTTGCTGTAACACTGCTTGCTCGGGCTCTTCCAAATATAAAGTCTCTATCATGGGACACAAATCGACTATGGCTTTCATAGTCCTCATGTTAGTTCTTACGTCATGCATGTACTGCAATTTAGTTTTGAAGCCTGGCGGACAATTAGTGTTGTATATGTGATAAATAGATTTCCCTACGAACGAATAGCTCCCGAGATTCGTAAGATTCGGGAGCTGTCTTATTAATAGCGCGACATCTGTGTGATCAATGTTCTCCTCGCCGTACATTCCGATGTTTACGACCGTCAAACTCTGGGCTAGTTGAGGGTTTGCCGTCAACATTGCGTCGATTCCAATCTCCGTTATGTCGGATTCACCAGATATGTCGAGCAACCTGAGTGCCTTGTTGTGTTCCCCAATAAACTTGAGCACTTCATCGTTAGCTATGTAGGGTATGTGCAACACGGTTAGATTTTTTAAATTCTCAATTATGTGATACATGAGCGTTAGGTGTTCATCTTTTACCCATACACCTTTCAAATTGAGCGTAGTCAAATGAGTTCCCTGGTCTAGAACAAGCTCGAGGATTTTTCTGTAGTAGGGGCATGGAAATTGTCCAGTCGCCAGACTCTTGACGTTTTCCTTGAGCAGTAATTTCATTGTGTGGAATCTGATACTTGGATCTAGATATTCAGAGCTGAGTATTAAATTTAGGAGATCTTGGAATATATCGCTCGTCGCCCCGAGACTTTCGTAGTACGATGCCAACATGGTGAACTGAAAGGCAACATCCTCTTCGGCTGTTATTTGCGATAGGGAGTGTATCAGCTGTCTTGCAACTAGAGATAAGGTCACCTCTTGGAGTGGTGGCACTGGACACCTTGGTGACATTATCAACACTGAACTATTTCACTTTTGAACCGTACAATATTCACTTGTATATTGAGTTTTTTTGTATAAATAATACTAAATTGAGCATCACAGTTTTCGGCACGACGACTTACAATTTTGAGGAGAGAAAGAAGTGAAAAATTTCGGTAGCTATTTAGCACGCGTATGCGGTGAGTTGGCTCGTCGCCAACATACGCTTATAATTTAAACTCACACAAACATGGGATTATTAATAGAAAACTATCATGTCTAAGGTAGCGTATGAATTAACTGACATGATACAAACGGCGATTGTTAATAAAAGAAACTGTTATTTTTATTCGTCATCACTGTTGGATAAAGGCCTCAATCATTGACTGAAAACGAGCACTTTCCTGCTCTTCCTGCGATGCCTTTTAGGGCGTCTGTTGTTGTCTGTCTGCCTTTCAGGCCGCAGGGCGTCCCACGCTGCGCTTTCCAATTCGTGGCTTCCATTCGAGAACTCTTCTATACCATCGCTTATCCGCTCTGCGACATATATGACTGGCCCAATCCCACTTGAGTTTGCTAATTTTCTCTACTATGTCGGCAACTTTGATTCTTCGGAGAATTTCAGAATGTCATAAATCACTGAGCGACTTTGAACTTGTGGACAAGTCCTTTCATGAGGCCCAGTTTCGACGTCATGCGTCATTACTGGCAGGTTATTTTTACTATTTAACCGAAAATAGAAAATAAGGGACACAAGTTAAAAAAAAAAGTACTTCAAATGGTACTATTTAATTTTAAAGTTCAATATTTACATACATAAAGTAATAACGTTTATAACGAAATTATAGCGATAGCGATCATTGCGATATAATTAAATGAAAAATAATAACATATACCTATCTATTAATTCATCACACATTTATGCCACATCAATTTTAATAGAAACAAATCAATAAAATAAAACATAGAAGAATGTGTAGAAAGGTATCTACACCCATTTTTATCTGTATACACAATGTTTTACCAAAAGTAATCCATTTAAACAAAAATGAATCGCTAAATGTGTTGTTAAGCGAAAACCGGGGGCGGGTCGATAGTAGATTATAATTTCGCTTTGAATAAATTTTTAAATTCTCTGTTTTATTTCATAAAAAAAATCCCCGAGAACGACGGGTTCTGCAGTTATATATAATTTGAAAAACCTAATAAGGTGATAATAATAATAACCATGATAATAAGGTTCGGTATACATTTTTTTAACACTTTTTATTAACGTAAGTAATTGTACATTCATCTCCACCTACAACTATCTCTTGCCGTACATGTTTGTCGTTTCAAAAAACAATAAAACTTGGAAAAAAGTTAATAGCAGTTTTATGTGAAATTCAATAAAATTATTTTCTTGACTTTTTCGTGAACATAAAAATCAATTTTATCTAGTCCACTGCTATACCTAACTTATCTAAGTTCTTAAGCTACATTTTCATATTATCAAACACGAAATTTTTATAATGGACGGTCCCCTATCAAGACTTCTAAAACTTGAAGATTGAATCATTAACGCCGGTTTTCAATAAACTATCTCTGGTTACGGATAGATAGCTATCTGCGATAAGCAGTAACTTTTTATCTATCTTCAAATTGGGTTTCACAAGCTCCAGTAACAGCTATCTATCTTTTGCTAAGAGGCGATAGGCGATATATCTCTAGCCCTCTCGTACGTTCCTTTGCATGCATATTTACCATGAAGCAATAAAAAAAACTTACTAAAATGGACTTAAATAAAATTGTTACTGTTACCAATATATTAAGCACTATATAATTTACAACTTGATTTATTAAATAAATGTTATTTTGTTAAAAAAGTACCATTATTTATTAAAAAGTGCTTTATTGGAAATGTCGGAACGGAACGTCTCTGTAATTTTTTGATTAACAGCTGTGGCCTGTGACGGTGACATTTGCGTAACTAATATTATAATCTGTGACATTTGCACAAACACAAAATAAAATCTCGGAAAACATAAAATATAATTTAAATTGCTTTTTGCAGATGTTAAAAACTTAAACTTTTTTACTTTGACTTTTTATTAATGTTTAAAGTAGTTTAAATATAGGTAAATACAACAAAAATAAGAAGATATGAGTACCGTAAGTATCGTGATGTTATAAGTTGTATCCCGTATATATATATATTGCATGTAGAATTTGTTGATTATTTAAAACTTGGTACCTTAATAATTATCTTTGTTTATTTTTAGGGAAAGAGTGTGCCTCTAACAAAGGAGTTCGTTAGTTCAACTAGTGAAAGCCAAAAACATGAAAAAAGCTGTTTTATTTTATAACTAGCTGGTGCCCGCGACTTCGTCCGCGTTGAACGATGAAAGGTACCCTATGTCCTTTCTGGTGTCCCAGACACAACGTGTATGCAAAATTACATGGTGATCGGTTCAGTATTTTTTGCGTGAAAGAGTTACAAACATCCATACATCCTGCCGCATTTATAATATTAGTACGGAAGTACGGATTTTATTTGAATTAATTATTGATCTTCAATATCCCTACCCTATCACTTTCACCACTGCTCGTCATTGTTTTGAAATTAAAAATTAAATCAAAATTTTATTAGTAATGCAATATTTTTGCATAATTTAATAAGTTTTTTGTATGATCCATAGGTATGATCGCTAAAAATCCACGGATAGGGCAAATCCTTAACTACAGTAACTTGACCTATCCGAGGTTAGCTGTCAAAACATTATAGAAATGAACAAAGCAGATATCTCATACAAAATTCTATCTACAGTAAACAGTAAGCACTCCGATGGATAGATAACTACTGAAGATTGAGTTTGCTATCTATCGGTAGTTTATTGAAATGGAAAAACGTGACAGTAGATAGAAGTTGTTACTGTAGTAAGGCAAAACGATGGATAGATAGGTTATTGAAAACGGGCGTAAGACCGTCACTGACTGACGGTATGGCCCGTGACTGTTTAGTTCTTTCGTTTAAATTATAATATAGAAATTTTAACCTCGGTTACCCAAAAGGTCTGTTAGAACTAACCGTAATTTTTAATCATTTATTTTCAGAATAAATGATGACACTGAAAGTGACTTAGATATATTCTCTATCTACATTTCTATAAATCTTATAAAATAAAGTCGCTGTACGCCTCCGGCTGTTTCTCCGCTAACAAACACATTTTTATACGGTTTTTGCTAATGGAGAGAGCGATAAAAGCGGCGGCAAATATACGAAGTGGCAAAGTAGAAATTCGGAAACAGCACATCGAAATCTATAGTAAATACTCCCTGAAAACTTTCCATGTAAAACTACCAAATGAGTGGACTAATACTCGTAGGTTAACGACGATGTAAGATCTGTGTTATCTAGGTATTAATAATTGTAACACAAGATCTGTTGAAAAGCGATTCAGAAGACTTAACTGCAACCACATGTTTATCCGTACTTGGGAGCTAAGTATTATATATATGATATATTTTGCTAAATCTCACTGAATTAAGATTGTAAATATTTGTTTTTGTTGATATTTCTTAATCGAGTTTCTTTTTTATATGGATTGCACCTAAATCATCCTAAATGAATGTTATTATTATTAGACAATTAGGTAGGCACTGGTAGGTTTTTGGCGACGAGCATTAGAATTTGCTCCGTGTTGAAACACCAATTGGCGATGTCCTTGGAGACGGAGCACCAAGCCTCGCCGTGATGAGGTTCTGCGGCTTTGCAGCGGGCCTTCACCTCCTCCTGCTGCTGCTCGTTGCCATGAACCAATTCGAACTTGTAAAAGTACGCCCACGCGTCGCCCAAGTCCGGATCTATTTTCACCTAAGAATTAAGCACGAAAGGATTCATATAAAAAAATAAAATCTTTTGTGCAAAAAAAAAAAAAGATTCAATCAGGAAGGCTAACAGTTAAACACAAATTCGATAAAATTATGCACAAAATACGGCTTCGTATCTTTTTTTGATAATATAAGTATCAAAATCACAAAAGCTACAACGAATTGGTTGATTGATCATAAAATTTGCCAGTAAAATAAATTAAAAAAAAAAAAACATACAATCATCATTTTATTATATCGAAACTATAAAAAAAAGGCCACAAAAAAAAAATAGTCAAATTTTTATGAACATCAACAACCCCAAAAAATGGAATGATATTAAGTCATCTTCTCTGAATTTTTTTGTGGTTTCGGGTCTCTTTATGTTAGTTAAAAATACCGGTTTATAAAACTATGTCAAAGAAAAAAGTATTATAATAGCATCTTACCGTTCTGTTGAACCATTCGCGGCATTTATTCAGTTTCCTTTCTGTCCAAAAGAGCTGAGACACTGCGAGCAACACATACGCGTCATGCTCGCACTTTTTCAATCCGTCCACCTGAATTATTCGTAAAAAAATATATTACAAGTGCTCGTAAAATAGGCATTTTCAGGAACCTCTTTAACTGCCTTAAAAGGGATTCCGGATTTTTTTTTATTTTTGTATGTTTTGAAAATTCTTTCACCTTTCACCTACATTAACAGCGAGTAACATAGGCTATATTTTATAAAGTTGCGCGGGCGAAGTCGCGTTCAACAGCCAGTATATTATAATATTGCCGAGACATTGCAACGACGGGATGTCTCGACCACAAATACAAAGTTACTCAGCGAGACATTTCAATGTGGTCTATGTCTAGTTTAAAAAAGAATTTACTTTAAATTCCAAAGAATTGTGCCCAATAATAACTGTGTTTGGGAAATACACTGTACGTACGCTTTTGGTTTTCCTCTGAGGCCGTGGCTCCATGAAGATGGCTTCCGCCCACAGTCGCCCAGCGCTGGGACACTCTTGCAACGCCTTCGCCATCAAAGCGTTCGCTATCTCGCCGCTTTCGGCGCGACGCTCTAACCGCACACTTTCCAACCTGACAGTACATGAAACCATTTTATTTTCCCCTATACGCGGTGATAGATATTCATCATCACAGAGATCATGTGATGTCATCATAGAGATTCATCATTGTGAATTATTCTATCAAAATGATGAACATTGATGAAATATTTGGTTTACTTTACAACTTTAAGGCAAACGATCATAATTTTCAGCGCATGTGAGTTTCTGCTTGTGTTATATGCTACGGTATCTACAATCAAGTTGACCGTCAGCCTGTCTGACGACTTTAAAATGAAAAAAAGTAAGTACATAAAAAAGCCAACAAGTAAAACTCACCACAATTCCGGGTTCTTTGGATTCCTAAGCCTCGCCTTTTCAAGTACTGATCTCGCTTTCGTTATGTGCTTCATTTTCTCTTCCAATCTTGACAATAGTATCCACATAGGAACACATGTTGCACATTTTTTTAGCTGTAAAGATAATTGGAATACCAAAATTTATAAAAAATATAAAAATGAAGTAATGTAGCGTTAATGGTTTCTTTAAGAATTGTATTTCTTTGGTGACGCTGACACCTCGAGAGTTTAGTGTTTTGTCTCCATACAAAATTAAGCCCAACGCGCCTAAAGAAGATTACACCTTAAAAAAAAAAGGAAAATTTTCCTCACCCCCTGTGTATAGGTGTTGTGTGCGTCATCATTTTTATTCATCTGTTCCTCGATTTCCCCTTTCATCATGTGCAGTTTGGCGTAATCACCGAACTCTTTGATCGCCTCTTCCAACAATTTGAGGGCCACGTCCAAGTTATTCAAAGCCCATTCCAGTTTCGCCGATTTTATCATCACCTAAACAGAAAACATATATATTAATACGACATCGAAATTATGAATGTTCCCTTTGTTGTAAATCGCTTCTGTCTGCGTCTTGTAAACCATCAAACGGATTTTGATACGGTTTTCACTAATCGAAAGAGCGATAAACAATTAGTTTCCATTCAAATTAATCATCGGTTCTGTGCGTGTGTGTTAGATAAGACTAGTTACCCTGGGCGTGGGCGCAGATGCCCTGGCCTTGGCTAAGATGCGTCTCGCCCGATCGTACTCTTTGTTTTCGCTCTCGAGCTTCACGGCCGCCAACCAGATCTCTTCGGAGTTAGGATTCGCCTGGAACGCCAGCGACAGGATGCCACGGGCAGCGGGCACATCGCCTGTTTATAAAATACTCTTATTAGTCGTTTCGTTGAAAAGTAGTGGCGGCAAGGCAGGCAGGCAGTAATGCACTCTGGCGGCATTGACCACCCCCTTACAGAAGACCATCGTGAAATAAACATAAAAAAAAAACACTGTCAGTCGTAGGAATGCATGTCAGAAGTGATAAATAAACACTGACCAGCGAGCCACTTGGACTTGGCGCCCATGAGCCAGAGAACTTCGGACTTGGGGCAATGGGCGACGGCGCGTTGCAGCAACGCCTCGAGAGACGCACGCGTACCCCGTTGCTTCTCGAGGTACGCGGCACGAAGCCAGATCGACTTCTTCGACGGAAACACCGACAGTGCGTACCCGTACACGGCGCGCGCGCATTCAAAGGCGCCCTCTGACGCGCACTGCAAACATCGATGAATACTTTCATCAATACACATAGAGAATGGGACTGAACAATATCCACATGAAATTGACCACTCACTAGAAAGAGAGAAAGCAAACGTGCGGCCAATACCCATCTCTTTCCTGTAGGTCTGTAGTAACTTCGAGGACCAATCAAAATTATTGTTACATCTTGGGCGAGTATCAAGCCTAAATATAACGTTCAAAACAATAAAAAAAAATCCAAATCATAATTTATTTAAAATACCGAACCCTTTCTTCAGATGTAGGCTTATGAAATAGTCAATAATAAAGTAACCTACCGATTCGGCATCCTCCATCCAAGTATGTTTCTGATCTTCGGGTTCTATACCGTGACCGATGACTGCTCGAATAATGGCCTGAAAATCCAATTATTTTTCTTTTAATATTCTTCAACATGTGACGTCAGTAGAGATCTCTACATAATCTATATTATAAATCCGTCGCGTCTGTTTCTCCGCTAACTACTTCTAAACCGTCCAACTGAATCTAATTCGGTTTTCACTTATAGAAAGAGGAATAAACGAGGAAGGTTTTTGTATTTTAAAAAATTGCATCCCGGGCGATGTCGAGAGTGGGTCGCTAGTTTAAAATATAATTACCTGGCAAGTGTGAACGGCGCCCGACTTCTCAGCCTCCATAGCCTCTTTGAACCAATGCTCCCTATTAATTTCCACACCGTTCGCACTCAGCGAAGATATCGCACGATCCACAATTTTCTCTACCATGTGTGTGTTGCCTGAAAATTCAATCGTAGAGGAGATTTAAATACATTAATTTAAACATTTGTGATTACTGACGTCTGAGGACAAAACCACTCATCAAAAGACTTCCCATTTGTACAACTGAGACTATAATGTCCGTTTTCACCAACAGACACATAGAGTTAGGGAACACCTAACTACTATTTAACTCTGCCATTCACGACTTCCGCCTTGAAGACCGGCGCTTTATGCAGGATTGTGAATGTGACTGCCATGAATGGTAGGCTTTATGTGTTCCCTAACTCTAGGTGACTGTTGATGAAAACGTTCATAAGTCTACTGTACGATCAATTGGATATTAGGGTAAGGTGAAAAGTTCTTGGCCTGACACAGCCAAAATATTCATTAGCAATCTTGGAAAAATTTACCTGTTACTATATTTTAAGTAATTTTGAATTTTATCTTGTTTTTGACACATTCATTTGTAGTGCAAATTGACACAACTTTGTAGTGCAAATAATTGTAGTTGTAGTATCTTTATTCATATGTTATTTAGGTTGCGCTCATTTTGGTAAAAAATGTGTTCGGTCCGAGGTTAATCCTTGTCTTAGGACAACCTAAATAAATGGTATTTTTGGTATCTGAATCTATTAAAGTTATTAAGGCAAAAAATATGGTAATACCAAACATCAAACTCTAATACATCAAGTTCGCTTACCGTGAGCTTCTTCTAATTTGGCAGCGGTGACCCAAATTTGACGATCAGTAGGTATATTCTCACGAGCTTTGTTGAGGACTTTTCTTGCGTTTTCATAAGTTTCGAGACGGGCCAAAGCCAGCCACAGTTCCACACTGGTGGGACAACATTCGACGGCGCGCGAGAGCAAAATGCGAGCGTCCTCGGGATTCTCCAATTCCACGGCGGCTTTCCACAAACGAACCGAGTTCGGTATATGTTCCAACGCCCTGCGGTAAACGCGACGTTTCGCCTGAAATGTAATCAAGTCATTTTGTATGACAAATCAGTGTCATTTCTCATTTGAATCCACATGAAATAGCGATATAATCACTAAAATAAATCACTTAACTACTTAAAAAATTAAACTCTTGTCTTTTGACTCAAAAGTATATAAAGAAAAGTTTTTGCTTGTGTCGTGTTAGGTCGATGGCGCTAAGGAGTACTAAAAAATCTCCATTAGACAACTACTTTATTTACAATAATATTATAAAGGGGAAATATTTAGGTTTTTTTAATATGTTTATATATTGTTTCGGACTTGACAAGACGGATTCGGACAAGACTATCTGCCACCTGCTATCAAAGAGTTCTAAATTACTTTGGGCACATAGCCCGCAGAGAACCAGAAAACTTGGAGAAGCTGGTGGAGGTTGGAAGAGTGGAAGAAGACGACTCTATATATCTATATTGTTTATTTGCAATAGATAAACCCCAAAACTACGCTCTCGGTACCTTTGTCTCTTGTTCCAAATCAGCAGCCTTCACCCAAATCCTGACGCTGTGCGGCAAATTCCTGGCTGCGTGTGCGATGACTGCGCGCGCAGTGTCGCAAGGCTGCAGACGAGCTGCCTCCAGCCACAACTCCTCGCTGCTGGGGTTCACCTCGCACCCCTTCATTATTAGATTACGCGCTGACTGCACTTTGCCTAAAAATGTCGATTCATTGCTTGAATATATGTATTTATATAGGGTACACTGTGCTGACACCAAAAGGACACCCTTTGGTGTCAATAATCACCCCCACTATAACCACTAACAACCACCATATAATTACACCATTTTTCCCTATATACATCTAGTCCATTTTATTTACAAGAGTGCGCTTTAATAAATAATGCATTTTTTGACTTAAAAAGAGTACAAATAACAAAAAATTATACATACAAAATTTCATGCAAATCGTTAAGAGCTGTTTTCAAGATACGCAAAAAAAAAAAAATAATATTCAAAAATTGCTCGAAATGACGCCACTAACCTGTTACTTCTTCTAACCTAGCACTGGCGATCCAGGCAGGGGGATGGTTCGGATTGGTCTCTCTCACAGACTTCAGAAGCAATCTAGCTTTCTTTATATCATTTATATCACCCCCATATGTAGGTATCATGGACTGTAAATCTGTCAAATAGCCCTTAGGATCGACTACGGTTTGACCCGTAACCGAGTCGGACACTTGAGACAGCTTCACGGTCATAAGTGTGTTTCTTGCTTGTCCAATTTTCCTCAAGTCCAAATCACCTATAAAGTATAAACAAAATAATTTATTTTCTGTCAAAATAAAGTTATTATATAGTTATTTATTATACCTCAAAATTATAAACGGTTATTATAAATTACAAAATTATATAATTTCTAGCTGGTGCCCGCAATTTCGTCTGCAATAGAAAATGAAAAATATAACATCTGAAAAAATATATGAGTAATATAACGCCCGATATCTTAACCTCTGTGACAACGGTGGCGCCGCCACGGGCGGAGAAAGTGGAATCCAATTTTTTATATGATCCCTTAGGAACCAACACTTTTCCAGGATAAAAAGTATCCTATATGTTAATCTAGGTAATAAACTATCCAGGTGATAAATAAAAAGTAATAAACATCCATACATCCACTCCTCACAAACTTTCGCATTTATAATAATATTATTAATGTCCAATGAAAACAACATAAAACAAAAATATAGAATTAGATCATACCAGATGGAGTCAACATTCCCGGTGTCATCACTCCAGGCATCATCGATGCTAGACCCGATCCTGGGTCAATAGACGATGTTGACTCTCCACCCAAATTTCTTGACAATACACTGTCCGGCAAAGGTGTAAACTTTTCAGCTCTAGGGTTTCTTTGTTTACGATTACGAGCATCGCCCACCTCTGGGATCGCCGCCCACTCATCCTCCGAAACTGTTTTCAATTCACGTTTCAAATCTGAGAATTGTTGTTGAATTTTTGGCCTAGAAATATATAGTTTTAGAATATATAAGAAAGGTTTATTAATAGGTAAATTAATCTGAAATAATAAACTTTGTATACAAAAATTAAATTAGCAATAAGTAATGATTACATATTTTGTGCCAGATATTTGTTTCTGTCACCTTAATCACCTTTTTAAATCTGACGGGACTATCATGTCAATTTTGTGTTTTAAATAATTTAGAATTGCTAGTGCAACTTCCTACTAGTACAATGTAACACCTATATTAGGTATTGTAGTTGTAGACTATTAACCAGAGAATAAAATTATCATATCCTAAAGAGATAAAAACGGTTATCAAATTCGATGTATTACATTTTGGACAATCAATCAATCAATCAAATCAATCTATAATTTATTGTTGTTGTAATTAAAGTGCTGATTTTCCACCATATTATCACAATAGTTGAGAAAAGAAAAGTAAAAAATTACATTTAAAAGTGGATAAATAACCAGTTGTTTATGAACTGAATATATGTTTTTAAATTGTCATAATGGAACTGAATTGGATAATCACAGTAGATATCTACAAAATGTAATTGGCGATAAAGAGAAAAACATACCTCTCTTGTCGATATCTCTCCAAGTCCTCTTTAAGGCGCTTCTCTCTATATTCTTTTCTTTTTTCGTCCATTCTTTTGTCAATTGACTCATAAATTGCATCAGCTTCGGCATCATCCTTGTCATATGGATCCTAGAACAGCAAAAAAATATATTATCAATAACAGCAACAAAGTTTTATTAAAAAATTAACTAACTAACTACATGTGACAAATCAGTTGACTATAATATTTTATTTTATTAGTAATAATTTTAAAATTTTAAAGTAGACCCGACAGTTTAGTTAAGAGTTTTTGCAATCAATGTATTTCGTTACAAATAAGTATACAGTAGTCTTGCTAATCCGGACCGCCACTAATTCGGTGATCACAGTAATCCGGACGCAGGCAGCAGGTGTAAGTTCGAAAATTTCAAGCAAAAGAGTATTACAGATTATTTCACATCAACGTAAACTTCTTTTTTTACTACATACTACATATTTACTAGTGTATCTTTCAATAATAAAAAATAATAACTAAACACATAAATTAGTCTTTCATTTAATTATTGGTTATACATGTTGGAGTGCCGCTTTCTCTATGGTTTCAACATTCAAATATATAATTCCATGTCAATGTCCGTTTATATTTTGTCTTAGAAAAATATTCTTCTGATTGAATAGTGTATGTATATAATGTGTTACGTATTAAATAAACAACATGTATACTGAATGTAAATAGTGTAATTAATGTAAAAAGCCCATCAATTGGTAGCAGAGCGTGGTTGGTATCGTTTGGAAAAATTGCCTACGACGATCATCCGTGATTTAAAAGAAAATTACGTTACAATGGCGTCGTACCGGTCTATTGAAACATTAAATAGATCCAACTACGATACCTGGTGTCTTCAAGCACAAGCGGTATTAATTAAAAACGATCTCTGGGATTATGTTAGCGGCGAAAAGAAATTGTCGCCGACATCAACGGCAGAAGAAAATAATACGTTTGTAAAAATGGACATACAAGCCAAATCGGAGCTTATTTTACTAATCTCGCCTACCGAATTGAAACAAATAAAAGGATGTCAAACATCAAAAGAGGTATGGAATAAACTTAAATCTATACACCAAAGTAGCGGTCCAGCGAGAAAAGCTACATTATTGAAACAACTGGTACTCAAGAAAATGAATTCCCAAGAGGATATAAGAGACCATTTAAATAATTTTATGGACGTTGTTGGAAAGCTGGAGGATATGGACGTTAAAATACATCCAGAATTGTTGAGCATTATGATGCTTTACAGCCTCCCAACAACATATGAAAATTTCAGAATTGCTATCGAGTCTCGGGATGTGTTGCCTAGACCAGAAGAACTGAAAATAAAAATAATAGAAGAAAATGAGGCCAGAAGACAGACAGAGCCAACAGTAAGATCCGAGGCACTATATACCAAAAAGAAAAGTAGGGTCGTCTGTCAAAATTGCCACAAAAAGGGCCACACTACTGAGGCATGTTGGTCTAAGAAAAGGACTAACCACCCGAAAAGAAGTAATGAAAAGAATTTCAACATGTGTCTTGCCTCAGAAGAGAGCATTGGCGATAACTTATGGTGCCTAGATAGTGGTTGCAGCTCACATATGACTAGTGAAGAAGACAAATTCACAGAGCTAGCTCCCGAAGTGAATGTTTTGAGTCTTGCATCAAAGAAACTCACCACACAAATTAAAGGCCGAGGAAAAATAAGAATCTCCGCAAATAACGATAAATACAATTTAAACGATGCGTTGTATGTACCAGAATTATCGACAAACTTAATATCAGTTGGAAAAATAGCTGACAATGGCTACAAGGTACAATTTGAAAAGGAAAAGGCATCGATTCTACAAAATAACACTGTTATATTGCAAGCTTCAAGAAATACAAATGGACTATATTATCTAGAGTTTAAATCGAAAGAGTCAGCATATCTAACAATGAAGTCTCAAGACGAATCGAGGATATGGCATCGTAAATTAGGTCACATCAATATAAATGATCTGAAAATGATGGTGTCAAAGAAAATGATGAGAGGATTAAATTTAAAGGAAGTAAAATTGGATACCTGTGAAACTTGCATAAAAGCAAAACTTTCATGTCTTCCATTTGCTAGCCATGACCGAATCTCATCTGAAACTCTAGAAATCATACATACTGACGTATGTGGACCGTTTGAAACTGAATCGCTTGCTGGATCTAAATACTACGTATCATTTATTGACGATTTCACGAGATATAGTTGTATCTACTTCATAAAAAACAAAAGTGAAGTAATCGAGAAGTTTAAAGAATACAAAAACGGAGTGGAATTGTTCACAAAGAAGAAAATTCGATACTTACAGTCGGACAACGGTGGTGAGTACAAAAACAAAGAATTTGATAACCTACTAAAAGAATTCGGTATCAAGAGGCGACTAACTGTACCATACACTCCGCAACAAAACGGCGTAAGTGAAAGAAAAAACCGTTCCCTGCTGGATAAGGCAAGATGTTTAATGATAGAGTCAAAAGCGCCTTCATACTTATGGGCAGAAGCAATAAACACAGCCAATTACTTAATAAACCGAAGCCCAGCAAAAGCCTTAAATGGAAGTACTCCATATGAAAAATGGGTCGGCAGAAATCCAGCTGGAAACCATTTACACATTTTTGGTAGTAAAGTTTTCACCCTAAACAAAAACCGAAAAGGCAAACTCTCCCCTAAGGCCACAGAAGGAGTATTTATGGGATACGCTAAAAATGCTAAAGGATTTAGAATCTATTTACCTGATCAAAATGATGTTGTAATCAGTCGAGATGTAAAATTCGTAGAAAAAATGTACTATGATGACGCTCGAACCGCCATTGAAGAAAGCAGACGGAAACCTGAAGACAAAAGTGAAACAATGATAAAATTTAGCAAGAAGAATAATAATCCTAGTTATAACTTGCCGATTCAGGATTATTCTCCCTTAACAGATATGTCATCCTCAGCTGCCAATTCAGAAAAAGGTAGTAAAGATGATATAATGCCATCTGAGGATAGGGGGGCCGAAACTGCTGATCAAGGCCAAATTTCACCCGAAGAGGATGAAGGATCTGAGAGCGATGGATATCAAACCCCACAAGAAACAACATCGCGAAGACCTCAGAGAAGCAAGAAAAAGCCTATATGGACAAATGACTACTACTTCCCAGACGATATGGAAGACAGTATGTTCGTGTCTAAAATGTCAGAACAAAATGAAGCTGAAGATGACTGGCATGACGCAATTAAAGCTGAAATAAGAGCACACATTAAGAATGAGACCTGGAAAATCATAAAGAAATGTAGTGGTATGAAGGTCATCGATCACAAGCTTGTTTTTAAAACAAAAATTGCACCAGACAATACAAAAATGAAGAAGGCGAGACTTGTTGCTCGAGGGTTTACTCAGAGACCGGGTATAGACTACAATGAAACTTTCGCTCCAGTAGCCAAATTAAGTTCTATTAGAACTGTTGTTGGAATGTCTGTTCAAGAAGGCATGAATTTAAAACAGATGGATGTTACAACAGCATATCTTAACGGTGATATAGTGGAAGACATCACAATGAAGGTACCTGAAAATCTAGAAAAATATGTGACGGAAATCATGATCGATGAGAGTGAACAGGATGACCTGACAATATACACCAAAGCTAGAGATATGCTAGAAAGTATAAAAAATATTAAAGGAGAAAAAGTCTGCAAATTACAGCGATCCTTATATGGACTAAAACAATCAGGGAGGCAGTGGTACATCCGATTAGACACGGAATTAAGAAATATTGGTTTTGTTCCATCACAAGCAGATCCGTGCGTGTACATACTGCAAAAAGGAGGAGCTAAAGTTGTCACAGCCATATGGGTTGATGATCTGTTGATAGCCTACAATTGCCCTGAGAAGATGCAAGAAATCGTTGAAATGCTTGCACACAAATTTGAAATTAAAGATTTGGGAACACCACAGAGAATGCTTGGAATCGATTTCAAATACACGAAAAACACAGTAAAACTCTGTCAAGAAAAATATATAGAGGACACATTAATTAAATTCAAAATGAATGAATGCAAACCAACAAGTACCCCTATAGAACCAGGGTTGTCACTTGAAGTGAACAAAAATATAAATGAGATGGAGTTGCCATACAAAAACTTGATCGGAACACTTATGTACCTGGCGATAGCTACGAGGCCTGACATCATGTTCGCTGTAAGTTATCTCTCACAATTTAACGATTGTTACAGTAGCGAACACTTCAAGAGTGCCAAACGCGTTTTGAGATACCTGAAGGGCACTTCTACTGTCGGAATATTTTTTAAAAAGACCGAACAAGAATTGTACGGCATGGCAGATGCAGACTGGGGAGCCTGCAAATTAGATCGCAAATCTTTCTCAGGCTATTGTTTCATATATGCAGGAGGCTGTATTAGTTGGTCCTCGAGAAAACAAAAGAGTGTTGCGCTTTCTACAGCCGAGGCCGAGTATTGTGCAATCACCGAAGGAGCAAAAGAAGCTATACACCTGAAGTCACTATTTAATGACCTGGGGACTGAAACAGAATGTATCCAGATATTAAACGACAACCAGGCCGCTTTGAAGATTAGTAATAACCCTATAGTGTCATCAAAGACCAAACACATAGACTTAAAGATGCACTATGTAAGAGATTGTATTCGAAGTGGACAGGTGTATCTAAAATATCTGGAGACTAAGAAAATGGCTGCGGATCTATTGACGAAAGGCCTACCAGGACCACGACTGAAGGAACTGATGCCCCAGTTAGGACTGGCATAGAGATGCGAGGAGGAGATTGTTGGAGTGCCGCTTTCTCTATGGTTTCAACATTCAAATATATAATTCCATGTCAATGTCCGTTTATATTTTGTCTTAGAAAAATATTCTTCTGATTGAATAGTGTATGTATATAATGTGTTACGTATTAAATAAACAACATGTATACTGAATGTAAATAGTGTAATTAATGTAAAAAGCCCATCAATACATATTTATGTACATATAAACTTCAACCAAATTTCGCAGATGACAATCCGGACACCTTGGTAATCCGCCAAGGGGCGATTTTTTACCTGTCGGATTAGCGAGGCTCTAAATATTACAATTCATAGTATTAGTAAACTTTCTGTAAGATGACATTTCTTAGATAATAACAAGACCAAAAATTACTTTCAGAAATAGAAATATTTATGGGATATGTGCAGATTAACTCAGAAATAGTAGTATAAACAATTCTATGTAAATATTGTGATTATAATAAAATCTCTTTTAAATTTTTGAATCATGACAGTTTTGAAAAAATAAGACATGCTAAGTAGAGTCCTCAAAATTTCTTCATTACTAACAATTATTATAGGCAAAAAATTAGCTACAAAAACTAAACTATATTTAGGCTATATGAATGAACTGATTCCAATGTTGTGCATCTTTAAAATAATAAAAAAAAACAAACTTAAATGTTAAAGAGCACTTTGAAAGTAGTATTGGGATTATATGAAAGCGAAGACATTTCTAAGATAAATTCCTATAAGAAAATTTCAAGTGTATGCAATTTAAGAGTATTTCAAGTGTATGTAATCAGGTCAATAGGTTATATTATTTCACTTTTTTTTTAGAATACCATAAAACTTTCTTCTCTTTTTTTAACATAGGTAATATACATCACAGTCACAGTGTGGGCTTTTAAATTTGCTAAAAAAATTATACTTTACTTTAGAAAACAATGAACCACTGTATCCAGAAAACTCATCGTAATTGGAATCATTCAAATCTTCATCATCATCTTCCTCTTCAGTTTTCTTTCGTTTTGTGGCTGGTGGAGCATGACGATCATCTCTGAAAGGTTAGTAGTATGTACATGATATAAATATGTACGTATACCGTTGTAATATATAAACTAATATACTAATATTATGAAAAATACATACGATACATCATTGGCGTCTCGAGCTGGGCCGATATCTGATCGTGTGGTGAAACCAGTTGCTCTAAAAATTAATTAATATTTTTGTAAATTGACACAGGAAAACAAGGAATTTTGTTACATATTACTGAAATTATGAAACTAAACTCACCCTCTTCCCACACCAGCAACATAGCCTAAAGGTGCGGGAATCCCAAGAAAATGCTTTTTGTTTTTATTAACAAAAGCTTGTGGTGGGACAGACATTATCAATGTAATGTAATGTAATAAATTTAATATAAACTAGTTTGACCTATTTGTATTCCAACAAATCACAAATATTTCAATGTACATATGTTTTGCTTTTATATTTCATTTATTTAATAATAAAGTTGACAATTTGACATTGAATTGAATTGAGTTTGAGAATCGCCGTCTGTTGAGTGTGTCATAGCATAGAGTAAATAGTACTTACTGGTTAAGTACCTTTTACTCTAAGCTTATAGTACTTACCTACCAGTAAGTACTATTTACTCTATGGTAATAGATTAGATCAAGATCAAGAACGCGTCGAATTTAACTTGACAGTTGACATTGACATCCAATGACATTTTAGTTGTGACAGTGACAGTACATTGCACAGATCATTGGTTTAACGAAGTTTTTTTTTTTTTTTTTTATTATCCAAATCTAATTATAAGTCCGTGATAGTGCGATTGTTTTTTTCTGTTATCAAAGATAACTAAAAGAAAATACTTTCTATTATTAATAATAATGTTTTCCATTAATATTTTCCGAATTCCTTTTACTACATTAGATATTTTATGACGAGTCATTCGGCGTATATTTAGAAAAATTAATTCAGCCGTTTCCTGTCGGAAAGAGCCAAGCAGAATTTAAAATCGTGTTTGGAAAATGTTTCATTTTTTATTTTTTACAAAACAACTAGCTGAAATGTAATGGTGTAGTACATTTTTGGAATCAGCTTATATAGCCCTTTCATTTGATACACCACTCAATAGATACTGAAGAAAAAAAATTTTCATACAAAAGGTCATAACTGTTATCAGGTTATCCACCCAAATACTTATACTTACTAAGACTCCTAATAAACTTTCCTGAAAAAAATCTCCATTCCCTACAAGACAGCCAGGTCTTGGGTCAATATTTATTAATATTTCAATTTATTCATTCATCTTGTTGCTTATTTCCCTTGTAGTTAAGTTACGTACTTTAAAAAAAAAATTGAAGTGTCAAAAGTAGTTGCTAGGCAACCGTTATTTTATTTAGGCAGTTTCCATGATTTGGATAATTTGTGTAGTGTGACTGTGAAGTTGCTGTGAAGATAAAATATTTATTTGGTTGATAATGACTATTTAATATATATAGTTGTGGTATAAATAATTATAATAAAAGAGTTAACACATTATTATTTAGCTTGAAATGGCGCAAAGCTCAATAGTTAACACCAAAGAACCGCCATCAAATGATAACAGCATATCTACTAGGGAATTTTTAAACATAGAAAAATCTTGTGAACTATACAAAGATAGCGATGAAGAGATTAAAATGATTCTCACTGAAATTAATAAATTGTCTTCTCCTATTAATAATAATAATAATGTAATCGGCGATGACATAGACGATGTTGAATTGATCTTGAAAAAAGCCGAAGATATCGCACACGAAACTGAAAATTTGTTAAAAAGCAGTCCGATAGTAAATCGTGGTATTGTCAAAATACCACAAATTAAGGTAACTACAGCTAATGAAACTGAGCCAGTCACAATTATAAACAGTTATTCAGCTTCTGCAAAGGTAAGTTTTTACATAGTAGGTAAGTATTCATAAAATCTACTTTCTTAAGTTTACCTCTCCGCCGATGCCTCAGGATACTGAATTAACTACAAGGCGTTGTCACTCATAAAACTGAGGCAACCAGAACTATAAATACTTAGTCTGAGTGGTCATTATGGATAAGATACATTCTTTATAACTAGGTACATTATCTATACTTCTGATGTATAAAAATCACCCTACATTTTCAAGAAATAGATGTGCCATGTCTGTTCTGAAATATTTAGTTTTCTAAAACTGTTAACTTAGGTAATGTAGTAAAAATATTATGACTAATATCCTTACATATTATAAAACAAAATCCTCTGCCGTCTGTCTGTATGTATGTTCGTGATAAACTCATAAACTACTGCACCGAAATTTCATGCTGTTTTCACCAATGGATAGAGTGGTTCTCGAGGAAGGTTTTAGTATATAATATTCAACGCGGGCGAAGTCGCGGGCACCAGCTAGAATCTAATAATCTGAAATAATGAATTCAAATAGTGAAAGAATTTTTCAGATAGATGCAGTTCCGCACCTAATAGTTCAAATAGTTTCGAATAGGTTCTGGAGATTACCCTCCACATATAACCAAACATACAAAATCCCCCTTCTACCTTTATTATATTACTATAGATTTGATTACTCCTCCACTCATTAGGTTAATTTTGCCTTTTCTTAAATGAAAACACTTTAATATTAAGCAATTTTATATTTCAAATAAATAAATTGATAGACATGACAAATTATGATAAATTAAATTAAATCCTAAACCTAAATATGGCATTGATCAGTGAGGCGCATTAAATGAGTTAAGAGTTATGAACCACACTTGCTAATACTCTCAACCCAGCTAATGACTCTCTGGCGACAGGTTCAATGTAAGTTGTGGGCAGAATGAAGCCATAACGACCTGTGTCACTTAGTTCAATGGTGTAGGCGTATTTAATTCCTTCTCCTTTGGCCCAGTCGTCAGAGCCACCAGCCGCCGGGTATAATAGACCACTTGATGACCCAACCTTGTATTGAGATCCTCCCGTTTTTTGTATAGCCTGGAAAATTGACTTTGTTACATTTAAAATGGAAATCTCATAAATTCATAAACACAAAAATGTACAGCCAAACACAAAGCTCTGCATGGTCACACCTCTAAAATACAGACCTAAAAATGTGACCAACAATAAAAAAATTAAGGAAGTGATTTAATTATAATATAACATACAAGCAGAACCCAGCCACACATTTCTGTGTCTAGTTTTTCTTCTGTATTTTATGCCATCTAAAAATTCTAATAGTATATTTTGAAATTCAATTCACATTAACAACTCGTAAAAATGAATAATTAAAATAATAAAATGAAAAATATATTAAAATAATATACCTCGGCCATCTTCTTTCCAACAGCATCCAAGTCCTTGTAATCTGGTGGAACGGCATTCTCATATCCCCAAGGATATAAAATGTATTGGCCGTAACTATGATATGTCAGATACGCTGTAAAGTTTGCAGCATTATTCTTGATAAAGTCCTGTGAAAAATTAATAATTTATGAGCCCTTGATGTGTTTTATTAAATATTATTAAAAGTATTTAGTATATTGCATTAATAACTTACAGCCACCGCTTTTGTTTCTGGTTCCGAAAACGCTTTGCTACCACGATAAATTTCACTGCACGGGTTGCTAGAAGCTCCGCGTCCTCCCCACCGGTATCTGTTTAATATTAAATTAAAATGTGTTCTATTTAAATCTTTACTTGTGTTTTATTAAATTTACTTATATTAAATTTTAATATTAAAATTACTTAAGTATTGGTCCAATTAATCATAGTTGAGGTGATATCAAAATTTGCTCAATGCAGATTGCAGATTTTTAGTTTGGGTCTCGTTCAAACGGAATGAACTGTTTATTTAAACATTTGGAATGAACGTAAACTGCAGTTTTCTTTAATTTAATTCTAGCAACTGGTTATCAGAATTTCTATTTAATGGGGGTCGTTTTCTTTTAAATTTTATATTTCAATAAACTAGATTTGTCATTCAGATTACTGAATGCAGTATAAAACATGGTCATTGAGTTTGAAAAATTTAAAATAAATGCTTGTTTGGAATTTGGATGTCATGTTTAATTTTTAAAATTATGATTCGTATCTCTAATTTCTATAAAATGTCATATATTAAATGAAATATTAAAATTTTGATATTACATGAAGCAATGGAAATAATTGCAGAATCCAGATTAAGTAATGACACTCTTACCCAAAATTCCTATTCAGATCAGTACCGGCGCAGGCCCTCGTAGGGATACCTGGCTTCCTATTTTTACGCCATAATCGATCTCCTATATGGGTATATTCGTAACCATCGGGATTTAATACTGGGAGGAAATACCTGTTAAAAGCAATGAAAAAGTTAATGTTAGTAAAGTTTTTACACGTCGAGACAATAGGTATAAGTTTGAATAGTTCTTTACAAGAATTCTCAATCTTAGTTGATTGCCTTAGTATTGCACTGCGTTCCGCAGAAGACGGTTAAGAAAAACAAATTTGCTTATCAAAAATTTGTAAAATTTTTTCTTCATCATCAATATCCAGTCAATACAAACCCTTGTTGTACTCAGGTATTTAGTCACTGCCATTCTAATGCCTCCACTGATTATGTAAATTATTGTTTGTGGGTATAATAAAGTTAGGTTTAAAATGGTTAGGAAGAAATAATGATTGAATATTCACCAGTCAATGTTCTTTATGTCGTCGGACTCAACGTCGAAATTTTCAGCAAACTGATTGATAAAGTAAGTAACGATTGCCGGACTGATCCACTCTCTCGCATGAATACCTCCGTCTATAAACACTGCTTTGTTCGTCGATTTACCGTCAGATATACGCAAAACCTGGTTAAAATTAAGTATTGAAATCGATATATCACAATAACTGATGGTAGTAGTAAAAAAAAAACATCATTTTTTACCTTTAGGTCTCGACCTTCATATGATTTTCCTATGGTGTTTACACTTATTAGAGAGGGATACGTTTTAGCTAGATAATCCACAAAACCGTAAATGTCTTCCAGTCTGTGGTACTGTTTCCATGTTAATCGGTGACCTGTAAAAGAAATTAAGTAGATGTTAATTTGGGTAAAATTGCTCCTCAAGGATTGGTCCCACATTATTTGCACAATTATAACAAAACTCTTGCAGTTAGTTACAACAGACTCCAGCGTGTGTAGTGTACAGACTTCCATGCAACATTAAATATTCTTTCGGAATTATTGACAGAAAAAATACGAAAGGTGAAGGATTTCTTTCGACCGAAAATTGCCAATAGACTGATAGAAACGTGCATAATCGTTAAGTCTCTGTGCCGAACATCATCAACGAACCCCAATTAGCATTCGGCCAATACTCCATTGGTAAGTTGAGAGAATTGTAGCCCATGTAGGCGCCTATAAAACCTATGCGATGACGAGAAGCCCTATAACGCCAAAAATTGTAAGCTCTCGCTGTAACAAAATCACATCAATCCTTGGAATATTGTTGGTCGTATGTATTTTTTTGTAAACTTTTTAAAAAACCCTTATACAAACCTCTTCTATCTTGGAGTAGTAATTCGTTCTCTTCAAGCGGTGGATTTTCCTCGTCAATTCGTTTCTGCAAATCCTCTATTAATGTTATGTGTGAAATATTTTCTCTTTTTAAAGCACGGGTTACATTTTTTATAGCATCTGATTTAACAAGGACGTCTATTGATGATTGATTGCCTCCCCATGTCGAAATAACTGAAAAAGGAAATGAATTTATAGGTTTGTTGAAACGACAGCTAATTCATCACACTTCATAAACAGTTTTGATACTAACGATTACGTCGCCGTAATCTATTGAGAACAGCGCGTGTACTGCTTTTATTGGTTGAAATTTGCCATACTTGTGCTCCAGTATAATTTACTTTTTCGACTTCATTTTTTGCGTTCTTAGGAATAATTACAGGAATATCATCGACGTCAACTTTCTGTTCTTCCACTTCATCTTCTTTCTTATAATTTGAAGTTTCTGTTTCCTTAAGTGGAGGAAGAGCCTCCGGTACGCTTTGTTCGGTTGTGTCGATGAGTTCATCAGATGGTTGCTTGACAGAGTTGCGTTGAGGCCATTCTGAAAATGGGAATTCTATATTACTATTGTATTTCTAGGTCACGAGGCGACGTGTATTTTATTGACAAGAAAATTGATGTGTTTCTAGTTCTTCGTACTTGCATTAATTATGTTGTATGCGTGACCTATTAGACGGATCATTCATGTAGGTATAGAGTTATCACGATTTTTTGTAGTACCTTATTGTATTCTCTTGAATTGCTTAATCTTCTTCAATGCTTACATGACCTAATTTGACTCCTACATTATTTTTCAGTATATCTCTTTTTAGTGGTTATTTTTGGTTACACATCTATTAAAAATGTTACTGTTATTTATCCGCAATAGATTTAGATCTCTTTAGGAAGTGCCATTGTAATCATTATAATAAAGTTTTTCATTATTTATATGCACACGATGATACACTCCCTTTGTTTTAATTCAAGGTAATTATGACATTGTACAGTGACACTGCAATAGTCGGGTGCGGAAGCTCATAGATTAAAATGTCCAATTAATTTATGCAAGTGTAAAGTGTTTTAAACATTTTAAGTTAATTAGAGTCTGATCTGAACTTAGAAATACTTGTTTATGCCCGCTGGTCGAAATTCGACCACGGTCATTTTTTAGAATTCATCTGTTCTGGAATCCGTAACTCACGAGTCACAAAAATTACACAAATTATTTTCGGCCGCTAGTTAGGCTGCCTAGATGACTCTATCATCATTATTAAAAGTATAGGTGTGAATGTGTTTCGAATATAATTTGTAAGATGTGTCTTCAAGCAGTAAAAATTGACCATGGTAACAAAAATGTAACAAATAAATGTGGAGGGACGATTCTATAAAAAGTTTTGGAACAAAATTTAGTTTTTTCTAGCACATTACAAACAATGGTCCTACAGAGGATGGTACAAGGAGTCCGTTTAATACTCTAGGAATCACTTTACATATTACATTTACATTCAATGTACGTACAAAACTTTGGCTACTTAAAAATCAGCGAACAAATTAGAGAATCACACGATATCATACGTTGACTTGATAATAAAATGCGTTTGTTATGCGAGTCTCGTACCTCCTGTGACATGTTTAATGACTTTCTCTGGCCGAAGCTTGATTTCCATTCGCAGCTGGTCTGATCTTGACCCGACTAACGGTTTTATAGAATTTATCATGAATATCGGTAAAGCTTGTTTATTTATTTACAGTTGGTCGCTCCCACGTTGCAAGAAACTAAGAATTTTTTAATTTAGATGATTCTATAAAACATGTAGTTAGTTATTGCGTTGCGTGCTTTTCGGGCATGTGGACCTTAGATTTGATTTTATCCTTGTTTCGTTAACGGAGGTCAGATCTCGTATATTATTCTATACTTGGTTTATAAATAGCGTTTGTTCATCCCGCGAATAATTAAAAAATAGTCTATGTCTATCACAACAGTTTATCTCAGGGGCCTCGGTTTCGATTCCCGGCAGGCCTAACTTTGGAAATGAACTTCAAAGTTGACTCTAGTCTGGAAAGATCTGAAAAGGCAGGACACACTGCATTTGGCAACCCCTCTGGCGGCAGTAACCACCCCCTTACAGAAGACCATAGTGAAATATTAGTTTGTGTACTTTCGGTGAGTAAGTTTAGATGCAAGAGCCCATTTCCCTGTCCCTTCCTCATCTCTTATCCTTAATCCCACTAATCCCACTAAGGTGTGCAAAGTATTTACAGAACCTGGGGCGTTGCTTGTGTTATAAGTGACGGAAGCCACCTATTATCGAGTCAGCCTGTCTGTCGATATTAACATAAAAAAAAAGAAAGTCCATAGCAAATTTCATCAAAATCGGTTTAATTGTCGTGAAATTCATTTTACGATGAAAGTTTACTTTAATTTTATGATGAGATTTTGAAAATCCATTTCCCAAAAAGTGCCATAAAACGAAATCAGTCGTCAACTATTCAATTATATGATCGTTACTATATAGTAACGTACTAAATCGTTACTATATAAAACTACTATATAGTAAAAGTAGAGCTATGAATAAAAAGCCTTGTTTAATTTTTTAATTACGTGTTTCATTATACTATTTATTTCTACGTATTTACATATATTACATGTAAATTATTAAAATCCCTAGCCATAAAATAGCAACGTAAAACAACGAGACAATCAAAATTACTTTCGCTTTTTTATATTATTAGTATGCACTGACGTCGTGAAATCTATGTATTTCTCTGAAGATAATTTATTTCTATCGTGTAGACATTGTCAAGGAGATAAACCACCAGAAACAATTTCCTAAAACATGTGTAGAGTCCGTTTTCCTGTTAATGATATTTCTTTGTATAGGCTGTCAATGTAATTGATGAATTAATTGGGAGTAGGGGGAAAATATTTTCTTAATATATTTTCGACAATTTAAACCTATACTTGTATCAACATGATTGATCATTCTATTCAACATATAGGTAATAAAAATAGTTAATGTGCTTTTAATATTAATATGTTTTTCCACGTCACATTAACTGCATTTTATATTTGATTAACTAAAACAAGTAAAAGTTAAACTCGTACATATACAATTAACTAAACTTCAAATTAAACTATGATATTTAAATTAATGTATCATTAAGCATTCACTACAGAATACCATTTTTTTTTCTTTATTAGAAATTTCAAAAAATAAACTTTGACTAAGTTTCTATTGATAATTTTATTTTATTGTCTCTAAGATTTTAAAGTTTATTGCATTTTCATTTCGTCATTTAAATATTTTTTTAGATTTTGGTGAAGACTTAAATATAAATCACATTAGACTTAGGGCCTCTTTTACCATGTGTCAAGTAGGCTAACCGCCATTTAAAGTCACCGGGAATGATGGAGATGATATACCTTTATTTGTACGGTAAAAGTCTCAAACTTTAAAAAGAAAATAATAAAAAAAAATCGCCTATCGAAGGATGCGCCAACCGAGTGCATAATTTAATACAACATAAAATTATTTCTAAAAGTAATTAATCAACACTTTACTTGCAGTTAAATTATTATTGTTCTATTTAAAGAGTAAAATGTACTCTAAGAGTGTGGCTGATATTTACTTATATACCAAGATTTTAAATTGAAATTCTTATAATATAATGTTCCCTAGAATTTATTGTTAATATTAATTTACTGGCTGTTGCACGCGACTTTAAAAAATATAGCCTATGTTACTCGCTGATAAATGTATAGCTTTCTATAGATGAAATAATTTTTAAGATCGGTCCAGTAGTTTTCGAGTTTATTCATTATAAACAAAAATACAAATATTTTCTCTTTATAATATTAGTATAGATTAGTTAGGCTCGAGTTCACCAACAGACGGTTATTTTTAAACAGCTGTTTAAAATTTAAACAGTTTTAATCGACTACTTTAAATCTAAGCACATTTGTCATTATTACTGCCATAAATATTAAAGCATTAGTTTTTATACCTCTGACGGACGAGTAGGTACTTTAGGTACATTGAGATGAGATATTTACCTTGTCCGGGCTGGAGTTTGTTGATGAATGGTGTTCCGTAAACTGTCGCTGCTCCCACTAACAGGAGTACGACCACCCTTGACCACGTCTCCATTGTGACTGCGACTTAGACTAAACCGTAGGCAGTCACTCCGACACAGGTGATCGCACTGATGCGCCCGCGCATGCAGGCATCGCCTTTTTAAGCTCCGATTTTACTACGCCACTTTTCGTACCACGTAAATGATCGGGCTTGTATATTACGATGACATTACAATGTGTTATGTCTTGACAGTCAATTGACAGAAGCATTCGACTACGATTTAATTATTAGACACGATAAAGATTTATTATGTTATGGAATTTTCGCAGTTAAATCATTTGTCCTAATTTTTTTTAGTAGATAATTGATTTTAGTATTGTATTGATAATTGATAAAAAAATTATTACCTTATGTAAATATGCATTTATATGCATTTGGATGTTATCAGGAAAATATATTTCTGGATTATAAATAAAATATGTAAATTGATTTGCAAAGCGGTCACTAAATATGGTGGCGCCGCGCCGGGTCTACTACAGGTATTTGTTTAGGAACCAGAATGACAACCTTGATCTCTGCGTTATTAAGGCGCCATTCGCGGTCATTGCTCCGTAATTGCAGTTATTTAACACTGACGACAAATAATCAATATATGTATGTATGTATGTATGTATGTATGTATGAAATACAACACTCAGAGTTTGCACACCTCCGATAAATTGGGAGATGAATCTTATTTTTGTGTTTTGTTGAATATCATTTAGCGGTTGATGACTTTATTTTTGCATCTCATTTAAATTTAATCAGTTTGAGTGTTTAAACATAATAAAAATGAACTTATGCACTTATTGTTACAGACCAATCCATCAACAAAACCAAGTAGCAAGGAAAATACTAATGATGTACGAAGGAAACCAAAAACGAGGCCTTTCTCCGCAGGTATCGTAGAGTCCAAGAAAAGAGAAAACGCGAAAGCAGGAAAGTCCACATCAAATTCACCGAAAAAGTTAACATGTAAACATGAATCTTTAATTGAGGAATTGAAAGATACGAATGAAAGAGTTAAAGGTATCGAATTGTTGAATGTTCATTTAACCGCCGACAATAAGGATCTACGCCGAAGATTAGATGAAGTCAGCGAGGAAAAACATTTAGCCGAATTAAAAGTAGCTGAGTGTGAGAAATTTATCAGTAGACTCGGAAAAGAGTATGAGAATAGGAATTCAGAAATGAAAACTTTAAAAGAGGGCGAAAGTAAAATATTGGCTGAATTGAACAAGGAAAGAAATGATCGAAAAAATTTAGCCATACAACATGAAAAGGATGGCGTTGTTATACATGACCTTCAAAGACAAGTTAAGGAGATGGAAATGATATTAAGAAGAAAACATCCGGATTCTGTTTCAGCTCTAATAGGTAAAATAAAATAATTTTGCTTTGCAGTCATAAACTAGGCAGCCCCTTTTAACCCAGAACCTCTCCCTTACGAAAAATAACTCTTTGTATGCTATTGTAAGTTATGATAAGTAAGCTATGAGTGTATTTTTTTATGCTTATACTTCTATGTTCAATTTTCCTCATGCGTTTTATATACTTTTGTTTATAAACGACCTAAGTTACCTACAAGTTATCGAAGTTCGTCTACAAGTGAAGCCTCGTGGCTTGCTTTATCACAAAAATAATAAATAAATATATTTTAAAAATATTACAATTATTATTATTGTTTATGTTTAGTTGCATCAAAATCTTCGACGGTAGAAGACAACAAGAAAAAGTTACTGGAAGAACGCATTTCCCGATTGGAACAGGAGTTGAAAGACAAAGAACTTCATTTCCAGGGTATATTACTTACGCTTCAAGAGAAATTTGGAGACATGAAGCAAAAGTATGAGAGTCATATAATAGATGTCGAAAGACAGCTGATGGACGACCGTAAAGTCAATGCCGAGCTTAAAAATAAATTAAACAAAAGTTACGTTGTCGATTCGTCCGTCCAAACCGTGCCTTTGAATAGAAATACAGTCGCGACGCAAACTTTTTTGAAAACGGAACGAGCTTCTTCGGCTGTTAGCAGACTGTCGCAAAACTCTGCGCTGATTTTAAATAGATTAAAAGAGGACAGTTATTTGGTGGCTACTATCAAAGGGTTGCAAGGGGAGTTAACAGTGAAGCAGAGGACTATAGCCAAAATCAATCGGGAAACTGAAGAGTTGAAGAAGAATTTACGAAATTTGCAAAAGGAGAAGGAAGGTAAAAGTTGATTTTATTATGATTAAAATATTAAATGGTTTGTTCAGAATTTGAAATTACATATACCTTTATTTGCAGTGCTGCTTACCCTACAACCACCAAAGAAACCATCATGCAAGTCCAGCAAGAGTGAAAATTTTTTGGTAAGAGCAAATACAGAAATGGAAACGGAATTAGCAGAGTTTCGTAAACAAAGGGAGGGGATTATTAAAGAACGGAACAGTTTGCTCGAATCACTCAAGCGTTCCAACGAGGAATTAATTTTGCTGAAAAAGAAGAGAATTCAAGACGTAATTATTATTTTTTCCTATGACTGCATAGTACAATATACATTTGTTAACATCTTATTAAACTATTGATGAAGTTAAACTTATTATGAACCCAGAAGTACGTATACTGATTCAGATAGATGACGCTTATTTCATACAATTAAACTACACCGAGGGCACCGAGGGTCAGGCTCACAGAGCCTGACGGCGCGAGTTCATCGTTTTTCCCCCCATACAAAAAGTGCCTAACGCGCCTAAAGAAGTTGTCACTTTTAAAAAAATCATCAACGTCATAAATTCTTGTCAACTTGTGTTATGAATACAAATGTCATTTGATTGATAACGGCGGCTCTAACAGCCTCCTGAATACAATATCTATGTGTGCAGATTGCCATTTAAGAAAGACGTGGACACAAGCCAATACTATTGTTAACATAGTTTTTAAGTTTTTTTTTGTATTACCAACACTATATGGACACTAGGTGTATGAAATATATTATTATTATAATAATTTTGTTTGCAGCTTCACACACTCCAAGTGGCTCACGAGAAAGAGTTGATGCAGATGAACATGCAACTGTGTCCGTTGCAAGAAGAAATCAAGCTGTTAAATCGCACTGTGGAGATTTTGCAGGATCGTGTAAGGGCCGGCGACGACAAACTGCTGAGATTCCAGGCGGACGTTAAAGCCGAAATGCACGCGGGTGGCGACAATCCAGTTAATATCAAAAGTAAGAAAGGGGTACGCTAATGGTCTAAGCTAAGTGGTAATCTTATTTTAAATTGATTCGTTATGATACACGGTAATAAAGGTTAAAACATTTACATTTAAAGCAGATTTTAAAGGTTATACCCGTTCGTTTGAGTTAGTTACGAACTTGAGTTAGTTACGAACTTGAGTGAGTTACAAAGTGTTCATAACTAATTTTTTAAGATTCTTTATCTTTTAAAAAAGGCATCGGTTTTATGTGATCCATGAATTTAGATGATAAAATTATATTTTTATTTGAATACAGTCAACATACTATTTTCGATATATTTCCTAAGCGTTTTCACCCCAAATAATAAGTAAGTAGTTATTTCGCAAATAAATAAACTGCCTTAGCTAAAATGTGAAAGTAATTTACTTTCATCTTAATTCACATTTTTTCCTATTAATTCATAAATATTGAGTGTATACAATTTCTAATACTTGACTGTTTAACGGTTTCGTTTGTGCCACTTATTTCACCTGCATACACATTAGTTAATAAAATTCATAACTGTCTTTTGTGATTATTTTAAAAATGTCAAACCGGTGTTACTGTCAAAAGTTGTCAAAAGTTATTAGTAGCTACTTGGTAATTTCAGTAATTGCTTTAATAGTTAACTTTTTTACTGACAAAATAAAACCATGAAATTTTATTAATTTTTTCTTACAATTTTCGCATTTACCTACGCCTCGTTCGGATTGGAATCAGGCATTTACTTAGGACTGTATGACTGTAATAGGATCGGATATGCACCATATTGTGACGTCACCGACTTTAGTTAATGTCGTCTGGTAGGAGGTGCAAAAAACCCTTTTAAATATAATTAGTATTTAATTTATTTTGATGGTGGTTTTTCGGCATATATTTCATAATAAGACATTGCTGTGCGCCGTCGCGCCGCCTTGTGATTCATAGTACCTACCATACAAATATGAGTAAATCTCTCCACTCCATGAGTAAATAACGAAATCCTATTGGTTGTTTCTAACACATCTCCGCACCGCTCGTCTCGTCTCCGCTTTGCTGAAGTCCGGGCCTTAAGCGTGCCTTGCCAATTGCCATAGTCTAAATGGCTATTTTGGCCGATCTCAGTGAAGCATGCTTTCACTGGCGGTAGCGATATTGTCCGGTTTTAAAGCACTTACATGTGGATTGTTGATACATATGTGAGTTTAATAAATTAATGTTTAGTCTGAGCATTTGTGATTGTCTGCTATCTTTCGAGTGCCTATTTTACTCTTATAAAAAAAAAAAAGTACAAGTATTAAACTTAGTTAAGTGGAAAATTTCTAGTCGATAAATACTATTTTCGTGAGTGATTTTAGAACGTTGTATGAGAAAATGTATTGTACGCCTTAAATATCGAGGTGCCTTTTAGTTGTAAAATGTAGCTTATTTATTAAATGAATGTATTTAAATAATTGTGTTCTTTTATTTGTTGGTTTATTTTTAAATTGCATACTAATTGTAGGACACATATTCATATGAATACCTCTATACAATAATCATCAAAAGATTTTCATACTCCATTTTAATTATAGACAGAGTTTCACTGCTTCTGTGGTGTTTCGCTCCTCTTTCGTTGCAATGCTAAAAGGCCTTACTGTTCTTCAGTTAAAAATTCCCAGACATTATTGATTTTTTAAATTAGTAACCTACTATGATAGTCTTTTCTTTCTGATCAAGATCGGCACTGGCCTAGTATTCATTTGACATGACTTATGATTCAAAACACCAGGGGGGTGCAATGATGGGATAACGGTAAGAGAGAAGGCTAGTAAACAGAGCAAGATTCCAATATACACACGTACTGAAACACAAAATCACACGTGCTATTTTATTCATTTACAGTGATTTTCAATAACAAAAGACCATTAAATTTAACATTTGGAGACAGTATGGAAAATACACGAACAGGCTACAATATTTTAAATACGTATCTACTCATTCACAAAAGGTCTTAGTTTATAAACAAGTTTCAATAAAACATGTTTATGGTGACTAGAAGCGATAAAATGCGATCTAAATTGAACAGAAGGCGGTTGAAAAGCGTTTTCTACTTTTCCCATTACATAGGTAGGTCTTTAGTTTCTCTGGTTTAAAGGTTTATTGCAAGAAACTTGTTTTGTAGCAATAAAAGTGATATTGAACGCATGTTATGGTTTCATGATTTATTTTTTCATACTATGGGTATTATAAAAAAGGCAAAATTTATTTGGATGAGATACGAGTATGATCTCCACTCTGATTTTATGGGACAAAACCTCCGGAACTGCCTACATACTTATATGTACCAATTCTAAAGTTTAGGTAATAGCTACAATGAAAGGCTAACTTATTGGAGGTAGAGCATTATTAATTTTATATTTTCTATCTATAAGCTCTCATATAATTTCCGTGGGATTATATGAATTCTATGTTCAATACAAAATCTATTATTTTAAAGGACTAAAAAAAATTGAAATTAAAAAAAACTGTCGTATTTGCTAAACTTCTTTTTATTAAAACGATCCAAGGGGGGTGATGATGGCATCACACGGCTATTTAATTAAGAGTAATTTATTCATATTTAAAACTGTGAGTACCTTTACTTAGGCATTAGTATTAAGTGGAAAGACATTTCCTATAACACGTATGAACTACTTGGTTCTTGAGTTTATGAGCATTCATAAAGTACCTCCTTTATCAACATCCTCATATTAATTATTTCAATTATCTTCTTACGTCACTAGGTGGCATAAATACCTAAATAGATAATAAAAATAAATAAGGTTAATAATCAATAAATCAAATAAGGTTTTGTTTGGTACCTATATTTAACATTTGAAGCCTGTGTGCATTCGACCAGAAAAGACCAGACCAGTAGGAAGAATGCATTTCTTTTCAAAGATTGATCTTTCCTTATGAATTGAATTCTCGGTAGAGACCAACTTAGCGATATAATTTTTCAAAATTTTTCCACATGGGTATATAACTATGCTCGTTGTTTGTCATATGCGATTTTGTACTTAATAATTATATACCTATGTGTTAATTTGTTTTTCTTTTTACTACATTTTAATCATGTTAATTTTCAAGGTATTTTTAGCTACTATAGGTAAGTACGTACCTAACATATAAAAAATATATATAGGTACCAATCCAATTAATTGAAAAACATGTTTTAATAAATATAACCACATGTTATTTTTAAGATATAATAACGTTTTTAGAACTAGGTAGGTACATAATAAGTATATAACCTCACAATTTATACATTTTTATTAAAACCGTCAACGGTTTTAATAAATGCTATCTAAAACAGTTCCGATATCAATATTTAAAATCTTCTTTACTAGTGTTTAAGTTAGTGAAATCCGTTCATCAACTGGGAAATGGGCTGACGATCTTCAAACGCCTGAATAGATCTTCATAATTTATAGCTAAGAACGATCCCGATCACATCATATTTTAAACAAAAAAAACCAAACAAAATCGGTCCATCCGTTTGAAAGCTATGATTTCCATAGACAGACACACACATTAAACTTACCAACACCCCGTTTTTGTGTTTAATAATAATTCTGTTTGTTGGTTTATAAAATTCCACTGTGATGCAGCAGAAACACCATTTGGCCAAAGTAGTCTTAGACGATTATGATTAAGTTAATTTTTGCAATTTTATAAACACATGAGAATGAAAACTTAATTAAGGTTTAAAAGAAAACTAATATTTGATGACAATATGTTTATTGATTAACTTAAATACAATCATTGTTATAAACTATAACGTTGAAATATTTATTTATTTAAGTAAAAACATGGCATTACAATTATTACGCTCGGGTGTTACTCGATATTGCTACAAATTTCTTATTAACATTAGTGTCAGGTATCACTTAAATTTCTGGCAAATAAGCAAATTAAATGCCACTAAATATACATATATATTAGTTAGTATTATATACATTCCGCAAAGTAAACTCGGTTACCTCAAGTAGTTCCATTACTATCACATTATAATGCACTTACCAAAAAAACAAATCATAAAATTGTCAAGTTCGCCTTAAATATTCAAAGTAAAAAAATCAATGTCAAAAATGATTCACTATAATATTTTGTTCACTATTACAATGGTCCACTGTTATGCAAAACGCAAACTATAGTTTTACCCCAAAAAATGTTTTAACTTGAATTTTCACATTCGGTCACAAACATCACCAATCAAATTGTCAATGGAAATGACTCGTCTACGATTTTTGTTTTCTAAGAGTACATCAAATGTTTCATTCGTTTCAATACACTTTCATATAGTGTTCTAATACAACAAACATTCGCGCTTCTAATGAGTGATCAACACTGAATCAGCGTTTTTTTTTTACACATACCCACAACCGTTCACGTGAAAAAAAATTTAACTTTTCAGTCAACAAAACAGTATTTTGTTCGGCGACTGGCTAAACATAGGTTTTGCGAATCACGATTTGCCACTTGCCGTCCGATGGTTAGTCCGCTTCACCGTTGGTGACCGTCAGAGGCTCCTCCTCCTCGTTATAGTCCAAAGACAACACTGAACCGCGCCTTCTCTTGCCGACGGGCGCATCGCTACACTCACTGCCCGAATAAGTCCGTTTGTCCGTTGGTGTGGTTGGCCGGTTGCCATTCATCACGGAGTGAGCCGCTCTCAACTCCTGCTGAAGGAACAGCACCGTGCTCTGCATGCCTTCCACATCCTCGTCTAGCTCTTGAACGAATTCATCCAGTTCTGAAAGGTAAATTTTCAATGTACATATTTTCAACACATACAATTATCTGCAACCCTTTCGGCGAAAGTAATCAAACATCACCTAAAATTAAACCAATGCGAATACTATACTATTTCAGCACTTGATAAAGCTAACTTAACTACAGTATATTTAATTAAGGTAATAGTTTTATTTCATTAAATTTAATACTATATCGATACAAAAGCATACGATATAAATCGTATATCGATACAATTAGTTGCGATTCATTACGATACGATATATTGATACAAAGCGACCCATCGGGCATCGCTAATTGCAATGCCTCTACCACTTCACTAAATTATACTGATTTCTAATTTCTTTTAAAAAAAAACACTGCACTGATATTTCAAACATAAAAAAGAGAAGAGAAAGACTTTGTTTACTTTCATTTGTGAGAATACATTGACCAGACTGGAACAAAGCGTTAGCGCGATATAACTTAACCGTAGTGGCGCCATCTAGTTTCCAGTCATGGTAAATTAGTACTTATTCACAGAGTCCTATCAGCTCAGCTCTTTGAGAAGTTGATGCTTGTTTCTTACACTTCCGTTGCTTCAGTATTTGACCATGATTTAATATAAATTTTCAAAAAGTCTTACCCGATTGTGACTTCTTAACTTCTTCACTTAATTTCTTTTGAAGGGCCAAATCGCCTTCGAGCTTGGCTATCCTGCCACTGGACGTCATCCGTCCTAGGTCTTCGTTCTCCTGGTGCAGAAGTCTACACTTCGCCATAAGCTTCTTCCCTGTATTTGAGTCCGGCGTGAACTTCCATGCGGATAATTCGTTTTGAGTCTCCTCCAATTTCGCCTTGGTTGAAGTTAATTCTTGCTTTAATCTTAAAATTAATACATTCACTGCCGGATCTAATAACGTTGGACGACCAGTTAGACTGGCGTGTGAAGATTTCAATTCTGATATTTGACTCTGTAATTTGATAATTTTATTTATATTAATTATAATAACCTGAGCTGCGCTTAGTAGACTTAAGATCGTCACAATAATTGCATTGTTACTATTGGATGTAAGCCAATAATAATAAAGATATAATTAAATAGACAGAAGATTGACAACAGTAACCAAGCTATGTGACTAGAGTAGCCAAAGTAGCCATGGCTAAATAAACGACCCACGTGACCACAAATTAAGTGGACCTTCAGCCTGTCCAACAACCTTTACTTAAAAAAAAAAACAGCTGCATAAGACGCTGCCAAAATGTGATAAAGGGATGCCACAGTCCCATCAAGTGGAAGCGAATTTGGAACAGTTCCAGTAGAAGCAAAAATAAAAAGAAATGCAAAATAGCATGATTAAATTTTTTTGGAAAAAATGGATAACTGCAGAATAAGCTATAATTACAAAAGAAACAGCTGAAACTTACTACATAGTCCTGAATTTCCTGTTCCTTAGCTGCAAGCCTTCTAACAAGAACTTTCTCCCTGTGTTGAGATTCAGCATATTGCTGTTTTATTCTCTCTTCTACTTCTTTCTCCTTTTCCAGGCTACCTGCACATATTAAATATCTTGTATTAAAACCAATATCGCTTTTACATTAATTATCTTAATTCTTCTTAAAATGAGTTTTTTTTTCAATGAATGACATTTTTGAATGAAAGATTTTCTTCAAAAAACCTAGTTTACAAAAAGCAGCTCATGAAATCTCTTATATTTTTCGTTATACTAAAATTATCCTATATTCTAATTATTTACAACAATAATCGACAACACCTTAACTAAAAAACAAAAATTGCATTTTAATAAAACTACAACTATAGAGCATTGCAATTTTGAAAAATATAGGTTTAACATTAATTATTATAATTATATAAAATAATAAATAAATAATTTGTTATTAATTTTTATATACAAGCATTAAAAACAAAACACTGATGATGTACTATTTATATGTACATTATAAGTTAATTTATATTTAACATTATTATAATTGTATATAAACAATTATAATATAATTAATTATGTACACATAATAACTACATTATAATAAAATCGTTGTTTATCTGTGCATGCTAATTCAGAAACGGCTTAACCGATTTGAATGCAGTTTTCACTGATGAAACTAGCAAGCTTCCTGGAACATTTAGTGTTTGTTTCGTTCCAATCGGTTTACAAACAAAAAAGTTACGTGCTATTCTGATAACCAGGCGTACGAAGTCGCGGGCATAGCTAGTAATACACAAAGAGAAAAAGTTATCAAAAAGAAAGACATTGATGAAATTATTATTTTTCAAAAATTCCTAAAATTCATTCAATAATTTCCCGCAAACTTAATGGACTATAACATAGCCTTTAGATAGAATATTTTATTATTTTTGGGAATCAAAATTTTTCATACTGCAAAGTTATCTTTGCTGCCACTATTTTCATATAAACTTTATTAGACTAGATAAAAAATGGCTCAAGAAGAAAATATCTTTTGAAATTACTTTTGAGTATATAAAGAAAATACATAGATATATTTCACTTGGCTATAAATTAATAAACTTCTTACAAAATTAATTTGCTAGTTTGAAAGAAAGAGAATTATGATTGTTTTTTTTAGCTTTCATGTAAAAGGTTTAGCATACAATTATTAAATAAAAATATATTATGCAGTCTGGCAATTCAGCTAACAGAAATTACATTGGATAATTTAAGTACATATAAATTGTAGGTATATTTTGCTTATTGCGTATTTAATAATGTGGATTAGTTTAAATAATTTAATGTTTTGGGCATCTTTAAATGATTAAAATAACCATTGTAGTAGAAAATTAGAAATCACTCCAAAAATTATTGTCTGCAGTACCTAAGAAGTTTAAAAGTTATCTGTAGAACAATTTTTTCCAAATGTGATTTCCATCCAATATTTTTCTTTTCATTATTTGGTCCTCCAAGTTAGGCACTTTTCCATAAACACATTTCTTTTTCTTTTGTATCCTTCTATTAATGAATTTAACTTTTCTATTGTAATTTTTTTATATTGGTTGTTAAAATGTTGGCAGAATTAATTAAAAATAATCTTACATTTAAAATAAAAAACAATGTACACACAATGCCATAAATAGAGAGAGATGGAGAAGACTTGTAGGTACACGTCGCGATCAACTTGTCAGATATTCCATATCCATGGCTCATCCACCAGGAGTGACATGTAAGTCAGAATGAACTACTCATAAAAACGTTCAAAGATCATCAGCATCAAAGGAGTATTGAAAAGAGCATAATTGAGCTAAGACAAAAAGAAAAATTATTACAGGATGGCAAGATGTCACTACTACAGAATGGCACAAAATCTCCAGACTTTTGGATGCTGTGGTTAATGTGTAGAAAACCTTCGACCATAAAGTACAAGTTGAATTTAAAAATTATTGTTTGGAGGCAATTATTTATTTAAAGGATTTGAAATTGAAATTAGTCTTTAAGAGCGCGTACAACGGTACACTAGTGCCACTTCTTTAATAAAAGTTATTTCGTGACTGAGAACTAATTACAAATAACGGCTCAATCAGGACTCTCGGTGTGTCTAGAATTTCTAATACCTTTAAAAAAGTTTCATATTGAGACACGAAGCAACCAAATTCGATCTAAAAAAAAGCGGCCACATTCCTCTAGCTGTAGATCGTATTTTGTTGCTTCGTGTCTCAATATGAAACATTTATAAAAGGTATTGGAAAATTCTAGACACATTTGCCCAGGGTCCTGATTGACCCATTATTTCTTCTCAGTCAGGAGATAATATATTTTTTTAAAGAAGTGGCGCTAATGTACCTTTGTACCAGCCCCTAATGGCAGGACACACTCCGTCAATGGCTGTTAATGTATTTCTATAAAACAAAATATACTTTAAATACCATCTTTACTATGTGTTTATGACAGTTAAATATATTATTTCTAGCAAAAGTAGGTCAAGTTTTATATAAGTTCATTAACGAATTTGTTGCTATAGGTTTTGCTTAATAATAGGTTCAATATATAACAATAAAGCTAACAATTTAAAATAACACTACTGACAGGTTTTTCACTGACCAAAAAAAATATTTTAATTCAGACTAGTTTCTAAAAATACCTATCAGATCATATTGAAAAATAATCTATTATTTCAATATACATAAATATTATACAACAATTTTAATATTATTCGCTTATTGGTTTACTTAGCTTGTTAAACACATCATTTTTAATTAACTTGTTAACATGGCCTCACTTAATTCACTTGTAAAAAATTGTGAATAAATACTAATTAATGTAACAAAAATTATTCTGCTACAAAATAATACACACAACATTTGTATTATAACTAGAATACATTATGAGTTTGGAAAGAAAGTTTTCAATTATGAAAAGAAATCTGATTATTAATATGAAAAGTTGTGTTGTGTAAATAATGACAGCCTGAAAAAACATACTTGTAATTAAAAAAATACACTCTTTTTTTAAATATAAACTGATACAGGTATGAGATAAATATAAACTGATACAGGTATGAGATAAATATAAACTGACACAGGTTAGGCAGTATGAGCTCATGCAGCTCCTGAGCACACTCTCCAAAGTACATCTTATAAAAGACACATAGACTGGCAATTTTGCATCTATGTGCCAGGCTCTGCATCTTAGTTTTTAAAAACCAATGAGTCTCCGTGCTCTGCATTCCACCGAGTCGGGTGCGGCAAGTTGGTATTTGGCTTCAGCTGGAGTACAATTTTTATATACAAATCTTCCCTGTTTAGCCCTCTTTCCATAAGTGAAAAACAATTAAAATTGGTCTTGTCATCTTTGAGTTTCTGCGAGTGCCATTTTTGAGTTTAGCGACTAACGCACAGCGATTGACAGATTTATATATTTATATACTTAATTAAAGATTGCTTGAATATTTCAATGATTCAAATGATCATCTATTTATGCTATTTAATAACTAAAATTATAACAGCAATATTATTCTCCATTCATTTACAACTTAATAAAACCTCATTTTTGGCAGTAAATTAATAGGTAAAAAGTAAAAAATACTTTTATCTTTTAGGTAAAAGGTTAAATATTAAGTTTCAGATGATATATCTTTTTAACATATTAAAAATGATAGAGATTTGGTTCAATAACATTTATATGACCACAGTGGTAATGTTGAATTTATAGAGGCAGTTAACAAAATCTCTAGATCATGTGCAGGAAACATTTAGTTGGTACATAAAAAATACATTTCATGATTTAATATCACTATCAGCCAACAGACATCCACTGTTGGACATAGGCATTCCCCATAATGCATTATTCTATAAAAATAATAAATTTATTTAACAAATATTTGAGTTTAAGTGACTTAAATATATGTTAAATAAATTTAATATGTTTGACATATCTTTAACTTTGTCTTATTTATTTATAGGATAAATAGTTGATTTGTTGATCATACAATTTTGCTTACTGAAATAGTAGCCTGGCACCACCATATTGTTACAATATTATTAAGCTTATTTTAGTAAATGATTTTGGTTCATTCAATTTGTTTATAGTTTAATACTTGATAACAGATGTAATATATCAACAGTCATGAAATATTTAGTTCACAGCTATCTATTACAATTCACTAAATCTGGATCTCATAATATTACATTTGCAAAATAATATAAGTACAATCAAATAACTAAACAAGTTGAAATTTTGTAATGAAAATGATGAAAATGAAAATCTCATTGTCACAATGTATGTTCGGGATATACTCAGAAACTACTGAACTGATTTTGATCAAATTTCTTAACTATCTGTAATTTGGCCCAACTTAAAAAATAGGTGAGTTTCTATTTCAAATATATTGCAAATTACATGTTTTTTTTATATAGAACAAAGGGTGTAAAGTTACACAAGTTTCTAACAGAAAGATGGTGGTGTAAATTAGTTTATTGACACAACATTTAACATTTTTTTTTGGGTTGGTTAGCAGGTTGGATAACAAAGAGGGTGTTTCAATTGGGTAACTTTTTTTTTTAGTTCAGGCAGGACAATGTCTGCTGGGTCTGCTAAATTAATTTATAATTCTTTTTAGTAATCAATACAATATTTTATTAAAATAAACTAAGATCTTTGTAGTAAAAAAATCAGCTTGATAAATCACAGTCTGTGTAGTGGCCCATTCATGCAGTTAGATATATTTTGGGTAACTCACATAATAACAGTAACAAAAATTACTTAAATTAAACATGCCATAAAAGTTGATTATTTCAGTTGTCATTTTCATTACAATATATTTCAATTAATTTTTTTATTTGATTGTATTTCTAATATTTTAAGAATGTAATATTATGAGAACAAGGGTGAAATTATTGAGGTGAAGAATGAGGGAGTAACTAGACTTATTTAGCTTTATTTGCATACAGATCTGCAGATTTGCTTATCTGCATACAGGTATGCTCTGTATCTCCATACAAAACTGCTATTTTTTATGGACAAAAGCTGAATAAATGTAGTTACTCCCTAAATATTAGTTTATACTTAATAGATGATATAAATGAATGAATTTTTTTTTTAAATAAGCCCATAAAGTTTGCGTGAGATCAGCCACCTTATAAATTATATATTCTTAAGTATAAGTTATAATAATACAGTGTAGTATAAATAAATCGTGAACATTTAAAAACATACTTACATATAGAATCGGTACAAAGATAAACAGGTCAATACCATATCATTATTAAGGCTGAGCAAGTAGGTATTATAATATAATCAAATGTTTCAAGAATATCAAAATAAATAAAGAAAAACATATATTTACTTTTTCAATAGGTAATGTGGATGATGACTCAGCGCATAAATCTTCAGACATCATCGATGACATATGAATGGTATTTAACACTTAAAAACACTAACTTTTTTAAAAAAACTTTAATCACCTCTCGGGTGACTCAGGTAACACTTCCACTGAACACTCCACTTGGCACCGTGCTTACACAGCAAAAAAACCGTTTTCCTTGTTAATCTTCATTTTTCAACTTACTACACCTAAATTACACCATAACACTTATTTGTATAATGTAAAACATGTCACATAAAAATGGTAATCATATTTTGGGTCAGAGTATCACTAGTTTTTTAGTTAAAGCATTGTCGATAAGTACGTATGTAAGAAAGAATAAGAAAAAATGTTTGCACAAAACAACTCGTCATTCGGTCTGACGCCGACAATAACACGGACCACTACCAAGCCGATGTAACTTTGACGTAAATACCTTCCAATTGTTTGTTCAAAGATTCGAGATGGTCAATGTATAAGTCCTGATTTCTCCAAGCGGTACGAAGACAGTCCGTGGTTGATTCGAGCTGTTGCGGGGTCAATAGCACGCGTGCCACGCTCGAGCTACCGCCACCTGTGCCGCTTGGTGACGCCTCGCCATGGCACTCTGGCTCCTCGGACATGGCACTTCTCACAAATACAACACGAGACTTTGCCAACTGCAAGCAAATATAGAGTTTCAATTGTAGCCAAACGTTCAGTTTTGATGTTTGGCCGCGGTTAAACACCTGTAATGATGACGCTTACGCATTTAATAAGGGGACGTTAAGAACCAAATACTTACAGTCCTATAACATGTAAAACAGTCGATATACTAAACTTAAAAAGTAAATGAAAATGAGTTCTTTCACTGGTTTTAAACGATAGAAACAACACTAAATAAATCTACAAGGAGACGAAACGAAACTCGATAAACGGCAAGCAAACGCCATTTTAATTTTCATCACAATGACAATCCAATCCAATCACTAATTATTGAGATACGTCATACGTCAGAGTTCAGACTTTCAAAGTCACAGAACTGCCAAATATTGAAGTTTAAAGCAATCAAACATAGATCCATCAAAGATCAATGTAGATCAATGTCACTTTGACAGATACACAGAATAACATGTTGTTCAACCGTCAATCATGTTGCGGCCACATTTAAATTCATTTATCCAGTAATTGTAAACTATCTAAATGCAAACACAAGGGCCGATGTGCCATGAAATGAAGTGCATCCAACTAGTCTTCAATTTCTTTCAGTGTTAAGCCTTTTAAGTAGGAATGTTTATTCACCGCTCGAAATTATTTTTTTCCATTTTTCAAAATAAAAAAACTTGTTTTCTTCAACTTACAATAAAACCGCCATCACTCTATGCATGTGCATGGAAGCTTTAACAGACACCCAGATACCTAGAGCGAGAAATGACCAAAGAATAACGCTTACTAAAAACAGATAATTAGTGATGCTACGAGCGCCATCTCTTAGATTTTGTAAGGACTTTTTAACCCTCCTGGTATAACGATGGTTACTTCATAGACAGTATTAACATAGATAAAATTTAAAATTAATAATTTCATCTATGGTATATACGGAAGTATATATTAAGCATCGAAATAATATATCTTTTCAAGCAAGTTCGCTGATACTAAAACTACACATAATTTTTTCCATTGTTTTAAATGAAAGTACTGAGAGCAACTTTACTTGTCCTTTTCTATGACCCTTTAAACCTTTGGTTGTTTGTTATCCCATTTAACTGAAGGACCTTGAAATAGATAGGTACCTACGCTTTGACTGCTTGTAATGCTTCGAGTTTATTTCAAACTTATAATAATAAGTTAATAATAATAAATAATAATAGCCGGAAATATATCTTGAAAGATAAAATAAAATAAAATACAATAAAATAAAATAAAGACCGTACCGGTCGACATCTGTCGCCCATGCCACCGTCCATGGAGAGACACTCAGGCATTTATTATTTCCGGTTGTGCTCATCTTTCTAACGGCGAGTATTTGCACAGACATAACCAAGTAGCCAGGATCATACATCAGCAACTTGCCCTTCGATACGGTCTTATCTAATCTGAGGTGCCGTACTACAAGTACGTACCTACGCCCGTTCTCGAAAATAGTCGTGCTACGCTCTACTGGGACCGCTCTATAATCACGGACAGGACTATTGTTGCCAATAAGCCTGACATCGTGGTTATCGATCGATCTCGGCGCCGGACTATGCTTGTTGATATCACAACTGTTGAAACTTTATTTTGAACTGTGGCGACCTTCTTTAAGTTACCTATTTGGAACTTACGTTTTAGTTTCCGTGTCATTCTTTCAAATGAAGAAGCACGGAAACGAGAAACAGTCGGCCTTCAACTCTGCTACAGAAAGCACGCGCTTTCTCGCCACTCATCACCAATTTGTCATGTTCATATAATAACTTTCTTTGTAAAATATAATTCTTAATCCGTCGTAATCCGTATCTTTAATTTATACAATCACGTACAGCATTAACCAACCACAGAACTATCGTCGCATCCCCGGTTTTTCATAGATGCAATTTTTTTCTGCAAATCATATACACACACCTTCCTCGTTGATTGCTCTTTCCATTAGTGAAAACCGTATCTAAATTCGTTGCGTTAGAAGAAGTTAGAGAAGGAGATAGACGCGGACAGCAACTTCAATGAAAAAAAGTCGAATAAAAAACGAGACACTTGTTAAATTTTAATTAACTTATAATTTAACGATAACATGTAATCTAATTAATTAATGTCTCACATTAATTTATTGACATTTACATATCTATACAATATTTTCTATACTTAAGCTAAACGTGCGAAAACATAGCACATCGAATTAAATAACTATATGCACAACGGAGGATGGAATGTCTTTGGGTTTGAATGGAGCAAAATGTCAATAGGGCCTCCACACTTCTTGACTGCTACCGCCAAACAGACCATGCTTCACTTCATCGTTACTTTCGCAGGTTTGGACTAGACCACCGGGTTCCCCAGGTCCCTGAAGTTCTGTAGTGATTGAGATGCCACCATCAATATCACTTATTTTAATCTCGCTCGGTATGTATTGATCGAGGTTGTGTTTGTCAGTTGCTGTGCTGTGAAGATGAACGTGAATCTGATTTTGATTGACGGTCGAGTAAAGGTTCGGTAAGATCATTTGTGGATTCGGATTTATGTATGGAGTGTGCGACTGAAGGCATGCGGGATTGTTGTTTATTTGGTTGTACTGATAGTTGTTGTAATTGTAGGTGTTCGCCGACCATGAGTTGTAATAGTTTGGATCGTATCTCTGCGATGACATTGGCGCGGTAGGGTTGAGCTCCGTGAGGGCAGTGCTGCCTCCGCTTGGACTGCCTTTAACGAAACTCGAACTCGTTGTTGGAAAACCGCTGTAGTCCGTATGCCCCAATTGGATGTCTTGTAAAACTGGAAAATAAGAAAAAAGTTATTAGAAAACTGAAAATATAATATATTTGCAGGATGTCACTCCGCTTCTGTTAAATTTTGTTAAGATATTTCAATACAACTTGTAATACATATATATAAGTAGATTGTTATTGAATGTATATGTGTATTATACCAGTAGTTTGAATCCAGGTAAAGCGACAAGCGTAGACTATGGAATAATAAACATTGATTCCAAAAGTCATTGACATGGCGCGAGCTAAGTAGCTCTATGATGAAAAACACTGAAATGCATTAGAAAGATGGATATGTTTAGGATTAGTGCACTACATATTTTCAATGGCGGTTCGCGGACATATATACATTTGTTCAATATTATGTGGTAATTTTTGATTAAAAATAGAAAACTTTACTCATATCAATGAACTGTATCTCTTTATTTCATTTTATAATGTGATTAATTTTACAACAAGAAAGAAATTATTAAAGACCAGCTGGTGCTCGCGACTTATTCCGCGTTTAAAAATAAAGATATAACGTCTGACAAAATGTGTACAGCAATATACTTAATGCCTGATATTTTTGTCAAGTAATATATCTTTACTTTTAGATAGCTGGTGCCAGCTTCTGCTTCGACCGCGTTGAATATTTAGCCTATCTATGTCCATCCTGAAATTCTCTTCAACTATTGGTGAAAGTATTTTTTAAATTTGATGAGTAGTTTCGAAGATTACCTCCTACATACACACATACAGCTTTACCTCTTTATGATATTAGTATAGATTTATTACCTGGTGGTGGCAAAACGGTCGTATCTGGCTTGTAATAAGCAGGTTGCAGCGGACCATACGTAGGATACACGGTCGGAGTTGAGGAACATCCGGTGTACCATTCGCTCGCCCCTAAAATATTTCCGCTGCCATCTAGGTATAAACAAATAAGTGCAAATCAATATTCTGTGTGTCATAAGGTTGACTTTACATTGGCCACTATTTTTAATTAAGTTATTTTTTTTTAAGTTTCAGAAATATCAGTAACACATATAAGTAAGATTTGGTGCTAGTGTATTTGAGCTAGTAAATTAAGGCCATTTCGTATTAGAAGCTGTAGGGCCTCTTTCACCATCTCTGAGTAAAGTGTCAAGTAGGCTAACCGCCATTCAAAGTCACCGGTCATCGGGAATGATGGAGCTGACCTTTGTTTGTATGGTAAAAGTCCCAAACATTAAAAAAGAAAATAATAAAAAAAAATCGCATATCGAAGGATGCAGTAAACCGAGTGCATAATTTAACAAAACATAAAGTTATTTCTAAAAGTAACTAATCAACACTTTACTTGTAGTTAATGAAAGAGGCCCTAAAACTAGTTAGATTATTAAAATAATTAACTTCTATAAACCATACTAGTTTTAATGTATTCTTTAGTTATTTTATAAAGATCCCAAAGAAAACGTTCGTTTTTTGTGGAGACATCCTAGTGGCCCTAGAACTTAATAGAAGACTATAAATTAGTCTAGATTACAGTCGCAAACTATAGGCAAGATGATAGTCATTAATATGAGACTAATAGGTGTGGTCTACGACAATTTGCGTAGACACTTGTGAGTTTAAAATTGTACTACCAATATTTGTACCCATTATTATTTACATTACATGTTACGGTTAATGTAAGAATAGTGAGTCAACCAAAATTTGCCCAAATTTACTTAGATTTAAGGTCTTCGAGTGAAGACCAACAATGAATTATTTTATATTATATTCTACTAGCTGGTGCCTACGACGTCGTCCTTGTTTAAAAATGAAATCGCTGTGACGAAGATGGCGCCATTTTTTTATTTTTAGACGATTCCTCGGGAACCTAGCAGTTATTCAGGATAAAAAATATTATCCAGGTAAAAACCTATCTGTGTGCTAAATTTAATCCAAATCTGATCAGCCTTTTGCGTTATGGAGGAAAAAACTTACAAAATTTACAATATTATAAGGATTAAGATTTTTAGGGATAGCTAAAATTATTAACAAATTGGCATAACCAAAACATTTCTATTTGGTAGACGTACGAGTATCAACAGAACTCCTAAGATCATACAATATTGATTACCTATTTGATAGTTATAGGGAGAGGGTTTGAACTCCTTATTAAATATACCAGAGGGTTCACAGCCTTCATTTAATGAAAATTGCATAAAATACTGGCAATATATTGTTGCATAATTTTTTACCGTGAGATAATATCGATGGCGAAGTGATTTGTAGCATAATGGGAATGATATAACTATTGCATTTTACAAAACGCAATTTGAAAGTGGTTTTAAGGACCATCATATTAAAAATAATCTATTTACTCGGTTAAATTTAGGTTTAGACATTCTTATAACATTGCCTACAACATGTATCAACGTTATATGTTAATATGGGGGTCACGCGTGCGGAATTTAAGTCGGGATTGCCAACTGATTCATGCAACTATGGTCACAAAATAATAAAATTTCGTCTTCGTCACCAATGAAATGGGGTCAACCAAAAAATATGAATACAATCGAATTTTGAAATCATCCTTTGACAGTTGATGCAGTTACATGTCTTCTTTGAAAGTTAAGTGAAAGTTTTGTTATTCCAAATTTTTTAATCAGAAAATGTCGTTTCTTTATTGAGAAATGTTTAATAATACAGCACAGTTCCGACTTTGTATTGTTTCATGGCTAAAGTACAAAAATGAAACCTTAAATAAAACATATTTAGAATGTTAAACAAATAAACAGAGAAATTACACAGATAGCAACTTTGTCTTATATTTCCAACAATATTTTTTCTATTTAGAGATTACTAACGAATGTAAAAAAAATAGATTTAAGATTTGATGTCTCGCACCTTTTTTCGATAATAATAATTAATTACTGAACTAAAGTCTTAATTATAATTGACCCACATAGTATACATTAAATATTTCGCGCTTGCCGTACGTCAGACCGTTAAGTTATATTAGGTTTATATGTAGGTAACTATTGTATACTCGTAAATAAAATGTTAATTCATTTAGTTGTTTAACCTTTGTTTTCGTATTAATGCAGTACGTGGGAAGACTCACGTAGACAGCGATACGTAACCTATGGCCGTTTTGTGGGTTACGGATTAAAAAATAAATATTAAAGGGAATTGTAATTGGTGACTTATTTTAATTATATTATTAATTTAATAACACTGCGTTTTAGCAGTTTTGGGGACCGTCTGGCCGCAGTAACCACCCCCTTACAGAATACCACCGTGAAATAACATCATATGTGCTATTTTGTATCGGTGAGTGAGTAAGGGATGCCAGAGCCAGAGTCGGCAGCGCACTTGCAGCACCTATGGCGTTGCTTGTGTATAGGCGACGTTAGCCACTTACCATTAAGTGGACCGTCAGCCTGTCTGTCGACCTTAACATAAAAAAATCTTATGTGATCTAATTTGTTTTGTTATAAATGGCGACAGTACTTTAACGTGATTAGGTATAAAAAGTGATTTCCTATTAGAAGTGAGTATTCATGTTCATTCATCGTACGAGGAAATAATACTTTTTTAGTATGGCATTGTCATTTACCCTCTATTACTCAGCGTTGCATTGTATTTTCCAGGTTTTGGTGATTTATTATTTTAACATAATTTACATACAAGTAGGTATTTTATTTAGCAAATTTTTTGATACAATTTTTTTTTTACTTCCATCAAACTTCAATTAAATTTTTTAAACACGTGTCTATTTAATGTTATATTTTAAGATTGAGTGTGACGAGGACTTCCATCAAATATTTAAACTACGAATTAAATTTTAACCTACTGATATCGTGGGAAATAAAAATACTAATTTGATTCCTGGATGACCACTAATGTTTTTGAAAGCCTGATATTTCAAAATTATATGTAAAATACTAAGGATGTCAACAGTAGGAACTTAACCTAATTAATTTGTGCTAAAATCCTAATCCTAATAATACTTATTATAAATGCGAAACTTTATATGAATGTTTGTTACTCGACGACTGTCCTGCCACCACTATAACACCCAACTTGGAGTTCATTTCTAAGGTTGATTTGAGGCCAGGAATCGAACTAGGGACCCCTGAGTCTGAGCACTAAAAGCACTTTAACCTCTCGACAAATGGGCTCAAATCGTGGTTAATCAGGGAAAACTCATTTAGAATTGAAACAACTCATTACCGTTATGTATATTAATAAGTAATTAATTTATTGACATAATGACTATCGTATAAAAAGCCCTAAGGATGTCCGTGTGGAATCCCATTTATAATTGAATCAAATTTACATCTCATTACTATTACTCAATTGTGATTTCTAAAACTGTAGTTTCTTCATAAGTTCGTTTTGCGTAAGTGTTTCTGAGTAAATCATACGATAAACTCGAATGACTCATAAACGAGATTCAAACGTTTCGAAGTTTGCGAAGCTAGGATACGTCACTGGCCCATTCATGCTTTGAACTCTGCGTACAAATCAAACTATTATGTACTTACCTATATCCAATTAGTTATTGTATAAAGGATCGTTAAAGTATTCAATACTCAATAATTTATAGGTAAAATGCAGTATTTTGTTTACATATGTAGGTACACAGATTGTTAAACCTTTTGTTGTAGACCACTTCTGTAGACATCCTGTCGTATCGATACTTAACTATATTGTATAGTATTTAACTATATACTATAATTAATTGAATTTGATGAAATCTATGCATATTATAAAACAAAGTCCCCCGACGCCACCGTCTGTTTGTATTTATGTTCACGATGATCTCAAAATTCACTAATGGAAAGAGCGTTAAACCAGGAAGGTTTTTATAAGTATATAATTTGCAAAAAAAATTGCACCCAAGCGAAGCCCGGAGCGGGAACGGGTCAGAACAGTTTTGTCCTCTTCGCTAATGCGTCTCGTATGCAAAACTTAAAAGTTGTAAACTTAAATACCTACATACTATAATATAGACTTCATACTCTTTAAGGGGTTCCGGGTTCATAAGGACAGAAGTTGGGTGTGTAATATTATAAGTTTTAAAATGTTATTGCTGTGACGACGCGACAGTGGCGACAATTTATTATAATATTCTAGACGATCCAACGGAAACTTAAATTTTTTTCAGTATAAAAATTATCCTATATATCAATTATAATGGGTAATAAACTATCTGTGTGCCACCCAAATCCGATCAGCTGTTTTTGCGTGAAAGAGTAAAAAAAAAAATTTACATCCTCACAAACTTTCGCATTTATAATATTATAATAGTAGGATTTTTTAATGCAATACAAAACGCGAAATTTATTTTCATATTGGTTGTTCGTTAAATCAGTGCAATGTTTTGACAGTACGCGGGGCGGGTTGCGCTCAGGGTGTTAATGTGACATCACGGGTAGGGAAGGGGGTTGTTGCAAGGAGGGGGTAAGGGGGGCGGTAATTATCCCACGTCAACGACAGACCTAGGCGCCCTGCCTGTGCCTACGACTGCATGTTAACAGCGAGCCTTCACAACAGGAAAGCGAACATTAATAACTTATATAAAATTTAGCTATTAAAGTGTTTTCTCTTAACTAATGCACGACATTAATCTGACGCCAGCCATTTTCAAATGTTTTGGTCTTCTACAACGTTAGCTCCCTATCTTGTGCTAGACTCCTTTTCATAAAAGAAGTCCCTTAGAGGAGGCGCTAAAATCGACGGAATGTTACCAACGTTTAATGTTTTTTACTCCCCCAAAATTCTCCTTAAAAATAGCGTTAATTATTATTAATTTTTTTTTTTTTTTTTTTTTTTCTTCCAGTCAAATCTGCAATCAGTCGTCGACTTTAAACAGATGATTTGCAATGTCATGTCGAGGAGGGAAAGTCTTCCAAGAAGATCCCCTATATTTATAAGTACCCTCAGTTTATATTATAGGGTAAGGAAGTGACGTCTTTTTAGACGTATTGAATAGTCTGGTGTTATTAGCTTTGTAGCCAGCTGGTTGGGATGTTTTTTAAGCCTGTTTCTATGAGCGGCAGCCAAAGCTATGATTTCTTCCTTGACTGTATTCACCCTAAGTATGCTATGTACTTCAGAGTTTCTAATGAACCAGGGTGCATTGCAGAGACTTTTCAGTATAGAGTTCTGAAGTCTTTGGATGATACTCAAGCTCGAGTTACAGGCGGAGCCCCACAGCTGGATACCGTAAGTCCAAACAGGCTTTAGTATGGTTTTGTAAATCAGCATTTTATTGTCTATAGACAACTTCGAATTTCTGCCAAGAAGCCAGAACAAGCCTTTGTACCGCAGATTGATCTCCTGTCTTTTAGCCAGTATGTGGTTTTTCCAGGTGAGCTTTCGATCCAGATGCATGCCAAGGTATTTGACGGTGTCACATTGTGGTAGAACATTTTCCCCTAGCTTGACTGGTGGACAGTTTCCTTTTCGGAGGGAAAATGTTATCTGGACAGATTTGGAAGCACTAGCTTTGATCCGCCACTTTTAGAGCCAGTTGTTGATTTCGTTCAGTCCTCGTTGTAGGGTTTCTGATGCATCCACTGGATTTGTACTGCTGGCAAGAATTGCAGTATCATCCGCAAATGTTGCCATGGTTATTCCGGTAGGTTGTGGCAAATCAGAGGTAAATATGACATAGAGGACTGGTCCGAGGACTGATCCCTGTGGCACTCCTGCTTTGATATCGTATAATCCAGACATACTCTGACCCTCCTTAACCTGAAATATTCTGCCCGTCAAATATGATTGTAAGATGCTAAAAAATACGTGTGGAAGGAAAGTTTTGATTTTACAAAGCAGACCCTTGTGCCAGACTTTGTCGAATGCCTGCTGCACGTCCAGAAAAGCAGAAGAGCAGTATTCTTTTTGCTCGAGAGTTTTCCTTATGACATCGCAGACACGGTGAACTTGTTCCACTGTTGCATGGCATCGGCGGAATCCAAATTGGTGGTCCGGTATCATTCTCTTCTCAAGTAATACTTTGGATAATCTAGTCAATAAGATTCTCTCGAACAATTTCGATATGATTGGCAGCAGGCTAATTGGCCTATATGAGCCTGTATCGTGCACTGGTTTGCCTTGTTTATAAATCATTATTATTTGAGAAACTTTCCACAGGTCTGGATAGTGTTGGACTCTCAATATGGCATTAAAAAATATGGTAAGGAATATTACTGCTTTCCTCGGCAGTTTTGTCAGAATCTTCTTGGTGATCAAATCAAAACCCGGGGCTTTATTGTTATCCAGATGTTTTATTTGACCCATAAGTTCAGATGGGCTAACTGGTTTAAGGGGTTCGCACAGCTGGAAAGGCTGCTGCAACACGGCATCCACGTCATTATCATCCATAAACACATCCGCCTCATTGTCAGTAAATACCTGGGCCAGATGATTAGCGAAAATCTCTGCTTTTTGTTTGCTTGTTCTGGCCCACTCATTATTCCCAAATCTAATAGGTGGCTTAGCAATTTTAGGACGATTAAACTTTTTGCAAGCTCGCCACAGAGAATAATTGGTCGCACTGGTTGCAGTTAGTGATTCCAAATGAGCCTGGAAGGTTGCATTATTGGCGGCACACAATTACTGCTTTAGCTCCCGAGCCGCGCTATTGAAAGCCTTTTTGTCCTCCCGGTCTCTGCTCAAATGCCATACTCGGCGCAGTCGTCTTTTCTCACGGATCCTTGCCATAATTTCCATAGGTACATTCTGAGATAGTGTTTTGTGTGGGATCTCTGGAGTGCTCATCCAACATGCTGTTTGAACGGTATTCGTAAATTCCATGGCAGCATTGTCAATGTCCTCACTGGTTTTAAATTTTCTGTTCAAGTCAATGTTCTCTTCAACTATGTCCTGAAATGAAGCCCAGTCTGTCTGGTTATTGGTTAGAACAGGTCCTGTGTCACTTTCCATTAACATGGTGCTGGCAGTGAGTATGACTGGAACATGATTGGAGGAGCCCTCCAAGCACGATTCAACCCTGTAGAATAGTCGCGACAAGCCCTTACTTATGAAGAAATCCAATAAATCGGGCAGTTTATTCGGGTCTGACGGCCAGTGTGTCGGCTCCGCTGTTGTAAGAAATGTAAGATATCCCCTGTCTATACTCTTCTTCAGTTCACGACCTCTTGTGGTTGTAAGCCGGGCACCCCAATGGATGTGCTTCGCATTCCAATCGCCCCCAGCTATGAAACGGCAACCCAGGGAGTCAAAGTACTCCGTGAACTGCTCCTCCGTTATTTTGTGTCTTGGAGGGCAATATGCTGAGGATATATAGAAGCAACCATTACTGTCCTTCACTGCAATAGTTGTGGCTTGGATATGCTCTGTTTGAAACTGCGCTATCTCATAATGTTCAATGGTGTCCCTAATTATGATTGCTGTGCCGCCATGAGCTGTACCATCTGGATGGTTCGTGCAATAAATGCTATAATTCTGAATCCTAATTTTACTTTTTGATGTAAAATGGGTCTCAGAGATGAGTATTACATCTAATTTATGCAAGTTAATTAGGATTTCCAATTCGTCTTTATTTGGTGCTAGGCCGTTGATGTTCCAGGTAGCAATTTTAAGAATTAGTTTGGTAGCTTTTGAACTAGGGTAGCTATAAGTGCCACTAGCGTACCTATTTGTTGCAGCAGCGCATCCATCTTTATAGTTTGTTGTTTGATTAAGTCCTGTAGGACTTGGGTTGGCTCAATATGATTATCACATTGCGGTTTCTGTTTGAGGACCTCTGAATAGGTCCGTGTGTTGGCTTCTGGGCTTTTGGCCAAGCTGCGCTTTAATTCAGGAGCTTGATCAGGAGAATCTTGTTTATTTCTCGAACGTACTATTTGCGTGGTAGTTCTCATCCCTTTACTTGTTCTTCTCTTCAGTATTTCCTGGTATACCTCGCAACCTTTGTAGTTGGCTGGGTGACTGTTAAGGCATAAGGCACATTTTGCAGGGTCGTTTCGGTCTTTCTTTGGACAGTCCGACGTTTTGTGAGCTTCAGCACATTTGACGCAACGATAAGGTCTAAGGCAATTATTTTTTGTGTGTCCATACTGCTGACATCGTGTACACTGTACTATACTTGTGCGTTTTTTAGGATCCTCAATAGTTACTGCAGTGTTGAATATGTACCGGATAGATTTAACGGCCTTGTTGTTTGGACTTGGTTCAAGATTTACGAAGAACGTATGCGATGGTTTCTTTTCTGGTCCGACACGAGCGTTTATTATTTCTCCTCTGACCTTATTACCCGTTTTTTCGATTTCCTCTTTGATTGCATCATGAGGAGTTGTGTAATGTAGGTTCTTGATAACTATTCGACAGCATCGTTCTTCTTTACTTGTGAAGGTATGACCAATTAGTCCCATTTCCCTAAACAGAGTCATGAGTTTTTTATAGCACTCTACCGATTTACAGTTTACCCTTAACTGGTTTTTAGTAACAATTTTTAAAATGTACTCTTGTTTTAGTAGTACCGTTTCGATAGCTTCCGATAGTTTTGTAACATCTTCAATTCCGTACAAGATGAGAGGTGGTGTCTTGTTTGGCCTTTTTGGTCTTTCATCGTCACCTGATGTGTCAGTTGGTAATGCAGCGAATCTATTGGTAGTAGTGAGTTGGGGTGGTGGGGAATCAGAAAGGCGTTTCCGCTTATTAGCATTACTTCTCAATGCAGGTGTTCTTTGCCAGTCCGGCTGTTTGGTTCCTTCAGAGCATTCAGCTGTTACCGGGACATTTGGCCGCTTAGTGTTTACAGCTAGACTTCCCAACGAATGGCTTCTCTCCCTTGTGTAGAACATGCCTTTGTGGAAAGTTTGCTGTATTAGTCTGCTTTCAGGCACTGCAGTAGTGCATGGTGGTTTTGTGCCAGTGGAAGTAGCCAATGTGGAAGCCTGGTGATCCACTTCCACATTAGCATTGGTAAGCAAAACTTTGCCCCCCCCAGAATACGTGGGGCAGCCTGAGCTGTGCTCAGAGAGGGATTCTCCGGCGACACCGGTACCCTCCTGGGGTAGTTTATTTTTAAGTGTTGCTTCCATTATTTTGTTATTTTTCTTTCAGGGTTGTTTTCCCCTTAATTATTAAATTAACGTCTATTGGTTTTTCACTCCCCAAAAATTCTACGGAAAAATAACTTTAATTAATTTTTGTTAGTAAATTATTTTGCTCACTGAGGTAACTAATTTATTATAGTAACTAATCTTTTTTATATAATAAAAATGACAAATTGGTTTGTGTACGCTTCAAAAACTTGAGCACATGAGAGAATGTCTGTCGGCCACCATTAAATAGGAGGCGCAGTAGTAGCATTTTTCAGGGTGGTTTCATGAACTCACCAATGACAAAAGCCCCATTCTGGTCAATTTATGAACCACTACTTAATGGTTGTAGCTTGCCAGTTTTTCAGTTTAACGCCCATGTAAGTTTGTCCAGCTTACCTCTATTCTCCATGGATAAACCTGACCCCATCACCCTCATGTTGTTACAGAACAACAGAAAACGGTGTATTAAACCACTGCAACTGGACTGTTGTGATGACGCTAAGACAAAGTTACTGAAGATTTTCAGTAAATACATTCCGGTTTTCCCCACTAGTTCTATTAAAACGTTTAGACTTATAATATTATCGCGAAACGTACAGGGTAAAATCTACCGTTAATTGGTCCCGCTCGAGAACACTTTTTCTTCGTTCTGGTCATTTCCTAAGCTTCCTAACCCCCTAGGCTTCCACGAACTTTTTTTACTAATATTTTCACGACAAGTATATCTTACATTTGATTTCATTTTCAAGAAATAATATTTGAAATCTATAGTTTAAATTAAATCATATATAATTAAATATATTGCTATTGTATTTTGTAATTACCCTCCTTAACAATTTTAGTGTTAAAATGTGGAAAATAAACCTAAAAATTAATTTCCAAAATAAAAAATATATTTAAAACTATGATTTTTTGTAGATAGGAACACTAAAGCTCGTTAAAGGCTACAAAAAACAAAGAAAATTAGATGATAAACAAAGGGGAAAAAATGAACCGAACTTATCCATTTATATGTAGATACAAATCTTTCATATCCTAAATAATTTAAAAAAAAATCTTTTTTTATTATTATTTTGACATGTACAAGAGATGTCCGCGGTCGAACTAAAATATTGCTATGTAATAAATACTTTTAACATTTATTAAAATGCAACAAAGTGTTCCATCGATAATATCTAGAAGGTGGAAGAAAAATTCCTCTTATCCCTGCCAGTGGGGATACTTAGTAGGTGAAACGGGCGAATAGAACGTATAAACAACTCGTATCCGAATGAAATCAATAAACATTAAAATTTCACACAATCTCGTCAACATAATATAATGATGGGCATAAAACCGCGGTTTTTCATGTGCTCCCGATCTGTTTTACATAGGGAAATTGTGTCGCGCACCGCAAGCCCCAATGCACCGAGCGCTTTTATTTAGACACCTAATTAAATATTTATTAAGTGCATATCTCATTTATACATTAACCCGATTTTAATTTCATGTACGAGCGAGCCAAATTAGGAACAGTGGACGGGCGGACCGCAAAATGAAGTGGATTCGTTCGACGCGAGCACTCGTATGGGAGGGGGCATCTACGCGGCTAGTCAAAATCATTATTGGATACACTCTAGCCTCCACGTTTCCTGCATTAAAACTAATTAATGACAATAGGACGAGAGGAAATCGACATTTCTTCTCTGAAATAAGCGAAGCACAATTGAATGCGGTTATTTGTGTTACTCGTGTTTAAAGATATCTTTCTTTCTTTTATGTAAAGGTCGCCAGACAGGCCGACGGTCCACACGATGGTAGGTGGCTACACAAGCAACACCATAAGTGTTTCAAGAGCAATTCCGATCTTAGTGGGATTAAGCATTATGAATTAAGGAGGGATAGAGAAATGGGCCCAGGCATTCTTTACTCACTCACCGAGACACAACAGCACACATGCTGTTATTTCACGGTGGTCTTCGGTAAGGGGGTGTTACTGCCGTCAGATGGACTGCCCAAATGACTGAGAGCCTACTTTGAAAAGTTCATTTCCAAAGTTGACCCTGCCGGGAATCGAACCCGGGTACCCTGAAACAGAGGGTTAAGGCATCCCTAACCACTCATACAACGGGCTCGTTAAAAATTATTGTGATAAAAGATATTGGAGAAACTTGGGTATGGTAATCTTTTGCGGGAAACTTATGTTGTAAGAATATTTAATCCACTTCAACGTGACATGTGACAAGCTGTACCTACTGAAAGAACAACCTGTGGCAGAGACAGATTACCCCGACAACTTTAACCGGACGATATTCAACCACGAAGGAGGTAGGAATAATTCGTAAAGGAATTGAAGGCCCTGAAACGTAGATTGTTATCTTTCAAATAACTTACTCGTACTTTGTGTATTGTATTTTGTTTTTATAATATCGATTTGAGATATTAGCTCTTGAAGTAAACTTGTCGAATGCAAATACGTTTCCGTAACAATGAAGGGCGTTGATTAGAGGACGGGAGTAGTAATTAGCCTCCTTTGATCACGCCGTGCATGTTCTTGTTGGGTATAATTAACATTACGCATTATTGACACGTTTCGTCTACATCTAGACTTAGATGTGCCTCTATACCTAGATATGATTTTTTTGAATTTTCACCGAAATGGTGTTTAGGCGAAACTTGTGAAAAGCTTTAAAACTCATATCGCTAGCCTTGTCTAGATTACAAAGAAAATATAAAAGAGGCGCGCCTCTTGGTCGTCTACTACTCGACGCCACCTCGACTCTTCTCGTGTGAGCGGAGTCCCTAACACTTATAACGAAATGCAGGTATTGTTACGATGTTTTCACCCTTAGAACATATAACCAATAGTAAAACTGTTCTATCCACACCATAAATCGGAAAGATTCAATGGCGCAAGCATTTCACGTAGCATGAGTATTGAGATCTTTGGTATATGAAATTCCTGTCTAGTATACACCAATATAAACCAAATAATATAATATAGATAATATAATGAATTTTGTATGCACTCTTGTTACTTATTTAACTTATACGTAGGTGCCTAGGAAAAAGGTAGAAATATATTAGCTTTATTTGAAGTTTTATATGCGATTATCGCTTATTCGGCTAAATATAATGGCAATAAAAACTTACGCATCAAATTATGTATTTCAATATTATGTTATCTATCTATATATTATTTTCACATACTTCGCAGAAGCTCTACAAATTTGATTAAGCTCCCATAAGAATATTCTCACCCCACGTTCGTTGTGATCTTTGTTGTTGTTTTGTCAGAGTTTTTGTTTCTGATCACTTACATCGTAACTGGACGTAATTCGATACATCCTGTGCTTGACGGCGATGAAGCCTCGCTTTCAATCGTGAAACAGAATAACAGCCTACTTCGTATTAAAATCTTTATAAAAATATCAACTTTTATCTTCACACTTTTACGAAACTGGTTATTTTAGGGAAACGTTTCTTTCAAAAACTTACGTGTACTTATTCTTTTTGAAATTTAAAAGGTGTTTACTTTCTGGACATTAATAGAATTGGCCTCGAAGCTCCTATAAGTAATACGACGATATAAACACATATTTATTGTTAAGTAAATCGACTAATCAACATTATTCATTTAGATTAACTAACCAAAAATGTTGTTTTGCAAACTTCTATCAATATTTGATACTAACTTCATTTTGACTTGACTTCATATCTAAGACGTTGTTTTACTGCGGACTAATGCGTGCTTTATCTTAACACAATTTAACTTGACATCAATTAATTTCTCTCCTAAACATATTTTTAAACTTATGAGCTAGGTACTATCTTTCAATTCGCACATGAAAATAATGACTTTTTGAGTTTATACTTTTCATTTTACAATAGTGTCCGACCGAAGCTTCGGCTTCGGCTTCGGCACCTTCAGCCAAAAAACCATCTTCGGTGGACCAAATTTTGATTTATTAGTAAATTTTCCTGGACTATTAAATTATAAATGCATATCGATTAACTTCCATTTAGAAATGTGCAATTTCATATGTGTAAAGTATAAGACACAAGTTCTTGATACATCTACTTTATTGGCGCGCTAGATTTCTTTTTAGTAGTCGTGTCGGGTTAGCAGCAAGTAATGTGCCGTAATGATAGTGTTCTGGAGGAGAAACCGCAGTACGGGAGCCGCGTCCTGTCCGAGCATCGGATCAGACGCATTTACTATTACAATTCACGACTTGAAAGTAAACACGTTCGCTCCCGTATTTTGACGTGATTTGTGATAAATAAGGTGGCTAGTATTTTTAAGGTTGCTGTTATTCGTATATTGAATTTTAAACGTAACGGTAAGAGATTTTTTTGGCTACCAGAAATAAATTTTACAAAATTGTAAAGATATTATGAAATGAAAAACTTTTGTTAAACTACTTTAAAATATTACTTACTTTTAGTACAAGTACAGTATTTCAGTCAATTTCACGTCCGTCATTTTTATACGTTGAAAGAGATATGCATTATGTATTTAATAATGGCCTTAACAGTAAATATATGGCCAATTACATTGTTAAAATAAAAATAATAGATAATAAAATGAAACATTGTTAAGATGAAAAATAGACAGTCATATCATTTATCTAATATACAAATAGTAATTACAATTTACAAATATTTCTGTTTTGTTCCCGCTAATATTTTGTTTCAAAAACAAAATTAGGTAAAGTGTAAAAATATTCTATGAATAAAAATATGATCTACTTAATCGTAAAACTTTGGCATTCAATTGTATAAACTACAAACGGTAACTTTGTCCGGTTCAGTGCGTAAATCTTAAGACACGTTCACTGCGGGTAATGTAAGTTGCTGGGATTACATGTGTGGCCATTAAATTTGAGAATGAATCGCTGCGCTGGTTGAATATTAATTTTTAATAATAATCATAAAGACTTTTCATTGCTTTACTTTGTGTATTTATTGTGTTGTATACGATCCTCAAGTGAAGTACCTAACTTAAGGAGGAGGTATGTTAAAACAATATGAAATGCGTAATTATCATTATTTAGATTATATTGCTAACGTGTTTTAGACACTCTAGTATATTCTTCCATTAGATAATAATTAAATGCTATCATTTTAAAATATCTGCTTTGAACAGAACCTATTTCCCGAAGGGATGCACCATCCTGCAAACTCTATCATTTTTTATGAATTTTCTATCATTTTTATGAATTCATTTTTTATAAACTTCTACAATTGTCTACAATGGGCATTGTCCATAATAAAAAAAATATAGGGTTATAATAGTAAAATTCATATTCAAATTGAAATAAAATTTAGGAATTATTTTTTCTTAATCCAATTTATCCGAAAAATTATCCGTAAATATAAAATAAGCGTAAACAAACTATACTGCATAAATTAGTATTTTTCAAATTTTGGTGTAATTATGAATTTAATTTAATTTTTTTTTTCATAAAAATGAGAAATAAAGAATTGGTGTGTAAAAAGTAAAGTTCTCTAAAAGTAAAGTTGAAAATGAAGCCGTCCGTTTGGCAGTAGGTACTTTAGTGGCCCCACAGAAGGTATTGTTACACGGAATGGATCCGGCCGATTGACGATCGATGATACAGTCGGCCGATCGCGTAATATTATACTTTAATACACGCGATACACGGGCTAGCGTTACCTATCACATCTCAGGCGCATACCTAACCTACCGGCACTCCACACGCTCTAGAATCATTCACACATTATAGTCATAAAAAAATTATCACATAATATATTTATCCAATTACTATTTATTAATACCACACGCGTCAAACTTTATGTACATTATTCTACTATAGATACTACATATAGGCAATAAATATACGTAATATATGTATTTTATACATAATTATTATAAATATTGTAAATAAAAATAATTTTATTGATAATGAAAAATATGTTTTCTTTTTGTATATTGACGAGGCCTTCGTGGCATTCAAAGTACTTTTATAACTATGTAATAATAAATAATGTAATAATAAAAAAAATGTACGACCGATCTGAACTCGAGACAAATACGTAATTGCTCAGGCTCTCTATTTTATGTAGCGCAATTGAGATCTATAGTCCGCGCCATCTATCATGTACCACGGTTTAAAGATGAACTAGAATTGGCTTGAAAACAACATTTTGCTATGCGATGACAGCACCGCGCCTGAAGGGCTTGTTTGCTTGCTGACTCGGACTCGACTAAAAATTTGCTATTACAATGGACCTGTGGCTGATTTCGGATCGGTCATAATGTTAGACACGACGTAGGCTCTTTAATTTACCAATGCGTCCCATGTCCTAAACTAACTTTTGCCCTCGGCTTCACCTGAATTTAAAAGTTAGAAAGTAGACTATGTCCACTCTGAATCATGATTCTAAATATTATTGAAAGACTTGTTGGAATCTAAATATACTTACCTATACAGTAGTTTCATATAAACTTACAATGCTAAGTATCAACCCCTACTTTTATACTTTTCCTTCTGTTATTTTTACTTAAAAGCCTAAGGGCCTCTTTCACCATGTGTCAAGTAGGCTAACCGCCATTTAAAGTCACCGGTAAATGGGAATGAAGAAGATGATATACCTTTGTTTGTACAGTAAAAGTCCCAAACATTAAAAAGAAAATAATATAAAAAAAATAGCATCCTTCGATAGGCGAATTTTTTTTATGCATAAACCGAGTGCATAATTTAATAAAACATAAAATTATTTATAAAAGTAACTAATTAACACTTTACTTATAGTTGGTGAAAGAGGCCCTAACTGTAACATTTACTTTAATCCCTTATAGTAAGTACACTTTTAAAAAAGTTACCTATTTCCTTCCCCATGGGTAACCTATTTCCATGTAACAAACATACAGACACACCGATTTATTTTCCCATTCATAATATTAGCGGTGATGAAATGCATATTCATAGTCTAAATCCTGTACGCTTTGACACATTAATATACGAGTATTGACGGAATCAACTTATGTCAAATTATTCTAATATATTAGTTTTACAAAATACATAATAATAATTACCTATACTAAAAAAATACACATTAAAATTGAAATTCCAAGCATATTGTAATTCATTGCTTTAATAAGTACAACAAAAATAAAAAAGTGGTTTTAAATCTTAATCTTAGAGTGGTAAATAAAATATTACAAGCATAGTAATGCACTAGTGTCCTAGGCGTTTTGTAGTCTCAGTAGTATTAGTCCGTTTAACGGACTTATGCGACTTTTTTGTCTCGGTAGTTCGCTAGCAAGAATAAATCGGACTATTGAGCTGTCGGAAAATTAGAAATAGTACGGTAATACTTCTGCTCCCAAAGGAAGTGGCTTATAAAAACTATAATAACCGGTTAATTCTTGCTACTGAACTTCTGAGACAAAAAGTCTCATTAGTGCGGTCACCGGACTAATAATCGAACTACTGAGACTAAGCCGGCCTTTCACTAGTCGGCGTTATGATCAAGGGAAACATCAATTTGCCTGCTATATTTTTATATATAAAAAAACTGTCAGTCGTAGGAGTGCACGTCAGAAGTGAAAACTACGCTATCTGTTAACATCTTATCAAACTATTGACGAAGTTAAGCTTATTATGAACCAAGAAATACGTACTAATACGGGTAGATGGCGATTATTTTATATAACTATACTGAGGGTGTCGCTCACAGAGCGTTACGGCGCGAGTTCATTGTTTTCTCCCCATACTAAGATTGCCAAACGTGCCTAATGAAGTTTTTACTTTAAAAGTACCTTTAAAATTAAACGATGTAGAGTATTTTACAGAATTAGCTACTCTACTCCTGATTGTATGTTCAGTGACTGTGCTCTCTGAGAAGGATAATCAGATCATTGCCGGTTGACAAGATCGCAGTGCACTTATTTAGTAAGAATGTATTCGACATTGTATAAAATTAGCGTTCCATTCCCCGCCGAGTTCACAGAGCACTCGCCAGCCAATCTCTACATAGAAGTATCTAAATGACACAGCCAGACATTTATCAAGAGGTAGGAAAATAACTGTTTGCAAAAATTGCTCACAAATTGCATGGTTAATCTCTTATTACATTCTACCCACCGTTGGCAAGCTCCGTAATAGGCGCAAGCAAATTACACAATTTATAATTTTAACAATATTATTTTTTTCACAAACTCAAACACATTACCGACAGAAGGCAACCGGGGCAACACGTAGAACAATAATTGATTGTCTTGAAGCTTGGCCAACACCTCAAAAATGTACCGGCCGATTCTGACCGATTATTATTTTTCCATCTCGCTTTGCCTGTTTCGAAACAATCGGACCGAGAGAGATGGAAGGCTGCTCGGTGCTATCTGATACGCGTTTTCCTTCGAAGGATACAAACCAAGTACGTGATTCGGTGGGTTTTTTTCGTAGGTGGAATTATTTGTAAGGTTTCGTTATGTGTTGCTCATTACTGTACAAGCGAGTATCCTGCCGGCAGCGACCGCAAATGTGAGACATTACGCCGCGCTTGAGGAGTAAACACCTGACCCTTCAAGGATCGAGCTACCTTCGACATTAATGCTCCATACGTGATTCTCGATCAGCCCAATAATATATTTTTTCATGCAAACAACGTTTTTTAACGTTGTTTAAAGACATGATATAATATATCGCTATTTTTATCGAGACAGGATAATAAATAAACAAGTCTCATTAATCTCCATATAAAGTCATATTAGCCGTTAGTTATACATATAATAAAATTGTTGTATGTCTGTGCGTTTGTGCACGCTAATCTCATTGAATACGGTTTTCACTGATGTAATGTAGCAAGCTTTTGGCAACATATTTGGCATTTTTGCTAAACCGCCATTTTTCAAAGACTCTTTTCCGGTTGAATAAATTTTTTGTCGCATGTCGCAAGTTAGTTCAGCCGTTAGAGAATTCAATGCTATGAAGCCTTCAAGAGGAGTGACTAATACAATAAAAATAATAAATAAATAAATAATAATAATAAATAATATTTTCACACATTCCATACAGCACCATCTAGTGCCACAGTAAGTAATTAATGCTTGTACGAGATAATGGATACCACACAGTTGATATAATACATAGATTACCTTTTTTTTTGTAAATACATACATATTATAAATAGAAACATCCATGACTCAGGTACAAAGGTAAATGTTAACACATAAACATTTGACCCTAGCGGGGTTCGAACCCGCGACCGTTTGGTTAACAGCTAGCATCTAACCGAAAGACATGCTGTTATTTCACGGTAGTCTCCTGTAAGGCGGATGGTTACTGCAGCCAGAAGTGTTGCCCAAATTACTGCGAAACGTAGAGTATTATTATTATTGAAGTATTTTTCTTTCCACATTTAAAGTATATACATATTAAGTAAATTAAACTACATATCACACCAGCCTGTCATTAGGAAAACGTTTCAAGACGATTACCATTAAATATTTTTTTGTGTCAATGTAGTTTAGAAATTTACTATCTCCGCTCTAGCTTAATTTTGTGGTTAAACCGCTTTTCTAGTGCTTACAAATTCAGTCTGTATGTTAGAAAATAGAGGAAATAGCTAGCGAAAATAGTGGACAAACTAATGAGTTAGGGGAAAGGTGAATAATGAGATGAATAATGAATTTGAGCATCGAGAAAGTAACTCTATATGGACGACCGCAAATTTTGCTAGGAACGCACGAGTCTATAAATTCAAAATTATAAAAAAATATATTTTAGTATACAAACTACCGATCCGCTCCCGGCTTCGTCCAGGATGATATTTTTTATATACACAAACCTTCCTCGTTTATCAATCTTTCCATGAGTGAAAACCGTATTAAAATCCGTTGGGTTGCTTAGAAGTAGTTAGCGAGAAACAGACAGACGAATTATAATATGTAAAGAGTATACACATACTTAATTTTAATTTTACTTAAACGTTCTAATTAAGAAGACGATATTCGTAATTGCAAGGGTTCAGTGCAGGCATCTATCAGCTAATAGTCCAGTTGATCCAGAAGCTGTGGTTTTGTGGCCAGAGAGCTTAATACTGCCCGCAGCGCTCCGCCTTCCTCACATATTTTAATAGTTTTAATGCCCCATCATCATCGGTAGCCGTTCGATTATTTTCATTGGTCATATCTGACGAACTATAAACGGACCGGTGTATAATGGATTTTTTGTTAACCCTCTAAGATTGAGATGTTATATTTCTATGATGATTTTTGGACTATTATTACGAAAGTAATGACTTTTTCTATAGTAATTTGTATATTTGATGATTCTAGGACTAAATTTCAATATAATGCGGTTAATTATGAGGTTGTTAGAACATAGGTGTTACCATAATATATTTTTTAATGGCCTTCGTTTATGTAAGCTAGGATGACGATTTTTTTAGTATATGAAATGGATTCGCGCTTATGATTTAGCATTTTTTTAACGTTCGACGGAAAAACGGGGTGTTATATGTTTGTAGAGTGCGTGTTTTTTTTTTTTCAGTGTTAACTAAAATGTCCCGAAGAAGAAGAAAAAAACCTCTTATTGAAGCAAAGGGAGGCATAACTAAATATTGAATCTTGTTTTATTAATTTTGATAAATATTAATATTATTCATAAGCAAAATATACAGTTTTGTAATTTTTTTTGTAATATAGTTTTTATGATCCCAATCTTTTGTTAGAGAAATACAATTAGACTATAAAATTCGAAAATCTGTTAATCACTGAACACATGAATAAATACTATTTTTTCTCTTAGTGCATAAATGCCCGATTAATGCACAATCATTGTCTTTTAATTAATTAAGATAACCACAAAAGGCGTTTTACACTAAGTAAGCTTATAGTAGAACAGTTTATGGTTTGGTGTTTGGCTTTGCGCGGATGTTGGATGTCATGTGCATTGTATTATCAAGTGTGAGATGAGATCGGGCGGGTGCGGTATGTGTCGATGCGGTGCGGGTACGGTCGGCGCGAAGGCCGCTAATCCCTACCCGTTTATTACATCCCATCCCACAGTAGCACACGGATTGAAACCGCAACTATTGCCCTTCGATTTCTGCAGCCCCATAGATCCGTAGTTTCGTTATCAAATTTTCACACGGGCCTACGTCAGCGCCAAGATTCACTTTACCAATTCTACCAAGCACGACCGCAAAGTTACGCGTCTACACTTTCACACTTGGTCACTGATCCTTTTAGATTTTTCTTTATTATGCTAGTACAGTCGGCGCAATATAATAATTGGAAATCAGTTTTTCACATTTATTACTGTCAATTTTTGTGGTTCCTTGATGGTCGCTATTACCGATTTTCATTAAAATAATTTTTAATCCAAACGTGAAAACCAAAGTCTCAAGAGGTCATCAAAGCTCAAGTGAGCTTTGAACTTGCTTCAGCAAAGGTGGCCGCTAACTCTATAACCCTATAACAACAACTGCCTCAATTTATTTGCTATGTGACGGCGACTAAGTATACCAGTAACATTAACCAAAGAGATTACATTATGTTGTTGGTTACAAATGATAAGTTTCATATACATATACTTATATAAAGGCATATTTTGTTGTGGAAGAGAGTCGAATATCGCCTCTAAAGAAAGACAAGATGTTTTTATCGCTGCGGTAGTCAACATTGATCATTGAAAATTGATCAATCAAATCGATAATACCGGAAATAAGGCGCGATGTAATATTATTACATTGTTCTTTGTATCGGTAGCCTTCGAATCAATTTTAGATACCGTATCTACGCAAGATATCGGATTGGATATTTTAAAACGTTTTATGTGTAGGATACGTGTCATTTCTGGATTGTGTATTCTGGAAATATCATGACATTATTAGTTCCAGCTAATTCATAATTAAAAAAAAATATATTTAAAGTTTATTGCTCATATATTCTTGACAGGCGTTTTTTTAAAGTGATCCCTAGGGAACAGTACTTCTTCCTCGATGAAAGATACGCGATGAAAGATCAACATGTAGAAGGGGTGGAAAAAAAATCCTGAAATTATACAAAAAAATTTCAGATAATTATTGTAGAGAATTTAGTTTTATATAAAAATGTATATTATTTTTTTTGCTAAAATTAACAGAGTTATGTAGGTTTGAAGATGAGTTACACTTATCTATAGCACCAGGATTAACCTGTGAAGTAATAGTAATATGGATAAGCAATAGTAAAGTAATAGTTTCGATATTCGCCTGATATTGGTATGCGATTCAGTCGGCAAGGTGTTCTATCAGCTGATCTAATTGGACGGTTCCGATTGTATGCGCCCCTCTCCCGCAGCTAACGTTCCGTCATCCCCTTGTTATGATCAAAACTTAACGACCCCTTTGTAATGGACTATTTGTTGTGTGTCCTTTATATACCTTGCACCTTATTTAACTGATTAGTCCAAGCTAGTCACTTAAAAAGATTGTGTCCTTGCGTTGAAAAATGAAAACTGTCTAGATAAATATAATAATTAATGTATAATAATGTAACATATGGGTCCACTTGCCTGAAAATAAGTGAATTTTAATTTTTAATAAACTAGCTGGTGCCCGCGACTTCGTCCGCGCGACTTCGACGCAGGAACGGCGACAGTGGCGCCCGATTTTTTATATTTCTAGAAGATTCCTCGGGAACCTAATTAAGGATAAAAAGTATTCTACACGTTAATCCAAGTAAAGTAATAAGCCTAATCTTTGTGCCAAATTTCATCCGAATCCCTTCAGACGTTTTTGCATTTATTATAATATTATATTAGTAGGATTTTAAAAATGCAAAGAGAATTTCAAAATGTTTCTAAACATTTAATATATTTATTTAGTGGAGTTATGAATTAGCTGGAACTAATAATGTGAGTAATGACCGCGTCGTCATTAGGCTGCGCGCGCGCAGATTACTACGGCCCTGGTGATGAAAGTCGCTGCTGCGATTGCCTCGTAAACGCCCCGCAGCTTATGACGTTAGCACACAAAACTAATAGACTGGACGTCACAATATATTTAGAAACAATATTTTTCAATGCATAAATATTTCTTTTAAATAAATTAAATTAAATCGTGATACAAATTAATTTATTTTAGAGGTTTTATTACATTGTTATGTTACAATGAAGATCCAAACAATGAAATTAATAATTAATTATAATTCATTAGGAGAGTGACTTCAATATTTTACTTTGAATTATTAAATTTTTTTATACCCTATATAGGTTGAAAAAAAAATATACACTAATCATTTTCATAAAGTCTGGAATCATAATTTTGCTTGTTTTCATTGGAGGACGTCCCATCCACAAGATGACCTGATAAAGGCCGCGATTTGACGTTGAATCCGGGCTGCTTCTGACCGGTCCTATTGAAAAATTTTGGGGGAAACCTATGTCCATCAGACAGTGGACATACTGCGGCAAAAATGATTATGACACAACAAATAAGCGTTATAATTTCATTCATCTAACAACTATCTTTAATAGTATAAGCGTTGAGGTCATGCCATGTCTGTTGGTTTGATAGGTTTGTGAGTATATGATCCGAGTCGGCAAATAAGGCGGCAGTCAGTTAGAGGGTCGTGATTGTGAGGCATAATGGTAATGAGACACGGATGTTAATACATTTTAACGCTCGACCCGAGACAATTTACAGTTACTTACAAATTATGTCTATTAGATAAGCTGTGTTTTAATGAAAATTCCTTAAAAAAGTTATTACATTATTACCTTATATTTCTTTGGACCTAAAAACCGCTAAAGATACGTTTGTGACAAAATTCTTATTGGATCTAGACGATGTGGAACTGTAGTTTTAAATTTATAAGAACACCACTTATTTATTATCTCATCTATATAAACTCAAACTATTCCTTATAGCGGAAATGTAATTATATAAAATATGGTGTAAAAAAAGAACCAGTTGATTTAACAATGTATAGGCAGCCAATTTTATTAACATACTAAAAATGCCATAAATTTGTCTGTCTAGGTCTAGGTGTTTGCTTTTTGACGGCTAAACAATAGAACTGATTTTTGTTCAATTTATCTTCAAAGGTGTGTGAGGGTAGCTTTATAGCTGATTAAGGACATCCGAAGAGGTTTCCGAGATAAAAGAATAAATTGCTTGTTTAAGTTATTATATAGTTATTATATATTTATATCTTACTAGCTACGCTTCGCTGTGGCTCCCTCCCCCCTCATTCCCGCTACCATAGCAACGGTTACTTAGCAACATCACTGTGACAAATTATAAGTAACTACAAAACATATAGAATTTTTCGTTTCCGTTACAATTTCCGAATCAAAAGTTTTGTTAAAATGCAATGTTGTGTAAAAATTTCAAGTGAATACGTTGGCTAGTTTTCGAGTTTTGCGCACACAAACATAAGGAAGTAGAATTTTTATATTATAATAAAGAAAGATTGAATTTCATATTACAAACATACCTCCAGCGGAAAGGTTCGCGTTGGTCTTGTATTCCCGTTCGTCGAGCGATAGAGACCGAAGACGACTCGAAGATGTGTTCTTGTAATCAACCTCCCTTAACGCCAGCGAAGACGTTTCTAAAAACGGCCTCGGAAACCCCATACTTCGCATTTGGTGACTTGCATTTGTACCTGGCAAGCAAAATGATGTCGTGCGTTCATTTCAAAAAGAAATCAAATTCTTAATTTGCTTCTTAGCAGTTTACAGTTAGATAATCTATACTAATAATATAATAAAGAGAAAAGATTTGTATTTTTGTATTTCACAATGAATAATCTCAAAAACTACTAGACCGATTTCAAAAATTCTTACACCTTTAGAAAACTACCATATCAGCGAGTAACATAGGCTATATTTTATAAAGTTTCGCGGGCGAAGTCGCGTGCAATACAGCTAGTAAATAATATTGTCGTGTTTATACACTATTACGCGCGGTTCCCGCTCGCCATCTATTGACAAATTTCTGAGTTATTTTCGTACGTGGACATATAAGAATAAAAAGTATCTTATACTATTTGTTAAGAACCTATCCCAACAAGACAAGATCACAATTGAAAGATTTTAAATTACGGCGTTGGTCAATTGGACTCTCAATGATTTTTTTATTAGAGTAGGGTTTGCTCTTGGCCAGCATCTAGCCGTGTAGTGAAGATGAGGACTATGGTGGAGCAAACTCACCCATAAGATGCTTATTAACTCGAACTTTGAAAATATTTGGGTTATATGAGCTCGGAAACACAGAATTGTGACACAATAAAAACAAAATTAAAACTAAAAACTTAGGAACTCCCTGTCGGCGAGTTCCAAACAATATTCTATTATATATTTTTAAAAATGTTATATAATATATTATTATAAGACAATTTTTAAAAAATCCAAAAACTAACTAATAATCAATTTTCCACAAGATAATAAAAAAATTTAAACATACCTAATAAAACCTCTTATAAAGTAAGTAAGTTTAAAAAAGCATACCAATTTTTGTGTTATTTTTTAATTAAACAGCAGTGCGTGGAACCTATGTCAATCACGTTATTAGACAGAAAGGTGGCCAAATTTTTTTTTTCTAAACCGTTTCAAAGTCGCTTCGAATCCGCCCCGGCCTTTATTTAGGGGCACCGACGCAATTATCTCGATTCCAGTGAACATTACAAAAAAAAATGCACATACATAATTAGTTTATAAGTTTACACAAAGCAACGAAAATATATCGATACCGCAATTATGTTGTGAAATCGACACAAACAAATGCTGGGACTTAATTGTTACACCACTAACGGGGAATAGTGTTGTGCTGCAGTTGTCGATAGTTTTACTATTTACTATGTCGTTAAATGCAGACGTACGCGTTGTTAACAAAATGATAAATGCTTAATTAATTAAGTTCGTGTGGTTTCAATTCATTACTGTTTAAAAAAGTAAATGCTATACTTATTGTAATTTACTTGTATGTAATTACTATAAATTGTTTTTTTTTTGTAATTAATCTGTAAATATATGGTTACCTATATTTATGATTTTTTTATGTGAAACCGGATAGGCTCACAGTTCATATTCTGAGATTTTAAAGCTTGTAAATTACTATGAATGTTGCTAAATTTGTTATTTTTTGTAATGGTAATAATTTTTTGGTCATATTGGTAAATTTTGGTAATTTTTCGGATTTTTTTAAGTGAATGCGTTACGGACAGGCTCACAGATCATATTCTGAGATTGTAAAGAGATAAAATTATATATATTGTAATTAGCTGGTAAAAATCTAAATAATTGCTGAAATTATTATTTTTTGTAATTAATCTGGAATATTTTAAAATTGTTTTTTTGTAATTTTTATGTGAAAGCATTACGGACAATCTCACAGTTCACATTATGAAATTTAAGAGATAAAATGAGAAAAGCTTTGTACTATCCATAACATATTTCTTTATCTTATGCATTTTTCATAACAATTATTATAATTAACTAGGGCTTCGCCCTGAGTGCAATATTTATATTTAAAAATTGGAATTAAAATCGGCCTAGCCATTCTTGAGTTCTTGCGAGACTAACGCACGGCACGGCGATACATTTTTTTATATATAAAAGAAAGATAAATATATAGATAAATAAAATGTACAATTTATTTAATTGAATCGACACTAAATGGCTACAGCGCGATTGTCGAGGGTTGCTCGAATCGGCTTATGTCGGGGCCCACCTACAAGTCTATTTAAGTGAAACTTTTAAGTCCTTTGCGCACGCGAGATCTTCCTTTCTTGTCCAGTTGAGTTTTGGGGTTTATTCGCTAAGTACTGGCCTTTTGTTCGCCCTCTCAACTCTTTGTTTCGGATATCTGTACAACGAGCGGGATTTTAGCTTGTTGTTTTAAACATAAAACAAACAGGCTTGATTAGCCCCCAAATGAGAGGGTTATAAGCCTTTCGATTCATTATACGCTTCGCTTTGGACATTTGTTTAATAATCTGGTCCGTTATCGCCTTAACTTGATAAATTCCTAAGGGCAGTTTTATTTTTATACATGCCTCCCATTAAAACGAAGCAAAAAGGTTATATTTTGTAAGAAAATATTATAACATCGTTACAATCACTATTACATCTAAATATTTAGGTACACAATAGTTATATGAGTGTTTACTTTTTATGTTAATGTCGTCAGACAGGCTAAGGCGCTGTCCTAATTGGCCTAATGATTTCGTTTTTCGTGTGTTTGTTTACAATTTACATTGTCGACAAGTTCTAAAAAAATATAGTATAAGCACTCACTCGGCTCATTTTGTGTTGAGTAGTCATTGTAAAAAAAAATCATCATCGCACGATGGGATCGTACGATCGTGGCTAATGGGTGGCTATGGTTAACGTCCGTCGCCTCTAACACAAGCAACGGCACAAGTGCTGCAATTGCGCTGACGACTATAGTAGGTTTAAGGATAAGGGATTAGGAAGGGATAGGGGGAGGGGATAAAAAATTGAGTTTATTTACTTGTTTCTTGTTAATGTCGACAATTATCTGGTGGCAAGTTCGCCTTCAGGGACGGTAATAATTTAAATAAAATATAACCACTTTAATATACATTTTATAATATCTAATTAATCCTAATCCTAATAAAATTGACGGCACGTTTGGTCTAGTGGCTAGTAACCCTAGCTGTTAACCAAACGGTCGCTGGTTCGAATCCCGCTAGGGGCAAATATTTATGTGTTAACATTTACCTTTGAACCTGAGTCATGGATGTTTGTATTTATAATATGTATGTATTTGCAAAAAAAAGTAATCTATGTATTATATCAACTGTCTGGTATCCGTTCAGCCGCAAAAATGGCTGAACAGATTGGATGGAATTTGGCAAAGACATAGTTTATTAACCTGGTGGATTTTTAAAAAACGCACTAGAGCGCGTACTAAGCCACGGACACAGCTAGTTCATTTATAAATTAAAAGTATTATCATTTAGCTCAGATAAAGTAAGAACTAAAGATAGAGAGCCCTGCGAAAGGCAGAGTGAAGCCTTCCACGTGTAAGATACGCGCACAATGAAATCAAACTACACTTCACCTTATTAAAATATTTACAAGTGAAAATGCCTAATTGCGTAGTGAGTTGGTGTAAAAAGCAGTATTCAAAAATTTGGTAACAAATTTCACACGTAAATAACAAAAACTCAATACAGTAAACGGCTTACACACACATGTTTATAAAACTGGCTTCATTAAAATTCTATCAATAGTTCTTATTTAGGTTTGAGATTATTTAGATATTTAATTAAGGTAATCTAAACATGCTGTGCTATGTTACATCTTATGAGTTCTCTATCGCCGAAATTCAATAAATATTCAATAATAAAAACAATATTTTAAAATATCACCTTCCGCCACTTTGAAAGTCACGCGAAACTAAGGTGCTCCTTCGTCAATAGGAGCTCGTACTATCGACGAAATTGGCTGACAGACGAAAAAAAAAAAAAACACGTTACGCCATATGGAGTGCCGCCGGCAAACAATAGTGAAATTATTATTTCAGTAATAAGTTGAACTCACGCACGCACAACTGCTCTCGGAGCACCTTTGTACCGCGAACACTACGTGGACATACAGACAGACATTATAACCGGTTCATTATTATACTACAACAGATATACATGAGCGGAAATATTTTGGAACAATTAGTTTAATGCCATATTAATCAAGGACTTCGAAAGCATTGAATGCGAGAAAGAATCGCAAACAGTTGCGGACGAATAAATTGACATACTAATATTATATGTAAATGTGAAAGTAACTGTTTCTGTCTGTTACCTTTTTACGACTTAGCTAGTCAACCTATCATCTTGAAATTTTGTATACACATTGTAAGGGATATAGAAAATGATTTTATCAAGAATTTTTTTATATAAACATATATTCCGCTTATAGAGTTAAATACCATTCTCTGATTGATTATTATTAAGGAATTACAAAAAGTATTGAATCTAGAATTATGAAATTTGGTCCCACTATAGTTTGAGTAATTTAGGGGTCCGAAAAGGAGGAATTTTACATTTACAAATTTACGTAAGTAAATAAAGTAAAGTAAATTTAAGTAAAAAAGTAAGTAGGTAATTAGGTATGTCTTCTTAGCAAAAGCTTTCCCATTTCTCAGCATATTAACTCAGAATAAGGGCCTCTTTCACCATCTCTGGGTAAAGTGTCAAGTAGGCTAACCGCCATTTAAAGTCACCGGGAATGATGGAGTTGATATACCTTTGTTTGTACGGTAAAAGTCCCAAACATTAAAAAGAAAATAATAAATAATAATAATAATATAATAAATAAAATCGCCTATTGAAGGATGCAGTAAACTGAGTGCATAATTTAATAAAACATAAAATTATTTCTAAAAATAACTAATCAACACTTTACTTGTAGTTGGTGAAAGAGGCCCCAAAAAATAGTGGGACACAAAAGTTATGTGAAGATATTTAAAATTTTTATTTTGTCACAATCACTGATACACTTCAATATTCCCTCTATATTCGATCTAGTTATTCCACAAGGATTTAGGAGTCGTTTCATCTAATATAGTGTCTGTCTGTCAGTTAAGCATCATATAAAAATATATTTGAACACGACAAAGTAAAATATATTAAAATTAGTAAAATATAAATATTTCTTAGAAAATCTTCATTTTTCTTTTTATGCACATACGAACTAGTAACTACGAAAGAATAATTCTTTTAGTTAAATAAATAATTCATTAGCAGGTGGTATAACCGGAGTGACGTCACTGAATTCAGAAAAGCCCCATAATCGCTTCTCCACAAGCGATACCTATACGAAGTGTTTCCTAATAAAGGCAGTTAATACGTCACAATGACTTCACTCAACGCGTAGACGTTACACAGAAAAATAAGTTTAAAAAATATTATATTTGTGAGAATGGATATATTGGATGAATGTTTGTTACTCTTTTACGCAAATTTGTCAGACTTTACTTAACAACTTTTTTATCAATAAAATTATGTCATATCAAAGGGAAATGGAACAAAACGAGTTAATTGCGAGGACGTCCTCGCCGCATGACCTGATACAGTCCCGTGGGAAGAAAACAATTTATCTACGAGCGGTGATACCGTGGTCGTATCGCGTACAGTCGTCGTATCGCTTGAAATATAAAAATTTAACGATAATAATAGAACTGTCCATAATATATTTAATTGTTTACGGCCCACGTGCGGTTTTTGACGCGCTCCGCTCAATAATAATAACAAATTGGACGCCACGTGACGTCACAATGCGAAATTATAATTATTAGTTAAAATTGGCTCGTACGGTGTCAACATTAAATCAAAACATTATTATTGTGAAGTTTCATATTAAAATTAGCAGACAGATAGCTATGTTTAAATTAATTTCAGTGTTGCTAGCGATAACATTACTTTTATTATAAAAAAAATGAGTCTTACTTGTTTTTGATCGTGGTTCTCTAGGTCCGTCGACGGTGACCTTGATCGCTTTTTGGTATGTGGCTACTTGTGGTGGATTTGTTAATACTGTGATGGTTAATGAAAAGCTTTTCCCTGTAAATAAAAAAAAAACTTATTTATTTGATGTTTAATGCAATTTAAGCAAAAATAAGTAGGTAACTTTTAAAGTTCCAACATATAAGCTCGTACTCTAATCTTGTATATATGATTATGGTATTCTGTGACAAGAGTCAAGTAGAGCAGAGCAGTTGATTTAAATCGAATTATAAATCGAATGATGAACATATTTAATTGAAAATTCCCACATGCAATTCAGACCTATATACTTACAGCTTTCTAATAAAAGTAAATCTTAATTAGAAAATCGAAAGGCGATGGCAGAAAAATATCAAAAAATTTCATATTGATAGTAATAGATATAGTTTTGAAAATGCAAAGGAATTGGGTAGTAATTACTGTGACATTTCATGAAATAACCCATACGCATAACAATTCAAATAAAATCTTGATTCTTAAGTATATTCTCTCAGATCTCTCAAGGTTTTCGAAGTGTATACTCAGGTAGTTTGGATAAAATTTTAAAAAAATCTTTTATTTTCTTCTTTTTTCATCTTTAACCTAACCGTAATCCTAATAATATTACAAATGGGAAAGTTTGTATATTGTTACTCAATCACGCAAAAACTAGCGATTAACGAAGTTAACTATTTTATAAACAGTGCTAAGTCATTTTGAATTAATTTGAATTTGATAAAAAAAGTATGTGTTTTAAATAAAGAATCCCTTGAACAACGCACATCTATTGAGCTTAAGTGGAACGAACTTTGTAAGAAAACATTACTAAAGTTAGCTCAAACGAAACAGTGTGTCAGTGATGCGTAGCCCGTAGGTAATTAGTATCAAAAATTATGTTCAAATTGAGCTAGTCTCGAATGAGTGTTGCGTAGTGCGTTCCCGAACTATTGCGGAGCGCGATTCCCGTAAAATAGCGAGCTTTTTGGGAGCCCGATTTGCGGTCGCCAGTAATGAATGCACCGATAAATACGGAATAAAATTACAGTTAAAATGAGTGGATTAACATGTCTAATGCAGATAATTCGTGTGTACTGAGTGCTCAACCGATTTCGTAAATGATTGATTTCGACTGGTCAGCATTAGATGCGTTAGGAAGTAGATAGGATATGATATACAATATAATTAGCTATTTTTATAATCAATGACAGCCTATAGCCTATAGGAATATAGGACGAATGCTCAGATTTTAAAAAGAAAGATGCAGGTTCGAATGCCGTTGGGCCGGTTCTAAATTTTTTCAAGAAAGATGTGTCGTTTATAAATGTATTTTATTTTATATTATAAATTACTAGCGACCCGCTCCCGGTTTCGTGGATCTCTTTCCAAATATGAAAACCGAATTAAAATCGGTTTACGCATTTTAGAGCAATGTTGTTCACTCATTAGAATGAAAGCCAGTACGATCTAAAAGTAATAAACAATTTTAAAATTAATAAGGTTTCCGGACAGTTCCCAAAGACTCTTACGAGTGGAACTTATTTATTTTTTTATTTTTTTATTTATAATTTTAACAATTTAAGACTAATATATAAAATAACATGTAAACTGAGGTTTAATTTCGTGTTATCATTTGTAATTATTAATAAAATCTAGTAATATTATACTACCTATTAATAACAATTTAAAAAATATTGCTTTAACTTAAATTTAATATTTTTAATTGTTAGATATATTGTTACATAGATCTGAAGGTAGGCTGTTGATAAGATGTGGGACAATGTAAGCGATAGTTCTTTTGCCCTACGTATTATTGGCACGTTGTGTACGCAACTGTTTTTTTTAAATTGTTCTAGTGCATACAGGTGTTCTATGAATTTTTTAAAGGATTCGTTAAAAAAAAATCTTTTAGTAGTGAAAAGAAAACTGATTGTTTATTGGTAAAATCTTACAATATTGCTTAAAAAGACCGTTCTCATCTTCATAGTATTTATTTTTAATTTTAGGTGAGACTAATGTTTTTAGAATTTGTAGGTTCGACCATAACTACTGTATATAGGATGCAATGCATAATAAAGCATAAGTTTCACCTTGAATGGTAGGTATTCAATACACATTTCATTCTGTGAAGAAAATAATCACAATATTCCCTCTTAATAACCGTTATTCCCACAGATAAGAGACATTATCGCTAAAACAAGTCAAAACATGCCCGATTCCAATAGTGTATTTTTTGAATTACAATATTACTTAACTAGTGTTTGAAGATAAGTTGGATAACATTTCAATGCATATGGAAAACAAATCACCATAAAACGTTGGACATTGAAGGCGTGTCTGAACGACGTGAATTATTGCTTTTTAAAATCCCTATAAAACTTAATGCATCTCATAATATGATCACTCATCAATGGCTTAGGGTTCTAACATAATGTGTGTGAAGTCATAAAACGTAACATTGTATCGCAACGGCCATCTTTTGGAGGTGTTGAGAGGCGCGCGGAAAATATTCAATTATTGTGCGCGGGCGCAGGTGAAACGGGCAGAGGTGGGAAGGGTAGGGATTGTCGGCCATCTTGATTTACGATCGAGTGTAAATCCTGAGTGACATTTGTGAGTGAAGACGAGTCGTACACTGATGCTAGTTGAGAATTTTACTGCTAAACACATCTCAGGGGTATTCGAGATGTTAAGTTCCATTGGCGCCCGGACTAGCGTTTCTTTCAGAAAGTGTTAGCGCTGAGAGTCAATGTAATGCAAATCTTACGTATGCACCGCTACAGCGTGTGGTAGAAATTTCATGAGTTTTGCGATAGTGCATTGTTGGAACATTCAACGCTTATAAACTTCACATATGATGTGTTCTTCAGAACATGCGAATTTCGTGTGTGAATTATTTTGACATTTAAAGAAGTCGTTTGTTTCTTTTCTTTTATTATGGATTATCAAATGGTAAAACTGCTTAAGTAGGTATACTGTTTTAAAAAAATTATTAAACGTTTTTATATTTTTGTATCAAATTAATGAGATAAATGGGCATGACAGAGTATTAGGGGAGAAGATTTTGGAGAGAAACGATTGACTATAATAATTAAAATTCGATTTGGTAAGTGATCGGTAAAACTATGTGAAGAAGAGTTTTTGACTTTTCTAATTAACCAGAATTTGTATAGACTCTAGATTGTCTGTTCGATATTATCAAATATATTATCACGATACCACAAGAAAATTATGAGGGAAAATTATACGCAGCAGAGGACGTCCTACGACTCAGATGATGATAATTAGCTTCAAACATTAGATATATTGTAACTGTAAGTATACATTAGATAGTTATTAGAAGAACAGAAAGATCAAATTATAAAAACCTGTAATTGTAAACCTGTAATTCCACAGACATGATTATCAAACTTTTTAATAGTCCGCTTCTTTCACAACTTAAAGCTTACTTTTTTGAAAATATTGATACCTAACACACTCTCGCATGAATAAATATCATTTTGACGAGCAATAAAAACAAAACTCATCTAGACGTTACGACTCAACGAAATGTGATGATGACATGACAGCTACACAAAATGATTTAGTCATGAGTGTCTCGCCGTTTGCTCCAGTTCAATATTAAATTATCCATTAGGCAACACTTCGTTAAACTTTCTCTCTGTTCTTCCCTCAGTTTTTGTACAAGTGAGATACATATTAATCTCCAGTTTAGCGGCCGAAAAATTAAAGACCGCGAAATACTGGGGGTCTCGGTTCCGGATACACTTTTATGCCGTTCGGAGTCGAGACCCTTGGTCCGTGGGGTCCCAGCGCTCGCCAACTTTTCAAAGAGATTTAGTAAAGGCTTACCGACACCACTGGTGACCGACGAGCTGGCAGCTTCCTCGCGCAACGCATTAGCATTGCAATACAGCGAGGAAATGCTGCCAGCATCCTTAGCACCATGCCGCGGGCGCCCAATTTTTTAGATATTTTTTAGGCTTATTTAGTTTTAGATAATAGTTTACTTTTGTTTTATTTAGAATTAATAATTGTATTTTTTTACTTAATATATAGATTTTTCAATCTCCAGTTAATACAGAAATTAGGTACAGTAAATTTTAAAAGTTCTATATGTATAAAGGCCATAATTATATTATAAGGCCAACTTTATGTATAAATTCATTAATTTTTTTACATAGTAATTTTACTATAATGAGATTGCGGTACAGTAGTAGTATTTTTATTCGCGAAATATAGGTATTTGTTATAACGTGGAGTCGATACTAGAAAACTAAATGACTTCGTACCTGCTTTGCTGCTAATTAATAATAAAGTAATGACGATTTTTAGTTCCTTATGACTTGTCCTTTAGTAGACAATATTTACTTATATATGGTCTTCCAAAGGGTAAGACATATAAAGGAAATAAACATACTTGTGCACATTTCAAAACACCCAGTGGCTATTTGGAGTGCTAAATGAAATTTCATTTTATATAAAAAAAAATTAAAAATTATTAAAATTAAAAATAAATCATCTGTTTTCTATTATATTATAACGTCAATGAAAATAGAAATAAGTTATTTTCCAACATTTAACTGTAGTCATAAAGAGAGTTTTTTTTAAACTTGTATCGAACGGACAAAGAAAAAAGTCACAAAAACATTAGCGTCAAGAATTGGTGCACGCCACCGAACCTGGGCCGGACCTGTCCACACTAATCACCTTACATTATGATGCAGTGTTTTGATGACCACGTCGGTCGCAACGAATCGCAGCTCACACTTCACTCGTATACTATTTCATATTCAAATAGCTAACCAGCGTAAACAGCTCCCCTCCTCCCCTCCCGCGCGTAAAATATTTGACCCAGCAATGGGAATTCGTAATATTCTAAAGTGTCACCATTAAATGGTCGGAGTAACCGATCACATAATGAATTGACGTTGCCACTAATGAAGTGGAACTAATTTCCGTATTGGGAAGTGAATAAGTCTGATGTTGAGAAGGTCGTGTTTGATTAAAAATGTCTAAGTATTATGTTTACTTATGATTTTATTAATATACTGTTTCACATAGCGATTGAGCAACTTGTCATTAAGTTGCATGACGTCTGTATTTATTAGTCTCAACAATTTTTCTCTACAACAATACATTACATGAATAAATTAACCATTATCAAGACGTTAAATTAGTTTGAGGTTACAGCAAGTATATTAGCCAATACAACTGTTATCATTACAAATCATCTTGATAAGTTATGGGAACATATTTTAGGATAATAAACATATTCGTAGAGAGAAAAATCAAACTGACTATCCACTTGAAGCTATGCACTTGAATTCCGCCAGCCAGTCTAGTAACACAGGCATCAGAAGTTTGTAAGTAAAGTAAGGTTAAATAGAGTAGGATCTGGACAGTTTTGCAGTCATTTGGGGGCCAGTCTGGAGACAGTGACTACCCTCTTACAGAAGATCACGTTGAAATGATGGCATTGTGTGCTGTTGTGTTATGGTGTGTGAGTAAGGAGGCCACAGCGCATTTCACTATCCTTTTCCAATACCTTATCCTTAATCCTACTATGGTCAGCAAAGCAATTACAGCATCCGTGGCATTGCTTATCAGTCCGTGATCATCAAATGTCGACCTTAATAAATGGACAAGGTCAGAATAGAGAAATGTCGTCGGAATTCCTTAATCACGCAATGACATTTAAGGTATTTTTCTGTACGGGGAAGAGTAATAAGGTTTATGATTATGAAACGAAGGGTGCACTGCCAATAAGTTTGTTTTAAAGGTCTATTTGTTTGAGAACCTAAAAGACAATACTTTTTAATTTTTCATCATAATCATGTCGATTTTCGTGAATAATATTGCCACTTTTGAGCATATCTTTTTACTCAGAGTACTCCCACAACTGAGAATTCACTGACTGAGAGAAGAACGGAATTCGAGAGATTTTCTAAGCATTGTGTTACTCTTTAAATAAAGAACTGTTATGAAGTGTGCGCATGAGTGCAGTGAAGATCTGAAACGATTTCTATGATTTTACAACGCGTTGTTGTGCTATATGTGGGCCAGTAATGGGGACGGACTGCGCGAACGCTGAGCAACACAATGGAACAGTAAAGTGCGAACGTCGTTTACGGCCTTCTGCGGTTTGGAAATTAAAATCCAACTTGCCCGATCCGGCCGAAGCCGGGCATGGTATGACAAGAGAAAAGTGTTTGCCGATTTACTGATTGACACTTAAAGAAATCTCACCGATTTGAAATCATCGATGGTGTGGCTGATTACTAAACTTCTGATTATGTGATTGTTAACTTTGTTCTGACCGTGATTTGCTGGTGTAATTGTTTTCGAGGCTATGCCTGAATGTATTAGATGTCTGATTCTGTTTTAGTTGCATGACTGCATATTTGAATTCTGGATGACTTGACATTACTCCGGACATCGTTAACCTAACTCTACATTGACAAATGACTAAGAATTGTATAGCTTATGCCTATGGTTCTATTTAGATGCAGTATAGTGCGGAGAGCCGGTGGCCGCTGAAGCTGGAAGATTCTCTAGTGGAGGCCACGGAAGGACGTCCACAAGTTGGACAAGTTTTTATACCCATATTTATACTCGTACCTCTATTTTATTCCCCTTCTTTGGTTTTGGGCTTTTGGCTAGCTTATAAGAGAAGACAAGCAAGAAGATGTGACGAGACGTTTCAACTTACAAAAATTGATAATAAACCATGACAGTTCAATAAATGAAGAAATGTGCAAATGTGTCGAATGAAGCAATTATGATGACCTAGGATTAAAAGAAAATGTAGTAGCTAAAAATCTAATGAATTCTGTCAGCATTTTTGCATACACTTACAAATTTTAGATAAAGTTTTCCACTGATTGAAACGATATAAAAATATTATTAACTTTTTAATTGATCAATTAACAACAAACGTTTCAAAAAGATGTAAATCTCTGATCTCTTCTCATATTATAACTAATAAGTAATTACTTAGATTCTAAAAAGATAATTAAAATATTGAGTCACGGATGCCAACATTGAATTTACTTCGGATCACGAAAGCTGTGTGAATCGCAAAGAGTTTTCACATTCGTGATTCAGAAATGTTGCCTCCCTCACCGCAAACCATTATTTTGTTTATTGCTGTCTCCAAGGCGGAGGACGTGGGGGGGAAGAGTGAAGATATTTTATAATAAGCTTAATAGCGTGATCGTTTAGCGGAGGTTTTCTTTTATTCGTTCCATCATAACGGATATCATTATAGTCAAGTAAGCATTGCACCGAGTTGAAAGGATGGGGACAGTGTGCTGCTTTCTATCAATTTCTTCTTCATGTAATAATCAGTGGCTATTTTTTTATTATTATAAATTTATAATGAACATTCATTTGACGGTGAAACAATGGCTTCTAAGTATTTATGATTTAGTACAAAAAAGTATACTGATAGCTATTAGGTAGCATAGCTGTAAAAGCTATAAGTCTTTCTTAATAAATATGTGTGTGAACAATGTATCAATACGTATATGAATTATGGACTCTAATATATATTACTTACTCATTGAAACTCAACAATATTTTACTATAATAGCGACTCGTCCCCGGCATTGATGCAATTGATTTCTAAAAGTTATATTAGTGTAAATCGTATCAAAGTCAAAGTTTTATTATTTATTTAAATCAGCAACAGCCTAGCACACTAAACATTCCAAGCCCTATCGCTTAATATTTGGATCCAGTGTGCAACCCAATTAAAGCCGAACACATTATTCAACTTTGTACACAAACCCATACAAATCAATTAAAAAAAAAAAAAAAAAAAAAAACAAACAAAATCTGGTTATATTATATACTTAATAAACCTTTCGTGAAAAAACTATATAACTGATGGCCGGTCACCGGTCACCGGGAATGATGGAGCTAATATGCCTTTGTTTGTACGGTAAAAGTCCCAAACATTAAAAAGAAAATAATAAAAAAAATCGCCTATGAAGGATGCAGTAAACCGAGTGCATAATTTATTAAAACATAAAATTATTTCTAACGTAACTAATCAACACTTTACTTGTAGTTGGTGAAAGAGGCCCTTTTAATGTTATAAATGTGAATATAACTCTGTCTGTCTGTCCTGTTACCATTTCACGCCTTAACTAGACAAAAGATCATCATGAAATTTTGCATACACGTTGTCAGGGATACAAGAAAGGACATAGGGCACCTTTCAAGCTGTCAAGCGTTATATTCTTTATATATATTTTTTCATTTTTCAACGCAGATGAAGTCGTGGGCACCAGCTAGTATGTACTACAAATGTAATACGAAATACTGTCCTGCCAATAATGTTGACTCCTTTTAAACAGAATAATCCTGTAAAACAGTTGCAGTGTATACAGTGTGTATCTCTAAGTGATTATTCGGACGATAGGGGACAATAGAATCTGTATTCTCGTTATTAGACGGTAAGCGTACGCAAATCATGGCGCCGCCGCCACGCTCGCTCCGGATTAACCAATTATTATCCACCTCCACCAATAATAGTTAAACCTGATTGTAATACTGGGAGCGTCGGTTAATGTATGACTGTTTAGTTAAATGAGTTTCACCTTTACATGGAAAAATAACTTGTCTAGTTCATGACATAGGTACTACGTCCGACAAACGGGGTTACTTTGACTTCCAGGACAATGGGTTAGAACAGGTCTGTTGGTGTCTTTATAAGTTCCATCGATTGATCTGGCAATCTGGAACTTATGTTTTATATTCAAATGCGACTTATGTATTTCAATGTGGATCCAATGTGTCACTTGCAAGAAATGGGTGTGCGGAATCTGTAACAGATCCAAAAATCCTGCTTGATCATTGATCAAAAATGGTACGCTACATAGCTGAAAGTCCTCCGCCGCGTCTGTCAGTCTGTACTTATTATGTTCGCTATGATCTCAAAAACTACTAAACAGATTTTCAGTAGTTTTTGAGCGTTAGGAAGCTTTTTTTTATATATAATTTGCAGAAAAAATTGCACCCGCGGGAAGCCGGGAGCGCTTCGCAAAGTAGGTTATATTTATAGAACTTGTAATTAGATTACTAAGTAAGTACCTAAACAATTTTTGTTACTTGGAATATAATTAGATATTTTATTTTTATTTAACTATTTAGATGAAACATGCTTACTTTTATAATATTCAGGCTTATTCAAAAATTTCACTATAATATAGCAATTTAGCAGTTACAACTCAACGAAAATGGTAAAGTCCACATGTTAGTTTTCTTTTTGTTATTGTTAGTAGATACTAATAAGTATAGTTGGTAAAAGTAATAGACCCACACACATTGATTATAATATTGGAGTCGTAAAAGTACTAACCTCTTCCACTTCTCCCGACGAACCTTAAGTCATTAAACTTAGCAACTCTGCCCTTCATTACAGCCTTATTATTTCTCAGTTCAGCGCACCAATTCTCATCATTACCAGCGGTGACAGTGACTTCAGTTCCGTCGGGAACATCTCCAAGAGCCACCACCTTGAATCCGCCAGGTAACGTCTTATTCGAGCGCCAGTGTTGTGGAAGCAGCGAGCACATGTAGTCAGGGCTGCCAGTACGAACTGTTGAAAATAGAAATAATATTACATTTTAATAACTTTCTTTCTTTTTTTTTTATAGCTGTGCCAGGGAATACAAACTGCGTTCCGCAATCTTAAAATGGGCTACCTGAAATAAGGTGTGCTTTTAGATGAACAAATATTTTGTTTTGATTTGATTTGATTTAAAAAAGACTATTAAAATATTTACGTAAAGTTTACGTGGTGCTCGTGAATCAATATAAAAGTCTCAAGTGGGATTAGCTCGCACAGACTACTTGTCTGCGTAGCTTTATATAGTATTGCTAGCCCTAAATATTGAAACTACACTATTGAGAACAAATTAATATTAAAAACAAATCACGATCACGTCGACCACAAGAGTAGTTTTAATATGTGGTATTAAATATTAATGAAACGCTTGATAATTCAAAAACCACAAAAGGCGCCGTTAGAAAATAGCGCTACCATTCATATTCAAATAAAAAAAATACAAAAAAAATATCTTTTTGTTTGAGAATTTTCATAATTAAATAACTATTAATTTAATTCTCGATTGATAGAAAAATATTTCAGACACAAAAGTAAAGCATCAATGACAAGGACAGGAGGCTTAAATACTCGTTATAAAAAGAATACAATGTTTAAAAACAATTAAAATTTAAAAATATTAGTACGAGTTCTGTTGTGTTTTGGTGAGTGAGTAAGGGATGCCGGAGCCCATTACCCTATTCCTTATCCTCAATCCCAATATGGTCGGCAGTGCACTTGCAGCAGCTGTTGTTGCTTGTTTTAGAGGCGACTGTAGCCACCTACCATCAGCCTGTCTTTCGACCTTTTCATAAAAAAAATAGTGAATCAGTGTAACAGTAATTATTCATTAGTAGCTGTTCCACGTCCTAGAAACTTTATACTCGTAAAATATAGCCTATGTTACTCGCTGATACGTAGCTTACATAGGTGAAAGAATTTTTAAAAATGGTCCAGTAGTTTTAAGTATGCACATTATAAACATACAAATCATCTCTCTTTATAATATTATTATAGATATAGATTTCAAAAAAAATCGTCATTGTATTTTTACCGCAAATGTGAATTGCATATCAGAGCTTGTATTAATTAAGTAAATGTATTTATTGGTTATCAAATATTTATAAACCGGGAACAGCTAATTGGTGACACTCAGGCGATAAAGCTTAACACTCGATTGGACAAGGAAAAAATACACTTTATATTGCAATAGTTGTTAAGCAATACGTGAATCAGCATGAAAACCAGAGCGGCAAACGTTACGTTAACATGTCAAAAATATTTTTAAGTTTCCGGGACTTTGTATGTTTGGCGACCCAAATTTTAAAACCGACCTACCTACAAAGTAATGTATTCATTTTATTTAGGTATAGGTTTTATGACTTTGAAACGAAGATCACACACGTTGATACAAAAAATAGGTTTCTATTTTTCACTCATCTGTTCTCTATATGCCGGTTTTGTTCTTACTAACTAAAAATTTTCTTATTAACTCAAAATATAAAATTCTTATATATAAACTCTTATATATAAAATTCTCGTGTCAGTGTTTGTAACAAAACTCCTCCGAAACGGCTTGACCGATTTTTATGAAATTTTTGGTGTATATTCGGTAGGTCTGAGAAGAGGTTGTGAACTATTTTTTATACCCCAAAAAAATTTTTTTTTTGCTAAACAACGTTAGCAGGGTAAATTATTTCAGATAAACTTGGCTGGATATTTTACTGTATATTATGTGTACTATTTTTAACTGCAACCGACCGAAGCCGAGAGCGTCGGTCTAGTCATAGATAAAATAAAATTTGCCACACTTTTAGATTTTGTCAAAAAACCCTCTCTAAATTTTTCACAACAGTAAAGGCAATACGAAGAATTAAACTATTAATTATTTAGTCATTAAATCAGTCTGTGAGAAATAAAAAAGTACTCGAAATATATAATAACAGTTGAGAATAGTGAACGTATATTTTATTACAAATCAGCGTTTTTTCCGTACGGAAATTCCCATTGTCGTAAACTAGATCTAAATTTAGATTAAGTAGGTTTTACCTACATATTAAGAAATAACACATATACACTGTTATGTTATGTTTTAATATTATGTAAAGGAAGGCTTCTAGGTAGGTACTAGATGGTAGGTTACAATTTTTCGGATAATTTTTCCAAGTTTTTTCTTCGTAAGAACCTACTTCCTCGGACTTTTTCAGCCACTTACAAGTTATAAGTTTAGCAACATATTTAGCAATTATTTATTTATACAGACTTTATTCTTTACTAGCTGAACCCGGCCACTCTAATTTCCTGAGGCGGCTTGCACATGGGGCGCGAATATACATAAGCATAATATACATTATCTATCTATCTATATTTTTTCTAATATAAAAAAGCCTAAGTTAATCCTTATAATATAAGCTATCTGTCAGTGAAAGTTCCATCAATATCGGCTTTCGGAACACATATGACATTTTCTTGTATTTTTTTTTTTTGTTTTTTTTCTGTCAACCTGAGTTAGGTTATGTTTGCATCTATTACGTGGATATTTCAAGTGGTTAAGTCTAAATAAACATTAAGTAACATTAAGTTACAAATTAGAACGGTTTTAACAAAAAAATAAAAAGTGTTTAGAAGAAACTTCTAATTAAAGAAATACTTTATAAAAAGGTCAAGTCGTGGGTAATACCTACCTATTGCTAAATTAAATATAAACTTCGTCATTTTCATTAGCATACGAGTATCAGTTTAAGTAATAAATAGCAAAAATACAGCGCGTGATTCATTTAGGTATTTTCTAAAATCCTAGTCTTAAATTACCTTGACATTTCGCGTGGGACATTTTCACGCGAAGCCTGTTATTATCGCTCGAATAATTTCTATGAATTTTCTAGCTAGTACCTACATACTACAAAATTCATAAGAGTTTTTTTCATGATTTATCTATGTAAATAATAAATTTATAGGTATCACATAAATACACATTATAAAATAAGGTAGCTATCCGCTTAATCCTACTGTAGTCGGCAGCGCGCTTGCAGCACCCGTGGAGTTGCTTGTGTTATTGGCCACCTACCATCAAGTGGATCGTTTGCTTTTAATCAAATTAAAAGCAAAGACGCGCAGTTTCAGAAGCTTTAAAAATTACTTTGAAAATCCAAGAAAGAAAAATGTGTGTGTGTCAGCTCCGACGCACGGCTGGAGTTACTCTTTACGAACGACAAATAAATAATTTAATAGTTATGTTATATTAATATGTATTGAATCATATTGTAGCCTGTAACGCGTAACGTGTGACATGTGACATTTGATTTTACTCCCATACATTTTCATACCCCGGGCTTAATATGAAAATCGATTCTTAAGTAGTAAACTCCAATAAGCGGTAGTTTCGATCTAAAGTAGTTAGACGTCTTGAAAAATCATCGCGTAACGGGTTTGAAAGTCATAAAAACCATTAATAGGTAACCGTGGTTTCTCTATTTACGGAAGCCGAAGCTATCTGTACAAATTATATACAGCCGCAAACCGCGGGCGGGGAGTGCGGTCAGACAAGAGATAAAGGGTTCTTGGGCCTCGATCGGGAAAAGAGACCTTCAGCCAGTCGTATGCGCAACTTCACTATTGACTTTTAATATTGAAGTTATACATTATTTTTCTTATAAATTATCGACAGACAGGCTGACGGTCCACTTGATGGTAGGTGGCTACCGTCGCCTGTAACATAAGCAACGCTGCCGACCATAGTAGGACTGCCGAATGTCTGGCGACCTTTACATGAAGGAAAAGCAATGATATGACTCTTAACAGATAGACTTAGGCTAGGTGGGTCAAGACCGTGCAGTGGTGGTGGGGGGGGGGGGGCTTAACCCTCGGCAGTCCGGGCGGTCGCAGGGGCTAGAGGGCCCATCGGCACCTGCTTGACTAATCGGACTGTCGCTGGGAACCAAGAAGACCCACATGCGTGTACTGCGAACGGACTCCGATCGTCTGGGCTCGTGGCGGAGCGTTGGCTGGCGGCGGACACGGGGCTGTCCGCCGTCATCACAACTCCGGACAACGAGAGGAGACGTGCTCTGGTTTCCGGCACGTCTCTTCACGGGGCAGAGGTCACGCTCTGCGCCTAATTAGGAGAGAGGAAGTTCTCCACGATGGGTCCGGCTGCGAACAACTGGTGGGGGTCTCGAATGGACGTCATTTGAAAGAAAGAAAGAAAGAAAAGAAATTTTATTGAGTCAACACAAATAGCACATATAATACAAGTTTTATGAGAACAATCTTAATCATTTCATTTCTCCAGTCCCCCATCATAAGCAATACGTAGGAATCACAAGGCGGTTTTAGCGAGTCCGACATAACCCACCAGCCGCCTCGGGCTCGTGGGTATCCATGATGGATTTCCCCTTAAAAAAAAAGGGGGGATAGGCTAGTCATAAATACTTTCGTCACTAACCCATCTGTAAAATGTATTATACTAAAAAAGTAATATCTGCCAAAAAGGTATTAAGTATTAAGGTTAATACTGATACTGTAATTAGTACTGACGAAAACATGCAAATATCTGTCATCTTTTATAAAAAAATATGTGAATTAAGTATCTAATTAAAAAGATTATGTTCATATACGTCGAATGATAATTTATAATCTTGTATTATATAATATTTACCGTATTCCTTTATCATTAAAAATCCATCAAAGAATGAGTAAGTATGTAGACATAACATAATTATATATAACAGAGAGAATTACCAGGTGGACATAGGCTATATATTATTGTACCTGGAAGAAATAGGGGCCCATCGGTCTATTTCTTAATTTCCTCTCACATACTTACATCAAAGAAAAAAATACATTTTAATATTCTACTACTAAAATAAAAATACTGTAACTATAAATGCGAAAATTTGTGAGGATTGATGGATCATTATGAATGTTACTCTTTCACGTGAAAACTACTTAACGGACTTGGGTGAAATTTGGCACACACATAGTTTATTAGTTGGATTAACATGTATGACACTTTTATCTAGGTTAGGTTCCACAGGGATCGTCTAGAAATATAAAACATTGGGCGCACAGTCGCACTGTTCGTCATAGCGATAAAGATGAGTTATTTGAGTATTGTATTTTTCATTTTTCAAAGCAGACAGTCAGTGGCACCAGTTTTTGTAAATAAATTAAAAGGGTAACTGTAACTTAATGACGTCCTTATGTTTGTTCAATTAAGTATGTGCGTGTGAACATTTAGCATAATACCTATATGTTTCCTGTTACCTACAGCATAAGGTTCATACATTTATTTTATCATAAGAAATATTAATATTCGATGCATTATATGTTGTCTTATTTCTATTTTCTATATTGTCTTATTCTAAGATTTGCATTTTTGTTTGTAATGAATAAACTCAAAAACTAATGGTCCGATTTTAAAAATTCTTTCACCTATAGAAAACATAGGAGCGAGAAACATAGGCTATGTTTTATAAAGACACGAGGACGAAGGCGCATGCATCAGCAAGTTAATTAATTAAAGTTGTTATTCATCATTGAACATGGTGAAATTACTTCTTATAATGAAAACAAATGTACAGGCGTTAACCCAGATAGTGATCTCAAGTTAGCGTTGATGTCTTTTGTTCTAAAAGGTCTTCGTTACATTTTATCTTATAAGTTAAGTATTTACACTAAAACATTTAATTATACTAAAATATGAAGAAAACTTAAGAAAACCTTTAATTTTTGAACGGTTGTCTCTTTTAATGGCTGTTTTTTTTTAAAAGTAATATTCGTATTTATTTAAAATACTTTTTAAAAATATGAGTACCTTGCAAGAAAGAAGTAAATTAGGTATTTTGAATACTATTATAATTATAAAAAAGGTTATGCAATTTTAGATTAATCGATATATTTGAAAAATTGTTTTTGTTCACATTTTTTTATTTTGTAATTGATATTTTTATTTTAATTAAACTGAAACTGAATACTCATAAATAGTAAAAACGAATTTAATTGCTATTAAGTAAAATGCGATTAAATACTTCGTACTTTAAAATAACGGAAAATCTAAATACGGTCCAAGAAATTTATTCTGATTTCCTTTACGATTTTCGTGTTGAGATTTTTTTACAATTTGTAAGCCTTCTCTAAGTACCTACTTATAAATACTTAGGTACGCAGTCAGGTGCATTAAACACATTATTGTCAACAAAGAAAGTTTTGATATAGGTACCTGTACTCAAATTTGCCTAACCTATATTAAAAGAAAAAAATATAAATTAAAACTCGCGACCAGCTCCCGGCTTCGCACGGTATATTTTTTTTATTCATAAACTTTCCTCGTTTATCTCTCTTTCCATTAGTGAAAACCGTATCAAAATTTGTTGGGTGCTTTAGAATCAGTTAGCGGAGAAACAGACGATGACGCTGACAGTTTTGGGGACTTGGGAGCAAAATATTGTTTTGTAACCAAGTCTTCTACTTATATCAAACTTAATGAATTAACATAAACCTTCCGTGAAAAAATATCTAACTATGCATGGTGAAAATGGCATCAAAACGTGTTACGTGGTTTAGGAGGAGTTACCGGATTATACTATGTAAGGATTAATATATAAACAATAAACTGTATTCATATTCTCTTAGAAATTATGGTTGTTTCTCTACTTATTATTGTAAAATATATGTGATTGGTATAAATATTTTTTTAAATGTATAATTTTGTTTAATACCAGCTGTTGCACGCAACTTCGTCTGCGTAACTTTATAAAATATTGTTACTCGCTGATAATGTTGCTTTATATGGGTGAAAGAATTTTTAGAATCGGTCCAGTAGTTTTTGAGTTTATTCATTACAAACAAAAATACAAATCTGTCTATTATATTAGTAAACATTAAAAACATTAAAGATTGTTAATAAAGCAAAGGTTGAGAAGATTGCTTACCGAGATCGGGATGTTCTACGAGAGTTTTATCGATGATGGCTTGAGCCTCCCAAGGCTCCACATCGACCATCTCTCGGCGGCGACGACACCTCGACTCGTACGGAAGGTGCATCCTCAATTTATCATTACACGCTATCACTCACTGTCCTACCAACACATCAACAAAAATCCTTCGCAAACGACGCAGCAATGGACGCTACACACCATTAATTGTCTTCAAGGTCAAAACTTACACTTACTTGTCCTTTCTAATAAATACTAAAATTCTTTCTCCAAGAATTTTATTTGATGACTAATTTATTGTTCGATCATCGAGTGTGGTTTGTATTGGCATTAAGCCAATATATTCTTTTATGATCACTCCTTTCCAACTTAACTTTTAGCTTATTTAAGTTAAATCTTACAATTAGCTTATCTTTGGACAATAGATATGTTCCTAGTAATCAGTCTCACAAGTCACATTAAATAAAGCTGTCCTTATTTTAATAAAATAGTCATTTTTTCACAAACAATACCTACTCTCTAGACAATTGTTTTTATTCTATTAATAATGATAATACACTAATAAAATATGTACTGTCTTCAAACAATAATAAATATATTTTCCTCCGCGCCGCGATAACATTCTAACGTGCGCTTAGAGACTTTGCAGCGATTCGGTTTTAATTTAACTGTCGTCATTTTATATATGAGTCACATCCGAAGGGTTTAGTGAGAGACTGTGCGAATTGAGCATTCGGACTTGTTCCGGCTGTGTTTTCTTAGAAATATCACGGATTGCAAGGCTCTATTTGGACGCTGGTTGTAATCTTTCGTGCGCCTACGCACGCTGTGTCAACATCAGCTGAGAGCGTTTGTAATTATTCACGATATTTCCCCGCGTTACGTCAACGGCTCGCCGGCGATGTTTTTGTGAGTAAATAACGTAGCGCCGACGTATCTCCCAACACAACAGGTATTTACCGCGCTCGTGAGTCAGCGTATAGCGTAGCCGCTCACGGAATCGAACGCGTGTACTCCGGCCGCGCGATAGACGACAACTGAGCGTCCGCCATTCTGTCACTCGCTGCCTCCATCCTCTGCGGTCAATCTGCGGTTTAGCCACGCTTCATTTGTCGGGAAAATGTACCGTGTCATACTTCCCTTTCGTACCATTACAAATTCGAAACTGCTAGAGAGAGACGCAAGAAAGTTTTGTTGTTAAATATTTTTTTTAGTTCCATTGTTGGAAGGGAAATATTATAAGCTTTTTCGTTCCGAAGTATATGTCTCGCTCTTTTAAAGCTTTAGTGGTGAGATTTAGATAACGTACAAATATTTAATTTTTATATTAAATAACTATATTTTTCGTTAATATTCCTAAATTAAAATATAATTAAAAAGCTATTATTTAATTGTAACTTAATTTTCACTTTAAATTAAATGCAAATTTCATTATATAATGTCATTGCTTATATATCTGCTTAGCTACATAATGTAATTTGAGTAGCTACCCCCAATTTGGATTGCCCACAAAATTGAGATAATTTGCAGTTTGTCGACATACATAAATACATGTATATTTAGCAAATAATTTTGTTAGTAATGTAGCGTGTTGTATTTTGTAATGGTGTTTTATTAATGTGATAAAATAATAGTGATAAATTTACATCGTAAACTTAGTATTCGTTGAGTTGCTTCTCGAGATAGCGCGGGGGCGTGCATTTCACTGGGCGGGGCGTCCCGCCTACCTTCTGAAGACGCGCTGGGCGGAAAAATGCTGCCCGCATCACCTGTTGAATGAATGAAGTATGAATGCACGTGTTTACTAAAAACTATGAAAATATGGTTTAGTTATATGCTACTATAATATATTTTGCAATATTTTGCAATAACGAGGTGAAAAAAATAGTTATTAGATTTTTTGCTTTGCTACACTTATTAGAATAGTAAAAATTCAAAAGCTTGGTTTTAATATAAAATTGACATAATATTTTTAAATAATTCTTTTTAACTCCAAGTTTAAGTTTTAAGTTGGTTCACTTCGACTTCCTTCGTTCTTACCTACGTTGTTACCTTATCTTGTTTACCAACATAAGTATAGGATAGGTATTTACAGGTCTGCATACTTGAGGTTACTTTATAGGTATTTTTCCCTGAAAGTATGCTCTTAATAATGCTCTTAATAATGCTCCAACAGATAGCTAGCATTGCTTAATAAATTTATTATTTCGTCTGCAATCGGATTTTCCTGTTTAGTTGTCGGGTTGACCAATTACATTATACTGGTTGCTGCACGCGACATCGTCTGCGGTGGAAAATGTAAAATAAACCTGAAAAAATAAATATAATAAATTATTACGAAAAAATATTATAACGCCCGACATTTTTATCCCCTGTGACATCTCGGGAACCTAATCCTGGGAACCTCCAGGGTCCTGCGTGAAAAAGTAACAAACATCTATACATCCATACCCAAAGTTTAGCATTTATTATACTTATTAGTAGGATTCTAAGGTAGCAAAGATTCGATTTGAAGATAATATACCTACCTACTCTTGACGGGAAACTTCACTCTGCTCTTTGTTTTTATACTTACTTTCAATTAAGTAACTATATACTTAATGTGCTTTATTTAACGATTTCCACAACCTGGATTGTTAGAGCTGCTCATATGCTATCATGTGATATAGGATTAAATGTTTTTTGGTCATCGAGTTTGAATATTGATTTGAGGTTTCTTCTAGCCCAAATATGACATTGTTTTTGACATTGTCTTTTTTTCTAATTAGAAAATTCTTTTTCTTGGTTTCCTAGTTTTGTCTTGAGATTATCGTATTTTTCTTAAAATGTTTTGAACATCTCCCAACTTCATCCGTTTCCGTTACTTGCTCTTTTCTCTACTTTTAAAGTGGTAGTATTTTGACAATCAGATTCATTTTAGAGTGCGCTTAAAACTTCTTCCATTTTTGTAAAATACATTACATATTATAATACCGATGGCGCCGTCTAGTTACTATTAGCCGAATCTTGTATGACAGATAGGTCGGCCAGTCACACACTAATAAATCAGTTATAGTATGAGCAAATTGCAAGAGATGTCGCCAGTCAGGTAATTACCAAAGCTTTACTTTTTTGCAAATACTTTTCAATTTGATTCTTTAAGGTCCATTTCTTTTTTTATTTGTACACTTAATTAATTTATTTCTAGTCCACTTTTTAGTAGAACGTTGTTCTATAGTTTGTTCAGTCTGTACATACTGTACTATTTATCATATCTATATTATTCATTTATTATTAAAATATGCAATTTGCAGTACTGGACTGACCATTTCTAATAAAAAATAATTTTTATTTGGCCATGAATTTTAATTTCCAATAGTTCATATTAATTTTATTTTAAAATATGGACTGCCATCTATGACAAAAAATTAAACCACATCGAACCGAAAAAAACTAAACATGGCTTAGTACATTGTAAATTTGTTAGATGGCGCCATACACTTTTTTTTATTATGAAAGTAAAAAGTTTCACTAAGGTTCCAGTAGATGGCAGTGTTGATGTTATATATTTATATATAAGAAAAGATTTTGTATTTTTGAGCATTTTTGATTAATTTGACTTTTTAGAGTAAAATTAAAACTGATAAAAAATACAGTGCTTAACATATCTACTATATTTAAAAAAATTTGAAATGGATAGATTTATAAAAAAAATTATCTATTTTCTGAGAAATAAAATAGTAAATTATGGAAAAAAAAAAACCTTAGTCTTGACGAGTAATATTTTTTTTTTGCGATAACTACATTATGTTTTTAAGCTTATTAATTCATTTAAGTTCTGTAGTAAAGTCATAAGAGGCTATATTTATTTATTTTTCATATTTTACACAATAAATATTTTTCATACAATTTTAAATCTGCTCGGTTATCTCCTGAAGTTATGAAAATATTGCAGCTAAATGCCAAATGCCTATTAGCCCAGTCAAATTAGAAAAATCAGGGGAAATAATCCGTGTAGTTTTGAAAATTGGTACAATTCCTTACGGTATCCAGATGAACATACTAAAAGTACATTCATTTTTACTCTACGATCAATACTTTAGGAACTACAGGCTGTGTAAGTTTACAGAGGCAAAAAAAAAATTAGACGATTTAAGCAAAGGGTGTCGTTTTTTTCGGCGTTATTCATCGCCATTTTTAGTTTAGAATAAGCAAGCTTAGTCATCTGCCGACCTAACATAAAAAAACCCCATGTCGATCCATTGAGAATTCTAATTTAAATTAGTAAAATTGTATAGATACCAGATTGCAATAAAACATAGTTGAATGCATTGCGTTTCATTCAACCCATGTGAAATGAATAAGGATTTGGTCCAAGTAAATATTTGGATAGTGCACCTCATAATATTGCTCTGTCCGGGCGTGGTCACGCCCACACAGAGCCAACAAAGAGGAGATAGGACTTCGCCAAAACTGCAAATTGTTATTTCCAGACGATTAAGTTTTTTCAAAAATCTTTTCGATATATTTATAGTATATTGTAGGAAGCCAACGGATTGTGTACCGAGCCACTATTAATCTTTACACAAAGATTCTAGGTTTTTATTATGTTTGTGGAATGTGAAAAAACGACAACTTTGTTGCTGATTCGTCGATACAAGATTTATCTATAATTACTAGCTGTGCCCGCGACTTCGTATGCGCCTGTATTTACTTCTTTTTTTATAAATCACAGGAACCTAACCTAAGATTCCTAATATGATAAGATATAATACTTATCAATAATAACAAACAAACCCGAAATAATAAACATTTTTTTACCAAGTATGAATAATGAATACCAATGGATGAAATAATCGGTTTAGTAGTGGTTTCGCACTATTTTGTTTCGTACGAATTATGCGAAGAAGTGACTTGGTTTTTATAGAAGTTAAGAAATGTAAGTACTGTCGTGTATGACAATGTAATTGGTAAAGTAGGTAAACCGAAATATAAATAAATTACTGTTTTAAACATGAAAAATTTATATTATTAGTGTTTCTCTTTTTTATTTATTTATTAATAATAGGTTTGAGTCGGCATTCAGCCGTTCAGGAAAGACGAAGGCGCATTAGACTTTCCGTCTCCATGCGAAGCAAGATTTACGAAGGCAAAGATGTTTCGGTTATCATCAATGGTTTTTATTGTTACTCGCCGGAATATTTTCTATCAATATTCGCCATTTATTATCTCGTATCTGAATGGCTTGTCGCATCGCGCCCAAACAAAGCTTTCTGAGGTGCACAATACCAGTTCCACAAGACCTTTAATGTTCCGAGCGATTCCTCGGAAATGATCCACCGTTTGGAAGCAAGAGAGAAACAGGCCGGGTCCAGTTATGATGGGGAACGCATTATAATACGTTTAATGGCCTGTAATGAATGACATAACATCCATAAAGCGACAATACGGCCACTCGAACATGCCCCTTTATAATAAACACTTGATTTATAGCTGAACACCGCGAAAAGCAGAGCAATCTTTTGCACGTGTGGAGAAACGCCTACAGTATACAAGGAAAGGTGGAATGTGTGAAAAATATCATAATTCATTCTAACTTCATTGTTAGAATGAATTATGATAGAATTGATGGTAGAAATATGGGCGTTATACCTATATGGCAAACCAGTTGCATGTAAGTTTTAAGCAGAAATTTAGTCCTAAAAAGATTTCCAAAATGATTCCCCAAGAAATAAATAATATAATATAATAATAATAAAAAATAATATAATATAATAATATAATATAATAATACGGATCAGTAAGTTGAAGTGGCAGTGGGCAGGGCATATAGTACGGAGAGCCGACGGCCGCTGGGGCCGCTGGGTCAACGGTGGATCCAGGCTGCTTCTGACCGGTCCTATTGGAAAGTTATGGGGGAGGCCTATGTCCAGCAGTGGACGTCCTGCGGCTGAGATGATGATGATGATGAATAATAACTTTATTTCAGACATGTGTCTATAGCTTTATGTTAAAATATACACACTTACATATTACACAAAAAAAGTCAAATAAATAAATTCTATGTACATATTATAAAGCATTTATGTTTCAAATTAAAAATAAATTTTAAGAAAAGACAAGGCTACTTTATTTATGTAAAAATATGAAGTATAGGTGACTATTTTAATGAATTTCTTTCAATTTTGATAATTTTAAAATTGCAATTCACATATACCTCTGCAAATACAGTTTCTCCCAAAAACTTTATTGTACTCATTTTATAATTCAGAATACTGATGATAACTAAATCGGGGGATACTGTTTGACGCTAATAAGTTATACAAAATTTAATTACACCACTCAATAGCTAAAGGATTAAAAGTTTTTCGGTATATATGGTATATTCGAGTGCATTGGATATAATCATATCCAACGCTCAAATAAATTATTACTCGTAACGCACACATATTCACATAAAACCTTTGATAAATATACACCATAAAACACACGGCCGTGTCCACGACACAGCCACATCGTATTTTTGTGCTATTTAACTCGCTCGCTTCTATCATCATCACCACCATCATCTGAGCCATGATACGTCCACTGCTGGACATGGTACTCCCTCATACTTTTCCAAAAGGTCCGAGATCACAACGAGGGATAGTGGGTGGACAAGACGTCCTACGCTACACTTGGTGGTTCGTGGCCTCCACTCGAGAACCTTCCGGCTCCAGCGGCCGTCGGTTTTTCGTACTATATGTCCTGCTAATCCGCCGGCTTATGTCGGTATCTTTCGTTCGTCTGCAGATCTCCTCAATCCTGATTCGATCTCGCAGTGTAACCCCGAGGAAAGCTTCCCAATTAGCAGCTTGTGAATTCCCTCAATGTAATCGACCCATTAGATTAAACGAAGCATTTTCTTATTGTACCTAGTAAAGTATACGATATAAGCAATTACATACCAACAAAAGATGCAGCAATAATACAAGACGATGTTAGATGTTTAAAAAACGCATTTCGAAATTCAAGTAACACACCCTTCAATGCCCTTGAAGTGCACCCATCACGGAACATATGTTTGATCAGACCGTATTTGCTCTTTTTATTTCGCTTTGTCGAGATAACGATCCCTTTGGCCGCGCGGATTCCACAATGCACAGACAGATGTCCAAATTTTATCTCACTTTTTTAAAAACGTCTTAAGCCTCCAATAAAAAGTTTAAAACTTATTCATACCGTACAACACCTACGTAACAAAGTATTGTCAGCGATTAGACAATGGCGGGGTAAATGCAACGTGAAATCTCTTGTGTAACTTATAATCCACTTAGAGGCATGTAGTCGCTTTTTGTCCAAATAAAGGTACGGTTCATTGGTTTGTAAAAAATAACGCTGCGGGGCACCTTATGTGTGCAAACAGAGGCTGATTTGAGGGGCTACGATAGTGTATTGCAGTAGAAACTACAATCAGTTTGTTATACCGACTTTATGATTCATAGAATTGTTTATTAGGAGAATTTTGATGGGAAAATGTTTTTTATATTTCCACTAATTTTATAAAATCAAAAATATATATGGCTTGGAATATGTATTTGTGAATTAACTCTTTTGGTTACCACCGTATAGACGAGGATCGAGTTCATCCGCATTACCGCCCGTTCTACGTTTTATTAGGATGAAAAGCTATATTCATATTATATATTATCGGTAGAATACTGTTGCATTTTTATAAATTTTACATAGTATTTATTATACCTATATGCCAATATTCTAACCTAATGGGTATAGAGAATCTTTATTCCGCGGATGTGAAAACTTTGAAACAATGTCTCCTATGATGTGTTTCCACCTTGCTTCATTATATTCTGGTGTTGCTTGTGTCTTTAGGCGATGGTAGCCACCTACCGTCCAGTGGACCATCAGTCTGCTTGCCAATAATATGCCTTTATAATATAAAAAAATTATTAGGACCGAAATTAAATTCATATATCGAAATTCATATATCCTTTGTTTTAATAAAGAATATAATAATTATTAGTTTATTGGTATAGTCTACAAGTGAATTAAAATTGCAACAAACCTTTAAAAAGTTTTTCATCTATGCAAATGAATAAATTAGAAAAATAAATAAACAAAAGAGAAGCTGGATATACAAAGTATAGTGCTAATATTAAGGTTTAATGGGTTCGCATGAGCTCGGCTGCTAAGCCACGAAAACCATCAGTGTTACGACGCAGAATAGAATGTCAGCAAGTGATATATGGTTAAAGCCAGAAAAGGCCATTTGACCACAGAGTCCGACGCCATTCAACACAACCTTCAACACTTTTTGTCACCTTGCTGCACAAAAATTCAAATGCAGTAGGGTAACAAACACTATCTATATTAAACTAAAAGTATGTCAAGAAATTTGTGTGTTTCTTACTTAATTATGAGTGGAGTAATATTTAGGTTAGATATAAATCTAAATTTAGAAGATTTATAGAAGAAAATAGCTTAGGACAGAAATAATGTTCTGGATTAAATTATAAACCATTCCAGCATCAAAGGTTCCAAGCCACATTCCAACCTTTGGCCAATTATACAATAAAAAGGTGTTGAAGCAAAAAATAAAATAAAACTAGTAATGATTAGTTATTTATTTAACTCATAAAACTGCTTAATCATAGCGGATGCTTAAGTTATAAAATAAACCTATGAGTTTATGAGTTAAATTTCAGTTTTCCAGTTTTGGCTGTGTGTCAGTCAGTCGTCAGTCAGGACAAACGATAAAAGGTAAAAACATTATTCACTGAAATGACGTTATCTGCCAATAAAAGTCGTGTCAAATCTGTTCTGCTTCTCGTAATGACTTCAAGTATCTTCCCACTTTCTTTAAGGATAACATAGTAATCTGAGCAATATAAGGCATTACATTATTCAGATTTCATACTTTTTAAATTATTCAGATATCTGTGATTCCGTATTGATGTTTACTCGTATATACTGGTTTTTATAGTATACTGTGTTGATCATATATGAGCTTCAACGTTAATATCTTGTTCAAAATTGATTTATGCTGTTAAATAGTTGGATTTCATGTGATTTATCCTTTGTCCATAACATAAAGGTATAGAAGGAAACGCTTGGGAACTCTGTTTGCAAGTTTTTAGGTTTACAATAAATTGTAATTGAATAGAATTTTGTGGGCACTTGTGTGCTATTTAAGGCGTAATGATTTATGATATATTTTTATCGGCTTCTTAAATAGCCACATTAGCTAATATTTTAGGTGTATTGGGATTTACTTGGGGAATTGACATTGACGATTTGACTGACGCTTATATGAAATGTCTATACCTATCTCTATTTAACTATCTCTATACATATTATAAAATAAAAAGGAAAGAAGCTAATTTCTTCGAGACCACCTAACAGATTTTGATACAGTTTTCACTAATGGAAAGAGCGATAAACGAGGAAGGTTTGTGTAAATTATTTGCAAAAGAAATTGCATCCGTGCGAAATCGGGATCGAGTCGCTAGTAATTTATATTTACGTGTCGCCTATGATAAATCGCCACTTATTTCTAATTAGCTGGAACCCGCGACTTCGTCCGCGTTGAAAAATGAAAAATATAAATGACAACAAAGTACATGAGCAATATAGCGCCTGACATATATCAATCTTCATTGCTGTTTAATTTGCCAGGCATAGATTTTTAGATGAACATTACTTTTTTTTCTGAAGGAAACCTATGTCCTTTTGTGTCCTTTTTTGTATCCCTGACAACATGTACCTAAGCAAAATTTCATGATGATCGGTTGAATAGTTAAGGCGTGAAAAGATAACAAACATACATTGCACATTTATAATATTAAGTGTGGATTCGTCTTAAATAATTTAGCGTAAAACAAAAAAGTTATTTAACTTAAACTTAAAATACTTAACTGAGTGAACAAATCCAATACAAATCTGGATTGAGTTGGCCGCGACGAAGTTTATGTCGCGGGATATCAGTTCCCCGACTTTACCCAATAAAGGGTAACCCGTGATCCGTTAAGTAAACAGAAAAAAGGAAGGCTTGCGCGGCCCGCGAGGCGACGTAACGAGTAAATCACGGGTAAGCCCCAATACGCGGCGCGCCGCCCGGCATTGCTCGCTTAAGCCTCTAACCCCTTTAAGTTCACCTTCCGATATATCCCCGCCCCGGCTGTGCCGGATAAGCGACTCGTGTGTCTCAATGTTTCTTTTTAGTGAGACAATACGACCTAATATAGGTAACAAAGCCTTTAACTTCTGATCTAACTTTAAACTCAATTAAATAGACACAGACATTAGATAAATACCCATTGACGTCGAGCCCGTTGGATGAGTGGTTAGGGTGCTTGTCTGTTTTAAGGTTCCCGGGTTCGATTCTCGCGGCAATGTCAACTTTGGAAATGAACTTTTCAAAGTTGAATCTGGTCTGAATTTGTATAGTAGTGACAGGGAACTCTGCGTTTCGCAGTCATTTGGGCTGCAGTCTGGAGGCAGTAACCACCTCCTTACAGAATACCACCGTGAAATATTAGCATGTGTGCTTTTGTGTTTCAGTGAACCAGTAAGGGATGCTATATCCCATTTCCCTATCCCTTCCCAATCTCTTAACCCTACTGTAATCAGCAGCGCACTTGCAGTACCTTTGGGCTTGTGTGCCACTACGACAAATGACTAAATTATAGCTTTCTTGTATTAATTCTTTTCAACATTAAGGGTTCTTGTAATTCCACAAAAAATATTGTGTTCTTGAGTTCTTATTTGAAGCCTAATTATGGTTATCTGAAAGTTAGGGAAAAATATAAAAAAATGATTGCACCTATTTTTTATTGTACCTACTTTGGAAGTAGCACGCGAAGCAGTGGCATATGAGCAGCCCATTTATCGTTTTCTGGGGTTTCCTGGGGTATTAAGCAGTATATTATCTGAGATATATCGGCTGCTCTAATCTAGCTGCTGGCTATAAAAAAAATCATGCCCAGTGTATAAACAGCAGACTTAAGATCACATAGGTTTCGTTTAAGTAATATAAGGGTCATAAAACTGGAACGAGCTTCGTAATCGGTTGGTTCCCGCACTGGCGCACCGACTCCGACCTCACTCTGTGACCCCGCATCACCAAACTACTTTTGGGAACAGCCTTTACACAAATTGATTTTAAATGGCGATTTATTTCCGCCTCATATCGCCGGTCCGATCTTCCTATGAGTTTTACGGGCGGCTTTACGTGGGGTTAAAGAAGTCGAAGTTATAAAACGGTTTATTTCTTTTTGGGACGGCACTTTACCGACCCTCTAATTATACAGGATTAACTATACGACCCAATTACACTTTATAAAGATATCTGGCTTTAATATACTATAGCAGCTTACATGTAGAATGTAATACGCTAAATTTATTTTATAGGTTTATCATCGATATATAAGATTCTTACAGCAGATTCTTCTTTCATTTGGTATTGCAGACTTCTGATGTTGATGGTCATAAGTTAAGATTAATCAATAATTTTAACTTATGACCATCAACATTCATGACAACCAAGCATTCAATAGATTAGATGTTATTGATTCACCCGATGAATCACCGGGGGGCCGCGCGAGACTTTGAACTTGCAGTTTCTCCTGATATCATATTGAAAATATTTGTGTAATTGACATAGCAATAAAATTTCGATCAGGTTCCGTAATTGATTGAACGCCTTTATCGCGATAGTGAATGTTATTTTTTTGGTTTGATAAAGGCAGCTTAATTTTTCCTTTAGTGTTTAGGAATTGGATTTATCTGTGTCTCCATACGTGTGAAATCCACACCAGGAGATACCATGTCATTAAAGTCCATGTTTCTTGAAATTTACACTTCTAAGGAACCGCTTTCACCGTACTTTTAACATCGTATGCGAATATAATGAAATGAAATATAAAAGAGGCAATAAAATACGAGAGAAATGGCGGAAACAAAAGCTCTGGCAGTCCAAACGAGTTAAAAACTAAGAGTACGTATACAACTGCGAATATTTTTTATGGAATTCCATACAATGGGTGATATTTGAAATAAAAAGTTTAGCTTTGACTGTGTTTCACCCCTTTGCGAATTTGTGCAATTACTTTATGAGCTCGCGTTCAATGGAGAGTTTTTTTGTCTGAGTTTACGACAGCACAGGGATCGTAATGTGGCCAGTTAAGTGTGAGGATGCCAAAGCTTTCTACGTGCTTTCGCAGTTATTTTTTAACATGATCATTTAACACTTAGCAGTCATAGGATTCATAACAATTAAAAATACCTAAGACTTCTAGTATAATTATTCTTGTGTAGAAATGTGAGATTTTATTTGTCTTTTTATAGATTTTCTTGGGATGAGATTTTTAAATAGATCTTTAACCTGGTTATGCAAACTAAAATATTTTCATATTTGCTTCACCATGTTTGCTTATACTGTTATCCTATGATAAACATACTATAAGTGAACATTTGTTATTTGGTATATTGTATGTTTCTATTCAACTAACATCTACCTGTAAATTTTCTCAATAAAAAATAAGTAATTAAAGATCCTCTTAACAAGATTACGTAAGAAATGCAAAGAAATTTGTAGAAAATTATTTTATACTCTATCTATAAATTTGTATAAGATGCACCGGAATTGAGATCTTTTTAATTTACAGTTCCAAACAAAATATCAGCGTTGTGACCTACTTCACTATATGTTATTTCACAGGTCACAACATGCTGAGTCAGGAAACCATTTTCTGGCTGCATTGACATATTATTATCACTATTCTGTGCTTTGTGCTTAAAGAAAATCAACAAAACAAAATGAAGAAAAAAAAAATTTGAATTTTACAGCTACAAGAAATTATTCTATAAAAACTGACATACATTGTTAGGTAGTTAAAAAGTAGTTTAAATAAATTAAATTAATGTAATTCTCTCATTTTATGAATTTCACTAATATATAAGTACTTAAAAATATTCAAAAACTAGCGATCCGCTCACACAGGTGCATTCTTTTCCATGTTGCTGAAAAAAAAAAGAATATAATATTAAAATCTTCTTGGTTTAACGATCTTTTCATCAGTGAAAACCGCATGAAAATCCGTTAAATAGTTTTTGAGATCATCGCAAACATACATACAGACATATAGACATACAGATGTGGCGGGGGACTTTATTTTATAATATGTAATTATATAGGTACAGTTGATTACAAAATTTTATAATAATATTGTTTAGATTTATTTTATTTTTATTTTAGATTGATCAACTATGTATCTTTAAACTACTGCTTTAGCAGGTTTAGAATTATTTTGAGTTATTGTAATATGGGGAGTCCAGATTTTCGATCTCCGGTCATGTACGGTCAACTTGGGTTTAAGATCGCTCGATGTCGCAACGAGATTGCACCGTTACGGAGCCAGCGTGGTCGAACAGAAACTATCGGCTAATAAAAATCCTAACGGTAACCCCTCGGCGGCGCTTTTGCCGCCGAAAGGTTTAACTTTTATTGCACATTGACTTTCCTTTACCGACACAACCCCTACGTAATTGCAAGGGTTGAGCACAAGAATAGAAATTTTGCACAAAAAACGTTTTATTGTCAATGCTTTTTTTACAAATTGCACAACTCTTGCAAAATGCTAAAAATATATTGTTTTATTGCATAACAAATTTTAAATTGCGACAATAGAAAAGTAATAAAATAGGTACAAGTTTTTTTTGCAACAAGATTATTTACCTACACTAGTGTTCTAGTGTCGAATTTTGACCATAATCAATTCGAAGGTGAAAAAAGCCATTTCTAATTTATTTTATTGATAATACTCATGCTCGTCAACAAATACTATAAAAAAAATTAAAATCCATTGATAAACAGGGGAGAGTAACGCACTGAACTGTTTTTCTTCTTCTATTTATATAGAAATTATTTAGAGTTGGGCAGCCATAAAATATTTACTATATTTTATTTTATTATTTAAATTATTATAAGAGTTTTGGATTTTGAATTGTTGCTTATTAATATCTATATACATAATATAATACGAGCCGTGTCAGTATATCAAATACTAAAAAAACAATACACGTTGTACCTACTTTATGTTACCGAGGTCAAAAAATATTTTAATTATAGTTTGTATACTATTTAGTGATTAGAGAATTCGCACGCACATAAAAACTATTTTTACAACAATTACGTATACGATCGACCGTCACCACTTAAAAGTAGAAGTTATAATAAATCTAAGCTCCCAGCAGGAGTCTTTGCTGGAACGGCAATGCAAAGCAAATCTTAATCGCTTATACAATTTTTTGCTTCCGTGACATTTCTTGATTGAGACATTTTTGACCGCAAAGGCTTTACAGCGGGGGGTTGCGATTGACAAATGTTTTCACCTTCCGAGTAAGCCGATTGAAGGCGACAAACACATCGTTATATTTATACTAAGTGTAGCAGTGTTGAGACACTCTTTCTTGTTATTCATTAGTTACCTTACGAAGCTAGCAATAAAGACTAAATTTGATTAGTTTAAATTTTGTAATATGATGTGATGCTATTTGAAGTTAAATTGTGAGAAAGTTGACAATTATTGTCTGCAAATAAAGATTTTGCGGTCAATGTGTTGTTACAATTGACCAAGTGATAATAGTTATTAAGAGCGACTGCAGGTAATTCGATTCATAAATGCTGCAAGTGAATTTTGTCACATGTATTTTTTTTTAATATGTAAAACTACAGTTTTGTGTATATGTAAAATATTTTACTAATTTTTTTTCAACTCTAGACGAAAATAAATAATTTTTCTCATAAACTAAGTCTGACCCTGATATACAAATAATATTTGTAGAGCAGAACAGTTAATAATTAGTGCAATTTATAAATTAAGCGAAATATTTGGGACATTATAAACATCATTTTTGTTTAATTTACACTTTGAAGAATTTTTTAATAACAGTTTTTCTTAATTTCATTCTTACCCACTAAAACCATTCGTCTCATTATAGCGCTTGGTTTTATTCCTGAAACCGAAACAGTGTCTTAAAATATAATATATAATAATAGGGCTCTCTGTATTTTCTTATGATATATAAATGATAAACAATTTTTTAAAGAAACCTACCAAAGAAACTGAAAATAAATAATAAATCGTTTGGATAATTTAATAAATGACTTTACTGTCTCATGTTTATTTTTAATATTTTTCACATCAAAAATGTTTTTAGTTTTTGAGTCACTGTTGAGTTTTCGCAAATACTCGTACAAACTACAAATTATTCGCCTTAACAAAAAAAAAATCGACATATATAAAGTTTTACAAAGTTCTTCATCTTATCAAATATAACAATAGTCGTGCTATTTTTGTACTGTGCTCAATCTACTATTTTTGTAGTGGCAATACATTTAAATGACTATTAAGATGAACGGCGTAAACAATAAGAAGCAATTAAGTGAATCTTTAGGGTGATTTTCAAAAATAACTGCTGTTCAAATGTTCTCCAAAATTAGTGTTAATTAGATGAGGTTCACATGGAAGTCTTACTTTATTCATCATCACCATTTCAGCCGTAGGACGCATGACATTAGGTCTCCTCCATAAATTCCCAATAGGACCGGTCAGAAGCAGTCTGGATCCGTTGAGCCTTATATGGTCATCTGTCCATCTTGTGGGTGAAAGTCTTACACTGTGCTTGCCGGTCCGTGGTCTCCACTTGAGAACCTTCTGGCCCCAACGGCCGTCGGCTCTTAGTACTATATGTCATGTCCACTGCAACTTCAACTTACTGATCCGCCTGCCGCCTGCTTATAAACATAATAATAACAATAATATTTATTGTTTTTTTTTTTATAAATTTAACATTAAGAAAGAAAAGAAATACACGTGAATAATAATATCTTCACACATTCTACAGTAACATCTAGTTCCACACTAAACAACCCATGCTTGTATTATGGTTACATATACAAACATCCATGACTCAGGTACAAAGGTGAATGTTAACACATAGACATTTCCCTAGCGGGATTCGAACCCGCGATCGTTTGGTTAACAGCTAGGGTTACTAGGCTCTTGACCAAACATGTCGGTAACTTTGTATGTACGTCTACGGATCTCCTCATTCCTGAATGGATTTTACAGTGTAACTCCTCCATAGCACAGCTCAACATAGCTCCAACAACAGTCAACAGTGGCGGCGCCATCGTCGTGACAGCGATAAAGATGAGAGGCGATGTCCAGGTGATATTTTTTATTTTTAAATATAAATTTTATATAATAAATATAAATTTTATAACAACTTAAAACATTAAAAGCAAGATGAAGTAAAATCTGGGAAACTTTAAAAATGATTTCTTTTTAAATGGTTTCTTATGAATCATGTAACCCCAGCTTTATTGGACAGCTAATAAGCAATATAGCATTAGGCGACACACGAGGGTGGATTTGGCGACCGGTGGCGACCGGTGGCGGTACGGGTTCAGAAAGCGGCGTGCACTCATAAAATTTTATCGCTCCTAATGGGTGCCTGCTCTGATTTGTAGGGGCATCGATGTCATGCCAACCTGCTTACATCCAATGTCGACACTTTTTCCTATCACCACAATTCACTAACATTTCTTTTTTCTCGCGTCAAATAAATCTAAGAACGTGTTATACCTGATCAATTTGTACATGCTGTTATGTTTCGGTGAGTGAGTAAGGGATGACAGAGCCTATACTCCATCTCTTCCTTATCCTTAATCCTTCTATGGTCGGCAGCGCGCTTACAGCACCTGTGACGTTGCTTGTGTTATAGGCAACTGTAGCAACCTACCAATCAAGTGGACCAAAACCAAAATATATTATAGTAGCTGTTGCACGTGGTTTCGCCCGCGTAACTTTATAAAATATGGCCTATGTTACTTGCTGACACTCGTAATATAACTTCCCAATAGTGAAAGAATTTTTCAAATCGGTCCAGTAGTTTCGGAGCCTATTCAATGCAAACAAACAAACAAACAAATCTTTCCTCTTTATAATTTGTATGTAGATGATAATTTTCTAAACTACACATCCGATATACTATGTTAGGTGTTATATGCCATTTATCTGAAGGTTTCTGCCATTTGTTTATGAAATCGAATAGGGCCATAAAGTATTTTGGGACTTAGTTTTATGGTCCCTAACGAATTGATGTTCAAAAAATGTTCACCAAGCAAATAGAAGTCGGAATTTTTGAAACTACATATATTATTATATAGGTAGATAACGAAATAGTGCTCCCAAGAGTGTAAGGTGGAATTCCATTGGTAATCGCATACATTTATGTCAGCCAAACGCATTATTCGTATTTATAGTTAAAAGATGATTCCGTTGAAACGGAGCCAAATTTCCGGCGCGCTTTCAACAGAATTTACAAAAAGCGCCATAAATTGGCAAATAATCCCCCGCATAACGCAACCTTTGTTTGGCCACACGTGCTTTTAATATCTGGCTCGTATCGCGAATGCAACAAAAGCCGGATTCTGTCTTTGTATGCGGCCAAATAAAGTAAACACTCGTTAAACTTCCTTCGCGATCGCGGGAATACGAAAAGTACCTATATATACGTGTTAATAAATTTTATTAAACGATATCCGGACAAAGGAGGCATTCAATTGTCACCATGACAATTGGCCGTGTCGAATTTGTCATGAAACTGTACTCTTTGTTTGAGTTTGAAAGCCGTGAGAGAAGGAAGAGCTTCCGGTGTTGGTGTACTGATCGATGCTCAACGCTCCGAGCGATATCTTCACAGCGATGATACATTTTTTTCAATGTTTGTTTTTTTTTTAGCATTCAACTCGAATTTATACGTTCATTGTTGTGCCCGTGAGTGTATTAATACTTGCTTTATGTATCTATTTTTAAAATGTACTTTTTTATTGAACGTTGCTGTGAGGGTTAATGAATCCATAACTATTTAATACTAGTGACACGGCCCCGGTTTCGCCCGGGGTGCAATATTTATATATATGAATCTTCTCCGTTTATCCCTCTTTCAATAAGTAAAAACCGAATTAAAATTGGTTTACCCATTCTCGAGTTTTTAAAGCGTACACTAACCAACTTAATATTTATATATATATATATAAAAAAAAAGATTATACTCGTAATAATATGACTGGAGTAAATTTCGGAAACAAAACATAAACTTCACAGTAATACCGCGTTGTGTAAAAAAAAAAAATTCGGCCTAATAAAGAATTGTGCATTGTAGTAACAAAAATCCGGTGGACATTTGGGCAAAGAGAAAAAATCCGTTCCATGTGTCGATAGACGCATCGACGAGCGCCGCGGGGCTATGATACGTGAAAATAGGTAAAACCGCGCCGGAACAATCGAAGCGAACTTATAAAATATGTATTCTCATGCTGGCTTTTCAAACTTGCACTCGTACTATTTTGACCGCGATCGGGATTTTCGAAGCGACAAACGAACGAAAATCCACAACCCAGTGCGGGTACCGAACTGGCCAGACTTTACAGAAAGAATAGCTTTTTGAATTTCCTTTTAAAATTCAAATCAGCTCTCTAAGTTAGGGTTTAGGTTTAAACTTAGCGGATAGCATGCCCTCATTGTGCTTTGGTGTGCTCGTCGAAAACTGAAGAAAAATCAAGTCGGAAATCCCACATACTCTCTTATGTATGAGTACATTAATATTAATACGTTTTTTATATGCAAATTTTCTACAGATACCTTCCTCGTTTATAACTCCTTACATCGTATCATACCGTTAGGTGTTACGGAGAAACAAACAGACAAAGAAAATCTTGAAAACTCAATTTTACTTTTATAAATTAAACTTTTTAAAAACTAAAAATAAAAAACTTTAACCTTGAAAATAGATTAGAGACAATTTATTGACTTTTTATAGGTACACAATTATTTATAACAAGTAATAACTTTGGAAATACTCTTTAAAATTACTCTTTAAAATTTTATTGTGAGATACTTTATAGAGAAACAATTTAAAAAGAAAAATACGTACTGGACTCTTCCCATACAATCTGATAAAATGTTGTTGTGGCAAAAATCAGAAATAGATTGACATGTCAAATTGACATGGTCTTGTATAATTAATAACTGCATCCGCCAGCGGCAGTGTGTCGCCGGACGCTAACTCGAAATGGCATTTATAACCACTCTACAACAACCTGGCACATCATTTTTAACCGTCATCGATAATTTGCCATTGTTTTGTTCGCTGACGCCACGTTTTTTTTCTGCTAAAAACCATAAAACAGATAAAGCTTTTTGTTATTTGGGTTCCACTTAATTGATTATAAAAGTTAAAGGCGATGTTCGATTGCACATTTCGGGAAGGAAACCACATGGCCAAACATTATTCACAATTATCACACTGTTGTGATGCTATCAATCAGCTATTCAAGTGTGAACTCAATAATCTACTTTATTGCTTAGCATTGACGAAAGTTATAATGAAATATTTTCTGTTAAGTCCGAATGAATTCATTAATAGAAGTCTTTGCTTTCTTAAATAGATATTTTCATTAGGTACACTTTTTTATGTTAAGGTCGAAAGACAGCATTATTTCACTTTTTTCATACAATCGTTACAAATGAAACAAATCTCACGATCATGTTACGATCCGATACAGATAATTGAAATGAGACAATATAGTACTTTATTTTTTTAATTAAACTTTAACGGATGATATAAATTAATTCTGAAAAACGTTTACAAAAAAAATATATTGAAACTTGCTTTCCAAAAAATCCGATTATTCATAATATAATGTTCACCTAACTTAAAGCTTCATTACTAAAAACCTTTGATCGCTACAATAACTTGGCAGTTAGTTAGTACCGAATTTCAAATGTTGGAGCTACACAAAGATCAAATAAACAAAGCAAGTCCGGTAGAACAGTGAGTAAAGACCCGTCAAATCCTTGTATCCATTGCTTTGCGCACGATCCAAGCAGATGTATGACCGCCCGCGCCGATACAACTGGCCTTTAGTGTTGTGATGTCTCCTTATTTATTTTAGAGTTACTGGGAGTCACCTCTTTACTCATTGAGTTATATTTAAATGCGTTACAAGCAATGGGCGCCGCCAAGCGGCACTCAATGGAAATTCCAAAATTGCACTCGTTTATTTACATAATGACACTAGCTGGCTGGTGTCCGCGACTTCGTCCGCGTTCAAAATGTTATATAGCCTAAAGCTTTTCTCGATAAATGGACTATGCAACACAAAAAGAATTTTTCAATTCGAACCAGTGTGTTCCTGAGATTAACGTGTTCAACCAAACAAACTCTTCAGCTTCATAATATTAGTAAAGTAAAGTATAGATTAAAGTTTAGAGCCACTTACTTAGGTAGAAAAAAATATGGTAGAAAAATAAAAGCAAGTTTTTCTCGTTAAACGCTCCTTCCATTAGTGAAGATCAAAATCCGTTTGGTGGTTCAGAAGAAGTTAGCGGTAAAACCGATACAAGCATCGAATTTATTTTATAACTAGCTGTTCCACGCGACTTCGTCCGCCCAACTTTATAAAATATGGCCTATGTTACTCGTTGATAATGTAGTTTTCTATAGGTGAAAGAATTGATTAAATTTATCTAATAGTTTTTGAGTTTATTCATTACAAACATAATATAAAAATGACGTGTCACATGTTCCTCCGTGATGAACTCCTAAACTACTGAACCGATTCTGATAAACTTCCTAACTATGTGTAATTTGGTCCAACTTAAAAGACAGGATAGTTTTTATTTTCAACCCGGGCGAAATCAGGAGCGGGCCACTAGTATTAATATAAATATTAGTATGTATATTGTATAGATATGTTTTATCTCAAGTTAGGTGACAATTTACTTTTTAAGTGTTTCCATTACGATACGCGGAAGTCTCTCAGTGATAATCCATGTTTTTTTTTTTTTAATTAATTTAGAACGAAATGCGCATTGACATTTTTATACTTACGAATTTTGAGAATTATTTTCTTATGAGGCAAATATAGTACATCACTTTACGCATTAGTCTTTATGGCTTTCAAACTGTAGTGGCTTTAATGCAGTGGCCAATAGGAAGCCCAATATAATAAATATGTATTTTTCCTTTTTGTTTATTCATTTAACACTCGAAATATGATAGAATATTTAAACCTAATTTAAAATAGAACAACTCCTAAACATATTTTAAGGTTCCACTGCACATTAACTTTATTATTTCTTTTTCTATGTAGGGCTACTATGTAGGGATGGCTAAAATAACTCCACCATTTTCCTATAAAACAAAACAAGTAGCGCCCTCTAACTAAAGTGTGCGTTCAAAAACCCTTTTAACGCCAGCGATCGACACAAAAGCGCCTCATCAAATGTCCATCTCCCGGCCTACGCCTTTGCTTCTTTGTTTTGTCGCGCAAGCGGCTGTTAACATAGTATCGCGACAACGGTAGGAATTTATTTAAAAAAAAATAAATAATAATATCATCCCTTTTCTAACGTTGGAAAATCCTCTGATTACCTGGCAGTGATAGGAGACGCTGCGGGGTTATGCCGGACTCCTACCGGCTAAAACCCAACGACTCGCCCCGTAGATGGGCGAGGTCGCGGGGACTTTATGATATGACACGAATTATCCTGCCCTATAATTAGTAGCAGGGCACACTGCTTTTAGTAGTCAATTGGGCAGCCCTTCTGGCGGTAGCAACCACCCTCTCGGAGAGTACCATTGTCAAATAACATGTGCTGTTTCAGAACTCACTTTCCTATACTAAGATCGGCAGCGCACATGTAGCAACTTTAGCCTTTTGCTTGTGTTTATAGGCGACGTCAGCCACCTACCATCAAGTGGACCGTCAAGTGGAAACTCAAAAACTACTGCACCGATTTTCATGCGGATAGAGTGGTTCTCGTGGAGGTTTTATTATATAATTTGTTAAGTTTTTGTATTTGTATTTGTATACGTACTGTTCCCGAGTGATCGTCTAAAAATATAAACAATTGGGCGCCACTCTCGCGTGGCGGCGCCACCGTCGTCACAGCGATAACGATGTCAGGCGTTATTACTCATATATTTTCTTTTTCAACGCGGACGAAGTCGCGGGCACCAGCTAGTTAAACTATAAAATGCAAAGTAAATAATATAAATGTCGCAGATTCCACGCTTTAAGCCATGCTTTACTGTGTCTGCAGCAAAAAGACTAAGAGTACGTGCTGACCCGATCATTAAGTAGATTGATGGCACCTGGGCGCAAGGCTCGAGCGATAAATAGTGGCGATTCCGGTAATCCAGGCGGCGGGCGGGCGGCTGCCTGCCGATGGCATCCATTCTCTTTATTGCACCGTGCTTTATAGCAGGCCAGGCGGCTCGGTCGCCTTGATGCCTGCCTGCGAGGTGCATCTAACATATTGCCACTGCGTTTGTGATACGACCTAGGGGGAGACGGGACTCTATATCTACATATTTTATACATTCACTAGAACGAGTAGAATTAACTTAGTTGGATAGTGTCACTGGTTTTAGTATATCGCTTTAGGTTATTTTATATGTGGCTCGTGAATTTTTATGGTAAAACTAAGCAAAAACATGCATTGATTGATTATATTATCACAAAATCTACTAGTAAGAATCATAAGATAAGATTAGATAATATTAAAAAAGAACTATGGATACGGAAACTTAAAACCTAGTAGTAAAAATGATATTATTATATTTTTTTACTACTATGTACTAACACCTATGTTAGAAAATATTATTATTTTTTATTTTTAAAAATCCCTTCTCCCAAAATTGATATCAATGCCTTTCCCTCACACTTATTATTCATTCAGTTTGAGAATGTAATGTTATTAATATTACTATTTTCAATAGACTAATTATTTTAAACTTGTAACTTTTGAAACTGAATTCGTTATATAGTTTAGAGGAGTTTAATGGACTAACAAATAGTCTCGTTTCATACTAGGAAGACTTTTTATTAAAAAAATAGTCAATAATAAAAACAAAATATTCAATTTTATCACCCAGTTTTATCTCCGTAAACGGGAGCTTGTAGCTTTACGGGAAACTGCTTACTTACACGCTTACACCTGAGCAAACTGCCTTTCGAGCCACGACCCGGCACGTTTCCATAAGTTTTGACGTCACGAGAACAGCTCTCAAAACAATGTTTTAAAATCAAGTACGTTAAATAATTAAGATTTCTAAACTTTTTCCTTATCAATTACACTATTTTTGAAGTTGGATTACAAATTATATTCACAGATTTAAAAAATTGTCTGGTAAATTTAAAAATCAATTCCTACAATAATATCATAGATATTATTAAAAAAGTATTTATTAATCTATAAGTTAATAAAATTTGTTTTTAAAACTAATGCAATATATGTATGTATTATCTACAGTTTTAACTTTAATTGTAAAAGCTTATCTTATGTACAAAATGTAATCTGTCAACTGTTATTAGCTTATATACACATATAAATTAGTATCAGAAATCAGGAAATCCTAAATGGATACTAAATAATTTTTGTACATAAAAACATTAATGATGTAATATTTACTTTTACTAAGAAAATGGATCTTAATTTGTTTAATATTTTATCTACCTATCTACCTAACTATCTATTTATTGTTTATTTTATTATCTATTTATCTATTTATTGTTAAATTTACAGGTGTACCTAACTAAAGTAAGAGTGTTAAGAATTGCCCCAAGTAAAGGTATATGTTTTATTGTGAATACTGGATTTGGGGGCAAACTTTTGGAAAAGTGAATCTGGAAACATAAGTCAAAAATCTATAATAACACGTTTATTGCTCGACTGTTGGATTTCAGATTAAAATATGCATATTTTTAATATTAGTATTGTTAATGGTGTAATGGAAACTTTAGTGAAGGCGGGCGCGCGTGGGCGGGAAGCGCACTTCCGGTCAAGTCGCGGGCGGCGCTCGGCTTCCGTTCGCCCAATTTGGCCACATTCAGCCCAGAGGGGGTAAGACGTTTCATACCTATACCCCATCCCCATCCTTTGATGCCACCTCAAATTTAAACAACTTATGCTACCGCGGTTTTGTTTAAAAAAAGTACAAGAGTTCCAATTGGTTTGTAATTATGTTCAAATAATTGCATTTTTTAAATAACTATTTAAAAGTTAATACATTTTAAACCTGCTTAAATTTTATAATCTATACCAATATTATAAATGTGAAAGTTACTCTGTTTGTCTGTCTGTCTGTTATCTATTTACGCCTTAACTACTCAACCAATCATCATGAAATTTTACATAAATTGTTTGATGTATATATTGATAAATCAACGAAACGGCTTTTTGGATTTTCATTAGTAGATAAATACGAGTATAATAAAATTTAAGCGCACATGAAGTTGCATATGCTTAAAGTTCTCAATTAATATTGTTATTGAAGCCTATATCACTCACTGTAAAGTTACTAATTTGAAAGTACCATATTTCCATCGTTTGCTTTACTCAGAGCAATTTTAAAATTCGAACCGTTTGTGTGCCATTTACTGAATTGAATGTGTCTATGAAACAAGATAGCCGTCTGGCAACATGCTCACTGGTCAGCTACAGCTCATTAAGGAGTCAGAAGGGTAAAAAGTCCGGTCCCTTTACCGCTCTGCGTTTTTGTAAAAAGAGGCTTAATTAGGGCTCATGCGGCTTCCCTAAAACCCCTGTAACTTTTAATAAACGTTCGAAGAGCGTGTAACGAGTGCTGTATTATGTGTAAGTGTATAGGGAGGCTTAAATGGCTGGGTTACAAAAGAGGATATACTAATATTATAAATGTTGTACTAACATAACATTACAAATGTCGTACTACATTTTTTTAGATAAACAAGCTTTTGCCCGCGACTAAACCGATTGGGATGAAACAAACACTAAATGTTGTATAGGTTAAACCGTTTCTGAGATTAGCGTGGACAGACCAAGAGACAAAAACTGTAAAAACTAATTTTTTTTTTGACCTCGGCAACATAAGCGTTGTGTGTAGGCGGTTCGTGTAACTTCTGTGCATGTATACGAGAGTCTATCTGTATGTCTTATTTTATCTAAGTGTTCATATTGATTTGTAGATATTATTTTTAATAAGCCATATCTATATATTTAATTTTTTTACCCTACTGATCCCATGTAGTGTTTACAGATATAATAACGCTTGCAATCACAACTAAAATTCTGATTAGGGGAAGATAGTGTGGAAAAATAAGCTAACTTCCCACGTACCACGAGGTGGTACGCGTGCACACTAAACAAGTCCTCGTGGGAAGGTATTAAATATCTCGAATCAGTGCACATAGTAGCATTAGTGAATGAAGACCCCAGATTGTAGCGTACGATAATGTTGATACATGATATCATACCAACATAACACGACCTTCCCCTCTCCTCTCTGTTCTAGTAATAATATTAGAGAGCAAGGGACGCGGCTAGGGTCACATCAGTTCAAAATATCTTGGTCGTATTATTTTAATAAAGCGATGCGCCCACTTATCAGCGCCATCTGTGCGCCGATGGCACAATGACAGATCATCCCATAATGCGGACAGGAAAAAACGTGGATCATTGTCGCATTTTTTGCCCCCACTATTCCGGCTTATTGTTGCGTTGTTTAATTTTATGAGGCTTTTTAAGCAAATGATACGGTTTTATCTTTGCACATATCTACGCATGGTAAGATAGTGCGACCGGTAGTTACCTGAGTATTTTTTGTAGAAATTATGTTAATGGTTCTGTTCACGGAATTGATACGCAAGAAAATATTTTTTTCAGTTTTGTGAGAGATCGCAGATTTGTGGTGATACTGCAGTCGCAGGTTCGAATCCCGGTTGGCACACAATTTTGTTTAGTCTCTGTTGAGTCAATTTAATGTTGATAAGTAAATTATTTTATAAAGAGTGAAGGAAAACTAAGTATAATGTCGATCGCACTATCAATTATAAGCTTCATGTCTGCTTTTAAACAATCTATTAAACATTTCATCTATTGGGTAAGGATTGACAATTGTCGCTTTACATTTTTTTTTAACATTAATATAATTGTCAAAGTTAGTGAAGTTAAATGTATGGAAATCAGTAATATTATCACGCGAAAACTTCTGAAGTGATTTTGATCAAAAGTTACAGTAACACATCAGAATAACACAATATGCTATAATTATAAAAGATATGCGGACCAAATCACATGCGACAACTATGTAGTACTAGTAACATAATAATAACACAAATTATTGTCTTTAATCATAAAAAAAAATAACAAAAAAATTATTGAATGGAAACATTTTTTCTTTTTTTATTTACATAAAATAATTTAAGATTAACAATTTAGATTAATTAATTAAGATCTCAATATTAACAAATAATTTGGTACTTCCCTGACACCATTTAAATAACCTATTATGCCTGCAAATTGCAAGGAAGTTTAATTACACTATATTATATATTTAATTTTAAATTCACTGCTTCGCACAATTCTTATAGTGTAATTCCGTTTTTTTGTGATTCTTTTCTTTCTTTAATCGCTACATACATGAAAAAAATTAAAATCACCCACTTTTTATAAGCCTGATAAATAATTTCATTAATTGAAACCATTTAATTAGCTTATTATGATTTTAATGATGGTTAAAGAAGTTTATTTACACTATAAGAAAAGTCAAGTAAATCTAATTTCGAAGCGAAAAGCTTCCTGCACTGAAATGTCATTGTTTATTTTTGTTTTCGTATAATGAGTGTATAATAAAGACCCTGCCGCAGTAGCGAAGTATCAGTACAATCGGTGTCTCAATGGAGGTTATTTACATAGCAATAAGGTGTAGATAGGGTCGCGTCTCCATCTCGCCGGCACCTTATCTCAGTTATTGCCAATGTGCACGCGGCTTATGGTCGGAAAGAAAATGAACTGAGGCGTCGCGGAAATAAAGACTTCTAAACAACCTCCCGAGATTTATCCACGGATGGTAAATAGTTTCCAAACGCAATTTCATTTGGTCTAACCAATGCCGCAGTGAAAATCTCTCCGTTATACGATTTTAGTATTGATTTTATGTACCGTTTCATACTTTGTGTGTTTAATGGGAATGTAACGTGTGATTGGGATATACAGCTCCCCTGACATGAATGTATTAAGATTAGTCGCGCCGCTCCAATGCGCGGTGTAGTCGCGAATTGATAATTCCTGGCGAACAAGTAATTCGGGCAGGGGTGAGGCCAAATATTAAAATAAAAATTTATGAAGTGTGACTGCCGGTCGGGGTCGAGAGAGGCGACCGTGGCGAACCGATTTGTATGGAAATTTGGCAAAATGTCTCATTCAACGGGTGTCAGAAGCGTTATCGGCCCGAGGTGGCTTTTGACGACATCATTCTGCACATAGGACGTAAAACGCACAGATTTATGATTGTTTGCCCGAAATTTTATTGAATGTTGCGGAGAGGGACATCGTTTTATGTATCAATTTAAATTTTACATAAACATGTTTTATTACTATGGTTATATACGAATAAATACATAATTAAATTATTATGTGTAATTTGAGACCTTTACAGTGTAAAGGTCACAATAACTAATTGCAACGAATATTAATAATGAATTGCGGTTTTCACTAATAAAAAGAGTATTAAAGGAGGAAGGTTTTTATACATATCCGTGCGAAGCTGGGGCCTACCCGCTAGGAATATTATAAAGAAAAGTCGTTCTCTGCTACTGTCTCTTTCTCCGATAACTTCATCAAAAATACCGGTAGATTTTACGGTACGATTTTCATTGATGGAAAGAGAGATATATGAGGAACGTTTCTGTTGAGAATTTTGAGAAAAAAAAATATAAAAAAAAAATAACGAAGGCGGGTTCGTAATTGGTAGTTACTATAGGCATCGATAAAATACTATAGGCTTCATTCTTTTTGACAGTAAAATACAAAAATAGAAAAGCTTTCTATTCTTCTTCTATACATCCCAATAGCGTGAGTAAGTACTGAATAGAATTTCACCTAGCCATAGTCGCATTCTACTGACGAAAAAGCCATTGTCTATCTAAGGGCACATAAATACGATAATATTTATTACGGCCTTAGACAACCTGCTATTTTAATAAAAAATATCAAAATGTTTGTGTACGCTTCAAAAACTCGAAAAGTTCTGCACCAATTTTAATTCGGTTTTCACTTATGGAAAGAGGGATAAACGGGGAAGGTTTGCATATAAAAATTGCAAGGCGAAGTCGGGAGCGGGTCGCAAGTTAGATAATATATTTAAAACTAGCATTGTACAGTATTCCACCGATGTTGATATCGTTGACTGGTGTAGCCACAGTATCGACGTTGGCGGCGGCACGGGCTGTGTAGTTTGAAGTGCGGTCGACTGTAACTGCGAACCGTCATAATAATATTCGCGCGGTTCACTGCAACTGAATCGGTTGAGCTTGGTTTTTTCGCACCCATAACTGAGCCGCCTATGGTCGGCGTGAAGTACAGATAGGCAAATTTTCAATGCGCCACTTTTATTTCATGTGGGTGCTCTACAGAGCAAATAAATATTTGTTTCATATCATCGTAAACGGGACAACATTAGGTACATAGTATGTTAATAAGATTTTGGCAAAACTCTTGGGTGAATTTTTTATTTATTTGGATTGGTGAAAGGAATATTAATCTAAAAGTTTTAACATACTATGAAACAATACCTATTTTTGTTACTTATATGTTGTACTTATCTGTTGTTATTATATTATAAAATAAAATTTACCTATAATATTAATTAAAGTCGCTGACCATCACTTAAAGCATCCAACGGATTTTGATACCGTTTTCACTAGTGGAAAGATCGATAAACGAGAATTTGTATAATTTACAGAAAATATTGCGTCCGTGGAAATCTGGGAACTGATCGCTAGTTAGAGCGAACATAAAGAATATACATAAAACGTCGGAAATATTCACGAAAAAAAAAAACTTTCTCCGGGGTCACCAAAAATTATAAGTGTTTAGGGGATACTTACAAGGGATAAGTGGAACGGTTGGGAAAATAATTTATTGAAAACCAGTTGGGTTTTTCAATAAATAAAGAAAAAAACGAATATCTGTTGACAAACAGAGGAAAAAAAGTAACTACTGAACAAAGACCATATAAGTATATTGGTAGTTTAGTTCAATGCTACTGAACTGTTTAGTCACTACAAGTAACTACCTATATATGAATTGATTTTACATTAATTCTTTATATCGATTAATTGGTTTTAAAATGCCTATATAGAAATAAATACTAATGGTAATTGTTAAGATTCTTTTTTCTTAATAAACAAAAATTTTTTTTTTTACATACGGTGTAAGTCTGATACAGCTACAATTTCATGTGAGAATGAAAAAGATTATAACGTAATAAATAAAAAAAAAACAGTATAAAAGTAAAACAATGTAGAGCGACCCACGCAAAGTGACAGTAACATTTTCGCATGTCCATTCTACGAGTTCGGAGTAGAGACTCACCATGTCAATTATACCAACAGATTTTAATAAATTATTCAGTTTAATTTTAAATAGTTATTGTTAGCCCATCCAGATTACCTAAAGGAACCAAGTAACATTTAAAAAAAACCAAAAAATATTGATGGTAAGTTACACCCGAGGATGCTCATACGTTGCCTACCCAAATTGGATAAGAAGACATCGATGTTTATGGATGGGCCTTTTCCATAGCAAATAACACTGGCAAAACAATCCGCAAAATTACACATGTACTTGAGTAATTTGGTTTCATTTTGTTCGAAAGTAGCAACCAAAAGCATTAAATTATTGTAGTAAACAACCAAGACTACTAATTTCGTTAATCCCGCCGAGCAACACGACCAACCAACGAGTCCTACCTACATGAAGGCCGATTTTTACCTACAAAAATCAATCTGATTTTGCGAATTTATTTTGAAGAAGTGATTTTCTTGTTTGAAAATAACATCCATCCATAAACATCGATGGGATAAGATGATGGTAGGATTGAATATCTCTTATTTAATTAAACAATATGGCAATCGTGCTAAGTAAAGCAGCATTTCACACCGGAGGATGCGCCTTGTTCTCTATAAAGGCTAATTAATTAATTTCTCACCACGAATTCTTAAAACCGTACTGCGTGCCAAAGATACTTACTTGAATAAGGTACCTTTGCCTCTGTACGTACTATGAGGTCCGGATAAGTAGAAACTTTATCCCGAATGAGTAGAAACTTTTTAACAATCTGCCTTCCGAGGTGTTTCCATTATTTTAGCTACAATATGTTCTTCAAACGAGGTAAAAATAAATTCCTGCAGGCTCACAGAGCCCTTGCACTCCTTCTGGTGTCAGTTTTCCTGTCATCATTTTTATATAATATACTAGATAGTGCCCGTGACTTAGCCAGAGTTGAAAAATAAAAAATTCCTACTTATAGCGCATGGCAAAGCAATAATTTATTGAACCCTTATTGTAGATATAGTTTGCCAGGCGTTGGATTTTTATTTTTATGATCATACCTCGGGAACAGTACTTTTTTCTGGATGAAAGGTCCCTTTTCTGTATCGCTGACAATACAATACAACATGATTTCATGATGATCGGTTAAGTAGTTAAGGCGTGATAAGGTAACAGACGACAGACTCCACGTTGAGGCCATTCTCACGAGGCCCATAGTTAGACTATGTACTTACCTACTTATGTATTCATAATTTTTTTTTTAAATGGACTTCAGTTATGTTATGGTGAATGAATATCGTAAAAACAGTCACGTAGAATAAAACCCATCCCAAAATACAACTGAAGTATGTATATACTATTTTTAAAAAGATAATAAGGTACTACTGATTACATATTAAATCAAGTCTGTACATGTAAAATCCTGGCGTCATTGGTGCTACGCATACCTAGGTAGTGTTAATGTATATTTTAAAATATTACAAGGCGACGCTCGCGCGAGGTCATTAATATTAAAAATATGTACATGAACTCAAATCAATCAGTTGCCATATTTTGCTGTAGTCAAAATCAAAGCCTGTTCGTTTGCAGCTGCATACGTTTACGTCGCGAATGCAAATGCGGGAGGGTGCTGTGAACGCGCAGTTGGCTGCATTGTCCTCCCCTCCACCCGCATTCAAACCTCCCACCATTGACCCCGCACATCCCGCGAGAGTTTGTTTTTCGGGGCAAATAGCTATAGGCTTGATAATGGCCTCGCGAGTTGCGACCCCGCAAGAGTTATATGCTCTACTTACTTGTTTTTATTGAGAAAATGTTAATAATTCTAAGATATTATTAACACGCGGCGGCCAAGTCAGAAGCTGCGGTTTAACCGAATTACCATTTAGACGGTCTGACCATTTACCTGACGATGCAAACTTTGATTTACTCTGGGGGTATCATTATTTGAAAAGTTTTATTTTGCTTGGGATTAATAACATTATTGAGATTATCCTCATATATTTTCTGTTATTTAGATCTCTCAAGTATTTGAGAAATTTAAATTTAAATTATTTATTGATTCTTTATTGCCGTTATAGTTTTATCAGGCGTTGAATTTTTATTTTTATTTATGATACCTAATGAATTTCATTATGTATGCAAAATTTCATGATGATCGGTTAAGTAGTTAAGCCGTGAAAAGGTAACAGACAGACAGAGTTACTTTCATGTTTATAATATTAGTTAAAAGGTGTAGATAAAAATCTAAGTAGAGCAACGTAGCGTAACGGTGCATTTGGAACCGAGTGGCGGATGGGTTTTGATTTTTGTAGTTTCGTATTATTTGCGTATTTATCCGCCCGCCGCCCGGCAGATACATTTATTTGCGCCACTGTGGCCCCCTTTGGCCCCCACATTGCCCCCTCGTTCGATTGATCGCGATATCATTGCGATAATAGGAGCAGTACGATCGACGCGCGGTTCCGCCACGCTGGAAAAGGAAAAATATGGCCGACACGCCACCGAACCATAATGTCTGAAGATTCCACAATCAAAATGAAAAGGCGATGGAAATTCTTCTTCTCTTAGTGCCATCTCCTAACGGAGGTCAGTTATTATCATGGCAATCCTAACCCTCGAGGCGGTGGCACAGCGATCTGGTAGCATAGGCCATTCCATTCGCGGAGATTCTTAGACCAGGAAGTAGATAGTCTGCCCGGCTTACGTCTACCCTGTATTTTCTCTACATGATCAGCTGCAGCATGTAATAATTACTTAAGCGAATATTATATAGAAAAACTATATATTATGTATAAACCATATTTTATAAATAACTATACCTATACCTATAATTAGTTTTTTCTCTTTTATGCTAAGGCAAGAATGAGAAAGTTACTCGAGCAAGGCGAAATGCTTCAAACCTCTTCAGCGAACCTTCTTCTTACCTTTCTTTTGCTTACACTGACATTGGCTTTATAAATAAATTATTATTATTACATTTATTCATTTTCTTTAAATTCATATTAATTGTTGTTGTATACACACACTCTTTCAATTTACTTTAATCATCTTTTTTGTAAAAGCTCATTTCTCATTTCGTTTACAACAAAGGCAACAAACTCGGTACCTACGTGTTTTTCTAAGTCGTTTATTACGTGCGAAATAGCCCACTTTACTGTCTCGTATCAATAATTGTAAAACAACTTCTGGGTAAGCCGGTGGGCACAACAAACATAGACGTCGCAGGGCATGCAAATTAAAACCAACACAATACCCGTCCCTGTAGACGTATGTAAATTAACCTTCAAAACATAAAAAAGTTGTCTTTAAACGGTGATACGGTTAAACTTCTGACCAAATAATATCCGTCAAAGTGTTAATAAAAGGAAGAAAAAAAAGATTTGTCACATTATGACGCGCATACGCATCGGGTTGGTTATCAATTTAAAAGTCGGTATTATCCGCACAGTGTTAGAGGGCTGAAATAAAACATTTCAATTTGGAGATCCGGTTACGACCCCACTTTCAAATCTGCATTGTGGGTCTGCGGGACCCCATACACTAGTAGTTTTGGGGGTACAGTCGTGGACAGCGTTTTTTAAAGTTCGTGAGTTTCTTTTATTCAGTGCTACTAAATAAATCAAAACAGTTTTTCTATTAATTTGTTTAATAGGTAAAATAGGCACAGAAATTTCGAGCACAGATTTGTTTATCGTTCAGTAGAACTGAATATAGCCAAATATTTTTTTTTTTTCATGAAATAATGAAGGCACAAATAACGCAGACGTCATTATGTTATTAAATAAAAATTAGTATGTATATATATGTTTCCTATAGACTCCAAAACTGGACTAATCCAGCGGGTGATCCTGTGAAGTTTGGTAGCGATCGGATAAGAAAAATAAATGCGGACGAAGTCGTGGGCAAAACCTAGTATTTACATGAAATTGCTTAAGACGGATATTCTACATATACATAGTTTAACAAATTTAATTTAAACAAAATGAGTATTTCAAAAGTGTCATAGGTACAAAATACTTATTATCTATAATTCTTATCACTTTTGTGCTCGAATATCCCCATAGTGGGCACCTCAAAACGCAGTGTATGCTTGGTTAAGCCCGCGCCTCCCCGCTGCTGCGCCTGGGTTACAAGAAAGGGGTAGTTAGCCGCTATTGTCTCACAACCCCAATACGGTTGCATTCCTATTGAACTCGACTAAAACGTTGTATCTTAATGTTACTGATTGAGTACTAATATTAAATAAAATATCTTTGATTAGTGAATTTATTATCACTAATCAAATATTATTAAGAGGTTTTTAATATTATAAAGGGAAAAGATTGGTATTTTTGTTTGTAATGAATAAATTCAAAAACTACTGGACCGATTTAAAAAATTCTTTCAAATATTATAGAAAGCTATCAGCGAGCAAGATGGGCTATGTTTTATAAAGTTACGCGGACGAAGTTCCGTGCAACAGCTAGTTAATAATAAATTACATATTACTGAAGTCTTAAAATTGTGCAACTCGTCTAGCGGTAGTAACAATGAAATAGCAACATAAGTTTGTTCGTTATTTTGAGGCGGTACGAAGTTCGCCGGGTCAGCTAGTTATATATAATCATCACCCAGCCCTTTACCAATGTCGATAGGATAGGTACAGAGGTATATGGTATTCGTCTTGATATTGCTTGGCCTGCAATGGAACATTAGTTTATATGAATAATATTCAAACTTATACTCAATGTCAAATAATGTCAAATACTCGGTTGTACTGTTCAGCAGACGCTGCTAGCGCGTGGTGCACCATGTATCCCGCTCCGCTCATTCCCTACAAAGACACGGAACACGGAAAACACTTAGCAATGTTGACACTACACTTTAGCACTGATACTAAAATACTTCAACATTTCGCCCCGAGATATACTTAGTAATACGAATTCACACTACTTATATCATTTTTACAATCTAGGTACATAACATAACATAATTAATATAATTAAAGATTGTATATTAATAAAAGTGGACACTTATACAATCATTCAGAAACTTACAAGTAATTACAATGATCTACTTTTTGCCAGTTTTTGATCTAGTGTTCAGCAATTTTGCTCAAAAATTGGCAATCTGTCTGGTTTTGCTCAAGTTCTTCCGATGACGGCCCCCGCTTTTCACTGATCATTGAATTGAACATTTTCTAGCTATATTATAATTTTACATTAATTAAAGTTTCATTTTAAAATACAGAGATTTTTCTTCAATGTTCGATCCTCATTCTGATCTATTTAAAAGACCCGTCCGTAATTTTACCTGTGTCTTACGATTTAGACGCATAAGTGTTTCCTTCCACTCTAATAATATAACAATAAAATTCTAGTAATCTTAATAATTACTAAACACTAAACGATAAAACATTACTTAATAGTACGTCTAACAGTAGCACGCATGTAATGAATGGACGCCATAGTATTATAACCGGACTGCAAATCTAGTTTGGTAGGGGAGTGCGGCAAGTTCGGTGAGCCTCCATGGCCAGACGCTCACCACACTCGGCAATGTACGGAGCACTTGCGCATCAATAACCAAATGTAATTAATCACTCCAACATCACAACATAATTTAATTCTCAAACTTAATAGCAGTAAAGTTGAAATTAGCTTAACACAATAAAAGTTATTACGACTTATCGGCAATGTCCAAGCGTGCAGATCGCTATAACGTGTTCTTTGTCGCTTTAGCCGCGTACCCTCTCACACAATGGCATACTTATTAGGGATTTAGTCCAGATATTAGTTGGGGAAGCCATTGTTTGTATTTTAATAGAATCCTGCGCCCCAGGCGGTTGGATATACCTACACGCATTAGTTGCCTCAACTCATAGAATACACGTGCTCCCTCTACACATGTGTTCGCAATTGTTTAAGTAGACGAATATTGCCAAACTTTTTTAATGATACATTCGAAGCTTTTTATAATGAAGGAAACCGATTGTGTTTCACAACTCTTTGGGATAAATATTAATCAGAAACAATTATAACTCCTCTAAGATAACCGTACTCGTATTTGACTTATTACTAATACATAAAATCTACGAATATAAGTTATGTAAAATCATTAAAAAACATTTGAATTATAAATTTACAGAAGCCCCGGGAAAAAATAGCATGTATGCTGTTGTGTTTCGGTGAGTGAGTAAGGAATGCCAGAGCCCATTCCCCTATTCCTATTCATCCCTATCATCAATCCTACTCTGGTCGACAGAGCACTTGCAGCACCTGTGGCGTTGTTTGTTTCATAGGTGACCGCAGCCACCTACCATCAAGTGGTCATTATTTAAATCGAATATCTTATATCTTTGACTAATAGCAGGCTAAGGTTTCTTTGTTCTCGTCACGACTGCCGCATTGTTCTCGTCACCACTGCCGCAAGACCGAGTTTCATAATTATATAATCAGTGCGTCCTGCCAGTAATTATGTATGGTGCCAAAACGTGTCCTCTCATGGCAGGACTGATCTGAACTAAGGTTGTCGACATAGCCAAGAGTATATTAGCAAGTTGATGTGTCGATGGGATGGTTACATCTGTCGCAGAGCGGATAACCGTTGGAATAGAAAATTTCTCCAATGGAATTGGAAAGCGCATCGTGGGAAGTCCTGCGGCTAGGTGGACAGACGACCTGAAACGCTTTGCAGGAAGCGGCTGGATGCGAAGTACAGAAGACCGTGGGTGGTGGCCTTGGGAGAGCTTTGGGAGAGGCCTACACCCAGCATTGGAGAGACACAGGCTGATGATCATAATGTTAGTATATTAGATTTAGAATTGTTTCAAAGATCTCGAACAAATATAGCCAACATCAATGTTTGTAAGATAACATTTTCATGCATCCATGACTAATCGTTTTCTGGAGATTCCCTACAGATGAGTGAAATCACTACAGAATACATCTTCTGCAATTATTCAAACAAAACGCATGTCCAAATGGAATGACGCGGTCAGTTCCGATAGATTTCAATGATGTACGGTTATAAGTAATGAATGTGAACACCTCAATCACTCTCAACGAAAGGTCTCCGTGGATGCTAATAAACGTCCCAATTCAATGCAACGTCAACAAGCAATGGTGTCCACATAGGCGCGTGAAATCTGACAACAATGCGTACAATGCATTTAAACTACATTTAACTTCCTAACAATTAGACAATGCCAACAAAAATGTTAAAAACAATCACACAATAGTGTATGACTATTGTAGCAGAAACACATTTGTTCAGGTTTCTACGAGACGTTACAAAGATGGATTTTTTTAGACTAATCATACCGTACTGGCCGCTTTGTGGGACTTTTATGGCCTCCACGCGACACCATAATGCCATTAGTTACACTATTTTGCCAACAGTATCCTCTAGGTTTTTCGGGCTTCCACGAATCTTATCAACAGAAGCAATTTTCGAAATAAAAGCGTGTAGGACGCGTGGACCGTACGTTCTTTGAACAGGAGCCGTTGACAGCTATCATTTCGTCTAACGTTATTTGACTTTCCAATAAGCTAGCTGTTGCATGCAACTTCGTCCGCGTAACTTGTAACTCAACATCTCTGATAATGCAGCTTTCTATTAGTGAAAGAATTTTTAAAATCGATCTAGTAGCTTTTGAGTATATTCATTAGAAACAAAAATACAAATCTTCTCTGTTTATAATATTAGTATAGATTATATTCTTCCATTCCTATAAACAATGGAGCCTAGTCCATCTATCCATATTATATATTAATGATATTCTATATTATATAAGTACATTACATATCCTCACACAGAGGAAAAGTATGTACTAAACAGTTAAGTGTAGTATTCCCTTGAAATACGAGTATACGTGTCTACGAAACGTGAAAATGGATAAATTTAGAATTTGATTGTGTAATGAAACATTAAATTACTACATAAGTTATGTAATAATAATTTAGACATTAAGCATTAGCTACATTTTACTTTTGTCAATATAAATAAAATCAAAAAATGTTTGGAGGATTGTATATGTACCTACAGGTAATTTGCAGAAATAAATTGCATCCGTGCGAAGCCTGAGGCGAGTCGCTAATAAAGACTACAGTTTACCTTTAGATAGTATAACACAAAGTTGCCACCCGCCGTCTGTCTGTCTGTATGCGTGTACGCTTAGATCTTTTAAAATACGCAAAAGCTTTTAATGTTGTTACATATTTTTTTTTACAAAAAAGTTTAAAAAATATATTTTAGCCGGGAGCGGATCGCTTTAAGACTTTTTAAGTATTACTTTTTATCTAAAAACTTATTGCATCCATTAAGTGTAACAAATAATTATGTAACAAGCGAAAAGTGCACGAATTAATGAAGTTTTCATTTTAAAATTTGCAATTTAAATAAACCAAATTCGATGCGTATACGTCCGATATATTTTTTGTTAATTTACGAAGCCGTGACGTGGACATTAAAATTCGCCAGTAGCCATCGCAGTGTAATTTGCTCGGCGAGCGCTGCACTCGTTAACCCCCGGCCTCCGAATGTTTGTCGGGTGACGGCGACGCATGTCGAAAATACTTAGTGGGGCTGCTCCTCATTATAATCCCTGCATCCCGCATCCCTCATCCCGCTCCCCGCAGAGCCCGATTCGACCGATATATTAACACGTTCATCATGCGCTGCAACTATATATGGATAGTACGTTCAATATTTTGGAAAACATTTTGTAGATTCTCATTAATTATGAAATAAAGTCGCTGTTATTTTCTGTCTGTTTAGATACGGTTTTCACAAATGGAAAGAGCTTATAGATAAAATTTGCGGTTGACCGTCTACTTGATGGTAAAATGGATACTATCTTATATTACCACAAGAAAAACTATAAGTGCTGAAAATACGATATAAAAATGGGCTATGACAGGGTTGCTATATATGCTTTTTCACGATGACTTTCTATACGCTTGTTATTTCACATGCATGGCTTTCTGTAACATGGCATGGTCTTATTACCGCTACACTGCTGTGCTGCCTGACCTGGTTTATAAATGCGGCACGGAGCAATAATATAAAATTTGTAAAACTTTTTTTCAGCACCTATGAATAACTACCATTGCTGTGTCACAGCGAATCGGTTAGCTAACAGTCAAATGAATGGTACTACCTAAGTACATTACTAAACATTTACTATAGCGTAGCATACAGAGTATAGGTATTGCTGTTACACCTATACTCTTGCTGTTATACCTAACCAGCCAGTTTGGCAGCAGTATAGAATACATGTTATAGAAGACAATCGAGAATTTTCAGCAACATGCTTTTGCAATCAATGCTAGAGCCGTTTTTTCTGTTCTTAACATGTCATTTGTATTTACTATCAAGGTGAGCAGTGCGCTAACATAATTCCTAGTGTTAATTAGGTTTCAGAATAGTTTTGAATCAATACAGACAAAAAGCGAGGCATATCCACAACGCATAGCCGAAATCAGAGTGTTAAGAGGGCGGCAGGCGCGCGGTGTGCCATTGTTATAATTTTCAATAAGGGGCGCGATTGAGGGGCATCGATCGGAATACACTGGGGTACATCTCGCAATGCATCACTCCTGCATCTCTTTGAGGTGTGCATCGAACCGTAAACATCCGCCGCTACACAAACTCTGCCCAACTAATAAATGCGTTGCGAAGACATTCTTTGAATCTCCTAAAATCGAAATAAATTTTAAAATAATTACTTACACCTAATTTTCTGAAGCTGTAAACTTTTTAAGACGATAATTGCTTTGCAATATGAAAATATTGCAAATTTTAAAAATTTTATAACCCAAGTCTAGCGGTATTGTTATAGCAATGCTACCCTAATCAGCATCATAAAAGAAGTGGAACTCAGTGGCACATAAATTAGCAGGGAGGCAAAGAATTGATACAAAAATGACCATAAATTTGAAAGAAATGCAACCCCGTTATAAGCAAACGGTCACAATGTCTACGTGCAAATTATTTCGATGGTCTACGGTCATATTTTTTCTTAGTAAAATAGGAAAGAGTCTGCTCTAACAATAAACAGTAAGACCAGTGGCTGTTTAAGAACGCAAATTATTTATGACAACAACATTATTTAACGATTAATAGATCCCGACATTATTATTATTAGATCCCCACAGAAAACCACAAAAAGGGTTGCTTTTTGTAAGGTAAATTTGCAATATTCACAGATATTTTGAAGAATTGTACGAACCGAACTATACAAGTTTTTAAAACCGCATCTAAACTGAGGTATTTCGAAATGAGATATTGTAAATTTCAAAAATGTTTCATTTCAAATTAGGATAGTTTCACTGTAAATATATTGTTATTATGTAAACTGTATGTTCACAAATATTTTGAAGAATTGTACGAACCGAACTATCTAAATTTTTAAAACCGAATCTAAACTGAGGTATTTAGAAATGAGATATTGTCAGAAATGTTTCTTTTTTAAATTAGGATAGTTTCACTGTCAATATGTGTGTATTAGGTATGTAAACCATATGTTTACAGATATATATACGAATTTTTAAAACCGCATCTAAACCGTATGTTTCCAAGAAAAATATTTAAACTAACTGTTAATGAGAAGAGGATTTTTTTTTCAGGTCGGCAGCCAATTTATGATTGCGGAACAGTGTGCCCTATCTAATAGGTGCTGGAATTTAAAAACAGTACCTTCTTATGTTGATTATTTTTGTAACTTATACAAAGCCAACTTAGATCAATGACATTTTATATGATTTACTGGTCTATTCCCACTAGTTCAATTAGGAATTCAATGGATTGAACTACTGGCCATTTTTAGTTCCAGTAGTTCATTTAATTAATTTGAGTTAATTATTTTCAGATTTAAATACCATAACATTAGAAGTATGTTTTGTTTATTGTTAGTAAATTAAGTAAATTATAAATTCATAAGATATTATATTAATTCTTGCTTTTGTCTGCCACTTCCTCAGCAAACTTTCGATAATTTAACACAAACACGTAATTTGTATATATTAGATAAATACTGTCACAGTGACGTCATGTGCATTCGTAACTATTCACGTCACGACGTCACGCTTTACGTTTGTAACTCACTTTTACGAACACAAAGTAGAGGTAAATCTATGCGCTCCCATAAAATGCAACTACTACAAAGCAGAAAGCTCTGAATTTCCAGTGAAAGACATGAGAACGTCATTGTCGTTTTCTTCCCCGTTACATACATAAAATGTGACGAAATTCTAATAATAAAAACAATCTGTACCACTATGAATACATAAATTACAGGCGAACGAATGAATAGTTTACTGTACAATAAACAGAACGTTATGTCACTCGATCGAAGGTTAGAAAGTAACAGGATCTCGGACAATAACTTTCACCATAAAAGGATTTCGTGGACCAGTTAGTTGTATTTTAAAAGTACACTTCCTTGTGAGGCATGACCAATATACGCATTGTTAACGAACTAACAGAATAACTGAACTGTATTTTATTTAACTGTCTACGTTGACGTTTTGAAAGTGCGCCTGATTCACTTTTGCTCGTTACTTTTTGTCCTTCGTGATCATTTAACTCTATGATTATTTACGCTTCATTAACAACTGTATAATATAAAGACTACCAGAAATTAAAAGAAAGTGCTCAAAACTATAGTAAGTTTTAAGAGAAATAAGAGAAATTTTTTGTTGATTCTTTAGTTTCTAAAATTTTGTCTTTATTGTCACTCGGTGAAAGCGTGCAATATTGCTGATTCAATAATTTCTGTCGCAAATACAATACATATTTTTCGTCTATCTGAACATCTTTCAATTTTGGTTTTCATAATATTTTTTACAACTAGGAGATTGGCTCAATCTATAAGTTTTATAGCAGCTAGATAATCTATCTTTTCACATTGCCATCTTACACTTCATTTCACTTTAAATTTTTTCATTTCATATATAATTCAATTAATGGTAAACTTAATGAAAAATTCGGTAGCTTTTCTTTCTGCTTATTTTACATCAGACCATTCTGTTATTAGAAACGGTAGTTTATTTATTTATTTATATTTTATGTAAAATTATATACTATCAACCCGTTCCCGGTTTCGCCTGGGGTTCAATTTTTATATATATAAACTTTCCCAGTGTATCGCTCTTTCCATATAAGAAAACCGAAATAAAATCGATGCAGAATCTTTTCGAATTTTTGGAGCGTAGACAAACCAAATTAACATTGTTATATATAAAAAATTACAGATTGTATTTTAAATTTGATTTATAATAATAATGAAGTCGTTTCTTTTTTTAAATAAGCTATTAAGTACCTACGTATTTTAACAAGGTAATATTTTGTGTTTTGCCCTATAATTTTTTTTATTTAAATTTTTTATTTTGTTATAATCTGAAGTTTTACACAAATAATGTTAGGTGTCGTCCAGACGCAGGCGTGGTGTTGGCTCTGACGTTCCGATTAATGCGGATTAGAGAGGTTTTAGTCGCTGTCGACTTGATGACATTATGCTAAGACAGCGCAAATATTGACGCAACCGGTAAGCTTCACACAAATAAACAGATCTAAGCGCAGATGACAACTTTGTTGTGTACATGGAAATATATATTAGAGTATTGCATAATATTGATATTGTCTATATATTAATACGAGAAGCGAATTGTCTATTTGATGACACATTGGATGAGTAGTAAGGGTGACTGCCTAACGTCAACTTGGGAAATGAACTTTTTAAAGTTAACTCTAGTCTGGTTTTGGAAAGTAAGGGCCATTAAAATAAGGCTGCTACGCGGAGCCCGTAGCATTTGCTGCCTCCTGCTATATGGGTAATCCGGCACTGGTTACAGTAACCCGACTATGCCCCCCTGAACTAACCCGACTATACCAAATTCATATACAATAGTTAGAGAACTCACCGATAAAAAATAATAAAAAATAAAAACCAAAATGATTATTAAATGTTATAGCAATTACACATTTTTTCTATATTTTTCTTAAATAAAAATACGCATTAAACTAATTACGCGAACGATTTTTGGTATGTTATCGGCTTAAGGCAACAAGGAAAACGAATAGATTGACTCCTCCCTAACGCGCTGTTGAGTAAGACAAAATCCTTCCTTAATCCGAAACGTCTTTATATACCTACATCTTGTACGGGATTTTAGTTATTTGGGGAACAGATTAAATGAGTTCCCCTTATAATTTGTTTTTAATGTTAATTTTTCTATATAAATTAGAGATTCTGAGTCAGACATTGTTCTTATAATCTAAGATTTACAAACTTAATTTAGTACAGAAATCAAAGAGGCATGTTCAATTGTATAAAATGAAAATAAAAAAAATAAAAAATAAGAAGAAGTTAAAAAAAAAAGAAATAGTAACACAAGGCAAATTCAGGTTCGATTCCTGGTCAGCTTGCACATCTGAGTGTACTTTGTGTCTATACCTACGAGTATGTGCAACAAAAATAATGATCCCTTGTTCCAATATTTGTTATAGAAAAAAATGCGAGGAAACCTGCGTCTCCCTTTATAATTATAAGGATACAAATAATTATAAGTATCTATATTTTAATATTAGATAATTAAGTAGATATTATATAACGTACCTAAAGAAGAGCAAAGCTTCCGTTAACAGTCTTTTTAAGCTTAAAAGAAAGCTTCAGCCACTGTATGTAATTATATGAAATAAATAAATAATTTTGATAAAAAAAAAGGAATTTCACTTGGTTTAGTTGCCTCTAACCATATATATCACTTTTAATGCATTATCTTAAAAGGTTAATAGGTGTAATTCGAGTAGGTCCCTGTTTAAAAATGTCCCCAACACTGTTATCGATCTGCGTACCACTGGTAACAACCATGTACCTATGTTTCAGCCACTGCATGTGGGTGTCAATTCATATACGCCTCGTTAATTATCTTTAACGCTGGCGCGATGGAGCCGCGGCGTACTAATGAATTTCAATTTGTTGCTGGCCGCGGACCGTTTTTTTATTTTGCCTCGACGACGACCGCCCCGCTCAGTTGGGTTAGGATTAGAGTTAAAAATTTCAGTCTAAAAAGGTTGCCGTGAAACGATTTGAACTTTTTAACTAACGAGTTTATGCTATTAAAACAGTATATAACTTGACTAGATTATTTCCAGTGATAAAATAGCGTTTCCTGAAATTCAGCTTGAAATAGTACTTAAAAAAGGGGAAACCTGACAATTTAATCTAGTTATATATTAATGTAGGTATATATTGAGGTTTTGAATCAAGGGAATACCTACCGCATTTTTAAAGAAGCTTTATTATCTACATATTGTGAAATAACTTCCTGTCAATATTATTGCCGCTAAGCTTTTTGTTATTATATATAATAGATAAAATTGTATCATAATCACAGCCGCAGGATGTCCACTGCTAGATTTCCTATAGCCTATAGATCAAGGTTGCAAAATTTTAAGCTATTTTCTATTTGTCTATCCCAAACAGGAGTACACTTTAAACCATTCGCATTTAAAATACCCGCAGGACGAACCGCGAACGAACTCATTCATATTCGCGGGCTTACCTGTTACGAAATTGAATAATGTCACAGGCGGGAGAAAAGTTATCATAATACAAGTGGCTGAAGTGCATGACTTGGTTGGCAACTTCGTTCAATTTGTGTATACGTGATGTAGTGTTTGCAAAATGCCACCCGCAAAATATTTACCAAATAAATAACCTATAATTGTACTTTCAGAGTTACGCAATTGAAATTGTGTTGGCGGCAGTAACCATACCCTTACATAAGATCTCACTGAAGTTACTGTGTTTTGGTGAGACAACAAGGAATGAAAAAGTGGATGTTATGCACCTCGAGTTTAGACCATGAACCGGCAATCACAGTGTAAGACGGACCCACAAGGTGGGTCGACTTCTAGTCGGTTCTATTGGAAAATTATGGGGGAGGCCTATGTCAAGCTGTTGACGTTCTAAGGCTAATGATGATGATAATTTTTAGAAGGGTAGACCGTAAAAGTAATAAGAAGAATGTGTAGCTTGATTTCTTATTTTACACACGGTATTTCCAAAGTCAACCTTCATTTTAAAAGAATATTAGTTACTTTTATAAATAAACATCAAAACACATTTCATAGATGTCAATAAAAAAAAAATGTTTTTCAAAACTTTCGTCCGTTTGAAACAATTTTTATGTTAATTGCACCCGACTTCTCTATGGACTTTTTTTTAATTGTTCCGTTATACTTGTACAACACTCGTAATATAACTGTAATATACGGAGAGAAAGGTGCTAACGGTATTGGTCACAAAAAAACTGTTTTACATTCGGGCTCTACTTTTTACCAATTTTGGAGCAATTGCTTTGGGTCATTTACTTTGTTTGTGCAAATAGAGATGTCTATATTGCGTACAATTTAGCGGCACCCAAAAGGACGTTTTTCTTTACAAGAACGCTCTATTGGGTCAATAAACCTTTTTTAGAAAGTTACACATTATTTCGAAAACTACAAATGTCTCAATTGAGACATTTTCTGCAAAACGAATTTGTGAATTCTTGCACTAGTATAATTTTGTTCTTATAGAAATAAAAACAAACAAATTACCTAGAGGCAAAGTTAACATTAGATGTGAGCTTGAATGCTATTCTTAAACGAAGTCATTTTTGGAGAAAAAATACCAAGTTGAATACTTAATGCCGATATATTTATGTTTTCCAAATTTCATTAGAATAAAAAAAATATTAATAAAACCGGGTCCTCAATCATGAATAATCCCAACTACACAACGAATGAGCTCCTCCCAATACTTAAAATATCTTATAGTAGTTCAAAATCGTTTTTTTTTTTCAATTGTTTTTGAACAGATTTTCTTTCTTGTTTTGTTTAATCATTTTATTTACGAGTTTTATTGTTCGCAATAAAAAATACTATCGAAGGAAGGATTATAATCGAATTTCGACCAGTGATCGAGCACCATGTAAAAATTGGCACAATGAAATTTTAATAATTCAACACCCGATATGTTACGAAAACTAATCAAATCTTTGAAAACGTTAACCCCTTAACGCGTAGGTGGTCGTAAGCGCAACTCGTATCGTGCACCCTCTTACGTAAATCATAATAAACATCTTGCTCTCAACCCTTCGGTTGGCGTCGCCTACTCTCTGGTACCCAAGTGCTGTTAATTGGCGACCGGCCGGGGAAATTGGTCCGCTGTACTTGCTTCCGTGAGTTAATGACTTGCCGCCCAGTGGATGGACGCCGAAACCCATTTAGGCGTATGCAATTTGTGTATGCGTCGGGGGTTAGCCGAGTGGATTTTGTGTGACTGATGTCACTAGTTATAGATACGGTTAAGGTGGTGACCTAAGACCGTTAACTATTCGACGGATCCTATATATACTTATAATGTCTAAAATTCTACCTAAATAGTTTTCAAACATATTGCTTTACTGTGTTATACTGTAAATGATCCAAAATTATCAATTTTGTTTAGGATTTGTAGTAGTTTAGTTGAAAACTAAAAAAAATATTCAACTGTAAAGTTTTTGTTCCTGAAAATAATCCCTGAAAGTTGATATGGATGAACTTATAATGTATTAAAATTAAATATGCTCTATTTTTTTATCTTTCCACCTGCTATAATGTATAAATAAAAATGAGTTCAACTAGTACATAATGAAGGATTCTTTATTTCTTTTAATAAAGTATATGAATAAATTTAATTAGTATAAAAATTAACGAATTATACCACGAAGTGGAAAATAAAACTGCCCTGACTGACTATCAACGCTCATAATACTACTAAATCTAGAAAGCTAAAATTGTTATTTTATAACGTAAGCATGTGCTAAGAAAGGATTTTTGAAAATATCAACAACAATATGTCAAACTGGGGGCTGTCGATTATGTCAACAAGAATAATTTCAAGCTTTCCATTTGATTGCCTTGGACACTTCGTATGTTTCCTCAGGATCGAACCGAGCACAGGTACAGAGTCAAATTTTATGTTACACAAAAAATTGTTTTGAGTTACAAAGTAATTGAATAAGATGAAAGAAACGCACAGTAGCTTTCTCTCTCGCAATAAAATTTTTAAAAAAATATTTCTTGGGGTTTGTTAGTGGTATTGTCGGTGTTACTTTTTACCACGTCATGACATTTGAGTAATTCCTTTCAACATTGCCGCCTTAAAAAATGTTTAACAAAGGTAACACAATTATTATTATTATTATTATTTTATGTAAAGTTCGGCAGATTGACGATTCACTTGATAGTTTGGTGATCACCGTCGCATATTAACAAAAGCAAAGCCTTAGTTGCTGCAAAAACGCTGCCAATCTTACAGAGATAAAGGAATGGGCTGTAGCTTCTCTTTTGCTATTCATCGAAACACAACAGCACATATGCTGTTATTTCGAGGTGGTATTCTATAAGCAGGTTTTTCCCAGACGGTTTGTCAAATGCAAATGTCTATGCAAATGTCGACTCTACTGTGTACACTACATTGGGCCCTACACTTAATTTTTTATGTTAAACTAGCTGTTGCATGCGACTTCGCCCGCGTAACTTTGTAAATTATATACTAAAACCTTCCTCGAGAACCACTCTATCCATTGGTGAAAACAGCATGAAAATCGGTGCAGTAGTTTTTGAGTTTATCGCGAACAGACAGACAGACGCGGCGGAGGTATTTATTTTATAATATGTAGTGATTCGAAAGAAGGATAACGGCCCACATGATGGTAATATAGATAGTATATTAGAATACTTCGCTACAGTCGCCTATAATACAAGCAACGCAAAGGGTGCTGCAAGTGTGTTGCCGACCATAGTAGGATTAAGGATAAGGATTAAGGGATAAAGAAGAGATAGAGTAATAACAAAACAATATCAACTTTTCTCTTTTTTCAATAACAAAATATCAGTTATAAAAATAATTTAGGTAGTTCTCCGAATGATTTCTTTAGTCCGATTTCCTATCATTTATTCATTTCATCAGTAAATCAAAATGTAGACTTTCAAATTTTTCCTGATTCGGACGAGAAAATGGAATAAATATTAATAATAAAGGAGGGTTTGCGTTTCGAATTACGCAGAAGAGGCGGCATCGTGTTGACGACTCCTAATTTGACGTAATTTACATAGATTATGCCGGTTCGCTGAGTGCCAATCTTTTAAAGTGGCCTCTTCCACTCATTTTGTGTTGCTGCCGCGGACCAATGAGGAATTTATTATTTGCAAGAGCCTTTTCTGCAATATTTCATGCGTACGAATTAGGCAAGCTTGATGCTGTTCTTATAAGTATTGAAATTTTTCCTCGTAAACAGCGAAATTTTTGTATTTTTCTCGTCTGCACAATATAATGATGGGTAACAATGACGCAAATTGTCTTGTTACAATCTTACAATACAATATTATATTAAAATTCTACTACAGCCAGCCTTAACTCTAACTTTGGAAAATTCATTTCTATAGCTGGCACATTGCAAACAACATTTGACATTTAATATTTGGATATTTAGAAAGTTCTTAAATACGAATGTATTTTTGAATTTTTGAACAGCGGGGATATGTGGAAAGGTATACCTGCTTAGTAGGGATAGGTAAAACGAGCGTCATAGGGCATTTGAATCAGAAAGCTCTCTTTTTATATACTCGACTAAAGCTACGGAGTGTGTATAATAAATTGGTACCTTTTTTATATTAAGGTCGACAGACAAGCTGACGGACCGCTTGATGGTAGTGCTCTGCCGATCTTAGTAGAGTTAAAGACAAGGGATTAAGAATGGATAGGATAAGGGCTCTGGCATCCCTTACTTACTCACTGAAACACAACAGCACACATGCTGTTATTTTACGGTGGTCATTTGTAAGGGAATGGTTACTGACGGTATATAGGCTGCACAAATGACTTCGAAACGTAGTGTGCCCTGCTACTTCTTTAATTCCAAACCAGAGCCAAAGTTCATTTCCAAAGTTGACCCCTGCCGAGAATCGAACCCGGCAAGAGGTTCAAGAAGTCTTATTATTCAACAATCAATACAAAGTTATGTTTGCTAAAACACGGGTACCTACTCATATAGGTATAATGTTCGCCAACGCCTACTAAATCTCCGCCGCGCCGTGGCGGTCCTGTATCCCGAAAGCAAACACCATCTAATCTGACCTTCCCTACTCTGTAAGCCAACATTATCTCGTGTTATTTTTCGATATTACCCCGTTTTACGGGGAGCCCGGTCCACGTAAATCAAATTTATAGCCTTTTTATACAGGCATTAAATTTTTATCTTTTTCCCATTGTCCAGCCGATGTCACCCCTCTCCAATGTCAAATGTAATGAAACAAATATCAAGTGATGGGGGTGTCGTATGAAAAAGCAAAACATATCTATAATCAAATTTAATACATGTAAAAAAATTATGTGTTGTTTTAATGTACAGGCTGATTATCCACGTAATGGAAGGTGGCTACCGTCGCCTATAATACAAGCAAAGTTACAGATGCTGCAAGTGTGCTGTCGATAATGGTATGATTTAGGATGAGAAGATTTAGTAAGAGATAGGTAAATCGGCTCTGGCATCCCTTTCTTGCTCACCGAAACACAGCAGTATACAAGCTGTTATTTCACAGTTGTCCTCTGTAAGGGGATGGTTATTGCCTCCAGATTGGCTGTCCAAATGACTGCAAAACGCAGTGTGCCCTGCCACTACTGGAATTTATTACTAATTGAAGTTAGATTTTTTTTAAATATTTAAACAATATTTATTGGTAAGAAAGAAAGAAGTCTTATTTACACTAAATTATAATTAAAACGAAGCTTTCATTTCAATTATTTATTGTATCAGTTCATGTATAAAGCTGCAAATGCAATTTATTGCTTACTGTTTAAAAAAAAATCAAATTTGAATATCCAAATTTATTAGATACGATAAATTGGCTCATAATGTGGATGGCAATAAAATAACCATCGAGTACTTGCTTTAGTACTCGATGAAAATAACCATCACGCGAATGTTAGCCTTTAAATAGCTAACAATTAAAATAATTCTCACTTTTGAAACGCCAATTATAATATACTTTATTAGCGACCCGCCCACGCAGTAAATGATCATATAAATTGATAATATCTATTCTGCAATTAATAATGTTTCAATAAAATTAGCGAATTTTATCAAGTTGCTTCAAGTAATACCTACTGGACACATACCTATTGTATATTGTAGGTAATATCTAATATTTTTAACCAAAACATTTTTTATACTCCTTAATTTAGAATGGTACATTTTCGCGCCATTCATTGCGCGGATATAACCGAGGGCTCGGGGCGGATAGGTCTTCCTGAACGTTTGAAACAATAAAAGCACGTGGGCCGATCTTATCGATATGTGGTGTCACAACCTGGCCCGCGGCAAACCCATTCTTAGGCCGCGCTTTCAATGTTACCAACCAGTCGCATTTTTTTTTATATTTGTCATTCACTCACACTCACACTCACTCCCTCACTCATTCACTCACGCGCACGCATACACACACACACACACACACACACACACACACACACACACACACACACACGCACGCAATCTCACATATGTGTTTATATGGATGTATTTGCATATAATGTACCTATATATTGTTATCAATTTTTGAATATTTTTTTGTACTTATAAATTTTAATATGTCTAACCTTGTAATAGGCTATATAAAGATTTTTTTTTAATTTATTTGTGAAATGTTACACGCTGTAACGTTAGCTATTAAATAAATAAATAAATAAAATAAATAAACATTCAATAATTAATTTTTTTTTTCATAAAACTATATATTTACGAAACTATATACTTTTATTTTATAATATATAGATATAGATATCATTAACCAAGGGACGATAATTTTAAAACGTGCCAGGTTTCATAAAAATTAATTCAATAGTTTACGCTGAATCAGTAACAAATTCTTTCACAAAAATGTTCATAATTGTTTTTTTTTTTGATAATTTTATTATTATTGATATTTTTTTTTTGATAAGTATTTATTTTTAATTTACATATTTCTGTTGTAACAGTGGAAACGTAGCCTAACATTATAGGTCGCTGGAGGCAGCTGATAAAAAAGTTCGTGTGAGTTCCAATCCTTTGTTCTAATATTTTCCTCAATGCGACGCTTTTGAAAAATATTTTAAAATGTATATATTCAACAACAAGTACAGTTTAGAAATCTGTTTATACAGAGCTTATGTAGTCCTATTATACAAAACAAGAGAAGCCCTTATTTTTTGTTTTTTGGCGTTTACTCCTTAAAAGAATCGATTTTCATATATGTAATAAGCCCCAGGGTATGAAAATTTATGGGAGTAAAATCAAATGTCACATGTCACATGTCATAATAAATTATATTAATATGCTTTAATTATATTTATTAAATTGTTTGTTTATCGTTCATAAGGAGCAAACTCCAGTCGTGCGTCGGAGCTGACACACACACATTTTTTTATAATAGTGACAGGTATCGCAGTCATAAATTGGGCAGCCCGTCTGGCCCTTACAGAAGACCACCGTAAAATAACAGAATGTAAGTGACTGATGCGTTTTATTTCGTACGAAATATGCGAAAAGCCAACTTTAAATTTAAATATTGTTTTACTTTTTAGTAGTCATCTCGCATACATTGGGATTATAGAAGAAAAAAATGAGAGTACAGCCGTGTACGACAATGATAAAGTAGTAAAACGAAAGATTGCATGCCACAGCCCATTTCATTTCTACTCATCACATTTAGTTTCTGGGTTAAGATACATCAGTGTTATTTTATGTCATCAGCGTTATAAGTGGACAAAGACTCCCGCCTGCTGAACTTGAATGACTAGCGTCGCGTACCCCTGTATGTGGCCGTCATAAAAAAAAAACTTAAATTTCAATAATAATAAAATATTGTTTAAGACATATTTCTACATCCAACATAATTTTCTTCATAACATATTTACAAATTATATTAAAATAATACACATTTAAAATTAAATTATATTAAAATTCCTTAAAAAATATATAACAAATTACAATAAATTATTTATAATATCTATAAGATGATGATATTTAAAATTATAAATTATTTTTTGGTTATCAATAAATAAAATAATATGGTTTAGAAATGCATACAATGCAATTTTGTTAATTTTTTTTTGAACCAGGACAATTGTTATTAGAGTTTCCTGTAAAACAAAAAAATCTTCATACTTTATTATTTTACTATACAACTACATGAATGAATTCCGACTACATTTGGAGGCAACTCATTACTCTCAAACCCTACTGATATTTACCAGCCTCAAAATATGTATATATTCGACTCTGCGTACTCCATACATATTATAATATAGGTCCGACAAATACAAAGTCTCACCCCACTACAGTAATCATTCATGCATTGAAGCATTTCACTCAAACAAAATTTCGAATTGAAAATACACTCACTGACGCAGAGGTCGGCGTCTGGCCACAGCTTTTTAATACAGCCAAATAGGATGGTAGTAGGCATCTAGAAACATATATGCCGACATAATGTACTGTGTCCGGTGTACCAAAAAGCGAATCATAAGCTCGACGCCTGCGAGATGCGAATCAAAGCTCGACATAATGAGGAACCTCTATTCAGTTTTCGCCATGGCTTAACTACACTGGATGAGCGTTCGTCATCACATATAATTTATAAATAGTATTTTGATTAATTTGCTAGAAGATAAAACTTTAGTTTAGTTCGAATTAGTTATCTACATGAAAAAATCAGGAAAAAAAATCAAATTTTTTTTATATGGTAGGCGGATACAGTCGCCTATAACACCAGAAACGCCACAACTGCGACTACAGTAGGATTGAGTATAAAGGAGTGGGAGCAAAGACTATATATATATATTGGTAGTAAGTGGGAAAGGATGGGGCTCTGACCTAAATGATTTAGGTCCCACACATCAGCACACATGCTGTTATTTCACGGTGTTATTCATGTTATTGTGTTTTGGGGATTTAGTAAGGGATGCCAGAGGCGATTTCCTGATTCATTTCTAATTTCGATTTAAAAAAAAAATATTGCACCTTAAAATAGAGCTAATTTATTTACAATACTTTCCACAGATAAGATTCTTAATATAAGCTTAAATATTAATACTTATATATTAAGATATTAAAATGTAGATAAGACGAAAGAAAGTACACTTTTCAATGAAATAACTAAAAAGACACGAAACAAGTAATTTAAGTTATACAACGACATTTTCAGAAAAAGGGCACGTCCATGGTGGTATAGTATCGTTGTTGGTCGGGCTTGTTTGAGGAGCGGGCGGCTGACCGCGGGGCGGACGGTGCGGGACGCGGGGTGACTGCAATCAGCTAACCGGATCAGTCCGGGCGCAAACACAATTGATAGCTTGACGCCATCACTGTACCTACATGGAAAACTGAACTGCTTGTAACTTCACTCACTCGTCAGCAAACCAACATGCTAAATGTACCCGCTTATTTGACAAAATAATAAAAAATGAAAAAAGCACAATGGCTAATATTATTTCCTCCATCGACAGCCATTTTTGGCTACCATTTTTCTGTGCCCTAGAAATTTTTGAAACGTGCGTAGATTACAGCATGCCAAAAGACAATTATTGATAAATTTATGACAATTAGGTACCTAATACCTTACCTGAAATCGTACTTAGTAGGAACCTACTTACCTAAAGCAATTAGTATGTGATTGTAAAATATGATAAAATCTGAAACCACCTGATTTGGTTTCCTTCTCAGTCGTACACTGCTGACGATGTGGACGTGGTCATGGAACTTCTGATACTTCCGTCATGGTACTTATTGGATTTTTAAAGTACCTAAGTAACTTACTTGTTTGTTAATCAACAGTTTGTTTTCTAGTACTGTTCGAGTAAGAACCACCAACTTTATAATTTTTCTGTACTAAGAAAAATTTTAATGTGAGTATGTTTGTTATACTTTACGAATCATTAAGAAATATAGCATTTACTTCGTTTAAGAATTAGCTAAAAGCTTTTAAAGGTGCACGCAACATTGTAACAACCCTCAAAATCTTACAAACTGAACTAAACTGAAACTGAACTTACAACTTTCAAGTTAGTAATGAACAGGTACTGTATATACATGATGTATGCAAAATTACAAGATGATTCGTTTAATACAATATGCGAATCAAACAAACAAAATCACTTTACATTTTTTATATTGTAAATTTTTGTACATTTCTGTCATGATAAAATTTTTACCATACACGCTATGATATCATATTACTTATGGTATTATGCTGCTCTGGTTTAAACCCAGCATTAGACATTAGCAATATTTTCTGAGTGATACAAATTGTTAAAATTCTACCTTAAAAAAATGACTTATTATTTATTTATTTCAAAAGATTATTTACATAAATTAAATCATCATACTTACTGGAAAAAAAAGAACTAAAATGCTTACGCTAACTAATGGATCTGAATGGAAGTCGTGCTAAGAATTGAACATGTGTGTTGCACATTCTGTTCATCTATTGTAAATATTTATGAACAGTGGCAATGGAACTGTTCATGTTCATTTGTTTCGAGTAGCATTGTCTTCGAGTAGAATAGTGAGAACTACACCACAACCGAATACATTTGTCATTTATCTATATACTAGCTGGTGCCCGCGACTTCGTCCGCGTTGAACGATGAAAGGTACCCAATGTCCTTTTTGGTGCCCCAGACAACGTGTATACAAAATTTCATGGTGATCGGTTTAGTAGTTTTTGCTTGAAAAAGTTACAAACATCCAAACATACTTTCGCATTTATAATATTAGTACGGAAAATATACAAATAAATAAAATCGATGTGTCTGTTTGTAATGTCACAATACAGTGGACCTCGGTTATGTCCAAAGTGGTTACTTTTTGGTTATAGCGACTTAACATTTAAGTCCTATAAATTTAAGGTAAATTTTTACTGTAAGATAATTTGGTATGGCCAATTTATTCAATTGGCGACTAGATTTAATGAAACATTAATTTGTAACAAGTTGCTAGAAATCCCTTGCAGATATTGCGACTATACACAAAGACCGAGTCAACAAACAAAGACACAAAGCTCATTCGTTGAGTCATAAATTAAGTTTAGCTATTTATATATCGCTTATATATCGTTAACAATTTAAAAATCGCTTTAGAAATTCTTTCGTAATGAAAATTTATTCATAGGACTTACAAAAAGAAATTAATTGTGTATATATGACTTAGTAATTAAAAGAGCACTCACAACAATTAAAAAGTAGAAAATATTTAATATAACGAAACACTTTGGAGCCAGGCCTATGCTGTAAACTAATTTGAAGAAGAAAAATTTTCTACTGGAAGTACTGACCATCAATCAGGCGATCCCGGAGATAATTAAGTTTGTACGGAGGAACTGTACCCACATAGTAATATGATTTTTTTTCCTTTAACTTATCTAGTTTAGTCAAGTCACTTAAATAAATGTGTAATCCAACTAGTTGGTCTGCGAGTTGGTCTGTAGGTCATAAATCGTAATAAAAAATAGTTTAAATTTTAAAGTCTTTTATTAATATTCGTCTATACTTACTTACATATTTACATTCATTTAACTTATTTACATATTTAAACATTGTTTATAATTTTGAATTAATTACAATATTTACAATTTAATTATACAATTTTTACAATACTTATATTTACGTATTATTAAATTTAAATTCTACAAATCAGTCAATTCATGAACTTGGTTTTAATTTTAGCCTCAAATTACTTTTATGTAATATTTAATTAAGTCACTAATATAACTATTTTGATATAAAAACTATTGAAACAAATATAACGTTTAATCTAATTTAATGTACAAATTGCAATCTTTAATTATTATTCCTCTAAATAATTGAAAGATAGTGAGTACTGTTGCGTTAAATTACAAAATTTACTATGAATAAACATTTAAAATAAATTAATAAATTTTCTATAAAACCTATAAAATATTTACAAGCTCATTTTTATCACATTTTAACAACTCTATTCTATAGAGTCAAATATCGAAAAATTATATAATACACTGTTAATACGGTCGCCACACAGTCTTACTCACTGCACTGCTTGTTAGCTTTGTAGACGATGGACTAGTTGTGAGGGTAAGCGCAGAGCGTTGAGTGGGCGCCTTCAATTCGTTACGTAGCCGTGGCCGATCTGCGACAGTAGAGTCAGCTGCTTGGACTCGCTTCATTTCTTGGAGTTCAATATTCGCTGGTCGTGTCGGATGAAAAGCTGATTTCACAACTTCAATCGGCTCCTCGTCAGATTCGTCAGACATAGTCGCATCATGGTTTGAATTCAACTCAGATTTACAATCTTTGGACCGTTCTGGACTGGCGTTGTTCATACTACGGGGACTACCGCTTTGAGCACTGCTTGTTGGTGATAATCGCGCACTTGACGCGTCCTGTGATGACACGCTGCTTTGGAGATGTCTCAGAGCATCGTAAGGGTTTATATTACTTTTGAACGCCAGCTCAGGAGGCAATGCTTTGAGAGCCAGTTCAGTAGGATGTGGCGTGAAAGGTAGAAGTCCATTTGGGGGTAAGAAAGCGCCGGGTGGTGTTATTAAACCGCCTGAAGGGAGATTAGTTATTCCCGAAGGAAACGGGAACAGCTCAGCATTCGGCAGCGTTGGTGGCGTCGACATTGGTGCAGCACCTGTTGACAAAAAAAAGATTGTATAAAGTCATAAGATGCTCTTTGACACAGCTACAAAGTCTGATTTGTGAACATGACGTAATATGAAAGACGAATCCCCGGGGAGAGCCCAGGGCACGAGGGCACTCCGTCGATTCCCCGAACAACGAGGGTGCATAATCGTACTAAGGATAATGTACAATCTGTAGGCGTTTAAAGGCGGCTTCACCGAAAGGGATGTTTTTTTAGCGCTACATTGTGAGGGTGAGGGTGCAGTATTTATTTATCCGTACGCGAAGTCCTTTACGATTTGCAGAGGCGCACCGTGTCGCCGTAATTCGGCACGATATATCTCTTTTCCGTGACGCAGATACTTGCAGCGAACACATTAGTAATGCAGTTCACGCGTAGAGGTGTTGCACACGTGTGTCAGAGCCGTGTCGGTTACATCGAGATAAGGAAGCGGCTATCTCCGCAAGCCGGACAAAGAGAGCTCGGAACGTGAAATTTTCATTAGCGGCTCTGTTCAAAGTTCTTGTACGTAGTGTGCTTTGATTCCCGATAGCGAGTCAGAGAAGCTGTTGTACAAAAGGACACGATGGAGGCGCAGATTGGGCCACAAAGGGTTCGGAGGTGATGCAACGCTCGTTCCTGTTTTGCACTTTTTCTATTTGCAGCAGTGGCAACGGTGCGCAGACCACTTTAAAGGCAGTGAGGGTGGAAGGGGCCGTAAGTAGGGGGTAATTTGGTGAGGTGGGAGCCAATATCGCCGTCGCGCCTGATTGAGGTGATCCCGTTCGTCGAATTTCATTCCGTTTTGTTTTGGTTGTTATTTTTTAATTAGGATTTCAGGAGCTCGCATGCTAATCAATGAATCGGCTCGTGCCAACTTAATCAATGAGCGATATGTGATTTCAACTGTGCTGTGTTTAAAATATCACTTTTCAAAAAGTCAAGCATTAATTGATCTGAACGGGAATGTGTAAAAGTTGGGCGCATAATGGAATTCATTTGAGAGGAGTATGAATTTGAGTGAGCAAACGAAGCTAATGTAGGTTTAATAAAAGTGTGTGTAGCTGTTTGAGTAGTACGTACATCGTTCCTCGCGTTTCAGCGACGGAAACAAAAAGTGGTTGGTGGCGCGGCCGCCTACATTGGAATAAAATTGACTCCACACTCTCTCGAACGTGAAGGCGGTGCTTTTTTAACCATTTTCTGTTGACCTCCTCTCCCCCCATTTCCCGGACTTCAGCGGGTGGTTTTGCTTCGGTCGGGGCGGTGTTGTTTTGCAGCGCTCAAGAGCCGCTTCTTTTATTTGAGCCGCTTTTGCGTTGTACGGCCTTGAGGGGTGCTGTTGCAAGCAACATGTATTCGAGTGTTGTTTTCGAAATTGGGAATTTTAAAATTAACAAATGCCCGATAATCCGTTCGATCGAACATGTATGTATACGTTTCTTTGCTTTTTGCATTTCTGCTTGATTTAAACCTTTCTATGAAGTAAAAAGCTTCGGTATTTTTAGACAAGTCCAATTACAGTCACTTTGTAGACAGTAATAGTAAACTGCTGTGGTTTCGCTTGCGGAAATGCAACGGTGAGCTTCTAACACAGATTCTGTAAGAGTGAAACTATGCGCAGTCGAAACTAAAGCAGTTTTTGGCCGTAGTTTAGTGTGTTCAAAACTTCATTGAAATAACTAGAGAAAAACTTTAAGCACTTATATTAAGGTCTCCAATAATAAACAATATCTTATTATGTTAAAATAAAAATAGAATCCTATTGGAAAATTGGTACGGGAGGCCTTTGTCCAACAGTGGACGTCCTACTGCTAAGATACTCTTAAGTTTTCTCTTGCTAAGTTAACTTTGGTCGCGTTATTCACTAAGTTAGTTAGTTAAAAGAATTAATTCAACTAAGATGCATAGTTTCACTACAGAACGAATTTTGATACGGTTTTCACTAATTGTTTAGAAAAATTCTTCAGATATGATCACATTTACCACCCACATTACAATTAAGGCATAACAGAGAAATATCAACATTTTTTAATCAAATCACCAAAAATTTTTGGGGCCTACATGGGCTGGTGAGATCTTGGTATGTAATTCAATGCAAATACACTGGACCGCAAAGAATAAGGGTCGGTTAGAAAATCTTCAATATCTTCAAAAGTACCTGACTTAGCTTTATGAAATAAATTTGACCTGCAATGGCTTTAAATTTGCTTCATTCAGACGCCGCCTTACTGTATTCGTACTCAGATTGTTTCCTCCAGCTTGTAAATGATGATTCTTTACTTCAACAGCCGTAAGAAAGCGATTTCTCAAAATTGTTAACACAATATATCGAAACTCCGGCGCCGTCGTGCACCTTGATCGGCCTGTTCCTGGTCTTCGAAGATTGGATCCAGTTTCATGGAAACGCTGGAGTACTCGCTGAACTGTAGAAAGAGTCACACCAACAGTTCTCGCTGTATTTCGCTGACTGTGCTCATCTTCAAGCATTGTCAGGATCCTGGTACATTCTTCAGGGACATGATTCGTTAACGACATGATGACTTCAGAATAATAAAATTTATAAGGCAGAGACACCATGTTTATAACTTTTTTATTGCAAAACTACATAAAACAAACAATTGATTTGAATTTTTTGGCACTAAAATCAAAAACGACCATTATTTTAGTCTTTATTTCATAAAGCTAGGTCAGGCACTTTTGAAGATATTGAAGATTTTCTAACCGACCCTTTTTCTTTGCGGTCCAGTGTATATCAAAATTAGCTTTTAGTTAACAAGATCGTGATCTTCACAGATCAAAAAACATGTTACATAAAAAAAAAATACAAGAAAAAATGCTTTAATTACCTTTAGCGAGTGGAGCTAAATCTCTCATCTGTGGTGGCCGGAAGTAATCTGCCCACGCGTAGTTCAGATATGCAGCATCCAACCAGCCAGTATTCAGGAAGAAGGGACTAAAAGGGCCTGGATGTCCATAACCAAAACCTGAAGCAATGAATAAAAAAACATCAGAAATTATTACATCAGAATTTAGAACTCGATCCCTTAGCTCATCTAATTAAGCCCTTAATATACAAAATTTTAAGACATATTTTTAAGTCAACGCAGCTTTCATTAGGAATGATTTGATTACACAAGTCAGTGTCAAAGTGTTAATATGATTGCGTATTTGGAGAATAGTCAAAACATATTTTTCTTACATATGAAAACCAAGAGTAACTTTGATATCTTAACTTAAACAACCAACTGACAACCTAAATTAGGCAGTAACCCTTCTTAAGGCCTTAGAGAATAAGTAATTGAATGGCTGAGAATAGTAGAGAAGTCGGCATGAGTGTAATAATATGTCGGCTCGCCACGTCCGCAACCAGTAAACTCACAAAAGCTGGTCGTAAAGGCGGCGACACACGGGCCGCTCTCTGTTTACTGCAACAAGGGTTCTGTATACAAAACGAGCTAGTTTACTTCTGCAGTTAGCCGGCATCTCTGTGCCATACGTTTTTACGACCCACTACTGCCGTCACATCGCCTTTGGCTTATAGCGAAACGAATTTTATTTGTTTAATCGATATACTACAAAAGACACATGTCTATTTTTGTTTTTTACAGCGTTTTTGATCGAATCGTGATTCTAAACGAATAAATTTTCAATCGATTTTTTATTACGACTAAACTGTTTTACGATTACATCGTACTTTACTTTTGTAAACACGTTCTTAACATGTTTAATCAATGTTTATTGTTGCGCGAGTCAATTTTTTTTTTCTTTTTTGATAGACAGTCTAATTTCGTAGCTTTGTTTAGTGGATAATCAGGTGCGTTGACGTTTTTATGTGTGTCTAAATGTGTTTGTGAAGCGATCTCTTTATTTCTGTAAACACAATCCGTTCGGGGATTAGCAGGGCGTCCCGGCAGCGTTTCCCGAATCGTGGGTATTTTAAATTAAGAACGTGATTTATGGCCTTTAGCGCTGTCACGTGGCAATCCAGCAAGAACACACAAACATCATGGAACACTCAATAGTAACGAAGTTGAGTGAAGAACTCTAAAAGTTCATTTGTTAATGCCACTGTTCAAATTAAATGTGATGTGGGGCAGCTGATGTTATAATTTTCTTTATATATTTTACTAGCTGTGCGAGACTTGGACCTACAGGAACCTAACATTTTTCCAAAATAAAAGGTAATCTATATGTGTTAATCCAGGTATCCTCACAACTTTCCCATTTATAATAGGTAGATATTAGTATAATTTTTTCAGGCGTCGATTTCTTTTATTTTTAATCGTTTAAGAAAAAGTGCGCGGACGAAGTCACGGCCAAAAGCTAGTAACAAATAAAACGCTATTTTATTTCAACAGTGATAGTCTAACCAATTATTCATTTAAAGAGTCTGTGTAGATTTTTACCGATTTCCCTTACAACATTCCCCAAAACGTACATAAATAAAAAAAATGCCAGACAAATATTGAGATTGTATACGATAATGTAAAATTTAAATTTAAATATGAGACGATCTATTTTAATGTGTCTAATAAAAAGACAATAAAAAAAACTTGTCTCAAATGAAAAGCCATCGCGGCCAAATTGGTACCACGCGACAATAAACGCATCAGGATACGACATAAAGTGTCAAATAGACATTAAATTAGAACGAGTCTCGACTGTTTTGTACTCGTAAATTAATGCCGAAGAGACACGGGCGTGTGTTAAACAAATGGAATCAGAGTTATGGCTCATAATTTTAGACGATGATATATGTATATAATCTATTATAAAATAATAATAATTGTGATGACAATATTATGATGAGGCCTTTCTTTGTCTAGCGTTTAACAATAAACCATCCAAATTCTGCACAATGTCTTGTCCTACTATGCGTCGTAAATTGGCATCATACTGGCACTCTGGCATCACAATTGGCATCATTTATTCACATCATAAGTAAGATATAAATAAGTGGGAAGCACAACTATGCTTTATGTTAAGGAATGAAAAGGTTTGCATACGTTGGAGTAAATTTTTTGGAATTGATCATTCGATTTAAAGGTTTAGTTGTCATTTCGCTCGATTTTATTTCGTAGGTACGAAATGCGCGAAATGCCAACTTTACTGACACACGATACACCTTTGTCTAGGATGAAGTCGATTGGAAAAGATAGTATTATATATTAATATATAGACATAGTCTATAGTTTCACCTTGTGATTGTACCTGCCTAACATATCTTGAGCATGATTGCACAATAACTCCTTGGAAAGCTCCTTATTGACGCAAGTCTGGGTGGTTATGAGGGTCGGGTGTGGATGTGGGTATTTTAGCAGCTACCAGGGACATAAAATCTATATTTTAGAGCCAGCGGTCGCGGGGTGCGGCGAGGGGAAGTGGGGGGAGATCAAACGGGACTTTACGACGACGTTGCCCGAGATTGTTTACATCTGGTACGCGGTTACGAAACTTGGTAACCGCTGAAACTGCAAGTGCCGCATATTAAACACCACTACCGTTACCTTTATTTATATTATAACTGATGAAAAGAACTATTTCACTCAGTCAAATAGTGATACGCTGATTTTGGCGTCACCATCCCACATCGGGCTACAAAAAATCAATTATTATGAAAAACCTAAAAATTTAATGTAAAATGTGTCCTAATTATTACGGCTGAACGAATTGGGATGAAATTTGGCAAACAGATAGTTTATTACCTGATTAACATAAAGGATACTTTTTATCCTACAAAAATGTTAGGTTCCCGTCTAAAAATATTAAAAACTCGGCGCCACTTTCGTCACAGCGATAAAGATGTCAGATATTTTCTCAGGTGTTATATTTTTCATTTTTCAACGCGGACGAAGTCGCGGACACCAGCTAGTTAGTAAAAATATTTATGTATATTAATAATAAGTTTATTATTAAAGTACCTACTTATTAGATTAATTTGGCATATGATCGAATGCATCCAATATTTTATTTTTGAATCTCACAGCTTACGAGTATTATTTAAATTTCGCATGATAATCAAATTTCACGAAATTGAAAATTTATACATGACATTAGACGGTACAGAGTCTGAATGAAAAAATAGACAGTTTAATAGCATTTTTAGTAGATTTTTAGACTAGCCCTCGTAAACCTAATATTTTTCAAAGATAAAAAGTATCTTAAATGTTAATCAAGGGAACAAACTATCTGTGTGCTATCCAAATCCGTTAAGCCGTTAGGTTTTTGTGTGAAAGAGTAACAAACTATCACATTTTATATAATACTAGCGGGCCGCTCCCGGCTTCTCATGTATTTTTTTCTGCTAATCATATGTATATGGAAACCTTACTCCATTAACGCTCTTTCCATTATTGAAAACCGCATTAAAATCCGTGGCGTAATTTGAAAGATCTAAGCGTATATACAGAGGGACTGTCAGTGGGAAATGACTTTATTTTATACTATGTAAAGATCAGTAGGATTGGCGTAAGCTAGTATTTGAACATTAATAGTTCGTATTTAAAACAGAATTCCATTTTAATATGGTTAGGGTTGCGGACATAATGTGTAAACGCATTTCATGTGTTTACTCCACAATAATTAGTGCGCCATAACACCGGTCATTAAGCTGCGTCGCCACTGATCGCTTTATTAACCGAAGCCTTTGATCTTTACGCCCGAGGATGTTAGTTTTTCCGCGTGCTGTCATAAAATAATGAAGACACAGTATGGTTTCTGTTGCACCAAAAAACAAAATGTTTGTAAAAAATTTGTAAAAAAATTAAAAAAGGAATAGCAATTATCAATTAGGTAAAATAAAAAGCTGGCTTAGTATTTTAATGGCAATGAACAAACTTAAACAGCTTAAAGAAGACGTAGTCTTGCCTAATTAACTTATGACGACAGGTAGGACCTGTAGACTGCGCGTACTCTAATGTGTGCTCCAGTTTTTCTTATATGTCTACGATTTTTAATAATAAAATAAAAATACTGGATTTTTTTTCCTTTTTTCTTTATGTACTTAACATAACATTTTACTTAAAAATATTTCATGTAAGTAATTATATTTTCTGATATTATTTTCCATTCATTTATTGCATTTAATTATAATTTTACTAAACTAATTTAGAGCCTATATAAAATACAAAGTGCCTGTACTGCGTTGTAATCTGTACTGCGCCAATGTCTTTTTATTATTGACCGAAGTTTGGGCGCAATTGTTTGTTTATACAGACGTCTCGTGAATGTTGTATAGCATCTAAAATAGTTTTGTAATATCAAAACGGTCAGATAGTTACTTCAATTACTATTTTACGGATATTTTTGAATATATATATTGTGTATTTTTTTACAGGTTTTTTTATAAGTAAATTGCACAAGATCACATTCCAAATTTAAAGCCAAAACCTGCAATGCTTTTTAATTTTATGCGTTTCATTGACATAAACTAATATTAAATGCGAAAGTGAGTTTGTTTGTTTATTACGCATTCACGCCTTAACTGCACGACCGATCATCATGAACGTTTGCATACACGTTGTCAGAAATACCTACAGAAAAGGACATAGGGTACCTTTCATCCACAAAAAGTAGGGATCCAGAGGGATCACCAAAAAATAAAAATAAAAATATGAGCAAATAAAGAATGAATAAATGATTTAACACCAAAGAAAACGGGTGCGGAAGAGCCGCAGACTAAAACTAGTATCATAAAACTTAGTTGTTTTGAAATTCAAGGATAAAAGTAATAATGGGTAATTGGGTACTACTTAACCTCACTTTAAGTTTATTATAACGTTCTCTAAAATATTCAATTATAAACTTGTACAAAATTAGTAATGCATGTAAAATCTAAAAGCATTTTTAAGTAACACTAATTCACAAATTGAAGTAAAATAAAACACTTAATTAACTGGTGTTAGTAATAAGGGCAGATAAACTTATTTTAAGAAGCGTCGTCTTCTACCGACGTAATAAATTGTTGGAGAGTTTAAAAGGTTAACCCTACAGTTACAAATGTCAACGGATACACGTTTGAAATGCAGTAAACAGGCGGTAAACTTATATTTGTTCATTGTTCATCGCCTAGGCATACAGGAAATCCTTAATAAAATCCATATTTGCTATTGATTTTGACTGTCTGTTACGCTTTAATGGTTAAATAAATGAATTTATTTTGATGAATTAAACATGGAGATATGTGTTGGATATCACCTCCATGTTAGTTTTATTAATATACCTACTTGAGAACTGGCTGCACAAACTGTACATAATATGTAAAATCCTAATCCTAAGAATATTATAAATGCTAAAGTTTGTAAGTTTGTTCCTTAATAAAGCAAAAACGCCTGAACGGATTTGGATGAGGTTTGGCACACAGACAGATTATTACATAGATTAACATATTTTATTCTGCAAAAATGTTAGGTTCCCCAGAGATCGTCTAAAAATATAAAACGCAACAGTGGCTTTCACCCATCAGCAGGGGTTATATCTCATATATTTTCATTTTTCAACATACGAAGTCGCGAGCACAGCTAGTATACAATAAAAGTAAGAAACGTGTCAGTCACGAAAGTTAAATTTGTCGTTGAAAGCAACTTTGTATAATACTTACTATATTTTTTCACCTTGAAACACGAGCAATATCGAAACTTAGAGAATACTAACGAAAATATGAAGAATCTTTTATTCTCGTATAAAAACTCCATGTACATTTTCTACATGAGCATTACTAAGTTATTCCTTTTTAAAATTTCTCAATCGGTAATATCAAAAGAATATTCAAAACTAAACTTCCAAAATGATGAAGTGTTTTTATTCTTTTAAAATTTATTTGAATACTACTTCATATCAGTCGTAAATCACTGGTTGAATTCTAACGTATCATTTCAAAAGTTCATAAAAACTTTTAATCTGCGCAATATAATAAGAAAACAACTCTACGCCTAACGATATTAGTTAAAGAATCGTTTGATTTACGCTTATAATTGCAGAAGTAGGTATTAAAAATAACACGCGATTTAAATGTGGTCAAATACCGCGGCGCCGCAAAATTGACCTCGGAGCTTTGGATTGGCGTCGAGCCAGGATTCGCGCGCGCGCAGCGCTGATAGTTCGCGAACATTTAGTACTAAGTTTACCTAATATTTTCCCCTTCATTTATATTCATACCTATTTTTCATAACCATCAGTTACGAAAACGGAAATTTTCTTCACTGTTTCATTACTAGTTATTAAACATTATACTAGTTATTAGTTATTAACAACGCCCCGGCTACTTACACACGTAAATTATCTAGATATAGATACACTCAATGCCTAATATAATTATACAGTAAAAGCCGTGCAAGAAGCATAAATTAGTTTTTTTGTATTATTTTTGTAACCCTCATTAATGGAGAAAAAAAGTATATTCGAATTGTTAAATACTAGCGTTCGCCCAGTAAAACTTAATTAGGTCATATTGATGGTGAAAACCGCATCAATCCATTGGGTAATTTAGGAAGAATTAGAGGCCATACGTACAGACAGACGCGGAAAGCGACCTCAAATTATACCTACTATATATAAATATATATATATTTAAGCAAAATATAATTATATGGTCATATGGTCATACAATAACTATATTAACTATAATAAGTTAACTTAAATTAATATAGAGATTAATTTACATTCAAAATTAGAATTGACATAACATACTTGCAACGTAATTGTAATGACAAACTCAATGATGTTGGTACTTTAGGACTAGGTAGTATTAGACATACCTAATAGTAACATCGGCAATAATTTATATTTTATTAATAATTCCTGCCTATGTAAAATTACGTTGTATTATTGGATTATGTAATATTACTGATTATGACAGTAGTATCCACGTAAAAATAGTGATGAGGTTACTCCCGAATATTCTATAAATTATTAAATACTTATTTAATTGTGGATTTGAGGAAACATTGTTTTTACACGAAAAATTACCGTATTTTATACATAGGTACACATATACACAACGAAAAGTATAAATGTACAGAATATGGTCATTTTTCTCATGGTATTTGCTCAATAGGCAATAATCACGATGACTTGCTACCGCTTTTAAGTTAATTTAAGTATGGTATAGGTACCGAATTATTTCGATATTTTTATATTTTCAATAAAATACCTATATTTATACGAGTAACTTATATTGTTATTTACACCTCAAATGATAATAAATCTTTGCCATGCTGCTATAATGTCACCTTTTGATAGGTTGACAGAAACTAGTGACTCTATATTTACCTATGATATATGAAATAACTAAAATCTAGAAATGGGTTGTTTTTACTTTTAAACAGTGTGCTGTAAGAGATAATTGTTAAACCTAGTTATAAATTATTGTGTATACCTAGGCAAATGTAGGTAGGTAAACTATAGCATTGTTACCTAAACCATTGTAACCAACATAGTCGGAGGTACGAAACTTTGATGTGCCTCATGTTTTATATTTTGTTAATAATTTATTTGTTAAACTTAGTTAAGTATAGTATAGCTATACCTATGTTTGTACTTAGTATAAACGAATTTATCTCAATTTAAAAGTAAAACTATAACTAAACTATCGGCTACTTAACTAACTATAGATAACAAATACTGAAGTACACATTGAAAGCTGAAGGTAAATAAGTAGGTAAATGTATAATAAAAAAAAACTTACTTTGTTTAGTCCTAGGTTCCCTAGGTCCATCCACTGTGACCTTAATGGCTTTTGTGTAAGTTGCAACTTGGCTAGGAAATGTACTGATTGTTATTGTAAGCGAGAAGGACTTTCCACGTCCACTACGCCCCACGAAACGAAGGTCGTTGAATTTCGCCACTTGGTTCTTCATGACAGCAGTACAGTTCCTCAATTCAGCCATGACATTTTCATCGTTTCCAGCCTTTATCGTGACTAAGGTTCCATCTTGAACATCATCCAAGGCCACAACTTTGAAAGCCACAGGTAAAGACTTGTTGGAACGCCAATGTCCTGGCAGCACAGAGCACAGGACCGCTGGCGATCCAGTCTGAACTAATTCCCCATGGCTTTGTCTGTAGTAGTCGTGGATATGGGAGTAGACGTCCGCCATACTAGGGACCGTTGGGCTTGCGTGTGGAAGGTGCATCGACTCCAGTCTATTTCTAGACCAATACTTCACAGACTATTGTCACAACACTACCTTTTAAACATCCGTAAAAAGTTTTGCAAACACGCGAACGCCACTCGTAAACGCGCGTAGAATGTCCGTAAAGTTTGTTGTGCGAAGTGGAAAAGCGAGATGCCGTGTGAAACGCGAGCGAGCGTCTACAAAATGTTCACCACTTGTTGGGCGCGGACGGCAAGACGTTCGGGTGGGGGCACTCGGGGAAAAATGAACCGTCCGCTTTGTGATGTGACTCGTTGAAACCGCAGCCCGAAGACGCACGACTCGCACCGAAGTAGTCGCGAAGGGGACGCGTGCTCGTGAGGACTCAGTATCGTTCGACTGATGACTGCGATACGATGCGATGCGACTTTTTCCGATGGTCAATATTTTGCGTTCGGTCGCCGCCCCCCTACCCGGGTGGTGGCCCCTTCGTCTCGTAAAAAGCGGGAAGGAGACGAAGGGTGCGGCCGGCGTGGTACCGCGACGGGAACGAGCGGGACGGTCGCGGTCGGTTTCTGCGTTTTTATAAAAATGCTCAACAAAGTGGGACGCCACCGCACACCGCCCGCGAGTGGGAGAGGGATGGGTGGATTTTTTTGAATCGTACAGTCGAGGCGCGGTGACGTACAGTCGAGGCGGCCGTAATTAGGGCGCGGGGCGGCGGAAAACCGCGACCGTTGCGAAAACCTATCAACTGATCCGTGAAAAATTATACGCTTTCTCGGAAATAATATATGCTCTGAATTTGAGAATAAAATCTAAGCTTGAGAATGGGACATAATAATTTAAAAATTTCAGTCAATCAGTCACATTTTGTCTAAATATTAAATTTAAATTAATACCTATAATTATATCAATATTACATATAAACTTAAATTAATTTAAATTAGCATAAACCTAATTAAGTTTAGGTAATATTGATATAATTAATTTAATTTCATATCATATTTATCAATAGTTTAAACCTGATATTATTAAACTAAGTATAAATAATCTAACATCCATGAGAATAAAGTCAATAATGTTCATTGTCCTTTAATAAATTTTTAAATGGACAATGTTTAATTAATTTGGTGCCGAAACAAAAGAAGAGCGTGTAAAAGTTTTAATAAAAGAATTGGCGCCGTTCTGCGTCCGCGTGCGGTTAGCCGACTCGGCGTGGTGTGGTGTGAGAGTGGTCTGTGCGAATGAAACGGCGCTATACAGAAGGCGGTTCGGGGCGGAGCGAACGGAAAAACTTGTCAACAAACTTTTACAAGTGTTTCCCGCGCTTTTCGTGTATCACGAGGCGTGAAGTACGCTGAAAATTCTGATTGCTTTTTATTCTACGAGTATAATACACTTGAAAGATACTTAGGAACGGGTTTTTCAAGTTATGGCTAAATGACTTCCAAACCAAAAGGACATGTAGGTATTTAAAAAAACATCTTTCATAGTGAAAAATATACCTTATGTATATTAAAACAATATAATATTTAAGTAATATGTTGAACTAATTCCTTTTAAAATAAATATTCAATCTTAGGATGTTTGTAAGCATTGTTTGGTGTGAAATTTGCATGTATACCTGTAACTGTCCTTGTATTAAATTCCTAAAAATAACCATAAATGCTGTCAACAAAAAAATTGAAAATGACCGTTTTTTATAGTTGCTTGAATGACCCTTTAACATATACCTAGGGCATAGGGTGATATAGGTGTCTTAAATTTCCCACACACATATTTTGTATTAGCGCCTCACTCCGGTTTCAAATGAATGCAATTTTAAAAATAAATAAAACAAGAAAACCTTATCAAAATCCGATTTGTGGGTTTAGAAGAAGTACCGCTACCCAATGGAACACAAGACACACGTGTGACATGCTGTTATTTCACGGTGGTCTTCTTGTAAGCGGATGGTACGGCCGCCAAACAGACTGTCCAAATGACAGCGAAATGCAGTGTGCCCTGCTACTACGTTCCAGATCCAGACCAGAGCTAACTTTTAAAAGTTCATTTCCAAAGTTAACCCTGCCAGGAATTGAACCTGGTACCACTGAGCCAAAGCATTTAAGGCAAGCTTCTTAACCATCCATTCAATAGACTCGTCAAATCAGCACTCATACAAGGGGCTCGTCAAATAATCGGGCAAACAGTTCATCTAGGTACCTACTGTCGCCTAAGCAACAGTAACGCCTATACCAGAGAGAATCGATTTCTCTAAAATATCCGGCCAAAGCCAGGAAAAGATTATAAACTAATAATTATTTCTTTGTGGTTGCCGACAAAAATTACTTTTATGTTTTTTATTATTATTTAATGGGTCACAAATCTGTTTTCTGAAGAAAGAATAGAAAGCGGCCATTCTTCTTACGGAATGTACCAAGCAATAAAATACACAAATTGTGGTCCCAAATTTATATTATTTTATTTATTAAAAACTGAACAATAGTCACATAAAGGAAATTTCTGCATGGCGATCAATTATTGGTTTTATATTAGCAAAAAATGATTCGTTTAAGGTAGGTCGTTTCAGTCGGGGTAAGAAAAGGTTCGTCACCTTAATTATCAGAAATGCAAAAATTTCATTTCGAACGTCAGTTGACTGCTAAGTGCTTTAGTTTCAAAGGCTAAGAGTCCTACGAATGAATTTAAAAAGTGATGAAGGTTTTCGTACCCCGACTTTACCTACCTACCTACCTATAGTTTTCGAATAACGTCACAGGCCACCACGAATGCAAAACTATAAATAACAAATTCCTATTAAGTATGTTACAATACTTCAGACAATATTATAGACTTAGGTATATCAAAAATTGCCCTAAGCGGCTCAAATTTTGATTTGGTAGTAAATTTTCCTGAAATAATTTACACTTAATTTTAACAATTTTAAAGGTTACTTATACTACTCCTTACTTCCTTAGTTTAGGTAAAATTTAAAATTTATATACATATATGTGTGGGAATCACTTTTTATTTATTAAAAAGGATAATTGGATATCCGGTAAGTACTTATTACTTTCTATGCATACAAGTATTCGAAATAAATATGATAAAGAAAAAAAATAAAATTCCACCCATATAAAACTACAAGCTTTGGCCTAACTTCACGTGTTAATTAATAAATTATACTATTACACAAATACTTGGTCTTGAACGGAATCTGGACGGAGACATAATTTTTTATGTAAGTAATACTTTGTTTCTTTAACTTTGTATGAACAAAAGAAATTTCAAATGAAAGTTTGTCTCTGTAATGACGTGTCGGCCGGTGTTTTTAAGGTTATTTCAATAATTGTTAAAAACTCTCTATTACTGCAATAAACATAATATTGTTCGTTTATGACTCTATGTAAACAATTTTTCTTTAATGTCAAAGCCGACAGCTACCGATCGGTTTCGTACACCCCTCACTAAAGCGTTAACAATACAATGCGTATGCGCACAATACAATTTCTCAAAAGATCTTCCTTTATTTTGGCCTAAACATTGGCCTTCAGTATTGTGGCTCTTTTGTTGACTGTTTACCGACTTTTGGGTTGCCAGGCCCAAGGGACGAGGTCGGAGCCAAAAAAAGTTTACAACTCTATCTGGCTTTGCGTAATGAATGTATACAAAGGCGTCTTTAAATTTTTTTCTTATAACTAGGTTTTGACTAAAATATCACATGAGGATGTTGTTCCTACCAATATTATTATGGTGCTAGAAAGGTGTATCAAGAAAAAGACCAATAATGAAGTATTTAAGTAACAGCAAAAATGCTGTTTGTGCTTCGGTAGGTTCTGTCTACTTAATGTTGGTACTAAGATTCCGACCAAAAAACCTATTCATCATCACCATAGATATCATAATATCATATAGACCTCTTCCAATGCTCGCCACCACCGCCGCTTCCAGCTGCTTCCTGCAATGCCCTGTAAGTTATAGATCTATTTCAAGTTGTCTGTCCAAATGCCTGTAGGACGGACGTCCCACGCTGCGGCTGTCAAATCGGAGCCCACATTTGAGAACATTTTATTGAAAACACCTATGAGTATTACGATATTTTATTCCATAAAAAATGCACTTCGCTTTTTAGTCCAATAAAGAAGTAGCTTTTAAGGCGCCTATATTTGCAGTACTTAAAAAGGTCCTCTCCTGCGCCTCTTGTCATCAGATTATCATGGGAATTGTGTGTTAAGCAAAGATTTCTACATATAGTTCAATGGTGTTAAGGCAGATAGTGATTTAGATGCAATCAATTATACCATAATTACATGCCACAAAGACTGAGTCTAGATTTTAATATGAACATCTTGTATCTATTCCTGCAAAGTTTCTGCTGATTTAAAAGTAAATTTTATTAAATGTATATGAGATTATAACGAACACAACTGCAGAATTCTTTAAGATTATTTTGGATTATTAGTTAAGTTATGCTAAAATCACTACTTGTTATACTGTCAAGGTCGATAGGGAACTTACAAACATCCAGAAGTAGTTTTTGTGTTACTCTATTATCAAATAATGAACTGCAGACTTGCATTAAATATACTAACGCATATTTAAATACAAAAATTTTCTTCAACTGTATTTGCGTGGAGCAATTATGTTAAATATAAGCCCAACAATTTTGTGGAGCGGAAGTACTCGTTGAAGGCAAGGTATCCGTCTCGGCCCACGTCGAGGGTTACACCGATCAAACTTCGGTTAATTGCAGACAAATGTCGGCCCTTAATCTTTAAAGGGTAACCCTTAACCGTAACGATATATTTTCGTAACAGGTTTTATTGAATGATTATAATTAAGAAATTAAAAGGTTTTATAGTTTTTTTTTTTTTAAATAAATCAATAAATAAATTTTGTTTTTAGTATGTATACGTGCATACTATACAGAGGCATATATTTGATGAGAATCTATGCCCAGTGGCCTCGTAATTTTTGCAAAATGCCAAAAATATTGCATTTTTTCACAAATTTAGTAAAATATAATAAGCAAATATAACTTCAATTTAATTTCAAAACCTTTATTTATTAAAAATAGTACAAATTATATATAAAAAAAAAACAACAACTAAATTCATTCGTGCACAGCAGTCCTCTAATTAATTAGCTTGTCTTTTTGACACAAAGGTCTCATCCAGTTTTTTACAAGCCTGTCTCTCGCGTGCTGTGTGGCCAGTGAGGGCTGTCTATTTTTACGAGGTCAACTGCTCATCTCCTATACTGTCTTTCTTTTTGTGTTGTAGCGAGGTGTCCACTCTGTTGCTGTTCTGGGACACTTCACTTTATTGTCTCTGAATTCGATTTCCGAATGATATTTTCAAAGTTTCGTAGTTATAAATTGGGTAACTCCTCCGATGGTTGTAACACACCCCCTTACAGAAGACCTACGTGAAATAACAGTGTAGGTATTTTCTGTTGTGTATCGATGAGTAAGCGATGTCAGAGCCCATTTTTTCATCAACTTCTAATTGATCTTAATCCTACTAAGGTCGGCTACACCTGTGGCATTGTTTATGCCAACAAGCGACGGTTAGCCACCTACCATCAATTGGACTGCTGTTGTAAAAAAAAAACGAATTATCCTAAATCGATATCATACAAAGGGTTTATTCACTATATTGAGTTTGAAAAGCATATCAATTTTACTTTAGATCCTGCCGTTATGTTAATGCACTTATTCCGCAATGTTTCCAAACGCGAATCCAATACAATGTGTGTAAAGTGCTCTTAAAAAACTCTGATTTTGTAAGGAGTAATGCTTACAAAATCAGAGTTTTTTATTTTGTACTTGTAATTGCATACTTGAGATTTAAAGGAAGACTTCCTGTTGAGTTAAGGGCATAAGAACACACAGACACGTTACCAACTTGAGCTTACTTATTTAGTAGCAGAAATTATTCCAACACATTTTTTCGACAGACTATGAAATGAATCCTGGTAGTTTCGTTAATGAGCGAGAAGATTGATTTTTGTTTAGTTTTTAAGGTTTTGTCATGTTAACTGTCATATTTATAATTTATATAGTTTCAAGTAGGTACGGTGGGAGTAGAAATACCTTCGTCAGTTTTCAAATTCATTCCTTTATTAAGTGGTAGACTCTTAGTACCTTTTCAAACTAAAGTACTAAGCAGACAACTGCATATGAAAGTAAACTTACTAGATATGATAACAAGGATCAAAATGGTTTACACCTTTGACCATTAAAATAGTTTGATATAAATATGCAACCATTTTAATGGTCTGTCATTATGAATTTATTATTGTCATTGTGTGTCAGTGTCATATAATTATTTCTTGTGTTTCTTGCGATAAATATTAAGTAATTAAAATTCCGAGGAATTTAAGTATCTATGAAAGAGCTGAAATTATTGCAGATCATGAAGCTGGCTAAAATATTAGCGAAATATTTGCAAATATTAATATTACTAGAGACACTTTAAGATTTTGGATAAGAAGACATGCAGATGAGGGTAATCTTACTGATCATACCAATTCTGGACGTCGCCCGAATCTTAACCAAGGACAAAAACAACTTATGAGTCGACAATATGAAGAAAATGGTTTTATTAAAACTAGTTATTGCGCCGAAATGTTTGACGTATCACCAAGAGTGATAAGAAATGCTTTACATTCTATGGGACTTCATCACCGACGTCCTGCCAAAAAAGTGGCTTTAACTAATCCTCATAAAGCAGAACGCTTAAAATCACACTATTTTTACTGATGAAAAGAGCTTCCAATCATCCCAACATACACTTGTGGAGAATAAATGGGACGAGATATTTGGAGGGCCACGTTGTGCCAAATTTTAATTCTGGGCGCATATCTGCCAATATTTGGGGCGCATATCTGCCAATAATCTCGGCTGATGGAGTAAGCGAGCTTGTTGACCTTCCGCATAGGACAAATGTAGCAAATTATGTATGTAACGGTTTTGGAGGACAGTATGCTTCCAAGCGTTCGTATTTTATATCCAGCTGATGAACTAGCAGAGTTTAATTATGTCCACGACAACGCTCGCATTCACACAGCTCATATCGTGAACGAGTGGTTCCATCGACACCCTGTGATAGTGATTCCTTGGCCTGCAAAATCAGCGACGATGAACCCCATCGAAAATGGGGTTTGATGGTGCAGTGATGGCGAAATAATAATGAAAGAACAGAAGCAGTTCCTAGGTTTCCTAGCTTTCCCGATGACAAAACATTATTCACCTCCTTGTGAATATATTGTTCTGTGTTATTCACTATCTACATCATATATTAGTTATTATTATGTAGATAGTGAACTAGCCTATTGCAAACGTCAATTCGATATTCTGTTTTGTTTTGATAATTGCCCTTGTGCAAGCAAATGTCGACTTTAAGTTGACATACCTATTATTACCGTGACTGTACCTACCATAATTTAAATATAATTTATCAAATTGTACCTATCTATAATTTCAAATTATATTACATATTTTTAACAATTTGTAACAAAAAAATATGCACTTATGGTGAAGCAGGACCACTTATGGTTTTAAATAACTAATGCTAATTTATTTAATTTATTTTGTTCATAAAACTTAAATTAGTTCTTAAAGCTTAAATTTTTTGTAATATATTCAATATTTTAAGCGACAGCTCTTATAGATAAGTAACTCTATATTTGTGTGCTCTTAGGGCAGTCAGTAATTGCGCAAATAGAGTAAATCCGGTAAACGCTTGAGGCCAGAATTACTTAGCGAACAATAATGAATAGATTTAATAGAAGTGTGTAATATTTTTAGCTTTTATATATTCGGGTTAATATGAACTTAAATCATTGTCCCGTTTATTAAAATTGATATTATTATATCTCTGACTAACTGGCGATTCCTCTGACTAAAACTAGCTCTTAAAATACATACTACATATTTTATAAATACAACTCATATTAATAGAATATTTAATACAACTCATTATTTTTTTAAAAAAGAAGAGGCTTACATTTTTATGGGGAGAATGTGAAAAATTAAAGCATTTTCGCCTTATACGGTCTCAATATTAAAAAAGTGTAGGTATTTGTTTACGTATTGTTGATGGCATAACTCGTTTTAAAAAATAAAAAATTACAAACATAATACTGGACAAAATTAATAAATTCATTAAATTTTTATTATTATATTATCAGGAGAAAAGTCAAAATTCATGATTTTTGAATTTAGTGTATCTGAGTTTGTGAAATCAGGAAATAATCATGAAAACTTTGTAGGTATAACAATCGGCACAATGGTTAACAGTATGTCATAATTTGTATTGATTTTAGTTTACTTATTTATTGTCGAAAGAGTTTAACAACTTCAGTACAAATAGGTACACATAATGGTACCATAATAATAATAATTATAATGAGCACTGTACATGAAGCTTTTTATGCCAGCTCCGTGTCATAAAAGCGGTTGTTGGAGTGAGTTTTTAAATATCTCGTCAATGGTAATGAAAACACAAAAAAAAGTATTAGAAAAACAAATTTAATAGTAATTCTAAAGCTTGTACAATATAATGTAATTACATAAATAATTCAAAATCTTATTATATAATTACATAATATTTTATAATATGATGTAATTGTGAACTAATCTTAAAAATTAAATATTTTTGACTTGAGAAGATCGTCTATTACCAACCGATAAACCACGCTGTCCACCTGCGGTGACTTCTTTTATGTACAGTTTCTGCTTATTTTGTTAGTTGTTTTTATCTGCTTAGGTACAAATATGAAGTTGAACATTGTTTATGAAAAAGGTGTTATAAATCAATATAATCGGAGGCATGGTTGGTGTGTGCGAAATTCCATGCGAGCATATCGTGCGTGAGGGAGGTCGGAGAGAATGGAACTCATTACTGGCACGTGACACGGGCCTCACCGCTCACCCCTCGCCTCGACACTGTTTCACCAATGAGTTATTGAGTGCGTCGAGAGCTCATGTTTTAAAGCCGAAATTAACTCAACCTTTGATGAGAAGTTATGTTAAAAACTATGACTAAATGACTATAAATCTATATTTATGAATAAAATTTAAGTGTCTGTAATGTGCTCTTTACTAAATGTATATCAAAGTATTAACAAAAAAGATTTTTTTTTTAAATTGTTAGTTCAAGCTTATTTCCGGCACCGCTGGACTGATTTTAACGGCACTGTTACTCGTAGATAGATGATGTAATTAGCAATAACTTGGGCTGATGTAAATTCTTATTTTAGAAAAATATTTAAATATAGAAATGTTAAGTTGATTCGTGTATGCTTCAAAAACTCGAGAATGGGTAGACCGATTTTGATTCAGTTTTCACGTATAGAAAGAAGGATAGAAAGGGGAAGATTTTTTTATATAAAAATTACACTCCGGATGAAGCCGGAAGCGGGCTAGTATTATATATAAGCAAAGCGGTTTCCAATTCCAGTTCCAGTTTCGCGCGTGCCCTACGCGCACACCGCGTTTTTTATTTTTATTTTAAATAGAGATTGTAGAATTTCACTCATAATTATATTTAATATCTCCCTTTCGCCTCAGAGTCTACTTAGCAATTTGTCAACTGAAGCATCAACAGTTCGCTTTGTTAATTGCAGTTGATTGATGATGCAATATAAAACGTCAAATTACCCCACGAATGTAGACCGCTCGAGTAAACGGGCGACAAAATCCCACCGTTTTTCACTCACAAGCCCGCTGTATTTTTCTAATTGAATCATGTGTGATTTATTATTGGTCTGATGATGTATCATTCTTTCAACAACAGCCGTGGCGCACCCCACGGGCTTGCGGCCCAAATTATTGCTACAAATGTTCACATCCGCGCTTTTTAACTGCTGTGCCATTGCGGCCCGAGCCTCCCCTCACTGCGTTTTTATTAAAAGCGACGATCGATTTTCCAGAAATTTTTCGTCGAAAATAAATATAATAATGTACTATAAAATTACTATAAAATTACTATAAAATTACCTAAAAAAGTCACTTAATTATTATAAAAAGAACTATCATAATTAATCTAATAAGGATCGCGGGTCTACGGTGGATCTAAGCTGCTTCTGACTGGTCTTACTGGAAAGTTATGGGGAGGCCTATGTCTAGCAGTGGACGTACATAGGTTGAGATGATAATGATGATGACAGATAGGCATTTATGTAACGTCATGACAATTTTTGTAGCTTCATAGGGCTTCCCTAAATTGTGATTTTAAAGAATAAATCACTATGCAACTAGTAGAGCCCGTTGGTAAGCACGCTAGGCCGCCAAGGCTTTATTGCAGTCGCGAAAATAATATAACATACTCCAGAAATATCAATATTTTAGTAAAAACCTTTACATTATGGTAACTATTGACAACCTAATTTTAAATGTAGGTTATAGCTATGATGTTTTAATTGAAAAACATTATTGGCTTTTAGTAAGTAAGTAAAAGAATTTAACCTGCAAAAATGTAACAAATTCTGCACATTTTAGAAATTAAATGTACTAGATATGAAATTAATTTCAGTTTTTTGTTTTTATCCAAGCCTTCATATTATATATCTCATAAATGTCATTCTTTTTATGTATTGCTACGACCAATAACTAACGAGTAATCATTTAATTATGTCGTATGGAACTGGTAAAGAGAGCTCTTAAATGCATTATTACCTATAGGTTCAATGTTTTTTTATTTCCCTTTACGATATCAAAGCTCGTTAAAGTTATGGAGGCATAACATAGTGAACTTTCTTCGCTCTAAAACGATGGGTAGCACTCAAATCTGCGCGTCATCTCATCAGCTAAGAGTGCAACTTCCGCCCAGCGAACATATTGTACTTAATGTTATTGTCTTTTTTCATTTCCGGACGCTCTCGCTGCATGCGAATCCATCCAATATTCTTATACATTTTTGTCAAAAAAATTCTACTGAAAATAGCGTTTGACTTTTGAAGAAATTCTTATTAGTATAACAGTATAAAGAGGAAATATTGTTTAAATACGCATATATTTATACAAAACTAAAATGTAGATTAGTTAAAATTATATTATCCCGCCCCTTTCATCTATCTCTACTAAAAAGTGTCCCCACTGGTAGGGATATACTTAAACGGATTTTTATATATATATCTACCTTTTATTGAAAAACAATAATATGTAATACCGTCAAACGGGGTTACGTTGACTTCCAGGGGAACATTGACAGATTTTGGGGCTAAATTGACAATGGGTTACAACAGGTCTGTTGGTGTCTTTATAAGTTCCGTTGATTGAGCTAGCAAAGAAGGATAATTCGAACTTATGTTCTATATGCAATTACGACTCGTATTTCTATCGGCTTCGCAAGGAATGGATCTAATGTGTCATTTGCAAGAAATTGGTGTACGGAATCTGTAACAGATCCAAAAATCCTGCTTGATCATTGATCAAAAATGATGAATCATGCTTCTTATTTTTGTAGAAAGCTTTCAATGTAAGCTTTTAAGCGATTAATTTGACTTTCAGTGCATTTTAATGCTATGTCAAAATAGCCCTCTCACCCTGGGTAACTTTGACACCTACAGAAATAAAAAAAAAAATAGAAGAATTTATTTTTTTCCCCATTTGAGCATTGGGCTGTATAGCCAAAGGACTAATTGTACTATAGAGATAAAAAAATATCAAACATCGCAAAAATTCGTCGTAGAAACAAAAAGCCCTCAAAACCCTGTCAAATTAACCCCGTTTGACGGTAAGTATTTTATAATATTATACAATTTTGAAAAAGAATTCTACTATTTTAATTTTTTTATTAGATTGAATTTATATAATACCTACTCGTACTACCATTGAAATAATATATCTTTGCCCTACTATGCTTTTTCCTTCGTCCGCAACACTTGAAAGCAGTACTTTTTTGGATGAAAAGTAACCCTATGTCTTTTTCTGCATATCTGACCTTTATAACAAAATTTCATGCCAATCAGTAGAGTAGTTAAGGCGTGAAAGCTTAACAAACAAACTCACTTTTGCATTTATAATATTATTTATATTAGGATAATAGGTACTCGTATACATTAAGAAATTCTTTAAAGAGCGAACGGTCAAATTTGTCAAGCCTTTAGAGATGATAAATACTTACTTAATTCTTTGTTCCAAGTGTGTCTCGTCGAGAAACCAATAGGTATAACTTTTATTTAAGTACTAGCTGGTGTCCGCGACTTCATCCGCTTTGATAATGGACCTTATGTCCTTTCTTGTATCCCTGACAATGTATATGTTGATAGGTTGACTAGTTCAGGCGTGAAAAGGTAACAGACAGATAGACAAGGTTACTTTCACATTTAAATATTATCTACTATATAGTATGGATTGATCAAGTTCACTGTTGTAACATTAAGGAAAGATTATAGAAAGATGTTGTCTAAAACACTTAGTGTTACAAAAATAAGTGATGTTAAATTTTGAATTGGCGTTGTTTATTTTTATATGGTTAGTATGTTAGTGATTGTTGGTAGCGCTTGTTGGCAGGCGCGGCTCACCCGCGAGGGTTGTCATAATACTCTCTCTACTAGCAGTTTCCGCATCGACGACCGACAACAAAACAGTGCGCGCGGCGTACACGCTGACACCCCTAATGTCAACGGTCTCGTATGTTTTGTGCGCGGCTCTCTGAGCTCTGAATCCGTGCAAACCCTAAATGCGAACTGCACTCAGGGGTGTCAGTTAAATTTTTAAATAAATAACAAAATATCCTTGCTTTTTTGTATGCTAAGCAGAAGGATTGTTGTGGTAATAGGACTGTTAGCTGCCCGTTATGGTTTCTCACATTTTCAATTGTAGTCTCTTCACTAAATGCATATTCCATTATATATACTGTATGTATACATGTATAATATTTACATTATTATAGTTGTTTCTTGAAATTATTTATTAATGGATACTAGTGACCCGTCCCTGACTTCGCACGGATGCAATTTTCCAAGCATTTTTAAAAGTTTTCTCTTTATAAGAATCTCCCAACGACATTTTTTTAATATAAATTACAATTATATTCCAAATTCAAGCACAAATGAACGATAGGACTTTTTTAATGTTTTTAAACTGCAAATAATTATAAATATTAAATCTTTGTTAATTTGAAATCTATGTTTAAAAAGAATATATTTGGAACTAGTAGTCCAAGGAGTGACAACCCTAAGGTAGTGTGGGTAACGCGGCGTGGCGTCCCGGTGAGCCATTGTGAATTCACGCTATATAATGTGACGGACGCCTTTGAGCGTTACTTTTGTTTTGCGCACTCTTAATTATCTTGATTACGGCGAAAACTTCAGGTCTCGCAAATATTATGCAGCCATTTAATTTTAGTTGTAATTTAAAGCGACAATAATTTATAACTAGCACGGAATGGAATGTTTCTGAAACAATATTTTTTAAAGAAACAAATTAAATATAATTTATTTATATGTTATAATAATTTTTATTCAATATTAAACAAATTAAATAAAAGTTTGTTATTTATATGAATAAAAAAGCTTTTTGTGTTAAAACCGGCATACAAGCTGAGGGTACACTTGGTGGTAGGTGGCTACCGTCGCCTGTAACAAAGCAATACCACAGGTCCTGCAAGTGCGCTGCCGACTAATGTAGGATTAAGGATAAGGTACACAGTCGGACCTTTTGCTGGTAGGTATACCTACGAGTATAGCGCCTTATGCGATCTTGCGTCATCTACAAATTTTCTCAAATTTTCGCACATTGTAGAACTTTTTAGAATTTAGAACATTTTATACATTTTTTTTTTCAAACAATTTGCTTTTATGTTTCAACCTGACATTATAGTTAAAGAAATTTTAAAATTAGAATAACAGTCCGTTAAAACAACAGCAGGTAGAAGTATTCTCAATTAACATGTTTTAATAAGACCAACTGTTCAAAAGCGAACTAATACACCTGTTACAGTTATATTTGATAGACGAAACCATTTCATTTTATTTGTTTAGAATGGTAAATAAATGGGATTATTAGGTTAGCCACAGGAGATGCCCGTTTATGTCTTTATTGAGCGTTTTATTATTCTGATAGTAAAAAGAATCGTACGGACGGACACACTATTAGTGACGTATCTAATAGTCCTGACGGTAAAGATAAGGTTTTATAGTAGTAGTTATTAATTGAAATATTATTAACTAGGTTTCGTAACCTACCTCCTGTTTAAATTTTCATTCGTAAGTGGATTATTCATGCAAACATAATATGCTGTAATATGGCTAATGTTGATAGGCGACCGATTGGACTTTACGTATGGATCACCTAAGATGTAGTCGTGGCCAATATTTACTTGACATAATCTTTAAAAAATAAATGGCAAGTAATGATTTTTAACTTTCCATTGTAAATTGTATATTTTTTACAATTTTCTAGTATTTGTTTTTCAAATTAAAAACGAAAGGCTTAAAAAATCACCATTTATAACAATGAGTCGCCATAGGATTTCCAAAATTTTATAATCAAAACAAATGAATGGTTTTATTACTATATTATCGCGTATTATTGGAACATTTAATTCACAACTAGTATTTAGTACTAGATTTTGCCCTTTCTTCGTCTGCGCGGAATATATGTGGCCTTTCTGCAGTTACTATAAGGCAGATACTGTGTTCGGCGGCGATAAACACCCCAATAGAAAACATAAACTTTATTTGTTGCTATCTAAAAAGAAAACGATGATATATATTCATAATATAAAGTTTTTTTTTAAATTTTCCATATTAATATGTTAAACATCTCAATGCAGTTTATACTAAAAAAAAAAATAGCACCAATTGGAAAATGAGTATACGATAATTGCATTTTAACTGACACGGAGTGGTTCACGGTGGGAGGCAATGGTTCGTGACCACTCCACCTACCACGCTCAACTGATCACCGGCCTACTAAATACACACCACATAACGAAAAAAATGTAAATTATATATTAGGGTTGTCAAGTTCTCCTATTGTATTTTAATGTTAGATTTTATAAGTAGGTCGGTGGTCCATTTTTAATACTCGTACCTTATGGTCAGCAGAAATACTTTTGGTGGAGCAATATTAGTTTTTTTTTTTAAATGTTACATATATCTACCTATTTAAACATATAAAATAGTATAATCCAATACTGGACTTATTAATTATTTATCGACATACGGCCGAATGTTTGTACATGGGTAATAATTGTTTAAAAGGAAATTCCGGCTCGAATAAAAATCACACAGAGATCTTCAATGTTGTAATGGATTCGTACTAGAAAAAAAATGGAAAAAATAGAACAACGGATAGTTTTAAACGCTCCGCGTTCTGGTAGAATTTTTTAATTTTTGTTTTGTTTATTTTTTTCAAATAATTAAATGCACATTGTTATATTGTTTAAAATAATTGTTATATTATATTATATTTGTTTAAAATATAAATTAAATATCTGTACGACTAAGAACCTAGTTAAAGGAGTTTAACATTTCATGTGGGTAGCAACGGAAAAATGTGGAAAAATAAAACAAAACATTTGATCCTCTTTATTGACAAATTATTTCTTGTTGCAAAAATTGTTTTTTTTTTAGGGTTTTAATAACAAGGCATTACTTTAAATAAAAAAGGAACATCAAATACAAAGAGTCTTTACATTGTTAATGAAGAGCACGAGCAGAATTTTCATCGACTTTTCCAATTCTCTGGGGAGAGTGAGGTTGTGTTCAGTATATCACATACGTTTATCGGAAGCGGTGCCGTGGCAAGCCGACACCGCATCGCGCACACATATTGTATACCAAGAGCTAAATGCGTAGTTTAGTAACAAAAATACACTATTTAAAACAAACTAGCAGAAAAACGCATTTAACAATTTTCACTGACAAAAGATTTATCAATTAGTTACGATTCACTTATTTTTTATTGTATAACCAATATACAATAATAAAAAAATCTGTGTAATATATCCATTTTTGTGCAATGAATATTCACATGACATATTTAAACTTTTATTTAAATATTTTCTACACGATATTGAATTAAGATAGCAGATAAAAGTGAAATACATCTTAGTTCTATTTAGTTTATTTGCTCAAAGAAAATATTTTTTCAATTTTTTTTTATTCAATTCAATCATTTATTATTGATTTCATAATTACTTTCATACTAATTACTAAGATTTCATGCTTCATGCTAAATTTTCTTTTTAACATTTACTCTTATTCACAAATTTTATAGTTGAAAATACTTAAAAATCTTACTTAAACATACTATATGTTATCGTGCCAGCGAAAGGGAGGCCGTCCAGAGTTGGTCTCCCATTACATAACTTACTGGAGATTCTTTCTCTCCCCTGAGTTGTCCCTTCTATGAGCTAGGTGAGCCTGTCCATTGCCACTTTAGCTTGCTAATTATAAGTGATATGATTTTAGTTTTCCTGCGGATTTCATCGTTTCTTTCACACGAGGAAGCTCCGAAGCCCCTCTTTCTTCTGCAGTCTGAGCAACATTGAGCCAACATTTATGACAACAGTTATTCATAAGGTCGTTATGATTTTAAAATATTATTTTTATCAAATGAACAAAGTAAAATTAAATTGAAACTCTGGCTCCTAGTCTATAAATCTCTGCTAAGTCAGCTCGCGATCCTATCAGCGGCGTCAATTGCCCGTGCCAAATGCCACTTCCCGATTTCCCTCCCTCTGTCCTTTGAACATACCCCCCACCCCTCTGTCGCCTCCGCAGGAAACTGACGCCTTATCTCAGCAGAGAAACAGGCGAGAGTGTGATTGAATGTTTCCGCTGATGTCTTCAAACCGATATTCTACCTTTGTCAGTGTAATACGCAAAGAATAACTTATATAAGTATTTTTAATGAACTTACACTCAGACTATTAAATGTAGTTTAATTAAAACAGATAGTATTTAAAGCTGTACTTCTGAGATTATAATTATTAGTCATAATCTAGCTAACAGTCGCCCAAACTATGATAACTTCAATGTTCATTACTCTTTCGTGCATTTTTTTAAATATATTCATGTTTATAGACGATCCCTCGGTAACCTAACATTTTTCCAGGTTAAAAAGTATACTATATGTTAATCCGGGTAATAAACTATCTGTATGCCAAAATTCATTCAAATACGTTTTGCGTTTTTGCGGTTTTTGCATGTAAGTAAAAACAATCCATCCACCATCCTCATAAACTTTCGCATAGGTATATATATCTGTCCAGATATAATATTGAAATATGGTGTATACTCGAGACTGGTGTATTAAATTCTTACAAAAAACAATTGAACTTTTAGTCATATGTGTTTTTGTGGTGGTACAGAAGGTTGTTTAGGTATCGAAATGAATTAATGTTCGACAGCCCGATGTGGGTGCGATTGAAGAAACAATCGATTATCGTTTCACGGTTAATTGTGATGCGTTTAAACAAAAAGTCTGGCCATCCGCCTGCTGCCGCCGCCTAATGACCCCATAAACTCGAAATTATACGCTCCGTTAACTCAACCCATGTATTTTTCAAATCTTCCAACCGTTTGTATAATTTATTGTTTTGCTTTTGCTGAAATTTTCAGGGTGATTTTTTATCTTGACAAAGTGTATGCCATATAGTTAAGGCGTAAAAACAAACAAATAAATTTTTCGCATTTATAATACATATTAGTTAGCGATAAACTATTGATTGAACTATTGATACTAAAAACTATTGAAACGACATTTTTCATGTTGATTACGAAAGACAGTAAAGTGGATAGAAGAAAATCGCACGGGTTCATATAATGACGTCATAAACGAACCGTATCAGAGCTGTCGTATATTGAAAGCGGTACGTACGGAGTTGTTTCAGCGTTTGTGATAAGAAAATCTATTTTCAGACGCCGAACATCCGTTGAGTCTGCACCCACGATATAACCTTTGACTTTAAGCAAAGTTTTAGAACATGCACAGTGGACAAATAGGTAAGTAGTGGATGTAATGGGCTGGGTGAAGAATATAGTTTAGAACGAGCAAGGAATTTTATTAAATTACGATAAGTTTTCATGGACTAGTACGGAAAAAAAGTAATTTGAAAAATTATTTATTCATTTTATTCATTAAAAAAGTTGAATAATTAGGATGTAATTAGGATTTCGAGCATTCCCAAAGTTGTATACTATATAACCACGAGATCATACTTATTTAGTAATTTTATTTAATAAATTTTTTATAACCTAGCTATTATGTAGCTACAATAAATAGTTAAAAATTAAATAATGCAATTCCTTTGCACATATTTAAGGACTTTAATCCTCGACAATAAAGCCTATTACGAAGTCGTTATCTAGTGACCATAAAAATATAATTTTAAATATTTTTCTGAACATATTATTAATTCAAAAACCGGAAATGTCTGTCACAAAACCCTCACAATAAATTATTGAAAATTTGAGTGTAAAACTTTGAATGAATGCATATATTTGTTACATTTCGTCAATGTAGATTTATAATAAATGTCCGTTCGAGTTGTCTGCACGTTGCACAACACTGATATGCACGTTAATCTGTCAGTTTGACGAAGGTCATGGGTCTCGATACTTCAGCCGACCGGCGACCGGCGACCGGCTGCCGGACGTGTGCCGGAACACACTCCATTATATTGGTTTTGTTTTGCTTTTATTTCACCAGCACCATTGAAATTGATGGAAAGCAGAGGTGATAAAATAATCTTCACAACAAAAATGTTTTCAGTGGAGATTTTTATTTTATATTGATATTTTAATCCTCATTTTTATATGTATGATTTATTCACACTCGTTCTTATATTATACAAGGTGGTGCCCGCGACTTCGCCCGCGTGATAGTTATATACTAAAACCTTCCTCGAGAACCACTCTATTCATTGGAGAAAACAGCATGAAAATCGGTACAGTAGTTTTTGAGTTTATCGCGAACAAACAGACAGATAGACGCAGCGGAGGACTTTGTTTTATAATATGTAAGGACTACTAGGAAACCTCAAGACTTGTGATCTATATAATCTATACACAAGTACCATCTAATCTAAAATTATCACGATAATCAGGAGTCTGTATCCCTATGTTTTCTTATAACTATTATGAAAATACTTGGACTAACACAAACAAGGCCACTCTATTGTAGTGTAGGATAATTATAGTATGTTTGAATCACTGTTAAAATACGTACTATTATTTTTTTGAGTAAATTACCTAGAAGTTAGAAGTGTGTTATTAAAATCAAGTTAAAATACAGCGTATAGCTACAAATGTAAGCTGACCATTTTTTGGTGTTCTTTGTAATCGAAATGTATCAGTTTTCTACATTGACATTTCAATAAGATTGCTCGCTTGTCGGATTCCAAATCTGGAGCAGATGTTTATTCAGCGCATTCACCAAAAATTATCGCAACAAAATCTAAATCCATACACCATAACTAATTATATCCACCATGTAATGGCGTGTCAGAAACGTTGCATTGTTCAAATGGGTCTTTTGTGAAAAACCCGTATTACTAACCCAATTTTGGGGAGATTTTTGCGAGAGAGACTCCTTGAGATATCACGCTTATTCGATTTTGAATGCGAGTTATGGTTGCTTTTGTTGCATCGACGTATTTAGGCTTGAATACACAGTGCAACTCAATTGCAACGGAATGTAACTTTCTGCTTTTATTCCTGTATTGTTTTGTGACCATTTTTGTAGCAACAGGCTTGAATTGTATCCACGTATGCCTAATCTTTTAAATATATATTTCTTATCTTATTGTTGCGACAAAAATAAAGAGGTGATCATGTTTATCTAAAATTTAAATTTGGTTTGCGAAATACCTTAATCTTTAAATCAGGCCATAGATTCGGAATTCATACACATTACCCATGGTTTGATTAAGAAGCTTCTGCCCGCGTGCTTGAACTTTGGAGCAAACTCCTTTATTGTTACGGTTACAACATAACATGAAACTCTTCTAGGGAGCCAGCATCAAGTCGCCGGTTCACTTGTTAGTAAGTTGCTTCCTTCACCTATGACACACAACATCGTACCATACAGACTGAGGGAGGATTTGGCAATTTTACTCCCGCATCGAACTTCAACAGACTGGCCAGTTAATGACTGAAAAACGCAGTGTTACTATAAAGCTTTTTGTCAATAAAAACGAAATCTTTTGCAACTCTGTAACTGTGTGTGTCATAGGCCTTAGTTTTCCGAGTTTTTTAGTTGGCAGTCATCGTCAAAAAGCGAGATTGGAGTTAGGAATTCGTAGCACTATCAACTCGTCCATTGCTCGTGGGTTGTATTACAAAAGTTTGACGGACAAATCGTTCGATACGTATCGATTCAGTTCGACTCGACCCAACTCGATCGTTGTTTATTTTTTCGAAATCGAACTGGATGTAGGTTTTCGGGTTTGCGGTACGCCCCTGTTCATTCAGTTGTAGTAGCCATGTCGAATAAAAATCCTATGTGATTTTACACAACCCTTTTTTTTCCTGTGTAATAGCGTGTATCATAGTGCATAGCATTTCTATTGCTCGTGTGTCTGATTTATATGAAAACTAGCTGGTGCCCGCGACTTCGTCCGCGTTGAAAAATAAAAATATATATAAGCAATATAACGCCTAACATCTGCATTATTGCCACTACTATGTACACCATTGCCAGGCGTTAGTTTTTTTTTATTTTAAAAAATGTGGGATCTTAATGGGGAACAGTATTTTTTTTATTTTTTTTTTGGATGAAAGGTAGGTACCCTATGTCCTTTCCTGTATCCCTGACAATGTATGTGCAAAATTTCATGATGATCCGTTACGTATAGACTGAGTTACTTTCACATTTATAACATTAGTAAGGATAAGGCTGTTTAGTAAGTTTAATAGATGGAATGCATGTAGACGTGTGATTAGAGGGCACCTTGGTAAACACAGACAGTGGGAGGTGTGTTTGCGGGCGTACGGTCGCTGCGTTGATTTAATAGCCGAAGTATAAACGTATAAATCTATTCATTTGCCTGCAAAAGCTTTGTACAAACAAGGCTAATGAATGTTGGCGCGCGCCCACCTTCCATCTACCCACTGGATAATTCAGTTACGCTCGTGGGCAACGTTCTCACAAAAATATTCAATATATTGTCCAAATTCGAAATTCTAATTACAAATTGAAAAACAAATGCACAATTTAAAACAAGCTTGTTTCAATAGATATAATTTTATATAAGGGATAACTGAGTCTAAATACCTACCGAATGCATATTAATTTACAGTTTTAACTGTTGCCTACAAAGAGTTTGCCAATTTATGTTTTTTTTTATGAATAGTCGATTCAGTTAAAAATTGCTTCACATAGAACAAGTTAAATAGTTATTTTTATCATCTATACCAGTAGTAGATAAAGGCAAATTATTGCAAATTTAATGGTTAGTATATTCTTTCACGTTCAATATATAAGTAAAATCCAAAGTCCAGGTAAATAAAGACATTTCTTTCAAAATTTTTAACATAATTTCACATTACGAAAAAATAAAATAAGTCAAAAACTGATGAAAAGAAAAATCTTAATGAACACAATATGTATAAAAAAAACTTTCTGACTCCTAACCTAATATAACTGTACCTAAACTACTTACTTACTCGTATACCGATATTCTTTGTCTGGCTTTCCATCCGTTGTGTAATTAGTATTCCCAATGTTTAAAATATTCTTATTTTTTATTCTGAAAAATGTTAGGTTAATAGGGATCGTCAGAAAATATCATTTTTGGTCGTCACAATCGCCAAAGCGATTTTCATTTTTCAATGCTTTGCATTGTATGTAGTAAAATAACTAGCAATATTTTAGCAATGATCATAGCACGCTATCTAAAAAACTTAATGCAAAGCAATATAAATCTCTTTAGGGGGGTAATGCCTATTATGGGGTCATCATCAGTAAAATCCCGTCCAAGCGCTTAGCAAAAGCTTCAAAAAGTTTTCATTTTTTCCCCTAATGTGGGTGTACAGATTAATATACCGAATACCATAGACAAAATTACAAAAAATATATTATATATAAATACATAATTAAATAGATCCTTATTATATACAGAATAGATAAGCTTAGACATAGTCAAAGTTGGCGTATCAAATCAATATTCTTTTTCTTGGAGGTCTAAATAAATGCTGATAATTTTGAAACAGGTGAATCCTAGGGGGTGATATAGTTAGTTTTACCATATAAAACTCATTTTAAAATTAATCTCAAACAATTCTAAAAAATCTTAAACCTGTGTAAAATATTTCGTACATATTCGCATATATTTTGCTTTTTCAAATGAATAAATAAACACTACATTTATTGGTGCATATGCCTGGTATATAAGGACATTGTTTGAACAGGTATTTATCCAGTGTTCCACTGGATACCACCCGTCGTTGTAATTCACTGACAAACGCATATAAAAGAGTTGAATGGAGAACATTGACATATGTGGAGTTGCTGTTTCGTGTTTAATTTTTTAACAAGAAAATTTAAATTAAGTAAATAAATTGTCACTTATTTTTTACTTTCTTTAATTTTTCATGGATAACTTTCGAGTAAATTATACAAAACTTAAATAACACTTAATAATACAAAAAAGTCACAATCGAATCTAGAATATTTTTATCTAAATAGATGTTTATCTTTTAATTCATCTGAATTTAGCAAGGGAATTTGAATAGCCTAATGAAATTTACATTTCATTATTATACTCGTACCTATAGTACTCGTTGCCTGTTTATTATATCAATAAATAGCGCAAATTATACTACGAACTAATTTAATTTAAAGAAAATGCTGAGGGGAGACCATTTTGGTACACTATTTATATAAATTATAAATACCAATACTTTACAATCTACAATGTACCAAATAATCATTTTTTCTTTCTTTCTTTCTTAATATTAGCGATCCGCCTCCGGATTTTGCTAATTATATACGAAAATCTTTCTCGTTCTTTCCATTAAGTGAAACCCGTTAGCTTTGGCGGGGAAACAGACAAAGGCGGAGACAGATATTAATACACTATATTATTTTATAATACGTATATAAGTGTATCAGAATCTAATATAGTCCTAGAGTGAGCTTACCTAGGTATACAACATAAACATATACAAGACTAGATTGTTCGCTGACACAGCAAGCTATAATTTATAAAAATATATTTAATAAAATGAAATAGAACGCATGCGAGCTTGCTATACGCAGTCACTAATTTGACATTAATTAACAACCACTTTCCTTGGTTTTCGTATCAAACCACAAAATATAAATATACATTTAATTTAATTTAACATTGTGCAAGCTAAACTGTATTATGCAATTTGTTTTAAATTTTATATAATCTGTACACTATTACATTGGCTATCCTTAATATTAATAAATAAATGAACTTAGTCGATAACAATACATGCATCACAGCACAACTGAAAACTAGAGACATAAGTTTACAAACATCTACATCCTAAAATTAGATGTGACCTGACATCCACAATATCGCATAATTGGGCATCTCAACTAAACTAATGCAAATTTTCACTATCAGACACCTAGAGTTAGGAAACACTTAACTATATTTAAGCCGGCCATTTACGGCAGTCCGCCTTGCAGTTCGGCCGGTCTGCCTTATTATCTAACAGCAGACGACTTGCGACCAATTTGCGACAGGTGAAAACTATCAATTTGTGCAATATCACACTAAATCGTGTTTTTGGTATCACGTAACTCATAACAAAGGTGTGGTTTACAATAAGGTCTTTTACCGACAATAACTAAAATTAAAGTGCATCATTTCTGTATGGCAGCATACGCGATCGCAAGTCGTCTGCTGTCGTCTGCTGTGAATGTGACTGTTGTAAATGGGCGGCTTAAGTAGCAGTCTTGTGTTCCCTAACTCTAGGTGACTGTTGGTTAAAACGGGAATTAGACTTTTACGTCATTCATAATACTATATTATAGATAATACTACATACCCACATATACACATTAACTTGTACCTAGGTTTAAGATAAAGAAATAAACTATTTGTATTTGTATACACTATAATTCATATATAAACGTAAAAGAATTCAGTAGTTTTAAAAATTAAAAAATAAATGTATATCGTGAGTCGTCTCCATTGCTCTCGCTGTACAAACGTCGCACCCCGATCCTCACGGGAGGTAATTATGCATGGACGCTTTTTAGCGCATCCACTACCGAACAAAATATAAAACGAGCCGCACGCAACTAATGATTTCACATTCGCATGAAATGCAAAGGATTTTCAATACGTGTGTATTTACTGAATCATTCCGCCGTAACATTTTTATTGTGATCCATCTGTAGGTACAATACATTTTGTTGCACTACCTGACTTGAGCAGATAACCGTTTATCAAAGCCGTTTAAGTAGGTATATTGCATTATTTTGTACTAAACTATCGAGTATTGAGTTCCAGTATAGACTGGAAATTAACATAGATAAATCATTATTATTGTAGTAGATATAATGATAATAAAATAAACAATTATCAATGATTTTTAAACTTCTCCTCTTCTAATGTGCAACGCCAGCAGTAGGTACTAGTATTAAGTATATAAAGAACTTAAGTATATCAAATTAAGTAATAAAATTTAGTTACTAAAATTTTCAACAAAATTAGGGCCTCTCACCAACTACAAGTAAAATGTTCATTAGTTACTTTTAGAAATAATTTTATGTTTTATTAAATTATGCACTCGGTTTACTGCATCTTTCGATAGGCAATTTTTTTTATTATTTTCTTTTCAATGTCTGGGACTTTTACCGTACAAACAAAGGTATATCAGCTCCATCATTCCCGGTGACCGGTGACTTTAAATGGCGGTTATCCTACTTGACACTTTACTCAGAAATGGCGAAAGAGGCCCATAGTCTATTTAACTATTTAGATGTGTGTATTCGCCTTTTTAAATTTATTATTTCCATATTAAAAGCTTTGCCTACGTAAAAATATAACTTTTTTGTAATCATATTCGCCAAATGAGAAAATTACATGATTAAATTAGTATTACCGCCATCTATACGCAATTGACGGCACTACGTAGCTTTTTATGTAAGCTTACATTTCGGCTTTCAAGTGTTTCCGCTGTACGCGGAGGGCGCTTGGGAGCTTTTTCACTGTATAAACTAAAATTTTTTTAGTGCTATGTTGCTGTACGGATAATACGTCTTCGGTGTTTAAAATCTAGCCAATCTTCACTAAATATAGTTTAGTGAATACAGTAAAATGCGCGATACAAAGTAAATGAGCTTTTATTTTTTTTTATATTAAAAATGTATGACTATCATGTTAACACAAAAATAAAGATGTAAATATTTTGTAAGTATTTAATTTATTAAATCTGGAATCTAAGTTTATTATTTACCTTGAATAAAATTCAATTAATTATTTTCAAGATAAACGTTTTGTTTTCAGAGTACCTAATTATATATTATGATGCAAACGACTTCGTCTGCGTAACTTTATAAAATATGGCCTATGTTACTCGCTGATAATGTAGCTTTATATTGGAGAAAGAATTTTTAAAATCAGTCTAGTAATTTTTGTGTTTATTCATTGCAAACAAAAATATAATTTTTCTTTATAATATTATAGATTTTTTACACTTCGGGTTACACATGGGTTACAGTATTTGAATTTTCGTATGGATTCCTTAAAGTATGCTTTTAATATCAGTATAATATACCATGACCGGAACTATAAATTTTGTTGATGTACAAAAAATAGGGTATGTGTGGGGAAGATTCGTCGGTGGGCCGTGGTTAAGGTGTTGGGTTCACTTCCCGGTTGGGCCACTCGTGTGCCGATGTTTATCTAACGTTTTTACTGCAGCCAGTATTAGTTTACTTTTCTGGACGACGCGCCCGTTGCGCGTCATCGCATTATTCGTATGACGCTTCGTTTAATTTTAACACATTTCATATATGTCAACTTGTATTCTTTTATGTAAACTTCCGAAGACCATTTATCAAATTATAAGTGATAAAATGAATAAATAATTCATCTTCATTACAAGTGATAAGATAAACCGTTATTTTGTTGGGCAGAGTTATCTTTAAAACTTTACGGAAATTAGTGTAAATAATTCTGGAATAAAAAATGTAGTACATTCTGAGGGGTGGTTACTGCCGCCAGACTGGCTGCTCAGCTTATGATTGTGGAACACAATGTATCCTGCTACTATAATTTAATTAAGTACTTAGTAAAGCAATTAAAATGTACATTGCTAATTAATAATAGAAAAACAAATAGTTCATTAACTATTAGTTCATTAATTAACAAATAGTTTAGAAAAAGTTCATTAACTTTCAATGTGTTAGTACTTTACTTACACACTAAATGAATAAGTACACTAATATATTCCTATTAAACTCCTATTAATAGGAATATTTAAACGAAAAATGAATCATTTGCTACTTAGTACAGATTAATCGAAAAAAAATGACGTCAACAATTTAAGGGGGAGTTAAAAGTAATGACAACACAAATTGTACATTTTAGGAAGGCCGGTCATTTGTCAAAGGCACCTGAATCCCGGTTAACCGGTCCAAATCTGGCAGCGAATCATTTCATATTTTCGCGGGTCCATCTCTCACGCGCCGCTCAATTATTCACCCGGGGCCCGGTTGAAACCCGGTTAAAAGTAATGGCCGGTGAACGCGAAATTACACGTGTTACAATGATGATTCTGTTTACTAGGGCCGGAGTAATTTCGACCGGAGGCCGTTTGAAGAGCTGTTAGGTTTTGGTTGAAATCGTTTTATTTAATGAGCCGACTCGCCCTCCTATGTTTAGCTGCTGTTGTTATTATTGTGTTATTGTTAGTTTTCATTACACTCCTAACTTTACATGTTTCAGTATAAAAACTATATATGACGAGCCCGTGCTTAACGCTCTGTTCCAGAGTTCCCAGGCTTGGTTCCTGGCAGGGTCAACTTTGGAAATAAACTTTTTAAAGTTGGCTCTTATCTGGATCTGAAAAGTAGTCCCAGGGCACACTGCGTATCGCAGTAATTTGGCCGGCAGTAACCACCTTCTGTTGTGTTTCGTTCGGCGAGTGAGTAAGCCAGAGCCGAATTTCCTATTCCTTCCCAAACCCTTATCCTTAATCTTACTCTAGTCGGTACCGTACTTGCAGCACCAACTCCACGTTGCTTGCGTTATAGGCGACGGTAGCTACAGTAGAAAAAAATATATAATATTAGCAGTGTCCAGTATCGCGCGCGCCCAAGGTTCAGCTAGTTTGTATAAAGAGAAATTAATTCATCTGCTTCAATATAATTTCCACTAAGCATACAAGAACACAAATGAGCAGTTGTAGATAGAAAATAGCCCTCGCATGAGGTGAGGATTAGTTAAGGATTACTGAGAACGCGGTCAAGGCGCGCGTCTCAGCGTAGGGCAAAAACCAACTTCCTGCTTCATGTGAGTTCATGAGGTCACGTGTTTCCGAAATCAATAATTTATGGGTCACATGTCGGCGGTCGCTTAACTTTGTTTAGTTTCATATAAAAACTTGGTGCCATGCTGTCTGCCGTAAAGCGTTTTTGTTCATCTCCAAATTCAATATTTTCGTTTGGTTTTAATGATCTTGAGAATGACATGTGATATTGCCTAATAGTAACTTAGGTATTACAAGGACTCGAGAGTCGGTTTTGCGAGTTCAAACATATAGGAATACATTTCATACATAAATCGAAGTTATTAGCATAAACTTAAAGAATAAGTTTACATTTTTTTTAAACATCAAAAATGATATTGTTTCAAAATAATATACATAAATAAAGTGATAATATACGTACACTAAATTAAAACATTTTTCATTTATTCAAGTAGAATATTCACTGAAATGTATAGACAGACATACCTACATGAAGCCTAAAATATATAAACATTTACACAATTTAGTATTATTAATTTATAATAGTACCTACGAGTATAATTAAATTTTAATAGTGACAGGGCACACTGCGTTTCGCAATCGTTTGGGCAGTCCGTTTGGCGGCAGTAACCACCCCCTTACAAAATACCCCCGTGAAATGTTATAGCATATTATGTGAGTGGTGAGTGAGTAAGGGATGCCAGAGTCCATTACCCCATCCCTTCCTTATCCTTCTATGGTCAGCAGCGCACTTGCAGCACCTATGGCGTTGCTTGTGTTATAGGCGACAGTAGTCACCTACCATCAAGTGGACCGTTAGCCTGTCTGTCGACCTTAACATAAAAAAAGTTAGATACTTAATCATGTCAAACTAACTAACGTAAAAGCTTGAATATTAAAATTATAATTGAATGTACAATCTATGATTAAATTTATTTCTTTAAACATGCTTTGTTGACTCATCTACAAACGACTTATTGTGTGCAGACGTTCATAACATTTGACGTATGCGCGTAATGGAGTGTGTATTTATTAAGTTAATTAAAACGTTCATGGAGGCCCGTGAGGCAGGAACACTTCCTATGAGGGGGAGATAATATTAAGGATATTGTACCTACATTCCATCGTATAAACTGAAGCGTTGTGAAATACAAATTAGTTTGTATGTATATTTTTAGATCAATCATCAGAGTTTCTAGGCTTGGATTGAACTGTTCAAAGTTATAGTTGGTTTAGAACTTACATAAAACATGTAAGAATTTTATTTTATTTAAAACTAGGTGCGACAGATAAGGATTAAGGATTAAGGATTAAGGATAAGGAAGGGGTGGAGTAATGGGCTCTGGCGTCCCTTACTCACTCACTGAAATATAACAGCGTATAACGCGTTACTGCCGCCATACGCCCAAATAACTGTGACTACCTAGCAATGTGCCCTGCCACTACTTTCCAAATCCAGACCAGAGCCAACTTTGAAAAGTTCATTTCCAAAGTTGACCCCGCCTGGAATCTTAGGTGAATATAAATATAAATTCTCCTCTGAGTATTTTTTAATTTAATATGGTCTATTGAAAGTATGTTACAGGCAAATATGTCTACATTAATAGTCTACGAAAACATATTTGCATTGTATTGAGAAGGCGCTTCAAGTTTAGAAGTATCTGTAAGACTTCAAATACCTCATATGTCTAGAACTTCGTTTGCTAACGGTCTATATATATATATATACAAAGGCTTACGTGATTAATAAGTCTTAACAAATTGCGAACAATAATGAGACATTATTAGCGAAACGCTTCATATTTAACGTTTGAAGAATCGACTTCCTCACAATGAAGCGAGGGCAACTTAATTAGTCAAATATGTGAGTATGGGAAGCCGGCGAGTACTGCAGATTAAATTTTAAAAGGAATCCTTTACGTTATATTTATTAAGACGTTGTTTTCACAAAACTCTTCAATTTATTAGCGAGAAAACTAATTTTGAAAATACTAAAATACATGTCTTATTATATCTTATATAGGCAATATATTATTAACGTTTTCGTTACGGCTTGATTTTATTTATTGGATTATCCCCTTCCTAATCCCTTATCCTTACTATAGTCCTAATCCACCTGTGACTTTGCTTGGGTTATAGACGACGATAGCCACTTACCATCAAGTAGAAGAGACTGTATAAAAATCTGGTATGAGATTTATTCGGTTGAATTGATAATAAAACACCGACTAAGACAGGATTCTACCAGTCGTCAACATTTAAATCATGATATTCCTATTGAAAACTACAAAAGTAAAACGGATTTTCTTAACACGCTAACATACAACGGGAACAAAACATAACTTACACGTAGTATCACAGATACCTAGTAGGGCCAATTGAGCAACCATTACCACCAGTTAAGAGTAAAAGACTATAAGAAACAATTGAATTTCTATAAAAACCATCCCTAGTAAGAAGCCTATAAGGACTGAAATGGCTCGTTTACGCGCTATTGCTTTAGCTATAATTGGCGCAGTGGTTTAGTTTTGAGAATTTGCATAAGACGCTGTCAGTTTCTCGGAAGGGTTAGAATCTCGAGGGCTTTCCTCGTTGATCCGGGAGGCTTATCCTGATAATTATTTCAATTGTTTATGCCTGTCGACGGTGCATTTAGATGGCGTATTATAGTTTGTCGGAGTGTTGTCTTCATTACCGAAACGGGAATAAGGCTGTCAGCGAGTGATGTATATTTTGGGGCAGCGAGGAAGAGAATGACTACAAATACTATTGAAATTGATTCATTATCCTTGAGAGATATTTCGTTGTACCTGGCACGTTTATTGTAACTGTTCGTATGCAGCGGACTTAAGATATATTATTTCGATGTTCACGATTATAAAATATAGTGTTGTCTTGTATTTACTCTAAGTCAGTGGTTATATTATTATTAGACAGTCTTTTCCCCTTATTGTTGAAAGAATTATTTAATATTTGATGTAATTCTATAAGTAAGTTAAGGTTTTAAATAAATTTAACATAAGTTCACACTACACTTACGCCGTAAAACAAGTAAATAACTAAACAAGTGTAATTAGTCCAATAAATAATTATACTATTATCAAAATACCATACAAAAAGCAGAGAATTTGGTTGCAACTAAGTTAGAATCGGATTTCGACAGGCCTTGCGCTGATAGTTTTTTTTTTTTTTTGTTAATACATTTTTTATTATCAGTGTTTAACGAAAAAGTAAAATTTCGTGAGAAAATGCGGTGTTCAAGAAGAGTAGCAAAGTTCTTTCTTTTCAAAACGAGGACATATCCTATGCTGGGCTGAGAGACTTATTATACCTTTGATTTGTCATAATGATAAAGTTTTATTATATGATAAGATAGAACTTTGAAATAATGGTAATTTTTTCTAAGTCTCACTGCTAATGCGAATATCTAGCGGTATACCCTTTGGGTATAGAAATCAAAATTAATTTTTATTATATTATGAGTTGTACAATTACACCATTATACATTTATTATAATAGTAGCATATATCGTTTACTTAATTAAAATTAAATTATAATTTCATATTGGAATGAAATATAATTATTTCAAATTTCCCAATGAAATCATTAAAAACGTTGTGCATGTAAACAAAATCCATGAAATGTAATTAGAGTCTCTCCGCTGTAAAATGTGGTTGAATACACACTATCTCGTGTAATTTATATGGAGGTGTATCTATAGTTAGGAAAATGCTTGTACATATTTTACATATTTATCTAAAAATATATTTTATGTATATCTGAGTGAAGAATGTTAGCTGTCTTTTTATGTATAGGTTTGGCGCTCACTTCATACGCTAGTGCAATTTTTTAATATGATTAGCTTAATAAGCCACAAACTATTTTTACATAACAAGTTATAATTAAAACTATAAACTAACCGACTTTTTAATTAGCCCAAACACGCTGTATCTGCTGTAAGTAGCTGAGGAGTTCGATGTCACGCAGACTACTTGATGAGGCAGCATCAGGTCAAGGTTACCATGTAATAGAAATACCACCGAAGTTACAGTACCTATATACAAATTTCACATAAATTGAACCCGTGGATGTTAGTGAAATCCCATCGTCAACTAGGAAATGGGCTGATGGTCTTCATAAATAATAGCTAAGAACAATTTCGATCACGTCAGCTTTCAAACGAAAAAAATTGGATCAAATTCGGCCCATCCTTTAGGGAGCTAGGTACGATTCCACACACTGATACACAGACACCCCACCTCTAACTTATAACACCCAGTTTTTGCGTCGTGCGTCGGGGGTTAAAAATAATATAAACACAGCGTAGCATAGTAGATACTCGTACTATAATAACAGAATCCTCAATTCCCATCCCAACAGGGATCCTAAATTCATTAGATGTAGCTAAATTAGTCTATCACTTTTCTAAAATATGAGAAACAAACCCATACTTTTCTAAAACCCATACTTTTAAAAAAAGTGTAGTCACTTTATGTGTACGGGCACGCTTAACCTACATAGCGTCACAGGAAGTGGTTGGTACATCAAAAAGATATCTTCAGACGGTAGGGTCGCGATGTGCGGCACGAGGGAAGAGGCACGTTACAAAATAATTCCACACTGATTCAAAGTACCACAGAAAAGAAAATACAGTAGGTCAATAGGTATCTAATACCATAGAGTAAATAGTACATATACTGGTTAAGTACTATTTACTCTATGCTAATACTAATATATAAAAAGGAAAATGTGAATGCTATTAATTGATTAATACATGTCATATTTTGTTTAATTTTTGCATGCATTTTGTTGTTGGTAAATTGCAAAAAATCCTTCACGTTTCGATGGAGACATAGGTACGTATAATAAATTTTATTTTTTAAAATATAAATTTTAGCATTAAAATTATACTCAATAAATATTGGCCGTAGTTCGCTTGCGCCATCTATTAACAAGCTCTATTGACAAACCTATATTGACAATTTGTTTTAACAGGTATTGTTATAAAACAGTAATAAAGTTACTGTTGAATTATTATGATATTTGAACTCCACTGTGAACGCATCTATGTATTTGTGAGGTCAATTTTATTCAAACCCGTACAATAATTTATTTTAAATTGCGTTAGTTTATTACTGGGATATATTTGCGAATTGTCACATTGTGTATTTTTTTTTATGAATAGACAAAGACGAAAAACGAGAAATGAAATGAAAAATAAAAAAACAACAAAGGTGATTTTTTTCTAAATTTGTTAGTTCTGAAATTAATTTTTATGAGAATTGCAGTCCTACAAGCCAACACGACTGACCTTACATAATATTGGTTAGAGTACTTTATCCGAAATGATTTCTATAACACATATGAATAAGGTGGTTATTTCGTTGTCAAAAAGCGTCTGTTTCTCTACTACTCAATGCTAGTACTGTTTAAAGGCCCTCCTGCTTGGGTGGCCACCGATAACAATTGTTGTTTCGACCTCCGAGAATTTATTTGGAAAGGAAACGCCGCCAAATATCTAATTGGAATTTCTAATTAGACTTTTGAAGCTAAGCGGACGTCTAATTAGTTTCCTCTGGAACTGGAATGTTGTTTAGAAAACAATATCGCTACATATTGAAACATCATCTCTCATATTACTTATAAAATCGTTTGTCCTGACTGACGACAGTGTCAACGGACAGTTAAAGTCTAGGAATCTGAAATTTGAAACATTGGTATCCTTACATACATAGCATAATTTGAAGCTGTATATCCGCTCACTTCTAAACCCCACTTTAAATTTATTTCATGCAGTTTTCAGTTAGACAATTAATCAGTTAGATAATAAATTTCATTAATATTTCGATTCTAGTTTAAACATTCGTTTAATACCTTTATGTAATGGACTGTACATTATGCTAGCGAACGAGTTGTCTAGTGAAATAATAGGTAAAAATCAAACATAACTCGCCGGTTCGGGCGAGATAAATTCCGGCGAGTAGTCTAGTAACTCATTTTTTATTAAGTAGAAAAAGAAACAATATTTTACAACCAAGTCGGTGAGACTGTCAGATGTCTGTTTCTCCTCTAACTACTTCTAAACCACTCAACGGATTTTTATACGATTTTCACTCATAGAAAGAGGGATAAGCGAGGATAGCCGGCGAAGCCGGAGGCATGCCGCTTTTCTGTAATAAAACATTATATTTTGTTCCATTTAATAGCGCGTCATGTAGGTATGTATGTAAATTTCTACATGTAATTGTTGCAATAGGTATGTAATATGCAATTTTCTACTACTAAGCTGTGCTTCTCAATGTGAATTTTGGTATAGGTAGATACCTATACTTAGATAAGTAAGTCTTTCAAATTCTAGTAATATGTACCACATTTTGCCCGAAGCAAGTTTTGCCGAAAATTTATTTAAACTTCACATAAATAAATAAGCATGTGGCTCATTCTAAAATTTAATATAAAAACTTTAACGGCAGACATCAAAATATTAGAAAGGTCATCAATATTATACTTAGGTAGTTTTAAATTAAAACATATTATAATGAAGAACATAATCAACACCTGCGCCGCTAATACGAAATTGGCACAAAAACACATAAAACATGAAAAGGAAACAATTTTAACCCTTTCACATAAATTGCAAGTGCGATTCCCATTTAGAGCACACACAGGGTCGGCATTAAGGATGCTCGGGCAAGAGATGTCCGAGGGTCCTCTTGACCGTGTAGGGTTCCGCAGGGTGGAAGAAAGGGCTCGCTTTCATTAGGCAAGTAAGCGGCAACGGATTGTACATAAATTTATATCGCATGCTAATCACTACGGTTCTCAAACATTGATTCACCTATTCCTTCTCATTTTTGTGTTTGCCAGTTAATTAATAGATTCTTTATGAAAATCAGATATTAATATAAACTAATTTGGCCACACCTTGGCCAAATTCTTATTTAAAAAATACATATTCTTTACTTACAATTCTCAATATATATTTTTTTCTAATAAATTTCCTATCTCTTCCCAATCCCTTATTCTTAAACCTACTGTAGTCGGCAGCGCACTTGCAGCACATGTGGCATTGCTTGTGTTATAGGATTAAGGATACCTATGGGCTCTGGCATTCCTTACTCATACATCACCGAAATACAACAGCATATAAATTCTATTATTTTACGGTGGTCTTCTCTGTAAGGGGGCGGCTACTGCCGCCAGACTGGCTAACTAAATTACTGCAAAACAGTGTGCCCTGCCACTGTTATTAATGTTATTTAATATTTACGCAAGTTAGTATAATATACTCTGACATTACTAATTAGAAATTAAACTTTGAGAATCTGTGTTAGCGTTAACGAGAGCTCGGGGCTAGTCCAGTGACCCTTCCGTTTGAAGCCGGCACTTTTTATCCGCACTTACATTCCACCAAGGAACGATGCCAAGCATTTCTCGCAAACATGACTCTACGATATTATTTTCATAACTTCAACCTTTTCAGGTAATTTATTGAGACTACACACACTTCGCATTATAGATTTTTGTCATCACTTATTCGGCTAATTCCACTGTCTTATAAATTAATTTTGTTACTTTGAGTAACAGACAAGCAGCTACACTGAGGACAAGATAGAATAAAATACAATAAATAGAGGAATGGGCTCTAGCATTCTATTGTCACTCTCGATATTGTATATGACATGTGCTGTTATTTCACAGTCATTACTCGTACCGTGAAATATTATTTTCTTGCAATCTAGGATGATAACTTCGGAAAATCTGATTTTAATTTTTCTGTAATTATGTTAATGTGAATTTTATAATATTAAAATCTTTAGACATCATATATCGTATGTATTGAGATAGCAATTTCTAATACGAAATAAATCTAACTAGACTATATATATAAAATTTCTTATAAGAAAAACAATACCATCATAATAAAAAAATCTTAATATTACCTACTGATCGCTTGCTCCGAAATATCATCTCGTTTATTGTGTAAGGCGCTTACTTGACACTTAAATAATTGGCACGTGTAAAGTACAAGTGAGTTTATATACGTTGCGGATATACTCGTATAGTGAAGTTTTAACATGTTCCAGCCATTATCCCCTCGCGAGCGAGCCCGACTTTTGTTTCAAAATTTAGAAATGAAACTTTCTTTTTTCGTTGGAACAATTCTAAACCCGACAACAACTTCTGTTTTAGCTGCGCCCTCACATGTTTGTGGAAGTTTAAAAAGTTCAATGCGGACTATAAAACGGCGATTCGTTTCACTCCAACCCCACGAAATGGTTAAATATTTTAATTGGATTGTCTGACGATACAAAACATTTACCTACTAAATTCGTATACCTACTTCGCTTACCTACTCCTTAAATATACAATGCGTACCGTATAACATTTGTTAATAAATTTTCTTTTAAACAATCTATATTAGGGTTACAAACTATTCTTATTCCTTATACTGTGATAAAAGGCATAGTAATGTTTTCATAACATCGTTATTGGCCATTAATAAAATAGATATGCGTTTTTTTTTCTTTAACCCATTAAATTCTCAGAAATTCCTCTTTTTATCGATAAAATCAGGAACAAAATTTGTTAACTACTTTCCGAGATTAGCGCATACTTGTCTGTAAGCATACTTTATTTCTTACTATACGAGCTGACCCGCTAACTTCGTACCGCCTCAAGGAGAATAAAAACCCGTTTCATACAAAATGTACGAGAAAATGAATTTTCTTCATATATTTTATTTCGTAAATATTTTTCCGAAGTTTTAATAGTTATTCTGCTATTCGCGATGGAGACAAATTCAATAAAACAAAGATCATAAAAATCGGTTCAGCAGTTCTCGAGTTATAAATGGCGTAACTAATACGACATTCTTTTATATATATAAAAAGATTATGTTACTGATGATAGATATAGTTTACATTTTATCCTTTGACATTTCCAAAAACTTTTTTTGACTTTATTTGTGGCTTTATTCCTCGAATGTCTTCTTGTTTTGCTCTCAAAACGGTTTGTAATGTAGTGTATATAATCTTCTTAATAAATGAATCCGTTTTATCACCGATGTAATATACATTTAGGTAGTACAATTAATCAGTGTGCGTGCGGAAGCTAGAGCAGCAGAGGCAGTGGCCATGGTAATTAGATTTAAGAACAACTGGGCGGCGTCAGCGGGAGAATGGCCAGCATTAATTTGAGCTTCTCTAACGAGGGCGACGGACGGTCCGACCGACTGGGACCTTGCTCTATGCACATCTGTGGAGTCTCCTTATTGCTATTTTTATTATAATTTTATAATAATAATATTATTCTGCGGCCAGATGGACAAACGACCTAAAGGGCTTCGCACGACACGGCTGGATGCGAAAAACGTCTCTCCCATGGCTCGCCACCAGGTGATAGTGGTCGCCACCAGGCCTACATCCAGCAGTGGAGAGACACAAGCTGATGATGATGATAATAAATAATAAAAAAAAGTACTTAGGAAAAGACGTGCTAGGCGAAGGAGGAAGTCATGGTTACAAAATTATTGGAGTTATTGATACAGTTCAGCCAACCTTCAGGACTGAGACAAGAGGCAAAGAGCCTTTCGCCTTTCCGCCATTCCCCAGTATTGGTTTTACGATCTACAAGAATACAACGCTAGGGCCTAAATTCCGCTAAATTTAAATTATTACTCTAGTTTTATAATACCAAAAATTGGCGTCTCAACTGGTAACAATAACCATCTCTTTAATTAAGGCCCCCGTGAAATAACAGCATGTGCGCTGTTGTGTTTCGGTGAGTGAATGGGAAGCCAGCTTCCATTTCCCTAACCCCACCTGATCACTTATCCTTTAGTCTACTAAGGTTGGCAGAGCATTTGTAAAACCTATGGCGTTGCTTGTGTTAATAGGCGACGGTAGACATCAACCATCAAATGGACCGTCAGTCTGTTTGATGACCTTTACATATAAAAAAAAACCATATACCTAAAAATAATTACACTATATCCTATAGAGCATGGTTACTTCTGCTGGAAGGAATACATACCTAAAGATCATGCAACCATCAAAATAATATATCTTTGCAAGCATGCTACATAGTCATAGCTGTCAATCAATTCTTTGTAAAAATATTTCAAAAGTTTATATTAATTTTACTCCATAGACGTCTCTGTTCCCCGTAGGCAAGCTGTGTCCAGCGTAGTAGTGGGCTGCGCTCACTACGCCATGTTTATTGCAATCTGGCGGCTAACTGCCCGCCTGCTTACCGTGCTTAAACTGCCTTTTGTTACGCGAGATTTTACCAGACAAATATTTTAATCACTTGCTTTGTATCACCTATATGCCGTGAATATATTACACGGTTGGTATACAATATTAATTTTATTTTCATCAAAATGCACTTATTCCTACATGTCTTTTCACAAAATAAAATTTTTAGTATTAATTAATAAAAATTTGTTTAAAAACTTTGAGCGATCTTTTAATGCAAACGAGTTTGCCTAATACTGATCTAACTAAAAGTTATTTCTTAACGCACGTCCAGGTTAAATTACATATTACATAACTATTGTTGTAAGTAAATATAACATGTCGACACTGCTGTATAACATTAAAATATAAAACAAGACTATATTTTAAAATAACAGTATAACAATGTTATTTAACATATTGTCTATTGTCTACAATTTGTCTCGGTCGCATCATGAGTAGGTCGCATATAAGTTTGTTTTGTTACCAAAATACATTAACAATATTAAATTAGTAGGTATGATTTATAACGGAAACACGATGAAAACGGTTAGCAAAATGTGCTTATCTTCTGGTCAGTTAAAGGGTTGTTGAACTCCGAGCCCCTCTCAAATAAAGCTTCCCTCTGTGTGTTCGGACTTAAATAAAAGGTTGATTTTGTGTTGTAAGGGAGGCCTTGGTCAATATTTGAATACCGGACTCATCTTTGAGAACGGTACCGCTCTTGTCATAGATAGACAACCTAACTGTGATTTTAGATTTTTCTTTAATAATGAACAAGATTCTTCATAAGTAAGTTTTGAACTTGACCGTTGGTTGATGATTACAGTATTAGGTTAATACCGACAATCCTAAGCCTAAGTCGCGGCAAAATCTAAGTATATTAAAAGTATAGCAGCCGGGTCTGACGGTCCACTTGATGGTAGGTGGCCACCATCGCCCAGGCTGTAAAATGTAGCTCCGTTGCTAATTCTGCAAATATATTTTGTTTAAAACTCGATTGAAATCATATATGTCAAATAAAATAGTATAATATATTTATAAATAATTTTAATACTTATATAAAAATTACGTGTCACATGTTCCTCCGGGATGAACTCCTAAACTACTGAACCGATTTTGAACAAACTTTGTAAATATATGTAATTTGGTCCAACTTAAAATATAGGATAGTTTTTATTTTGAACCCTCTGTAATAACAAAGAGAGTGCGATGAGATTAACAAAGAGTACTTACTTATTTAAATGTCTAAAAAATTATTAAAAATATTTTAAACTAGCTGGTGCCCATGGTGCACGTTGAAAAACAAAATATACAACGCCTGACATACAATGACACCTGATATTATACTTTTGCCAAACGTTGGATTTTTATTTTTAGATAGCTGGTGCCCGCAGCTTCGTCCGCGCGGAATATTTAGCCTATGACCATTCTGAAATGCTGTTCTAACTATCGGTGAAAGATTTTTTTTAATCGGATGAGTAGTTTCTAAGATTACCTCCTACATACAGACAAACATAAAAACTTACCTCTTTATAATATTAGTATAGATCAACGAATAAACAAGAATGTAGTAAGTAATTTCTATTTAATGCTTAGTTACAAAATTGATTTCTACATGGGAAACACCCCTACACTACATTGGGGATGTTTCTTGCGAAATAAACAGCTGTGCACTCCAATGGCCGACCTTTGCTAACTCCTAGACAGTGTCTGTACTTTATTCGTATAAGGGCTTCTTTCACCATGTGTTAAGTAGGTTAACACATGGTTAACACACAGGTTTAAAGTCACCAGTAACCGGGAATGATGGAGATGACATACCTACCTTTGTTTGTACGGTAAAAGTCCTAAACATTAAAAAGAAAATAATAAAAAAAAAATCGCCTATCGAAGGATGCAGTAAACTGAGTGCATAATTTAATAAAACATAAAATTATTTCTAAAAGTAACTAATCAACACTTTACTTGTAGTTGATGAAAGAGGCCCTTATAGGTACTTTATCGCTATGAACTGTGGTTAAAATTTCAAAGGCACGAGCCTATTAATAAATTCCTATGTATTCATAGGATATAGACTTATAAGACTTAGATAATAGAGACAAAAAAAGGTATTCAAAATTATAAAACAATTTATTTTCATTCACCACCTAAAAGTCATTTTTATGGAAAATTAAATAATTAGTAAATTAACTATAATTATATTAACTGAATTAAATAGAAAGTAAACAAAAAAAAAAACAAATATAAAAATAAGTTTAAATGAAAACTGCATATTACAAATATTTATAAGAACAATGTATAATTGTAATTAAGAGAAGTTTTAAAACTGAAAATGTCTATTGCAAGTAAGTATAGAAACCTATAAATTTTATGTAAACATGTATTTATATTTTATTTTATTTTATAATAATAATAAATACAAAAAACTTTATTTTTCGAACATTTAAATGTTAGTTAGGTTTCGGTTATATCTTATTTTATAAATGTTACTATTATTTTATAATAAAAAACAAACAAATTCATTATTTACTATTTTAACCAACATACCTATACATCACTTTAAAAATAAAAATAGAACTTTTAGACTGCTATTAAAGATTTTTACACGTAAGTTAAAATTATTTTAAGTTATGCGAAGTTGAAGCATATTGATTTCTTTTTTACCTGAAATTACGAATTTTAATCAAGTTTATTGACTGTACACTGTATAGTTGCTGATTTAAATTTAATATTTGTACATCGTTAAATAACATCGAGATAAGACTTCGTATTCACTTCGTCAAAACTTAGATAAATATTAAACTAGGATCACACAGAAGATCGGAAAGCACTCGAGTAACACAATCCCCCGTAACTTCATAGAAATATTTAGTATGACGGCAAGTCTGTCGATGGTAAGTCTCGGATGGCAGACGGTGGTCGGCCTGTGTGCCGAGCGGCTGCTAAATGCCGCAACCACCGTGTGCCGTCCCTCTTTCGCCACCGCGTTCCCCGCACGTCTCGCTCGCGCCGGCGCGAACACGTGTTTATTTGTATGTTTTATCCTTCGGCGGCTTTAAACCCAACCCACCCTGACCGCAAAGTGCTCCGCCGCCCGCCTCTCTTTGGCCATCACCGCCGCGGTGCCGACTCGTCCGCGAAACTTTGCCCGAAGTCGACGGGTACGGACGCACACCGCGTATTAATAGCCGCGAACGGACACCGCAACGGTTGGAAGCGATACTCACACGAGTCTCATACACGAGTCGCATCACGACTGTGCACCCAGTCGCACGCACGCCTCCCGATCGCGGTACAGCCGTAAAAGCCAAAACTAATTTCGAACACGACAAAAAAAAAATAGGCTTCGAAAGCGAGAGCGCTCGTGCGACGATCGCGTAAACACACGGCCGCCAAAAAGTGCCACCATCAGTGAAACTAGTGAAAAGTTTCCGCCGCACGCGGGTGCCACCCCTCGACGTAGAAAAAATCAACCCCTCACACCCCTCGCGCGCCGCCGAACTTTTCATTCACCGGGGAAAAAAGTGTGGCAAGGCCGGCCGTGACGTCATCGCGTCAAGTGCCCGCGCGTATCCTAGCAACGTGTCACAGCTCTCATTTCATTACTAAACTGTAGTGTTATCAGTGTTATGTTGTTGAGGAACGATGGCATGTCGCTTCAGTGGACGATGGGTATTCAGAAAGTGCAGTGAAATGTAGTTTTTTAGGCGTATTTAACGGGGGACATCTATGTGTAGCATCCAGAGGTCGAGGGTGTCAAGAATGCACCTTACAAGTGCGACCAGCGGCGCCGTATCGCCAGATACGAGCTCGACGCTTCTACACGAGACTTACACTAAGATGACGTCAGATATCCTCGCAGAGAGAACGCTGGGAGACTTCTTGTCTGAGCATCCTGGGGAGTTAGTGAGAACCGGTAGCCCGCACTTCGTCTGTACGGTGTTGCCACCGCATTGGCGGTCTAACAAAACATTACCAGTGGCTTTCAAAGTGGTGGCGTTAGGCGATATTGGCGACGGTACCCTCGTGACGATCAGGGCTGGCAACGATGAGAATTGTTGCGCTGAACTTAGAAACAGCTCAGCCGTGATGAAGAATCAAGTTGCCAAGTTCAATGATTTAAGATTCGTCGGCCGCAGCGGTCGCGGTGAGTGCGGAAGGTGCAGTTATATGTTAACCAATGTTTTTTTTTTACAGAATTATTAAATATTAATTAATTTACAATTCAACCCGTGAGTACAAGGGACTCATTTATTATAGAATTAAGACTTTCAAAATACCAACACTTTAAATATTTCTAGAAAACGATATTTCAATTAACCTCTAAAAAGTATACAACAATTTAACATAATATTTTATAAGGAAAATCCAAATTAAATAAAAGTTTACTGCGAACTAAGTTGTGGACTAAATTTACACGCAAAGTTGGTGACATTGAAAGAATAAGTTAACTTTTTCCGCCCAACGTAAGGAAGTTTTCGTAAATGTCAAAAAGAAAGGGCGGGGGTCGTCTGGGCGGCCGCTTACGAGGCTGTTTCGCACGCCCTTCAAGAAAACGTTTTACGTGTTATTCTTACAACCGTAACAAATAAAAGTGTTTCTGTGTTACGTTTAACGTTGAACCTGTGTACAAATTTAACGTTAAACTACTCAAACTACTATTACTTATGACCTTAAGTGTCATAGTTTAAAAAATTACGCTACGCTATCTGTAACTAGCGACCTTCAAACTGTCAAAATAATTTCAAAAACCCCTTCTTAGCGGATGATTGGTTACATTATAAAATAAACCTATGTTTTGACTGCTCGTTGATAGTCCGTCAAATCAGGACAAACAATTTCATAAGTATAGATAAATGAAATGAAATTAAAAATTTAAACTAAAATTAATTTATTTACATTATTATACATTAATTATTATTCTATGTAGACATTTACCTATAATAAATTTATTTTACATGTAATATAAAATAAATTAAAAAAACAAACAATAAAGATTTTTTTAAGGAAAGGAAAATTTCGAAATATTAAAATTCATCGTTAAAAAAAGAAATTCCATAAAAGTCGGGATCTTTTCTAATATTATAAAAAGAGTAAGTAAGGGTTTTTGTTTATGTGGAAAAAAATCTCCGATATTGCAACTGCAACTATTTAAAAGGTACTTTACTTTATACTTTATTTACGTTATTTTATATATACTAAGTCCCCCAAATCAACACGGTGTGTAAAGTAGTAAGTGTAAAGTGTACATCGGTGTACTAATAAAAAAGATGTGTTCACCTATTCAAACTTTTTCTGGCTTTAATTACTTAAATACCAATACGATTTTAAAACAATATTCCTTTTATGTATTTTATAATTTAAAAAATATTTTTTACAATTTGTAATTTACACAAAATTCATAAATGTGTAGATTTTTTTTATTCCCAAACTATATTAATCATAAGAAAACAATAAATCATTTCAAAGTAGGTTCAAAAATTGTTATTAATGTTGACATAATCCAAACGTGATATTAAATTAATTTAAATTTAAACAATGTAGAAATAATAATAAAAAATCTAAATATATAAACGTATCCAATAATACTCGTATAATAAATAAATATAAGATTCCTTTATTTATTTTTATCATTAAAATACTTGACCTTTACTTTACTTTACCTTTACCTACTGCTAGCATCACTGACTGATAATACATTAAAAATAGTTTCAGTGTCAGGGATCCATCAAATAGAATCTAATCTGTAAATAGCTTCATGTAATTTTCTCACAATTTTTTATAATTTTTGTTTCTCTATAATTTTATATTTATATCCTCCGTTGCTTATCGGATTAGAGGTAAAAAAAAAAATGAATAAAGTTATTATTATTTATTATTATAATTATGTTTTGATAGCTAAAATACTTTAGCTGCTGAATTAAGTAAGTTTATTATAAAGTTATTGCTAAAAAAAGCTGTGATAGATTAGTAGTTAGACACAGGGAGGAAATTCGGTCGGCCTTACTCATCTAACTAATAGTACAATTTTTATGAGCATATAATGTGTGGAAGAAAATTTTTAAAGAGAGTAACTTGCGAGTGTCGAAATACTTGTCATTTCTTGTCCTTAATACTTATATTATACTAGCTGGTGTCCGCGACTTCGCCCGTGTGAAAATTATATACTAAAACCTTCCTCGAGAACCAGACCATTGGTGAAAACAGCATGAAAATCGGTGCAGTAGTTTTTGAGTTTATCGCGAACAGACAGACAGACAGATAGACAGACGCAAAGGATTATTATTTTATAGATAGTATAAAACTGCGTCTGTGTGTATATCCGCTAACTTCTTCTAAACCACGCAAGGGATTTTTATGCAGCTTTCACCCCTATGTCCTTAATCCTACTCCTGCAGTACACTTTCAGCACTTGTGCCGTGCTTGTTTTGTAGGCGACAGTAGCCACCTACCATCAAGTGGACCGTCAGCCTTTCTGCGAAAAAATTTACCTATCTATAGACTATAGATACTATACTAATACACTCTAATAATATAGATCTATATAACTAATAGACTATACACTCGCTCGCTCACATCGAAAGGTGCTGAATTCGAATAATTTAAGATGAATTTACAATTTTACATGAACATAATCAACCTTGATACACTATTAAGTTGGATAAGGATTAATAAAATACCACGAAAGCCATCATCTGTAAAAGAAAGAAAGAAATTGTTATACAATATGGTACAATGTTTATAATTGGTATTTTAAAATTAGTAGGAGTGTAGCAAAATGGTCTACGCTCAGCATGTAGTCGTAGCATGAGCTACGAAGACGCTGATCTTCTGTAGATTCTACCAGTGTTTTGATTTGAATTTGAACAAAAAAAAAAGTTACTTAATTTATAGCCTCGAGAACTTTTTGTGAAGTAATCATAATATTATTTAACATATCATCTATAGTTTTCGCAGGGCACGCCAAATAATTACTTTTACTTGCAAATTTTTTTTTTATGGATTTTCGTAGGGATTTTGCCTTGCCCAAGCTATACGCTTATAATGTACCTTTCTAAAGGTGAAATAAATTTAAATATCAGTTAGATAAATAGTTTTTGAGTTTACCCATTACTAGCGTTACAGCTTACATTACAGACATACAAATTAGAAGCCTTCTCCCTTTATTAAGTATCTTCAATATTAGTATAGATTAAGTGTAGAAAAGTGTGTATCGGTTAGCTCACTTCATCCTCAGCCTCGTCTTTTCACGGCTAGATGCTGGCCAAGAGCAAATCCATCTTAATGAAAAAAAAAAGATAAAAACGTATTGAATCTTCGACGGAAAAGTCCACAGCGGAAATGAATGCATTCAGTATTAGCAACAGAAATTGATTTTGAAAAGCGGTATTAAGGTAAAAAGTGTTTGAAGCCATTAATGGCAATATAGTAGGTAGATGAATGCAGCCGATGGAAGATGTAGTGCATATTAGTGAGAGCGAACAAAAAACCGATGCGGCAGTAACCGCAGTCGGAACTTCCGCGTTTTAATCTGAAGTAATATTTCAGAGTTGTGCAAATGAAAAGTCTCGAAGACTTGAAGCCCGCCTTCTCGCTCGGCAGCCAATGGAAAATGGGCTAAAAGCAGCATCTTCGTGTAGGCGGGGCCGCGCCTCTTGCGGTCTCAAGCTCATTTCAATTTTTCCTTTGAACTTTTCTTTATCTCGCCACGTTCTTTAAGAATTCATATATAGAATTTACCTACTTACTTCTAGTTGGGTAGTATTACATGTGAATTTCACAAATTATGAGATACTTAGTTAAACTGGATTCGTGTATACTTAAAAAATACATTTAAAAAAAGCCACAATATTTCTAATACGTTACATATTACTTCGTTTGCCAAAATCTTAGGCTATATGCTTTATATTACACTCTTTGTTTCTTCAATACGTTTTCAATTACTATCAACTCTAATCAGAATATAAAGAACTTGAATTTAGACTAAACGTTTTACTTAGAGCCAAAAATAAATTGGTACTGTTAATTTTAATTTTGTGAAGAAAATTTTTTTCTGAGTAGATCTTCGATCATAATTCATCAGCCTAGGTGTATATTATATACTACATATCATATGTTCTAGTTAATTTAAAAAAAAAAAATGTTTATAATTTAAAACTTATTACTTCATTCTTCAATACATTGCCATCTTATATGATAGGTATGTTTATCAAGATTTTAACCATTGTCATATCCAAGATTCAACTGAAATTACATTAAATGAGATATTTTTAAATTCAATTCTAATCGCATTATAAAAATCGAAATAAGACTTCGCTTTAAAAATATATAATAAAATTAAGACTCATGCATAAAAATGGATATACTAAAAAATTACTTCAATTAATTTGTTGGGTGTGACAATTTTGCAATCTCTCACACAGTTATATGACGATTCAACTTTGGTTTTCATTTTTATCATCATCGACTTCGGAAGGTCTATTAGAAACTTTCAGTAAAAAATAATTGTAAGAACGAAATTTTTAAACCAATTCTCTGATACGTACGTTCTGTTAAACAATTAACAGGCTAAAATTCACATATCTCTTGATGAGATTCAGTCGTTTTCCTGCCTTTATGAAAATAAAAAAGTAAATGTGTCCAAAATGCTTACCTACTTTGTACTCCATGTTAAACAGTCCGTAAACTGACGGTTATAAACTAAATTACAAGGAATTGGTTTCTATAGCAATCTATAGAAATGGATTCCGTGCAAGTACAACTAAACAAACATCACTTTATATACGAGTACTAGTGAAAACCAAAAGAACTTTCTTGCCAACCAATAGATTCAACGTTTCTAGCGCACCTTTTTATATGCAAAAACATAAAAGAACATAATTGCATATAAAATTATTAGAAATTCCTAATACTGGCAAGTTAACAAGTGAGTAAAGTATGTTTGTAAACGCAGATAGAGCGCGCAGTAGCGCCACGCACACCCGTCAACCATAACAGGCCCTTGTCAACCATAACGCGGCCACTGCGGCCGCCGGCACCGGTTAACCAGGCCCCCCGACCCGGTTAACCGGGTAGCCGCGGTGGAAAACTACCATTTCATTTATGGTCGCCCCTTGGTTTCACTGAGTTGTGCTAACTAAGCAAAACCCGCAACTTAGGTAACTATGCTTTGTGGTGTGCCCGCTCACGATCCACTATTCGTCGGTTATGAGTTGGTTATAGACTGAACTCGTATGTAGTTAAGTTAGTTATTTTTCTACATAAAATCTTCTTTATTACAGATACAGAATATTTATTGAAATTAATTTCTAATTAGTTCCTACTAAAATTTTTGAAAACCGAAAATTTTGTGATATTCTTTTTTAGAGACCGAACTTCCGACTTGTATATGGGTTTAGTTATTTTTAGTTATTCCGACCTTTAGTTATTTTTATAAGATATGTTTTTACTTATTGAAATAAATTTCTAATTAGTCTGAGAAAGTCGTAAAGGTTGTCGTATTTGAGATTATCATATGAATATAATGAATTATAAATAAAGAAAATCGGGACCTTCAGCCACTGTCTTTTTTAATTAATAGAAGACACTGGAAAATAATTGTAAACATGTAATTTTTGATAAAACAGTAAGTAAACTTTAATTTAATGATGAGTACTCGTAGTACTCATCATTTCCCACAAAAAAATTCGCGAAGCTATGTCTAACTATTATAGTTACAATACAATAACACCGTTATAGTTAATAATGACCGTTAATAACAGTCCGTTTTTTGTTCATATTAATCAATCAAAACACGGGTAGAGTCGAAAGATTATGACATCCGTATCATAACATTAATCCTTATCATAATCAAGGTTCTAAATAATCTCATAATCAAGGTTGATTAAGTATGTACAATGTACATGTAGTTAGTTACAACCGCCTTCTAGCAGTGACACATTTTATTTACATTTGTGATATCTTATTTTCCATTATACTTAATATCCACATTAGTTTTTTCTAACATAAACCTAATAGATTTAAAAATGAAAAGTATGTTCCATTTAGTCTCTGCGTAACCAAATTAACTAGTTGACGTTAATCAACATTTATTACAGTTGACGAAACGCCAGCATTAAAACGAGATTTGCAGTGAAGATATAACCAGTTCTACAACGTTATATCCGATCCGTCGCCGCCCGATGGAACACAATTGAATTTAATTATACTAGTAACATATGACATGTTGCATTGAACATTCTCAGAACACCTCAGCTTACATTGCTGCCACATTAACTCACTCAATTAGCGCACACACTGGGGTAGGCATTAGCAGGTCGTTACCGGCCCGCATCCTAATCGGCGTCGCTGCTGACGTAGTAAGGAGTGTATTTGACAGCTGTCAAATTGGATTGCATCTAGCTATTAGGGAATGTCGCCGGGCGTCCGTGCGCAATATCATAGCCTGGATATGACTAAATAGAAAAACGGTCGCGGTTTGATATTGGCTGACGTGTATGCAGTTTTGTGGTCGATCTGGTTCGCTACAATGGGAACGATTGTATTATATCTGTGATTGACTTTCGGTAAAGTTGATTTTAGTCTTTCAAGACATTATTCCTTTTTACTATTTTGTAGTACAACTCTAAAAATCCTTATGAAGTTTTTTTTTTATTCTTATATATACAGTTATTGAGACTGAATAAATCTACTACAATTTACTAAATTATATTAAACACTAGCGGGCCGCCACCGGCTTCTCATGGATTTTTTTCTGCTAATTATATACAAAAAACATAGGTACTCTTAAACTGATTTTAATGAGTGAAAACCTCATTTGGCCATATAACACTTTGGCCAGGCGTTAGTTTTTTATTTTATTTTAGATGATCCCTGGTAACACTACTTTTTTCTAGATGAAAGGTACCCTATGTCATTTCTTGTATCACTGACAACGTGTATGCAAAATTTCATGTTAATCGGTTGAGTTAGTTACGGTGTGAAATGGTAACAAACAGAGAGACAGTTACTTTCACATTCATAATATTAGTACGGAAAGTATAGAAATGGATAGAGTATGGATATGGATGGATCTTTTACTTATTTTATTTTGAAATTCTATAAGGTGGGCTTATCCCTATATTGATGTCTTCGCGGAAGGAATCGAGATGTCGCGAGAGGTAGCAAAGTGCGAGTCTAGTAGTTGAGTTCTGTTCGCAGTTTGCTACACTAATTGCAATACTTCACAACTGCCATTTTAAAGAGAATGTACATAGGTGGTCTTTGTGCTCTTTAGTGCATTTTCGATAGTCTTTTGATGAAGACAGCTGGTTGTTTCTATTTGTTGAAAATTATTAATTTTGAATGCATAAAAATAATAATATTAAAAACAAGCTATAGTAGAAATGATAAACTAACTCCCGCCTTTCTATTGAGCCCAAATACGGTATATCTGCTGTAAGTTGCTGAGGAGTTGGGTTTTCCGCAGACTACTTGAATCTGAAGCATGATATCAAGGTTACCATGTCATGAAAATACCACCGAAGTAATAGAAGGTACCTATACCGAATTCATAGTGTGGAAGTTAGTGAATTAATTTCGTCAGCTATGAAATGGGCTGATGATCTTCAAACGAATGAATAGATCTTCATAAACTATAGCCGAGAACCATTTCGATCACGTCAGCTTTCAAACAAAAAAAAAAGACGTATAACAACCGGATTGATACACCCATACACGCATATATACACGTGAAACTTATAACACCCCATCTTTGCGTCGGGCTTCGGGGGTTAAAAAGAGTCAAAGCCTTTTAAAATAAATTAAAAATAATATTTATTTTAAAAAATATATGAAATATTTTTGAATAACAAATCGAGCAAATTTTCAATTATTTTGTAATTGTAATATAAACAAGCAAAAATAATATTAGTACCTAAATATTTATACAAGTTAAACGTTACCTATGAAGAGGCCATCACATTTGGAAATCAATTAATTAAGTAATGCACATTGACCTACTTAGTTTTAGCTTAGCTAACTTAGCTAATTGACAGATTCAAATCAAACAATGGCATTATGGAACCGGAATCCACTTACATCAATGATATCATATAGGTTATCCTCGTCGTATACTTGATTTTCCGTGGCATAACTAAAAATGCAATTGAAAAAGAAATAACTATAGTAAAGATAAAGTATTACTACTGTTTGACAACTTGGCTCATTCGCCTATTGATTGCAAATCAGAGAAATCGTAACGTTTTTTTTTAGTAAAATAGTGGGCCAACCGATGATATTCAGTTTTATTTGTATAGGCATCATTGGATGACAATAACATGCGGTTACACGGTTTATATCAAACAATAACACGATAAATGCAGTGAAACTAATAACACATGTGTACAACTTTATACTTAGTCATTGTTAAACGATAACCCCGCGTTGTATAAATTATAATATTATATTACTTGCTGGTGCCCGCGACTTCGTCCGCGTTTAAAAATGAAAAATAAAACATCTGAGAAGAAATCCGACATCTTTATCGCTGTGACGACGGTGGCGCCGACATACGTTTTTATAATTTAATTTAAAGGATCCCTCGGAAACCTAACATTTTTTCAGGAAGGAAATTATACTTCGCATTTATAACATTAGAAATTAAATAAAGACTTGGCTTAAAGGTTAAAGGCCAGTTACCAGGCTATAAAATTAAATTGGCATGGATACATAACATATTTGTGGACTCAATTTTGGACTCAACTTTTATATCAGATATATATTTTTACTTCAATGGACTCAATTTTGGACTCAACTTTTATATCAGATATATATTTTTACTTCCAAAATGATATTTTACAATATTATTGCATGTGTTATATGTTTTGCAGTTTCACTAGAGGCGCCCAAAAATAACGAGATCCTAGGAATTGGGTAATTTAATAATAAAAATATATGAAAAGGAAACCAATTATTGTATATTTATAAAAAAGGAGTTAACTCAAAATAAGTTTCCTATTGTTTGTAAAACAGAAAAAAATATAAAAACAAGTATATTTAAAAAATGATACAACTACTTGTACAGTCCTCTACAGGAATTTGTCATATATATATATAATATATATACATACGGATCTAGCGAAATTAACACGAAAATAATTGCCGGATAAATCCGACTCTGGCGGCTAAAGGATTTAAAAAAATATATGAAGACGCCACGCCATTCATTCATTCAATTTTACTTCAATATTACTTACACCATAATGAATGGTTTTTATAAATCGCGCGCCAACCAAAGTCGTTTGTCATGCCTCAAAGTATGGTGTAAAAACATAAGCGATTTCGTAAACTCGTCACTCATTTAGCATGTCAAACGAATTGACAAGGGAAGGAGGGTGTTGTGAACTTACAAAACTACCGACGATGTAGTTTCAAAGTGCTATTAGCTGAGTGTTACTTCGAAAAGACGAAATAATTTGAATGGCTACTGTCGCCGATCTTTTTTTATGTTAAGGTGGTCTGACAGGCTGACGGTCCACTTTTTTTTTATTAGAGATGGGTTTGCTCTTGGCCAGCATCCAGCCGTGTAGCGAAGATGAGGCCTATGATGGTTCGAGCTCACCTAGAAGATGCCTATTAACTCGAAATTTAAAAAAAAAGGGTTATATGAGCTCGGAAACACAGATTGTAGGTGGTCGGTCTAGTCTGTTAATAGTTTGACCACTACTTTCAATGATCCACAAGAGTTGTTTGGCCACAAAATGTAACTCATATGCTATGAACACTAAGTAATAGGGTTATTTATTTAGGCTCGGCGTAAGGACGGTGGCAAGCCGCGACTGGCACGAGGTGTCCCGTCTGTGCGCCCGTCGGCAACATCACTCACAAATACGTCTCAAGTCTACACCATTCGTTTTCTAATCGGCAATCAAATGAACTGCGGTGTCAGAAACATTATTCATCGAAACTTCGCATGTTTCCACGAACGTAACTTCGCTATTCGCTTCCTTATTCGCTATAAAAACACTTTGACGAAAGAAAAGAACTGTTTTTTTTTAAGTTTCGTTAGTAACTGGTGGCTGCATAGTGATTTTAATAATAATAATAACTTTATTTAACTTTTCATCCATATTTGTAACCATTTTCATGACCAGTTTCTAATAAGAACATTATTTCACTGTAAGTTGTATTTTGTCATTTTTTATTTATTTTTTTATTTAAAAAATCCTGTATCTTGGGAGACAGTGGTTACAATCGTATGCAAGAAAAATCAATAAATTATTAAACATAAACATAATGGAGAAATACATAAAGTGTATATTATATGTAAATGTTTTCAGTATGAACGTATGAAAAAATGTACAGAAATAGGTACTTTTCTCTTTAATATCAGTACCGGTATAGATTAATATTAGTAGGCAATTGGTAGAGTACGAAACTGTAAATTTTAGTATAGAAAACTGTTTGGGGAACGACTTACGAAAATAAAAATGAAGCTGTGTATACGTTCCTCCGGTCACGTTAATAAACTCTGATAGGCCACAACAAGCTGGCTGCGTGTACAGCTTCCATTTTTAACGAGTCTCACCGCGCCCAGCCCGCAGAAAGTAGCCTACACATGGAATCACGTATGAATGGGGCTTTTTTCAGTTTTTTCGCGTGTAGCCGACGGCGTGCCGCTTCAGGCCCCATTAAAGCTTACATGTCATTCACCCACCACCCCTAGAAGGGCAAGGGGGTAGGGTGGTACTGGAAAAATCACAAAATCGGTATTGGCTGCATCCCGCAGCGCGCGGCCAGCAAAGCTCTCTACAATACAGCTTTGACGGACATTCATTTAATATTAACTGCGGTTTTTCCGCAGATGGAACTGTTTTTTTATTGGCAGGGTTATGCCGTGATGAAGTGGTCGGTTCGTTGTTTGTTACGCTCTGATGTGTTGCGGATGCGATGCTCTTTTGAACTCGACATTTTTCAATGGGTTTAATTTCAAGTGGCTTTGTTTTCGTTTAGCTGGGTACTTAACATTGTGCAGTATTTACTCGTAATTTGGCTATGTCAGTTACAGACAGAACAGTTGACGGGTTATCGAATTAATTATTCCATCGTGCGTTCACGTGAGCCATTAAAATCAATTTCAATCAACAAAAGAATTTTGAAAAAACCGAGATGACGAACTACAGTTCGGTCGACAATTATTAGCGTTTCGACGCACATTCACATATACTGTTACAGAATAAATTCATTCCGAGCACTAAATTGAAAACAAACCGGCAATAAATTTTTAACTTTCGAACAAGTGATCAAAATCGAACTACAAAAAGTGGGCGCACGACGAAAACTGTGCCGACCGCACATCGAATTTATGGCACGCAAGTCGATTCGAACAAATATTTGCGCAAATAAACTTTACCTACTCACATTTTAACAATAACTTACCTACTTACTAATCAGTAGTTACTGATACTGGTAAAAACTCGGTTGTAATAGTAGTAAAGGATGCTACATAGCTTTTTTTCATATTCTATCCCCACATTTTTCACTTCCCTGAAAAGTATAATTATTGTGAGTTGTACTGCTCTTGGTGTTTGCTTGTGCTTATTGATAACTATATTCATCTACTATCAAGTATACACACAATTACAGGTTAAACAAATATTCTCCCTTCCTTCCTTTGTGTGAAACAAAATTTGTAATGAAATCTGAGAAAAGTACCATTAATACTTCACTAGTAAAGGTCGTCAGACATGCTAATGCCTGAGGGTTAAAATAAACAATTTAACAATTTAATCACATTAAAATGTATTTGAAATTGTATCTATTTTTAATAGAATTTTAAAAGAAATATATGGTATGGCGGCGAAGAATGAGAATCAATAGAAATAAAAGTTTATATTAAAATTAAAATTACTTTAATCAAATACACTCACATACACGCACACGCACACACACACACACACGCACACTACCTTGCGTGCGCGGTCTGTACAACTGATCACGTGCGAAAATTCTGGGTAACTTTTGCTACATTATGTTCAAAACTATCGTTTAATCATATTATTATTGAGAAAATTTTTTTTTAAACATACAATCTGATTTAATAAGCTCTTTGTATTGTTACAGGCAAATCATTCACTTTGACCATAACGGTATCAACGTCTCCGCCCCAGGTGACCACTTACAATAAGGCGATCAAAGTGACAGTCGACGGACCGAGAGAACCGAGATCAAAAACCAGTTAGTATCATATTTTAATGATATTTATGCTAATATTAGTAAGAATGATATTTGAAACAAATGGTAACATTTCTAAAAAAAATAATACACTAAGAATATATTTCTATTTTGCATCCTTTGTACAGATTACAGACCTGCTATGTTTTGTATAGAAATGAATATGTTTACAAATATACTCAGAGGCACAATTAAACGCCCACTTAAATTTTGCGATGTAACTTCAAAAATTTATTTTGGAATGATTTTTTTTTTGTTGGCCATATTATAGATTAGTTAATTTCAGATGAAAAAAATAATAAAAATAATAATTTGCTATTGCTTTATTTATTTATTAATAATAAAAAGTTTGAAATTACCGATTAATAACAAATATAAATGTGACGATAAACAATGTAAACTTTTTGTTGACATTAAAAACCTAAATTTTAATAATGAGGATTGCTTGCTCTGGCACTTATGACCTTCTACAGTAGGTTTAGAAGACAAACCAATATGTCTTGAATATCTGACTACAGTATATTCCTCACTCCTTGATCAAAGCAATCTTCAGCTCATTTAATGGAGATAGGGCCCGAATCCGACTTCGTACTTGCCTTTTAAGATTGTCCCTAACGTGTTCTATATGGTTTAGGTCCGAGCTGCGAGCTGCCCATGGCAGTCGTGCTATAACCACGGCATCAAGGTGCGCCGTAACCACTAGCGTGCGCGTAAATGTTGTAATGCATGAAAAGAAAATATTCCCCAATAAATGGGGTAAAAGGAATAACAAGGTTCTAAGACCTCTTCCACGTATCTCTGGGCTTTTAAACTGCCTCTTTCAAACCAAAATCACTCTGTACGAACCTCGTAAGCATTACCAGCCTGTATACCATTACTGAGCCGCCTAGATAACATAGTGTTTCGTCAACAGCACACTGATAAATAAAGCAACACTGATAAATAAATAAATATATAAATAAATATAGATAAATAAATAAAGCTAAAACATCTTAATGAAATGACACGAGCATCCAAACGCAAAAGGTACTAAGTACATTTGATGAAGAAAGCAATTTAAATAGTTGTGGATGGGTGACGGTAACAAATGACGGTGTCGAGCGCCTCTCCAAATCACACCTAATGCTCGATCGATCCTCATCACGCGGAAGAAATTAAAATAATTGCGAGCGCGGCGGGATAGTGCCGGCCTTTGCGCCCCATTCGACGGCGAAAGGGTTAGGTACTGCCAATCAGTACGCTCGTCTACACAAGTGGTTATTTTCCAAAATCGCTTAATACTTAATATTGAACAGTTGTTTTTTAAAAACTACAAAATTGTAGTTTTCCTTAAATCCTAAAGAAAACTCCGCGGTGACATAATATATCTCTATATGTTACGGTTGATTCTCAGTAACCATTTCTTAAATTAAATATTTAACTACGTATTATAATCCGTCATTCTCCACTAACTAACCGGATTTTAATACGGTTTTTACTTATGAAGTGATAGATAAACGATGATAAAGAGATAACGAGTTTGTATAAATGAAAAAAATCGCATCCTGGGAGAAGCCGGGAGCGGGACGCTAATTTACATAAAGCTAAAAATTAATGTTGCTTTTGGTATTATTACTTCTATGCTAATTTATAATATTATTATTAGGATTGGGTTCAGGATTAGGACTAGGATTAGATTGCTTTAGTCAAAACGCTGATAAAACAAAATGTATTTGTCTCATTAAATCTTCACAAGTTACAGAATCAGTTAAATGAAATCAACTATTTGAATAACAAGGGATTACAAATTTGCAAATAAGTAAAAATCAAATATTCTTGAGTAAAATTTTATTTATAAAAAGGGATTAACTTTAATGCGTTCTATATTTAAAATTTACATCCTGCTCTCTGTACCGCAAGTACGTTAGACGAATGTGAGGCACAAAGGAGGCTGCTGTAATGAATCGGTTGTTTAATTAATTAGTCAAGAAAGGGCCGAGGGAGGTCGCGGGGAGAGGGTATCCTAACCCCCTTGCCGCGTGTGTGCATGCCCTGCATATTGATTTATTATACCATCCTCTAATACTGAGACGATAAATTATTTAATTCTAGTAAGTTCCGACGTGTGTTAACATCGACGTCTATAGGCCTCACATGTATTTATGTTGATAACATTAGGAAGAGTGTGTGGCATATATCTCTTGTGATTAAATATTAAACACTATATGTGGTGAGATAAGTTACAATTTTGCTTGAAAGACCAACAATTTCGCCTTATTTTCGTTACGTTTTTTGTTTTAATGTATTATAGCTATTCGCTTGGCTCCACCCGCGTATGATTGGGTTTAGTAAATAGCCTATTTGTACTAAATCACTAAAATTAAAATTTAGGGAAACTCCGTGACATCTTCTCATCTAAAATTCTACATTGCTTTAAAACAAAAGTTTTTGACCATGTTATGAGTTCGCCATATTATGTCATCACTGGCAACACATCAGTAACTGAACGTGGCTGTGTGGCCCAAATTGCCTTCTCCTCTGTATTGCCTTTGAAGAAATCTGTATTAATTTTATAATGTTTAGGCCACACTCAAGAAAACTCACTTAGGCACATGAGAAAATTCCGCTATTTGGCGCTGGTACAGTTGGATAGTACAGGTTGACTGGACCACAATTATTCTACTATAATTCGCGATTAAAAAAATGTGACATCAAAATGTAGGTCAAATCATTATTTTCTACATTTAAAATGAAATACTTACTTACTTACTTAATTAATTAAACAGAAAAGTACTTTCTGCATTTATTATTAGTTCAAGCTGAAGACAGTGACTGTCGGAACATAGGTCTTCTAAGACATTTTTAATAAAAGAAGATTTAACGTATGTAAAGGCACAGTTGATGCAGATAGTGCCGGCTAGAGAACCTCTTTTTCATGCACTATTTTTATCATAAGCCCCGACTGGGTGGTTCATTTTACAGCCGCGCTGCGCAGTAGCCGCCTACAATGCGATAATCACGACGACTATTAACGATGTTTTTCTTAAAGGCAGCCATCATGGGCGCCCGATGGTTATTTTGGGCGTCAGTACGCCCGCGGACCACCCGCGCATCCGATCTATGAAATCGACGCGATGTTTGTTTATAAATTCATTGTTTACAAGAAATATTTTACTTAGTTGCTGTTCTGTAATATGTGAAACGAGTCTACAAATTTACTTCAAGTTAAACTCTATGCACTTACAAAAGTTGGATTGCAATTGATTAATTTAAGTATCATAAATGCATTTTAAAACGTTTATATGGTTACAATGTTTCATTAATGGCTTTCCATTAACCTTCTTCCTTTATTGCTTTTTAGAAATAAAGGAGGAAGGTTAGTAAATAATTTTCAGAAAAAAATGCATCCATGAGACGCCGGGGGCGGATCGCTAGATTATATTAATGAACAACCTAGTCATTTAAAAATCAAAATTAATGCCAACATATATGTATAAAAAGTACAATTTACATATATTTTTATTCCCAAATTTTTATTTTTTATTACAATTTTAGTAAACCTACAAGTTAATTATATATTATATTTTAAAAAATTCTCATTCAAAACTAAATTACTATCTTAAAACAAACCCTGTGTAAGCTTTAGTCGTCAGCTACTGTCTTTCAGTAGCTGGAAAACAAATTCAGGGGAAGACCCGTGAATTTATTTTCCATTTATAAGTTCATCAATATTTAGTTATGGATCTCGCCATAGACGATTGTTATCGTGATACCCTAAACAGTGTAGATAAAACGAATATAAATTTCATCTGATATCGCCTGAACAGATTTTATTACAATTTAATTTGTCTGACCGTAGCTGACTGAAACACTAAAGCTGTAAAGCTGGGCTAACTGGTAGAAATACATACTTGGCATAATAAATCTAACTAGACCGGACGCCACCCCTGTGTAATCCTTTAATCAGGTCCACAGTAGCCCTTGCCACCCGCACCCTATTTTTCCCACCCACACGTTCCCCTGCCCTCCCCTGGACCCCTCGAACGGTGCAAATGACAGTTTCTAATTCCAACTTGCCATGAAAGTGTGTAATTGTTGGCCCGTTGATTTATACACTAGAACCTTTTGCACGGGAAACGAGCATGTGTGCATAAATTACCTATGTGTGTGTGCCAGTAATACGTCACACGGATTCCATTTGTGCATGTGTGTGAGACTGCATTTGTCAATTTAATGTTTAAAGCCGATGAGGGTATGAGGCATTTTTCATTCAAATCGAATACTTACCTACTTATGTTAAAGCGGAGGCTTATGTGTGAGTGTTAATTACCTAGTACGAAGCTATATATGATCGAATGCTATTGACGTGGAGGTTCAGCTGCGGTTAGATTTGAAAAGCGAAGTGGAGCCATTAATGTTATGAAGGTATGTTTCTACCTTTTCACGAATTGACCTGAAATATAAATATAATGGGTGTTTTGAGTGATACAAGCTCACTTATAGTGTTCTCATTAATATTTATTTTGATGATTAATAATCATTAAAATATAAGAAATAAAAATATATTTATAAATAACAATATTAATAAAATTACAAAAGTATTTTAAATTATATCAATCATAATAATTTTTAAAATTTGCTATAATGTAAACATTCCGCCATATTAGGCTTTGTCTACGGTTGTATTAATAAAACTATTGAAACTTTTAAATGAAAAAAATTAACGATTAAATTTCATTATTTGAATTGTACGAACTATCAGAGTCTGAAGTTTCACCAACGTTTATAATAAACTCTGTATCAATCAGCCCTTCTAAATTTTTCATCTTCACTTCCCCATTTATCACATAGGCTACACATTTTCCCCACTGTTCCTTACCTATTCGCGCCAAAAATCTTAGTTCAAACACCTGTATGTTAATTGTATTTCAATTATTTTATTAAACTTTAAGTCAACGTATTATAATCACATTAATTTCGTTATATATTTTTAAATTACAAAAAGTTAAAATTTATTGTTTCATGCCTATTTTATATTTTATTTTCTACTGGTACCTATCCCTTTAAAGTGTCATTGCGGTAAATGACTATAAATTTTAAGCGTTGGTGAATATGATTATGTACAATTGATGCAAAACTATTATAAACAATAAAATGAACAATGTGAAAATTACAACTGGTAAAAGTTTTGGCTAATTCCTATTTAAATAAAAAAAAATATTTATAAGAAACTACTACTACTTAAATTTTCTTGTGATTGAGTTAAGAATAATGAGAAAGTTAATATTTTATTAAGGAAATCAAATTTGATCTTGCATGGAGAAATAAGGACTAAAGTGTTTGTTTACATTGTCGACAAGTTCTAAAAAAAACAGTATACATAAATCTTCAACTATTATAGTTCTGTGTTTCTAAAAAATAAAACTAATGATGGATAAAACCAACTTCTTTATTGTACTTTGTAAGTAAGAGTGTATGGATCATTTATCTTATATTTGGTAAAAAAAAACTGAAAAGTTGTTAATAATACAATAACACGTTTTACTATTTACATAGTTTTTAATATAATTGCATTCATTTCTATTAGGATATATCTAAAATATATGAAATATTAGAATATACAAAGCTACTTATCATTAATTTAAAGATTTTCACTTCCACACAGAAGCTTCAGTGACACGAGACAGATTTTATTATCTACGACGCGACCCTTTATCCTGAAGCATTGAATTACATACTCGTACAATCGCGTAGACAATGTGGGCTTGTCGCGTGAATAATTTGCGTGATCAAACACGCGACACCTGTGCGCGTCTGTACCAAGGGGACATTACTAATCTACTGATGCATAGTAAATATCCGCCTTTGATTAGGAATCTCGATTGGCTTGTACTCGTATTAGCGTTTTAGTATCGATAGTTCTAGACTTGGGTAGTTATTGCTACATGATTTTTTATTGATCCAACGATTAAACTCATCCAAAGAGCGCGTTGGATGAGTGGTAAGAGTAATAGCCTAACATTTCAGGGGCCCCGGATTCGATTCCCGGCGGGGTCAACTTTGGAAATGAACTTTTCAAAGGTAGCTCTGGTCTGGATTCGGAAAGTAGTGGCAGGGCACACTGCTATTTGCAGTCATTTGGGCAGCCCGTCTGGCGGCAGTAACCATCCCCTTGCAGAATACCACCGTGAAATAACAGCATATGTGTTGTTGTGTTTCGGTGAGTGAGTAAGGGATGCCAGAGCCCATTACCCTATACCTTCCTAATCCCTCATTCTTAATCCTACTATGAAAGGCAGCGCACTTGCAACACCTGTGTCGTTGCTTGTGTTATAGGCGTGTTGTTGTGTTGTGTTAGTGGACCGTCAACCTGTCTCTCTGCCTTTATCGGATATAAAGGCAGACGGACGCGGAAAACACGAAAAGCTGAAAGCAGCGACAAGCAGCGGAAAGCGGAATGCTAGCGATGGTTACCGTTATCAAACGGACTTTACTTTATAAATGCATATATATATATATATATATATGCATAATCACTTTATAAATGCAAATATATGTCTTAGAATTAATTCCTCGTATGATATTTAATTAACTAAAACTTTAAAATGATAAATGAAAACCTTTTTAAGCCTTAAATATAATGTCATATAATTTATTTGAATTGTAACTTTTCATGTCCTAATTAACTAGTTTGATATAAATGAAATAAATAAAATAAATGATGTAATTTTCACCTTCTAATATTAATTTGTTTCCACTAATTCAGAGGTGATACCGCTAGAGTAGACAGGGGAGTGTAACACGGGTGTCAATGAATTATCGAGTGTCTCGGGACAAATCGTAGGGTGTCGTCGAGAGACGACTAGCGTATTTGAGTGTGATCCACTTACGCCTGTTCACTCCCGGTTCAAATGTTATCCCAGTCCAAATGTTATTTGACAAAAATTAAATATTTACATTTTATTTATTTTTAATGAGAAAATTTGTTTTATTCTTTATTTGAATTCAAATACAATTTATGTGCGGTTATGCGATTTGAATCATGATCATGACAGACTTTAAAGATTTTAAAAAAGGGTAACAAAGTAAATACCAATAAGACATTTTAATTCTGAACGTCATTGTTTATGAAGAAGACTTATTTTTTTTTTTAATATTCTTCAAGTGTAAATTCACAAAACAAATTCTATTAATTATTTATTTTGTTATTATAACTATTGTAACAATAGGTCGCCATCTGGTCGATATTTGACCATTTTTGGAGGTGGAAAAAGAACAGTTTTTTTTTTAAGTGAAAACTTCTTAAGGCGAGCTTGGGCACTTGTTTTGTATGGAGAATTTGTATGAGAATTATTGAGTGAACGTTTCGCTCAGATAGAAATCTTGTATGAAAAGTATAGTTCGCTTTGATGAACGAACGACTGACATGTTTTTTTTAAATACTAAAGCGATATTACGAACAAAAAAATACTGGACTGTTTCGGTTTAGATACAGGTATTAGATTTGTGATGTTGACTTCATTTTTTCTCCCGTTACTATGTTTTGAACTCTTTATTGTTTAGAAATTTTTTCGTGACTTCTTGGAATATGAATATCGAAAAAAATTAAATTATTTCTTTAGTGAAATATCAATTATACTATATTAACTGTTGCATGCAAGCGACTTCGCCCGCGAAACTTTATAAAATAAAGCCTAAGTATATAAAGTACTCGTTGTTAATGTAGCTTTCTATAGGTGAAAGAATTTTCAAAATCGGTCCAGTAGTCTTTGAGTTTATTCATTATAAACATACAAAAATACAAATCTTCTCTCTTTATAATATTAATATAGATTTAATACTTTATGTTCACGGTGGAAGCGAGTGCAAGGCATGAGAACAATTTGAGCCGTCGCGTCGCCACCCGCCCGTCGGAGAACGTTCGCTTCAGATGTTTGCAACTTGCAGCCTCGCTATTAGCACTCAAAGGGATTCCTTATACACCATGTACGCAACTCAAAGATTCGGTGCACTTAAGTAACTTTTGCCAGCAGGGGACTATATATTAGATGTTTTAACTCTGACTCACGGATATAAAAAATGTCTAAACGATAGATATTTAAGTAACTTAAAGCTATCATTAAAATTATAAACCAATCTTTCTATGACTTTCTATTCACCGAAGTAACAGTACCAAATTTCACATCAATAGAACATGTGGAACTTAGTGAAGTCCTTAACTAGGAAATGGGCTGATGGTCTTCAAACGTCTGAACAAATCTTCATAAATTATAGCTAAGAACAATTACGATCACGTCAGATTTCAAACAAAAAAAAAATCGGACAAAATCGGTCCATCTATTTGGGAGCTACGATGCCACAGACAGATACACAGACACACACGTCAAATTATAACACCCGTTTTTGCGTCGGACGTCGGGGGTTAAACACAATATATTAAAAAGTTAGTTGAAGTTAAGAAAGGTTACCAGTATTAGAATCTGAATCTACCATATCGGCAGCTGAATATTCGTCATATTGAGCTATTACCTACTTACCAATTAATGTGTAAATAGAATTTCACAATTATTAGTAAATAATTAGGTATCGTACTATCCCTTCCAAATCCTTAATCTCTAACTTACTGTCATATGTCCATAATACATGGTCAGTAGCGAAGCTTGCAGCCCCTGTGACGATGCTTGTATTAAAGGCGACGGTAGCCACCTATAATAAATTTACCGCCTGTCTGACGACTTTTACTTAAAAAAAAATAACAATTCTTATTTAAAAGAAATTAATTAATAAAAATGCTATAATATCCTATATTTTACATTAATTGTGTGTAGATGGACAGGTTATTGTATTACATCTTGCAGTTTCTTGACTCTGAAAGGAGATCAATCAGTTTTGTATGGAGATAAGACCATCAGTTTTTTTATTATTTTCGTTTTAACGGTTGAAACTTTTACCATTTGTTAAGAAGAAATTATAGATTTTACTGGGATCTATCATTTCTTAATCTTAATTAAGATTAAGAATTAATTAAGGGATCTTTAATTATTAAAATGTTTGAAAGTAAAAATGTCGTTTTGTATTCACAACACAAACCTAGAAAATTACTGAAATTAAGAAATACTTTTATTAACGAACTCCCCAAAAATAAGTTAAAAAAAAAACGATGTCCTGGTTTTGAACGATGTCCTAACCGAATAGTTTAATTTTTAAAAATAGGACTTTATCTTTTCATCTGAATCAATTTTATTGTGTCGTTTTTCTTGTTTGAGAATATTTTTAATATGATCCGTTAAGAGATTTGGTGAGGGAATTACTCCGAATGTTGATTGTAAAGGGCAGCTTGTATAGTACTGATTTAGTGTTATCTCTTCTAGGACAGCAACAGCAGTTTCATTTCGCGTTTGGGCAACGGCCGTTTCCTTTCCCTCCGGACCCCTTGGGAGGCTTCCGTATGCCGCCTATTACAACCTGCCAAAGTAAGTGCAACTCACATGTTATTTATATACAAGATTTGATTCAATAAGATTGAACGAAAAGCCCGTTGGATGAGTGGTCAGGGTGATTGCTTTAATGCTCTGTCCCGTTGCAGGATTAAAAAAAAAGGTGGCCGATCAGTACTCTGTACCGTATGTATAGACATGCTTCCAAACGCAGATTAAAAAAACACTACTATGCTATCACACATATTACACTGCCAGCTACACAAGATCTCTGACCTGTGTCATAGGAACCCTAGTCGGTAGGAAAAAAAACCACTCCGTCCCAGGAGCCCGGGTTCGATTCCCGGAAATAAAATTTTCAAAGTTGGCTCTGCTCTGGATTTGGAAAGTAGTTACAGGGCACGCTGCATTTCGCAGTCATTTGGGCAGCCCGTCTGACGGCAGTAACCAGACAGACAGAAGGACTGTAAGGACAGAAGATCACAGTGAAATAATAGCATGTGTATGCTGGGTTTCGGTGAGTGAGAAAGGGATGCTAAAGCCCATTTTTAGAATCCCCTGCCGATACCTTATCCATAATTTTAGTATGGTTGCCAGAGCAGTTGCAGAACCTGTGGCATTGCTTGTGTTATAGGCGACGGTATACCTACTACTAAGTTATTGAATCTTTGCCTGACTTTATATTTTATCGTTATTATATTTTACAACTTACTTAAAACTCAATATTTGGCTGACTATATAAAATAAGTAATGCCTGCGACTCCAATATAATAATGCGTTCAGGGTACTGTTGCGCTTGCCTAGGTTCTGTTAAATTAAAACTCAAAATATTTGTCAAAGTCAACTTAAAATATTTGTACTAACATAGACTAAGTTAAATGTAACTAACAAAATAATAAGACATGGTCGAAATAAAGAGTTTTATTATTATAATTAAGAAACCGAATTGGATCTGCTCTCTCGAACCTAACTGTATCAAACTTTGACAGACGGCTCAAAAGTGAATTCACCGAAACGTGCGGCGATATCCTAAACTAGGTTCGCAAGCGCGGATTCAATCAGCCCTGCAAAAAGAGAATCGAGCTGAAAGCCGACTGCGGGACGCAATCGAACAGGCACGCAGCGAGCCCGTTAAAATCCAGGACCGCCCAAAACAACTTAACTGCATGCCATACGAAACGGAAAAAAACATTCACAAATCGACGCGGCGGGTGCACATATCGTATAAAAACCGACTCCGCTGATCGTCGGCCAAAAACGGAACCGTGATACCGAAAAATAAAAGTCGGGTAATACTTCGGAAAAAATAAACAGTGCGGCGCGGTGGCGGGCGGCGCAACCACCCGAATTGTCTCCACATGGGAACTTATCGGCATTGTGTTGCGGGTGTCAATGAACCTACACACTTACTATAACGGTTCAATCATAGCAGACTCCATTAAAATAATAAATATTTAACAGAATATGCGATATGATAACTTCTAAATTATAGATTGTTTTGGCGCTGTTAAACATTGTTATAATGTTAGAAATTTAAAAAAAGTGAAATCAAATCAAAGCTCTGCTAAAAAAGTTTTGTTTCGGGGTTTTCTCAGAATCTTCATTACCTTAACTAGTTGATATCCGAAACCTTCCGAAAAATAATAAAAATTTCTTTATAAATTCTAAACAAATAAATAAATAAACTTTTTTAAGATTGCGTAGGAATTTACTCTTAATCAATCAATGACGTCTTTTGAATGCATTTTTCCAGGCGTAATAAATAATTGTACTTATTAAACATACGCATAATTAACCAAATAATAAGAAATACATAAGCATAACCAAGCAAAATAATAAAAAATATACAAAACAAGAAAAAGCGAAGAGTTAAAATATTCTGGAAGGAAAAATCCCAAGTTATTTTGGGTTAAGTATTTTCTAATGACAAATTGGACACAGACGACGGGGGATTTTTTTTTTTTTTCGGAAAGAGAGAGAAATAGTCTGTAAATAATCTCAGAAAATCAACTAATCAAATGGAAGTGGAATCTTAAAACGGATAAATTAAGATTTGTGTATAACACCTACGTAGGTATATCGGTGTATAATTTTTAAAGTTATCTTTCATTATTAGTAATTAACTAAATAACTAATTTAAAAAAAAATTGTTACAACTCGCTTTATTATGAGCAATAATATTTATTCAATATTGATTGCTGATATAGTTTAGCAAGGCGCTGGTATTTTTTTTATTCCTCTGGAGTTGTACTTTCTTCTGGATAAAAGGTATCCTATTTCCTTTCTGTATCCTTGACAATGTGTATGCAAAATTTCATTATGATCGGTTGAGTAGTTAACTTTTGAAAAGGTAACATGACAGTCAGACAGTTACTTTCACATTTATAATATTACTAGCTGTTGCACCCGACTTCGTCCGCGTAACTTTATAAAATATAACCTGTGCTACTCGCTGATAATGTAGCCTTCTATAGGTGAAATTTTTTTTAAAATCGGTCCAGTAGTTTTTGAGGTTATTTATTACAAAAAATACAATTTCTTTTTATAATATTAGCATCGATAGTAGCATGGATAAATAAATATCTTCATACATTCCATACAGCACCATCAAGTTCCACAGTAAGCAACTGATGCTTGTATTATGGATATCTATAATACATAGATATTTTTTTTTTCATAAATACATACATATTATAAAAACATCCATGACTCAGGTACAAAGGTAAAATGTTAACACAAAACATTTGCCCCTAGCGGGATTCGAACCCGCGACCGTTTGGTTAACAGTTAGGGTTACTAGCCACTAGACCAAACGAGTCGTCTAGATGGATAGAACTATGGATTAGTTCCAACCTTATTTATTTGTGTAAATGGTTCGTCATAGTAATCATAAAAACTACCAAGTACACTAAATTGTCGAAGTTACCAATAACACAAATACTTTTTTTCTAGATATGAGTCAGTTTGGCCTCAGTTCAAGCAACTCACATTGGGGATACGGTAGTGCGGGCGCATACCCTGCTTACCTTCCTTCGTGTGCAGCCCCTACAGCCTCCCAGTTCAATCCTCCAGCTCTTGGCTTCGCAGGGACTGTACCTGATCAAACAGCTACTCAGGACTTCACTGCAAATAATACTGGTAAATATTTTATTGATTTATCCTATTTAGTTATTACTAACTATTATAAAACCTTCGTGTTATATCGCAGTATTACTATACTATTCTGTGGTAATGATAATTTTTTGACCGAATTATCTCCAAAAGACAACAACGGCGAATTATTTATTTAACGAATGATATGACATATTATTATGCCGTGATCCTGACTCCTGGTGTATTCCAAACACTACTTCCTCCAATACATCTATTAAAACCGAGTCAACATTTTACTATTGAATATAGATGGTTTAATGATCTATACGCATGATTTTATCCTGTCGATGATACCTATTTATATCATCAACATAAAGTTTTACGACGAAACTGCCGATAAGTTATTAACCAGAAGGGTGAAATTAAATGCACCAACATATTTTACGACTGACATCCTCCTTAAAACCATACGGTCGCGGACGTTGATGGTACAAATACACAGATACGATATGTTCTTATATTATGTAATCGAAAAATGGGCCTCATTAAACTATATGAGTAAATACTCGACCTCATAACTATAATTCCAATATGTACTGTAATAATAGAGAGTGTCGACAAATATTTTCAAACTGCTGTTGCACACGACTTCGCTCGCGTAACCTTATAAAATATAGCCTGTTACTTGCTGATAATGTAGCTTTCTATAGGTGAAAAAATTTTCAAAATCGGTCTTGTATAGTTTTTGAGTTTATTCATTACAAACATACAAATCTTCTCTCTTTATAATATTAGTATAAATGTGATGAGTGAATAAAATGACTTCTACCATAGAGTAAGTAGTAGTTATACTGGTTAGGTACTATTTATTCAATGCTGCTACGCATAATATAAGTCACTTCTACGCATCCAACAAAACCACATTCAAACAATAGCGGTTATGTCCCCGTACTGTTGAAATAAAATTACAAATGTTTTGTATCTACAGTACATGTATGCAAGACAGTATACTTTGTACGACTGAATTATAGTGTGCTCCTTATACAGCAGTATTTAATGTCCATGCGCGTATAGTGAGTCACTAATCTTTGTATTTATTCCATCAACGGTCGCGGACGTCGGACGTCGCGTTTCGGTCGCCCCGAATACTGCAAACATTAACCTCTCATTATAATTTACAGTGTATCGGGTACCGATCCGGCAGATGAATTTATTGCCGATGCGTGCCCGCGCCACCAAATATATAGCTCCGTATTAAAACTGGCGCGTGTCAACATATTTTTAGCGTTTCAGACTGTCTTCACTATTTTAAAGGGAATACATTAGTGCCGAAAAATAATGACCGATCAATCAATGTCATTGGTTTTAAGTGTGCGTCTAATTTATAAACGTACTAGCTGGTGCTCACGACTTCGTCCGCGTTGAAAATTTAAAAAAAAAAAGCAATATAACGCTTGACCTCGTGTTGCTATAACACTTTAGCCAGGCGTTAGTTTTTTATTTTATATTGATCCCTCGGGAATAGTCCTTTTTTTCTGGATGAAATGTACCCTATGCCCTTTCTGGTGTCCCATACAACGTGTATGCAAATTTTCATGGTGATCGGTTCAGTAGTTTTTGCGTAAAAGAGTAACAAATATACATCCATACATCCATACAAACTTTCGCATTTATAATATTAGTACTGACTAGTTTCCGCAACCCTTTTTCTAGGTGCTAAAATATTTATCCAATCTTTATTGCTCATATATATTTTTGAGGCGTTGTTTTTTTTTTTTAATTTTTAGATAATCCTTCAGGAACAGTACCTACTTTTTTCTGGATGAAGAGCGGTGGTTCTCGCCGCTTGTTCAAGTATTTATCCGGAACACGCAGATCTATTTGTGCCAAAATATCAACGATACGTATCCTCCACAACGATATTTATTTATAAAATATTGTGTTGCTACCCAATAAAGTTAAGTACAGGTATCGCGTAAACGTGAGCTCCCTCCTAGTCGCCAGCTGATTATGATCAAGTTAAATATTGATATGTCCAAATTTTGTAACAATAAATTTTCCTTCACAGTTCTACCAGACACTACGGGAGTCGATTTGGATCAGCAGCTCTCTGGCCTGGTGGGGTCATCGCCTTCCCATCATGGCAGTCTAATACCCAGATACAATAACAACACAGACTACTCCTTATCTACCGGCCCGCGGTCACTGAGCGACAACAGTTCCCAGCCAGAATCGCCAGTACAAGACGACTTACTGACTTCAAACACGACAAACATTAATCATTCGAACTCTAACTTTTCACTGATGGGCTCACAAAATTCATCATACAACAGCAGTAATTGCAACAATTCTTTATATCCAGTTCTCCCAGCGAGTTTGCTGTACAGTCAGCTGTATACAGCAGCGAATCAGACCCACAATTTCCATCCTCTCCATTCTAATTCGATCCATTCAACGCAAAACCATCACAGCGAATTACAGACTATGATGGATCAAATATCGTCGACGACGAATAACCATAGACAACATGGAAACCATGGGCAGGGTGATTTGTTGTTAGGAGGTGGGGGTTCATGTGCTGCGGCGGCTGCAAGGGGTGAAGATGGCAGGGTAAATAATCTGCAAAGGGGAAACCCACAGCCTGATAGCAATACTGTTTGGCGACCGTATTGAATGGTTTTAATGTTTATTATCCGATAGATATTTGTAAAATAAAACTGTGAATAATAAAGGCAAAACTGTTTTTTTTTGTATCAAAGACTTCATGGAAAAGTCAAATAAACTTAATTTTTCATAAAGTTCATAGAATTTAATGGAAAGTTAAGTAATTTGAGTAGGTATTATAAGTTAAAAAATAAACTCAATAATCGCCAACAAGTAATGATGAGCATTTGGTTATTGAAAATAAAAAGTAAATTAAAATACAATCTTAATTTGGTTTTGACAAAAAAAATTTGGTTATAAAAAAATAGCTTATTAAATTTTGAACTAAATTTTGAACTCCCTACGACATTATTTTGTGCAATATTCTGTCAATACTAAAGAGAAACCAATGTTTTATTAGTAATTATCTACATTTCAAAACTTTGTTTTTAAATTTTATATACATTATAAAAAGTAAAGATTAATTATTTAGCAGAAAAGTAGCGCGTCTCAAATAAACGTTTTTTTTTTTCTTCTAAGTATTAGTTTCCTTGTTATAAATAAATTCTTTGTAATTACTTGTAAAATACTATTAATTATATAATAAATAAAACGATTAGTTAAATATTTTAATTTTAAATTTAAAGATCGCACCCGTCCTAAAATATACGATACGTTTTTTTTTTATTGAGAGACGAAATGTCGAAATGTTTTAATGAAAATGTAACAATAGGAATGTATAAAGGGACGGACGTTTAATCGTCAAATAAATATCACGCCTAAAGTAAGTCATATCTGTATGAGTACTATTCAAATAATCATTTATTTTCGAATAGATTTTTTTTAATCACAAATTATTGTCGGAAGAAACAAAATTACAAATTGTCAAATTTTGACATTCTCTTTATGATTGCAAACGCTTTCTAGTTTATTGTGTAGGTACTCAGAGAGTAAGTCTACCGACCAGACTTACTACAGACTTACTAAGACGCCATTTCAATATTTAGGAGGTCACTTCCTGATTAACTGTCCGCCTTTCTATACTTCCATTCTTCATAAAGCATTGTTCAAATTTGACGACTACATAGAGACTGTTTGACTTTTAATGTTCCAATGACAAATATAGCGCAGCAATAATTGCTCAATATTACTGAATGACTGAACTGAATTAATGAACTGAATGAATGAAAGAAGATTGACCAATAAGAAGCAGCCAATAAAGAACCACACGCATCACTCGAATCAAAACAAATGAACTGTTGTTTATCATCCCTAAATATTTTGTTTAATAGGCAATCGCTTATTAATTCGTTTGTTTTATTATTTTCTTCTGAAATCGGCACATTGATACAAATACCCAATAAGTTATTTATACTTTTATAACATAATTGTAACTTAGAAGTAAGTCTCCATGAAGTCGTCAAAGTGTTAGTTTTTAGGCAAAATTGTAAATAATTTGTGAATAAGTTGTTGTAAATGCATCTTGTAAAGTGCAATGCAATAGATGTGCAATTATAAAGTTGAGTAGATGTATAATATTTAATAATTATATATAAGTTATTGTAATTTGGATCCGTGACCTTTGTTGTTGTAGAATAAAATGTACCTAGATTTCTTTTAACGCCCTTACAATTTTGTTCTGCTTATATTTTTTGCTACATACGTAAGAATAATGTATAATTTTCCTTGACAACGGTATGTTCTTTTTTTATATAATACTAGCTGAAGTATATAAAAACACTCTTTAATTAAAATATAATGTTGTGTAAAAACTTAAAGTCAATCCGTTGGTTAGTTTTGAGTTTTGTGGACACAAACATACGGTAACTGAATTTTTATTTATAAAGATAGCACAAATTAAAAGGATATTGGATATAAATTCTACCTTATTGCCTAATTACTTCAATAATAAAATTGAAATTTAAAAATTATCAATTAAAGAGAATAAAATGCTGACCAATTTTTTTTATAAAATTGATTGAACAATGACGTATAAAAAAGGAGTGATTGTCTAACAATAACTGTAACACTGACAATAAGTCAGTTCCTTATCCTTACATATTATAAAACAAAGTCCTCCGTCGCGTCTGTCTGTCTGTCGTTCGCGATAAACTCAAAAACTGCTGCATCGATTTTCATGCGGTTTTCACCAATGGATAGAGGAATAATCAGGGAAGGATGGATATGGAAAAAAAATGCACCCCGGGCGAAGCCGGGTGCGGGACAGATAGTATTAAATAATAAGAATACCATTATGAGTTACTATACAATGTCAATATAATGGTACCATTGTAGGATTTCAAAGAATTATTAGGTACTTTACATAGCGAAATACCGTCCCGCCATTTTTATACGTCCTTGCGAATAAAAGTTAAGTTTTCTAAGCTTTTTATGTATTCTACGATTAATAGTGATATGTGTTATTTCGTGCAATACTAATAAATATTGTTTTTGTAAAACCGTTTAAATTGCATAGCAACATTTTTGTGTTTCCGTTTTAACTGGTTTTGTTAAAAACTATGTAGTAGCGGAATTCAGTTTACAATAAATAAAATATACATTATTAAAAACATATTATTTTTTATTTAAACTTAAAACAAGGTTTGGGTATGAAAAGACTGATCATCTAATAAACATCATTATTTTATAATGTCATCTACCACCAGTTCGTAAAATGTAGATAATACGAGAAAACAACCGACAAGAACAGCTCTTTTAAAAATGTGATACAGCTTAGTTTTTAACTGTTTTGGCTTTTAAATTCTAATTTAGCTTAAAAGGTACAAAATCGACATTTTTTTACAATATTGTTAATCAATCAGGATATATTATTAAAGTTTTTAAGTTAAAAAACCTATTTTATATTATTTTAGGTTATGGTACTATATTTTGCCCGCCACTTCGTCTGCACCCCTTTTCCTAAGGTGATAAAATATTTATTCAACCTTAATTGCTAATATAATTTTGTCAGGTAGGTACTATTGGTAAATCGCAACACAAGATTAAAAACACAGTATTACCTAAATACCTAAACGATAATATTTTGTTTATTTTTTCTTAAATAATGTGATTTCATTAAGGCATTGAGCCTAGATAATTAGTTTCAATTTTTTTGCGGTGAGGCTAAAGGGACTTAACGAGCTCATTAATGTAGGTTTAAAACGATACGAGCGATATTTTGCATATTATTAACACCTGCTGAACGGTACAGTATATATTATAAATTGGAATGATACTTTGGCGGAAAACGAAACTCTGAAATAAATATCCCACCCTCATTAATTTGCGCCAATGCGATCCAATGGTCTGACGGACGCACGCCCACAGTCGCTACGTGCACCATGCAACTATAATTACGTGGACAAATTCTCGTATGTGTTTCTTTTTGTGAAGTGAGTTTTTTTCTGGACATGTTTTCCTAGCAAATTAGTGTTTTAGGTTTTTTGTGAGCATAGATAAATAGATAGATAGATGAACTCCTTTCGTAAGGCTATAATAAAATCACTGATTATATTTAAGCGACAATGAAGCCTGGATTTAAGCAATTCGGAGCTCATACTATGTTTAGTATTGTAAACAGAATCCAAGTGATTCTGTTTATAAGTAATTGAAATTATTGTAATTGTTGTTATTTTATTATTTTAAAGATGACAAAAAGAATGGTATCCTGAGTTTCTTTCGAGGTTTTTCCGTTTCCGTAACCCTGGTAAATTTAAATTTATAATGATGATCATAAGAGCTTCTTGGAGAAACCTAATTGATAAATAAATATTTTGATTTTGATTTTTGATAATATATTAAAAAAAAATTGACATATAGAATGTCAATCAACAAATATGTAATTAAATTGGAGCAATGAGACCACATACTGACAAGCTGGATTACTGGCAAGAAATAATTTCCGTAGTCCACCTGGGTGGACATATGTGGACTCCGGGCAAGAAAAATTGCCTGTGGTCCATCCAGTGGACAAAGTAGGTGGTCCACAACCAATTCCCGATAATAATAAATAATCTGTACGAATTTATAACAATAATATTATTATAAGAGAATTATTCTTTTATGAATAATTCTTCATAAACTAATATGGCTACCGTGTTACTGATATAAGATTTATCATAAAAAGCGATAAGAAAACTATGAAATGGTGATAATATTTCATTACTTAACAATTAGTATAATGATTGTCACCTGAGCACCTAGGGTAATGTATGCGAATGCAGTGGCATCTGCACAGTGGGAAAAATCGATGCCAGACCGATTTGAACGACAATAATGTGAATTAAAATTGTGAATTTAATTAACGAGGATTCGTGATGGGCCTCCTTTTCATAAAATTAATCTACTTACCTATACGCATTATGAAATTATTTATTAGGAAGCAAAGTTGTAGCCCACTCTCTGATAAATAGAAATACCTTGAGAAAGTAAGATTAGATAAGGTGAAAAAATTCCTTAGTCTCGGCAGGTTTGTTTTGTATTAGAAATATAATTTCTTTGAGAGATTAACTTTTGCAATAACTGCTTAATTCAAATTTAAATGAAATGATTTTTAAATAAAAATGACTTTTAATTTAGGTATAATTTTGAGAATTTTGTGTAATGGTTGGCCTAAAATACTGATTTTACTGATGTAAAGGCCTTAATACTAATCTGAATGGTTGAATCAGAAGAGTTTTATTTTATGAAAACATCGGAAGAAAAACTGACAGTCCTTTCAATGGCTGCTTCTTCTTCTTCTTCTAGTTCCACTTCTTTATGAAGGCTGGCTGCTTAACCTTAGAATCATTGCTAACTTAACCTTAGAAGCTGCAACACGAAAGAGCTCTCTCTTACTCATATCTCATACCAAACCACTCTCTTAAATTTTTTAATCAGGATGTCTTCCTTCTGTCTCTGCTACGTTTAACCTGTATTTTTCCTTGCATTACTAGTTGAAGAAAACGATAGATGGCTAATACAAGCAACGCTATCGTCTTGCAAATTTGCTGCAATGTACTGTTGGAGTAGTAAGGATAGTAAGGTCGTCAGACAGGCTAACAGTCCACAGGTGCTGCAAGTGTACTGCCGATCTAAGCAGAATTAAGGATAACTGATTAGTAGAAGATTGGAAAATGGACTCTGGAATACCTTATTTCACTCACTGAAACAGTACATATATATTATATATACTTCCCACCGTCTGTCGCTTCCCGCCGTCTATTCCTCTGTTTATACACTTAGATCTTTTAAACTATGCAACACATTTTAATTCGATTTTCATTAATGGCCTTAAACGAGGAAGGTCTCTATGTATAATTAAACGCGGACGAATTCGCAGGCACCAACTAGTTTTAAATAAAGGACTGACTCATTTTAAGGGACAAAACTAATTCTTGATTAAAATAGACAATTCCAATATTGTTTACATAAAAAAGCCTGTTATCCCCCAATGTTATTTATATATATATCTATTGTTTGGAACCGATGCAATATTACGAGCATCGGTTCGTTTTGCTATTAAAATTGTGTAGGCGTTTAGGATTTTTGCTGACACGATTATAGTGAGGTCGGTAGGAAAAGAAATAATAGCAGTAATACGTTGGATGTACATCGGTTTTGATCGGAGCGCGCGCGGCGTGATTTTGAGTCCGATATTTTAGCTAATTTTTTATATACATTCGAAAAAGACATCGGTAAACCGCTTGCGACGCGAGTTTCTTGTTTTTCCCGAGTCTAGACAATTTGTGGTGAGAGTGTTGCGTCGGGAACCCAGCCTGGAGTTGCCTGGAGGACACGGTCTTTCCTAACCCGTATTCCCGACTCCCTATCTATATTATATATTTATTTTCCCTGCCGTGGGCCGTCTGTGCGACGGACGGGGTTCGAGGAACGAGGACCCAGCGAGGACTAGGGTAAGTGATTTGCCACTTATCCTGGACTCTTGACCGTCGGCATAGGCTGACAGTCGAGCGTCCAACCCACCCCCCTGATCCGCGTAACGCGGACTTTGTCGTGGCTGCTGGTCTCCAGGAGGGAACTACTTCCGCTTCCACTGCATTTCCTGCTAGGAGACCGACGGTTGCGTACATCTATCTTGATTTTTAGTTTAGTTCATAGAATAAAACTTCTAGTCTGATGGGAATTGAAAGACATCAAAGCCAATTTATTAACACAATTGATTTTGAAACAAAAGTTTCATGACAATAGCTGAATATGTGAGTTTAAATTTTCCGATTTTATACGTGCTCATTTAAAAAATAATACTCATTTTATCGTTTGGACATTTGCAATTAATTACAACAATCAATAATTTCGCGCTCCACCGAGCGAAAAGTACAACACACTGTATGAGGCCAGATAACGTGAAATAATACATTATATAGTTTTCCTATGTATATACCTACTTTCGTAATACCTGCATTATATTCTTTGCGAATGTTATGTAATGATGATTGGACATGTACACATTTAATTTGAATGTAAAATGATTCAATATATTTATATTTTAGAAGGTTTTTATCTGATTGACTGCATAAATGAAACGCATCTCTTTGGATTAGGACCTGACTGCAATCCTGTGGAAAAGTTTCGTCTATGGAGAATTTTTTCAGGAATGTGTAGGTAGGTAGTGAGTAGGTCTTAGTAATAAAAAGATAATTTTTTGTATGAAAAGAAAAAAATATTCAGAAACCATCAAGTGGGGTATCAAATTAAAGGGTTTATGAGCTGATTTTAAAAATATACCACACCATTACATTTCAGCCAATTGTGGGCTAAATGATTTTTCTAAAATATAAGCCGAATAACTCGTTATATCCTCATTTATCTAAACGTAATGAAAGTATTTTTATATTCTTTTCTTAAAAACTGATGTTACATATAAGAAGTAACTTAGTATACTTTTTTATATAAAGGTATTTAAACAGTGTCCAGTACTGCGCGCGCCCCATACGCGCGTTAGCAGTCAACTTCCTGAACCGGTCACAGTCAAAAGCCAACTGGACTAGCTGCTCGATCGAGGCAATTCTAGTCCACTCACGGATATTTTTCAGCCATGACTTTCTCCAACGTCCAACGGGTCTCTTCCCTTCCATCTTACCCATTATAATTAATTGGAGCAGACATGCCTAGGCACGAGAATATGTGAATTATAATTAAAAAGAAATATTTATAACATAATCCGAAACAACATTAAAAGTAGGTATAAAACGTTTAAACCGTTCAAAATGACGGCTAGGCTTATCATCGCGTCATTTTCATAATGCAGGATGCATTTTAGCTCTCCTCTATAATGCATGCAGTGTTCGGCGGCGGGTGGACACAACGTATTAATTACATACATCGCTTAATTATTGATTTTTAGCATTAAATTCGCGAGCATTTTGGCATCGTTCGCGTTCTACGAACTTTTACGCATCAAGTTTTATTGTGTACTCGTAGCTATATTTATGTTATGCTAAATTAGTTCTTTTTAAGTGGAAACTACCGACATATTCTAGTCCTTACAAAATATAATTTGAAGTCGCTTTCCGCGTCTGTATTGTTTTATTAATGATTTTTTTATTAACACTGTCTCAAGAGTTCCGGGTTCGATTCCCTCTGCGGGGTCAACCTTGGCCTGTAAGTTCCTGTAGGACTTTTCATTTCCAAAGTTGACCTTGCCGGGAATTGAACCTCGGAACCCTGCAACAGAGTTTTAAGGCAAGCACCCTTACCACTCATCCAATGGGCTCGTCAATCGTCTGAAACCAATGGACGATAATTTCACTAAGACAGTTTCGTCTCCTAGTATAAGGAAGAATATTTTTCTGAACCTCCACTGGGGCACGTGTTTCTTTAATCTAAATAGCTTTTTCAACCACCAAATCATCAAACTATCCGCTCTAGACGAGCGTTCGAACTATTGTGAGGGGGGTAGAGCGTAATTTAAAACCGCACTGTCTCCCTTTCTCCCCTTTTACACCCCCCTTGCGAAATTAAGTGCGAGGCGGTCGGTACGTGACACCGGCAAATGCGCCGTGCCTACCGCTAGTGTGTACTCACCTTAATTGTGAAGCTTCATTTGTACTACGTCACATGTACTGACTTTGAACACGTATTTGCGCGTTCAGCCACTTCTTTGGAGCATTAATCTGAACAGGAAGTCCAATTAACGTAAATTCCATTCTAATAAGAATTAAACTAACCCAGGACTGTGTCTGTTTGAAAATATAGAATCAAAGATTTACTTAAAAATTACTAAAAATCAAGAGAAGTGTGATAACAACTTCGAAATTAGCTTATGAAAATCATAATCGTACTATTTATTATACACTAATAAAGTTATAGGTAAGTGGGATAATTATAAACATTTGAAAAGGTCCTTTTCTTCTGTTCTGTTGTTTCTTTTTATGTTTTTTTTTTTTTTTTAAGTATTTAAAAATGTACACTTTTTGATAGAAATCTTGTAAGTATGTATTTTCTGTTCCAGTATGAAAATTACAGAGGAATAAATGCAATAATGTTGCCTGTACGAGTTGTTATGAAGTCGTATAAAATCGTTGTAATAAAGTTAGATCACACATACACATACACACATAAGGAAATGGGAGGGTCACAAAGTTGCAAAAAAAATTCACCTTGACATTCTCGAGCGCGTCAGATTAAGATTGGGTTAATTACGTGCTGAAAAGTGTTCATTTTAATAAGATTATGGTATGGTGGGTTCTTATCATACTTTTTTTTAATTCTACAAAGTTAACCATTAATAAAGCAATCAAAAAAACTTTAAAAATATGGTTCTTTATTAAACTCGGCCCTATTGTTTTACAAATTTCAATAAAATCATAAAAAAAACCTTTTTTTTCTTCTTACTACCCAATCTTCAAAATCCAATAGGTCCCCACGACGCTCGAGTAACTCCTCATTTAGCATCGTGGGTTCTTCTATCATTATGATTATCGTCGCCTAAGGGCGCAAGTAACACCAAGAATGATGCAGATGCGCTGCCAACCTTGTAAGAATTTGTTCGAAATTTCACTGCAATTTAATTGCATATGTATGTTATAAACATAACAAACACATACAGTTGCACAGCATTTTCGACTGTTGAGATTTGAGCTATAATCGTTCGAGAATATCCACCAATTAAAGTAAATATGCTCGTAGTACCGCCGACATTTATATATAAGTATAGAAGAGATAAAAGAGCCCAAGTTGTTCGGTAGAGCAAACACGGACCTTTTATTTAATTGTAATTGTCGATTCAGACTTGAGAGGAAGTCGTATCCACTGCTTCGGCCGAGACACGAGTGTATGCGTAATTAAGGCACCTTTCATACGGACCCTTTTAATTACACACGCCTTTTGTACTTTTGTTTGTGTGAAAACGCCAATTATTGCAATAAGCGAGTTCGCGTCGTTTGTCTACGTCTCCACTTTGTCATTTCGCCTCGAGTCGAAGGTAAATTATCTTAATGGTTATAATTATACATACCTATTGGCGTTACTTTGAAGGTTTGTTTTGTTTATACTTATTTTGAAGATAATATATTCAGATGTTTTAATAAGCAATAATTGTAAGAAATCTTTGTTTATATAAAATTGTTTTTTAAGGTGTCAACCCTAATTAACATTCTTATAAGTATTAATTCATATTTTTCCGATATTACTTACCATTTTCAGCTTTCGCGTTTTTCCGATTATTTTACAGATAAATATTATTATTATTTTTACATTTAAATTACATTATTGTCATATTTTATACTATGAACGACGTACCTATTCGCTGGACTTACCGACAATCTCATCGACAAATTAACATTATTTACTTTTATTAACACTTCACAACTCTTCACGCTCGTAGATTCCAAAGAAATTATCAATGAATACTGATTAGGGTTGTCTCTTTTAATTAAAAGAAGCATAGAGCGGTGAGCCGGCGGCAGCATCTTTGGGTGGGAAAATTTTAATTATAGCCAGCCTCGAGAGCGTAAATTTCCCACGACTGCGATAAAGAATAAACATCGGCATTGTCTTAAACCCCTGCTAAGAGTTACTGCTCGTTAGGGTTGCCAACTTAGGCGTACAATGGGTATAGGTTAACAAGAAAATACAATGCAAGGTTCACATTTATACAATACTTTTTGGGCAGAGGTGCCAATTAACACAAGCAACGCCACAGGTTTTGAAAGTTTCTTGTTGAAATATAGGACGCACTAGTAACCAAGCCACTAAGTTCGCGGGAAAAACTGCTGTCACGTCAATAATACGTCACAATGCACATTCCCATTCCCTATTATGGTATACATTGCGTAGAGGGAGAATTTACATTGTGTTTTTTTACTGTATTTAATTAAATACATTTCAATTACTCGCCAGATTAGGAAGAGATAGATAAATGGGTTCTGGCATCCCTCACTCGGTCACCGAAAAACAACAGCACACATGCTATTATTCCACAATGGTCTTCTGTAAGAGAGTGATTACTGCCGTCAAACTGGCTACCCAATTTATATTTACGAAACGCAGTGTGCCCTGCAAGGAGCCGTCGATTAAATATCTCATTTATACACATATTATTAAATCTATTAGATTGATAAAAATTGGCAGGACATAGATATTTATTTTTTCTTTAACTTGCCCTTTTTTATGATTTCAACCCTAAAAGTGCAGTGTCTCAAGTGTTGCCAGGGTCCGATCGCAGCGGGGCTATTACGCGGTTACCGGCTGATTACCGGCCCGCCTTGATTTCACCCCTTCTTTCATCCCTTCTCTTACAAGTTTTCATGCTGTTATTACATTAAAGAAATTTATTTATTTCACGTCTACACAATACTTAAATATAAATACCTTATTTTTTATATTTTACACTAGCGAATCGCCACCGTTTTCGTATGTTTTCCAGTTTTTCACTTCATAAAAACTTTCCTCGGACTTAAGGAATATTATATTAAAACTTAAAGAATCAACAAGGTCCTCATCTTGGCCCCTTTTTATTTACACTTTATATTAATGACGTTGGAACATGTTTTAATAACTCTTCTCACCTACTATACGCTGATGACACAAAAAATTTCAGAATTATTCAATCAGAAACTGATTGTAGGCAACTGCAAATAAAATCTAGATACCTTTTAAAGATACTGTACCTTAAATCAACTAAGTATTTCTAAACAATGATAAATGTTATATACTATAACATTTTCTCGAAAACGTAATCCTATTTTTTATAACTATACATTCTCTAGTAACAAAATTAAATTTGTTAATCAAATGATACCATTTTAGACTCTAAATTGCAATTTAATATCCATATAGACACTATTATCGCAAAAGCATTTAAGAAACTTGGATTAATTCTACGCCTAGGAAAACCCTTTAAGCATACTTACATTTACTTAAAAATATTATACTTCTAATTTGTACGTAGTATTTTGGAATTTGGAAGTATAATATATATATTTTAAATTTATGGCTGTATATAAGCTAAATGAATTAATAAGTTACAAAAAAAATTGTTTTGCGCTCATTCAGCTACTCATTTATTCAGCAACTCATTCAGCTATTCATTTTTATTTAGTTATATTTTTGTTTAAATATACATTTATGTAAATTAAACCTACTTAAATTGATCACAATTAAAAATAAAAAATCAAATAATCATTAGGTATTTAATATTTACGTTGCCTGATCAGAAATTTTATTAGACTGAAGACAAAGCTGTACAATAAAAAACATCTCATAACATGTTAATCCTCATATTACTAAGTGGCATAGTTTGTTAATGAACCTATATACAAACTAATCCTCAATAATTGGGTAGGCAGATATTAAAGTTAGCAATCAAATGTATGACTATGTTTTAATCGCTATACCCGACTACAAATGAGTAGAACTAGCGTGGATGGAAACAGTTTCAAGGGCTGTTAAATACACCGGAGTTACCATTAGAGGAGACTTAAACCTATCACTAACTGAACGAACAGGTCCGTAGTGGAATATAGCGTCTTTATCGTATAAAGACAATACCTACCTATTTTGAGAAAATTATGATACGTTAAACATTATTGTTTTGTAATTTATATTTTATATGTTACATATTTAGATGTTACATAATGTTCAATTTGTAGAATACCAGATAAATTAGAAGCAACCCGCCTTCTAATTCTAAAATTAGAAGCTTCTAAAAAGTAGGTATTACTTTACTCCATGGGAGCGTGTGATTATCTGTAATATGAGCCAAATACTAACACATATGGAAACAATATTCTCTGTAAGAGACTCCTTAACTCGTTTCTGGCGTAAGAACTGTCCCAGTACTAATAACTGTCTACCGTGTATAAGTAAAATTGAAAACTTGATAAAATTCATTATGTTACATAAAAACTAATTCTAATCAAATCAAAAATAATCCAATGGGCATTAGAAACTCTTTCATTGTATTACACAATCTACTTTCCTAACCCGTTAGCGACATCTGTCAGATGTTTTGCAAACCTCGACAACACTAGCGCCATTTACAACACAACTTTTTCAACCCACGTACATACGGGCACTCACACTATGATGTATAAAAATGACCCAAAAATAGCTTACAGATTGTTTTGTGTAAGTTCCAGTAAATGTTCAAACAGAAACCTACCCTATTTCCGTATATTAAGATTGAATTTCAAATGCAACGTTTATTATTAGGTACTCGTTTGACTTACTGAACGTTTCCCGTGCCCACGAATGCAGAACTAAAAGGTGGTAACTGCAGCGTATTCACGAAAGAAATTAGCTGTTTGAAATTTGAACTTTTAGTCACCGTACAGTCAAGATGTAAAAGGTTTTAAGTCACATTATGGAATAAGGTGAGAGGAACTTTTTGATTGTATTAGCTCCGTCCTTTTCTTTCGGCTGAGGGTTCGTTTGAATGTGTGCGTGAGGTGGTGCTCGAAGCAAACTTTCTTAGAAGGAGTCCGCTTTCTTAAGAAGGCGAAGAAAAGGAAAATGTTCGCACTTGAGGGGCTGTTTTGTGTAAAAAAACGAACGTAGCAGTTCTATGAGCGCTCAGAAGAGGGCGCGCCATGAGGTTTTTTAATTTTTTTGAACTACATATTAAAAAAAATACTATTGTGAAAATATTTATTATTATAATATTACCTATACTTAATAAGTTTTTTATATCTAAGAATTGCTAATTCTATATTTCTAAATAGATGTTTGCAATTTTAAGTCACTTCTATTCTTCTAACTAAACTATACCTAAGTCCATCTTCTAAACTATTCAACTATTTGTGATTCGGTTTGCTGTAGTTAACTTACCAATTATTTAGACATTTTTAAAGGTACCTAAGTACCTACATTTATTATTATAGGTAAGAACATTTCATTAGATATTTATAAATAGCAGAGACAAGTAGGTATACCTACTTATGTAAATTTTTTAACAAGTCCTCAAAAAGTTTTAAGCGCATACCTACCTAAGTAGCCTACTTACCTACCTATTAAATAGATAGATAATAATTAAAATTTTTAATGCCAATATATGTAGAGTCCATAAGTGAACAGTCTTATATATGATTATTATCTTATTGTACAAAAATGTAGTAGGTATGAACAGTTAGGTAAGTAATAAAATAGGGTGCAATTATCTGCGACCGCGTATCAAAATCGACGGCTCAGTTAGCGTTACCGCAGCCACTAGCGGCTCGCCAAACACCCACAACCCGCGACAAATCCTTCCAATTGCGTCCACACAACCTTTTATTATCTTAACGAATCGCCGTTCGCGGTTAACCGCAAACTCACCGCAACGAACCAATCAGCGTTCACTATGCCATATATTTTCCTCCATCTATTTTTCCAAGGGTGAAAATCTTAGAAACCGCACGACTAACCGCAAAGGTCAGGTGATGGACCAATGGGAAACCTTAAATATAACCACAAACCACGCCCATTTAACCGCAAACCAACCACAACGCGAGACGTTCGCTCTCGTTATCGATTCAAGTCAGTTCCGTGTTCTTTTTTCGATTTACGAGCCGCGGTTGGTTATTTACGGCCAGCTGGCTTCTGATTTATACAACTGGAGAACATTGGCAGAGCAATGATAATCTATAAATGGCTTTGAACTTCCTCTGTTTGTGTTTGTTTATCTAAAATTACTGTTAAACATGAGCTCAGAATATGTAATATTTTATATAATACAGAATTATACATCAAATTAGGTATATAATGACATTTTTTATGGTAGTAATTGTTCATTATTCAAAATATGTAGTAAATCTGTATTTATTGTATGGTAGAGTCAAGTGCATAAATATGTATCCAAATAAAATTGTTTCATATACCTACCTACTTAAATATGTTTTTAAAAACGTTCTAAACACGTCATGTACTTACGCATAGGTATAAACTGTCATTAATATATCCTTAATTTTTTCTATAACATATGGGTATGTTTTAATTTTTAATTTACTAAAATGTATTGAAGTCTATATATTTTACTAGTGGCCCGCTCCCGGTTTCGCCCGGGTCAATATAAAAACTATCCTATCTTTTAAGTCGGATCAAAGTACATATAGTTACAAAGTATGATCAAAATCGGTTCAGTAGTTTAGGAGTTCATCGGGGAGGAACATGTGACACGTAATTTTTATACTTATATTAAGATAATGTATACCTATAGTCATTCAATTAAACGGAATAAATTTCTTCTATTCAAAACCTTGCTTTTAAAAACGTATTGTCTTTTTTTTGGGACATATTATTGCTTGTATCTTCTATTAGATATGGTTTTCCTTGTGCTGGTGAGTAATAAATAAATAAAATTTTAGAACATTTCCTAAGACATATTAATGATTAGAAAAATAATATAGGTAGGTATATATTTCATGATTCCTTTACTACTTACACAGATACAATATGTTAATTATAATGATTTATTAGATACATTATATAATAATATATTTTTACTCTTGTCTGTAGCAGAAGCCATGCCCTTACAAAAGACCAACTTTTACTTACTTTGTACTCACCTAATCTATGGCACTGACAAATAAAAACACTTAGGTATGCTATTGTATTTCACTTAATACATACTTCACTTTCACTTAGATTCCGATGATGCAAGTGAATAGGTTTTTTGATTAAGATATGTAAAATCTAGGAAAATTTTAAAAAGTGTCCAAGATCACTATTACAATAGCCTAACATAACTTAAGTAATTGTTATTGTATTCCTACTTATATAAATTTGTTATAATTATTTGAAGTAGTACACTGAAAAGTATTTAAAATATCGGTTATTTTAACTAAGACTTGATTAAACGTAACTAATTAAGGTAAGTAGGTATTTGTTTTCAGCAACAAACTTTCCAGGTGGTATATGCTGGGTTATTTTTAGCAGTATTTTATTTATTTTTAACTCGTGCGTTTTTTTCAGTGTAATACTACTTACTCACCTCCATACTTATATCAAGTGTTTTCGTTACTTTCTAAATGTTATTATAAACTATACGATGATAAGGTGTTCAGTTGTTGGTTTGATAGATAAGACGGACACCTCAAAATGGTCATCGCACGGCGTCTAAAGATGAAATATATTGATTGAGCGCGGAGAAAAGCGGCACGCACACCAGCACAACCGCCACGTGCAGACGCACGGACACAACCGCGACCGCATTATATTCATAATGAATATAGCTATCCCACTCGCCGGTCGTCTTTGACTTTGTATAAATATATTTTGTCCTTTTCGCACGCCACTTGAACGGGCGATTCCCCCTCGAGGGAGAGGGACGGGCGAGGGTTAGGAGCTCGTCTTCTAGAGGTCGCCAATTTCTATTTCATTAAGTGGCGCGAGTGAAACCGCAGCGGATCGATGACATTGCCGTCTGAAAAAAAAATGTGTAACAACACTCCGCTCGCTTATGCATTTGTTGATATGCACCTCATTCTCTCTTTAAGCAGACCAAAGAGCGAAGCAATTATTGTTTAGAAAACTAATAGAACAACATTACACAGGTTGAAAACTATTATATAATATTTAGTACACAATATCCAAGTTAATAAGTAGTAATCCTAATGGATAAACTTTGATTTGGTTTTGAAATTGATTTGAAACTCTCAATCGAGTACTCTATGTGTAGGTACTAAGTATACTCTATCATGCATATTCAGGAGTATGTTTAAATTCCATGTTCCGAGCTTGCATTAGAAGGGCGGTACACAATTTACATATGTTTGAGGAGCATCCCAAAGGTGACCGGATACATATATTATTCACGACCTTAGGGCATCACTAGACTTTGACAAGTTACGCAAAGTACTTAGACGATGAAAGTTTTAGTTTTATTATTTCAGGAACAAAGTGTAGGTATTTTAAGGATTCCTTTGAATCACATATCAAAATTCTGCTTTTTTATTTATGTAGGAAAAAATCAAAAGAAACTTTAGGAGTTTGAAGGTTTAAGATTTTTGTTAAATGAAAGTAGCGTCGTCAGCTTCTGAAGATTAGGTATTTCGTATGAAAACTCATATGAAATTCCATACTGTGTTGAAAACCATTTTAAATTGGACTTACTTCCGAATCTTTTCAAACTGTGTGTTAACTACTATGAAACGTCACAAGAAAAATAATGGGCCTGCTGTCACACCTCACATGTCCTTAAAGGCTGCTTATCTTCTAGGTTAAAACCAATTAGACGAAATTTTTGAAGATAAGTGAGTTCAAAAATTATTAGCAAGCTAGTAGGTATTAAAGAAATAATCTCACGTTTATCAGGCACGATGCCAATCTAAACCTCGCATGTTTATAGAAATGTTATAAAATATTTATAGAAATGACCCTCGCGTCTTTACAGAAAATGAGACTGCCAATTGCCTTGTCGATATCGAAGCTTGACTATTCAAAAAGATAATACATATTATATTACATTCCACAATGAGACACAGTAGGCCTGTCACTCTGTGTACCATTAAATAAAATGAGAAAAGGTTTTACATGAATTTCTTAATACAAAAATTCATTAAAATCATTAGAGGATTTTCAGAAAAATTATATATCAAAATAAAAATACGACAATGTCTAAAGACAAACACTGTCTAAAGAAGCCTTTTCATGCTTCTAACTGGTAAACCCTTATATTAATTAGCAAGGAAATTTTAGGGGATATTATTTACGTAATAAAGCCTTATTTAGAACCCCAAAAATGAAATATGAGCAATTGAGGAGAGTAAGTACTTAGCACGCCCGTTAATAAGCCTCAATGGATGCAAACGGGGGATCACTTGAGATGTTGCTTATTCTAGTAAAGTTCGTATTACGATGAGAGTAATAATTTTTACCCCCTTATAACGTTTAATGCCTAAAGCACAGGAGGGGCTGTTTCAAAAACTTTATCGCTAGGTATATAGGATGTTAACATACTAGATGTTTCTGCAGTTAATTTTGTTATTCTGTTTAGGTCCTTTAAATTGCACAACGTTTTCTTTGAACCTATACAAGGATCTGCCACAAATGGTTAAGTATTTACAAAAACAAAAACTAGGACCGCACGTCAGAAGTGAAAACTTAGCTACACAAATACATAATATATACTATACACACAGAGAGAGACACTGAGCCTCATTGAGCGTCATTGAGCGTGACGGTCATGCGAGCTTAGTAATTTTCCCATCCCAAAATTGCCCAATCTTCCAAAAAAAAATTACACTTCAACATTAAACATCACTCTGAGACCGCGTGGTCCGACTGCTTCGTCTCGATCGGACGACGCCGACTTTTTTTCTATTGATCTGATTAAGCGTGACTATCACGCGAGTTCAATGCTTTTTCCCAATGTCAAAAGTGTCCAACATACCACAGAAGTATTCACTTAAAAAAATATTCTATTAGAAAAATAATTAATTATTTTATTAGTCTTTTTTAGAAAATTCTTTCCACCTTTGATCTCATTACAAAAAGTGTATACACACGCATTATTTAAATACAATGGTCGTTCGTTAGGCCGGCGCGGCAGGCCTCAGGAGTTCGATGCAAGATTTAATTAAATCGCCTCCCCGGGAAGCTTCTCTCCCCTCCCGCCGGCTACACGCCACCCCCCGCACCGCACCCCGCAGTCGTCGGCAATTTCCTCGAGACTTGATTTATTATAGCCCTGGCCGCGAGCTGCCAGCCACCTCTGACGCACGCCCTAAAGGATTGCGGATAGTTTTTCTTACAGCCTACTGCCTACAGCCTTACTAGTAATTGTGACAAATAGCTCCAAATAGTTGGTAGCAGGTGGAACGATTTCTCAATTTCATTAGACATTATTAATCTCAGATTTAATTACTAATACTACCTATACAGGTGTTACAATTGTGAAAAATTGTGTAGATAGATATTTATATAGGTACCCGCGACTTCTTAGCTTTTAGAAAATCCCACAGGAACCTAAAAAATTTTCAGGATAAATGTATCCTATATGTTAATCCAAATCTGTGTGACAATAAAATATCTGTGTGACAAATTTCATCCAAATCCGTTCAGTAGTTTTTACGTGAAAGAGTAACAAACATACACGACATACATCCATACATCGACCATCCATAAAAAGGAGGTGAAACTTTGAATTCAAGTGTTAATCAATTATTTATTATCTCAGAATCGACTATATCTACTTAAAACCATCTAAAGTAGGTACTTAGTAAATATAATTATTTATTTATTATATTTTAGTTTTACACAAGATCCACCAACTTAACTAACAACTTAATGAAAAACTATAACAAACATGTGTACCACTTCTAAATTTAATTAAAGACAATATACACAAAAAAATACTAGAAAAATACAACAGAAAGTGATTAACAGTACAAACATTCCATTCTTATTCCATTTACAGCAAAATTAAGCTATATTATTTATACAAAAAATATACTTATCCTACAAAAATTGTCTAAACTTATTACTAACTTAAGTATTATTAAAAATTTGTTATACATTTGAAAATCGAAAAGAAGTTTTTATCGAACCATTCAAAACTTCATTTTGATTTAAAAAACTTAAGTTTAAACTTGATTTTAAGCTTAACTTTGTTTTAAAAACTTAATGGTGCTACATAAATTTGTAAGTACATACACAGAGTCTAGATTGTTATACATATTTGTATATTGAATATAAAGAGGTAGTGTTTTTGTAAAGTGAATTTCCCTGTCCAACCGTATCGGGTTACTTTTTCTCGCACTATATTAAGTTGGGATCAGAGCGGACCCTCGGGCGATACGCGTATATGATTTATTTCTGTCGACCAACTCCCTCCACGCCTATACGTCTTATTTCTCACGGACAACACTTGACACCCGTACTCAGATATACTTGCATTTATCTTAATTTATTTTGTATCAACGCAATAGGCGAATATCTGTTGAATTTATTTTGTAGGTGCTCTATCAGTATTAAGATACAAATATATTTTTTTCCATGTAAACATTACAACCTAATAAACCTAGCATAGAAATCGTAATCCTGGGAGATCACAAATTAGCTACTCAGTGATAGTGGCTGAAGCGACCATGCGCACACACATTGAGTAAAAACAGTTTCATAAGCGACTGTTCTGTCGCTAGAGCGATCAATTTCCCTCATAAAATGAGTTGCTAAAAAAGCGACAAAAACGATCGTTCAAGCGTCTATAGATGAGGTTGCGAAGTTGTCAATGTACGAAGTTGCGGCCACAGTGATAGAATAAAGTCGCTGTCCGCCTCTGTCTGCTTGTCCATTGACTTCTTAAACCACCCAGCAGATTTTGATACCGATTTTACTACTATTAAGTATTAAGCCCCTGGCTTCGCATGAACTAGCAACCCGCCCCTGGCTGGGCCCCCTGGCTAGTTCAATTATTTGATACACCACTTATAGTATTATTATAGTTAAATTATATTGTAAATTTTAATTAATTTATAATAATTAAAAGTGTTCTCCTTAATAACAATTAATTATATTAAGTATTTCACATATTTTGCTTAGTTATATATATGGATGATTTATTGCAATATATATTTCAGAATATATTTGTTGTTCATTCTAAAGTTTAACCCGGAACGCATCTAATCACATCTCGATCCCCTCCCATCAAAGCATCCAAGTTTCACTTAAAAAGACGTTTTGTGCCAAACTTCGCTTATTAAACGCAACAAACTTTGACGGAAGCTACTTTTCATATCATCCCTACTAATTAATCAGGTACCTATCTACGGGGAATCAAATTGCAAACTTTTGAATATAGGTTAGATACAATCGAAAAATATTAAATTGTTAATTAAAAGAAATCACAAATTGACTTCTTAAAAGTTTACAAATGCGCTTTGATGTTCATAAAGTAAATTAATATTTTAAAAAAATTGTAATAAAGGCTCACTTTAAATTAATACCTACAGGTTGTCCCAGAAGTCGACGTCAAGCTGAAAGCCACTAATAGTCCAAAAGATCACATCAACTGCCTCAAGTAAAAAAAATACATTTTTTATCCAAAGAATTATTTACAATTACTTGTATTACTTTACACAACTTTAACCGTCTGTGTTAGCGCATTTAATACAGATTCCAAAATTACACATGTTAATTTATCTATTAACAATTACAACTTACAATCAGAAATTTTTAAGTAGGTAAGATTTTTTTTTGTTTTTTTTTTTTTTTTTTTTTCAAAATATTCCGTGAAAAAATAATTAATAAAAAGTAAAAGTCAAACGAATAAAAAACAAATAAACATGCCAAGACCTGCCAAGTATTATCGTGATAAATGAAACGGTTTCCAAGTTTATCCATTTCGATATACCTACTCTTATATAAGGACATCCATTTTCATGTAGGTAGGTACATAGATAAGAACGGACGTCCCAATAGAATTCTCAGGCTTGTTAGCAGCTCAAGTCTGCTCAATAAATCATATAGGGTGGACAAAGATATAAATATTAGAGCGCGCGTCGAGTTGTATAGCTATGAACAAAAGATAATTTAGTGCGCCGAGGTATCGTATAGTACTAATAAAAGAATATTTTTTGTAGATACACACATTACGTACTGGTACAGTTATCATCACAAGGCGTGGACCAAATCCTGTTACTATCTTAAAGGCACAGCGGATAAAAGATTTATTTTTATGTAAATACGTCTTAATTTGCTTCCATAGTGACAGGCAATCTAGAAAATCTATGAAAACAAAATCGGGGGATAGAGTTTGATGCTATAGCTATATATCTATTATGCATACATCCAAATTTAATTACACTACTCGATAGCTAAAGAATCAAAGAATTGTTTCGTATATATGTATATGGTATATTCGAATTAGTACAAGAAAAACGCTGTTTGGCTGTATGTATAGACTAGTTAGAATAGAATTTCAGGATTGACATAAGGAACAGCTTATCCTAATGGGGTTTCATAGATATTCAAATTTGAAAGTATTAAAAAAGTTTAAAAAAATAAAGAGTCTTTTTAATTTTCAAATGTTATCCACAATTACAAAATTTGAAACATTCACAAAAAAATCACTGAAATTAAAAAATATTTTATTACCAAATTTTCCAATAAGTATCTAACTTAAAAAAATATCCTGATTTTGAACGATGTTTATTTTACATTATTAATTGAAACCTATGTTCCAAATTTTGGCATTCTAGACTTAGCAGTTTTGGCTGTGCGTTGAGTTGATAGACAGTTGGGACAAACAATTTTATATGTATCGTTAAGAAATATGAGAATGGAGCTATATACAAGAGTAAAACCTTCAACACTGTCTTCCCTACTCACTTAGGTAATACTCGTACGAACGACGCGTCCATTAGATCGCGCGTCGTCAGCTGGATTGCTATTAAAGGATTAACGTCGACTACAAAGCGTTGGCATTTTGTTCCTTGCCCCTTGTCCAGTCCCTGCTCTTTCCCCCTTGTCCCTCCTCCCCCCTTACCGTATCCTACCCTCCGAGCGGCTCGCCGACCCTCAAGACCTTTGTACATTTGCATAGCTTTAAAGTGGACTTATTTTTTCTTCCTTTTACCATCTTCTTAAAAGATAAAGGAAGTCCAGACTTCTTCATGTGTTTTTTCTCACACTATTCGATCGCTCGTTTGCATACTTACTCATGTCCGCTGGTATTTCAATACAGAATCTAGACTAGATCTAGCTTAACCGATAGATACAAGACTTGTTTCACTAATTCGTTAATGATATTTACTTAATATTAATTAAGTATTATGCTTCTTAATATGTTATATAATTTCATGCATGTAACACTAGAAAATTAAGGTAAATGTTATTTAAATTGTCTTAATTTCCTCATTTCTATGTTTCTAAAGCATAATATTTATCTATTTTAGGATTATCTTAAACTATAACACACAATGACATTATAAAATAAAATATATTTTTTTAATTTATCGCTCTTTTCATTGCTGAAAACCGTATCAAAATCGGTTAAGTAGTTCAGAAGAACTTATCGGAGAAAGAGAAAGAGGCGACTTTATTTGAAGTAACTACGTATACCTAATAGGTTTAAGTTTTACCTCTATAACATTAAAATGTCATTATAACATTTTTATTTTTAATATTTTGTAAGCTTGAAAATCGACTTCTAAATAAAGTCTAACTTCTTACACTTATCTCTCTATAGCTCTCAGCAGCTTTAAGCCTTCTTTCGCCATTAAATATAAATTAAAAGACAGTAAACATTGTCAACTCGAAATAATTCATAGACTGCTTCACAGTTTAGGAAACACAAGGAGTTGCAAACGTATACATTGAATATAAAAACCCAATTCCATAATTCACGTAATTTATGACTTCCATAACATGTGTGCTTTGTTGAAAACTTTCACGTGTACCTTTTTAATGCAGTCATATAATTTACATACGTACTTTAAAACGAACGAAAGTCTGTCACAATTAATACCTAATAGCCTAACAGAAGAGTGTCCTCATTAAAAATACTTATAATAAACTAGCTGATGCCCGCGACTTCGTTCGCGTTTAAAAATAAAAAATATGAAACCTTAGAAAATATATGAGTAACTAGAGATCCGCCCCCGCCTTGGCACGGGTCTTTTTTTTTTTTTGATTTTTTTTTTGTAAAAACTTTTTTGTACTTAATTTTTTTATTTTGTAAAAACCTTCCTCGTGTAACGCTCTTTCCATTGCTGAAAACCGCATTAAAATCCGTTGTGCATGTGGCTTAAATATATAAGCGTACCTACATACATAGAACAGAGGAACAGACGGCGGGAAGTGAGATAAAATAATTATGAATTAAAGAGAGCACTGTGGACGGCAGAGTGAAGCTGGTAAAACTAAGCTTTCTTATATACATACACGGTTACATGCACAAAACCATATACATACACGGTTACATGCACAAAAATGCAATCAAACTACGCCTTGCCTTATTAAAATATTCACTATTTAAAATGATGAATTGCGATATTTAGTGAAATAGTGTAAAAACTAGTCTTCAAAAAATAAAAATTAGGATGGAATCATATTTCACACGTAAGATATTTTCAATAAAAATACAAACAAAATTAAGGTTATAACTCAAGGAACACAAAATCTCAATACAGTAAAATTCTGTTGTAAAATTCTGGCTATACTTCTTATTTGATCTGAAATTAATTACCAATTCACATATTAATCAATGAATTTGTAAGCGTCCCTTATTGTATATAGCCTATTTAGCATACATTCCCAGATCGTTGGCAGTCTCAGCCGACGCATATCCTAAATAGCTGGATATCCATCAGATGGGGCCGGCGCGCCCGGCACGCGGTGAGCCTGTGAATTCTCACGCCATAACTGATGCCTCAATGACATTTGCATTACTGCATTCCATACATTGGTTTATTACAACAGCTTTGAGCTAATCCCAGGGCTAGATTAAAGCTAACATCTTAAAGCTTTGAGCTTTGCTTTGAACGTGGAATATAAATGCCTAACTACTCGTAATATTAATTATTATAAATGCGACATTGAGTTGGTTAGTTACGCTTTCACTACTCAACCGATCGTTATGGAATTTTGAACACACGTTGTCAGAGATACAGAAAAGGACGTAGGGTAACTTTTATACAGAAAAAAAAACCGTGAACAAAACAAATATTTTTATTTATTAAAGTAATCAAAATCTTTATTTTTCTTCGTAGTTCTTAAAATATATTTTTTTTTTGGAGTAAATCAACAGTGTTAAAAGTAATTTCAATTATTATAGTGAACTTCCTAGTTTAACAGTATTTTTAAGACCGGTGTTTTATCCAAGCGCTGTAACCTTTTCCATTTTCTTTTTGTATTCCTGTATCTTAAAGTATTTTTCTTTCAGTATCTTGCTATGAAATGACAGGGCACTGTTAGCCAGAGGACTGTTATTTTTACTAGAATACTTAATAAAACACAATCATTTAAACATATCAGATTACCGAAACAGATGTGGCTACATACTAGATAATCGATTATTTTAAACAAATTGTCATTATTAAAACTTTTAAAATAGTAAAAAAAGGCTTGTCAGAGGAATGTTTCTACTAACTCCCGAGACGCGTGGTTCACCACAGATGCAGTCGTAGCATTAAAAAAAAAATTGCCTGCTTAAAATTGCCTGCTTAACTCTACAACCGAACGAACATGACACCGATAGCGTTCTTTTTCTTGGCGTTCTTTTGCGCCAAAACAAAATTTGACTTCAGCACGGTTTTGAAATGTTAACAGGGGACTATTTTAATAATTTGAGGACAGCATTCGCACATAGATATTTTTTTAAATTTACATATATTGTAAAAATATAATTGTGATGTATGTTACTGTCTTTTTTATATATTTGGATATTTTTTATTCGGTTATCAACGGCAATAAAAATAAATATTGGTTACAATACTTGTAATTCTGGAAAAGAGATATACAGGAAACTGTGTTTTGAGGTGTTTGAGGTTCATTTATTCAAATATTACATTATTAAATTACTAAATAAGCTGTGGCCTGCCAAGAATACCTAATACTATGTCGTTATTGATACAAAAAAACTGTGAAATATTAAGATTTATTGCAAAAAATTAACTTGGAACAGCGATTTTCCATTTAGTGGAGAAATGCCCATATAAAAACCTTCTTTTATCGCACTTAGTCAAAATCGATGGGTTTTCGTTGGGTGGTTAAGGAGAAGTTGGCGGTGCAACAGAGGCGGACAGCGACATTTTTATATAGGTAGGTAATATATAAAAGATTTATTGATTCCTGTAAAAAAAAAAGAGTTGTTATTTGGCATGTAGTGTAAGAAGTATTCAAACGATGAGGTATGTGTAGGTATTATGCCAATATTGGTGGCGAACGAAGGGTGCAAGCGGAATGTAACACGTATCCCTATATCGACACTGTGACATATTTGCCAAGCACCTGTCGGAGGGTTAGCATTCACAAATTGCTTACAAATATTAATGATAATTATTTTTAAAGAGTGTAAGCATTATCTTTATAAATTATAGTCTTTAAATATGTGTTATTTTGATATATTAACTGCAATTATATAAGTACTTATAGTAAAAAATAAATTAAGATCCGTTCAGCGCTTTTTACCAGTTTCATTTTGCTAAGGGCAAAACTCGAGAATGGATGGAACAGTTCGCCTTTCTCATATTCATTGAAGTCCGAGAAAAATTCTTATGAATATTTTTTCTATCTCCCAATCATGTTTCCTGACTAACCATTCATTTCAATCAAATAACGACGTCAATACATAATTGAATCACACATAATACAGTCAATATCATAAATAGAAACTATTTGAAAATTCAAATACTATGCTAATTGTAATAAGTAATTCAATAATAGCAATGCATATTGTGTTCTGCAGTTGTAGGACTGGTCATCCCGTCAGATTTTAGTAACCGCCCACCTCTTTATAGAAGACCAGAGTTAAATATCATCACATGTGCTGTTACAATAAGTGAATAAAGGCTACAAGAGCCCATTCCTCATCATAAGGACAAGGACGACAGCGTTCTTGTAACCACTATGGTATTTCTTGTAATAACCTTCAAGCGGACATAGCGTCAGCCTTTCTGCCGATATTTATATATAAATAATGTATTATATTAACCATAGGTTTTTTAAGACAAAGCATCTTTACTGAGAATGCACGCTATATTTAACTCCAACACAATTATGTCGAGTCGATCGGTCTTGACTGGCGAGCTGGCGGCGAAGTTTCTAGCCGCGTCGTGTCAACCTTGTGATCACGCTAATATGCACATCGTAACTCCTATCGTAACTGGAGCGGTCTGTTTAATGGAAAAAAGAATCTTACTACCTTGCCATAAAGTTGGCTTTTACAACGATTAGTAAGTAGGAAAAAGTCAGACAAATATATGATATGGTCATCCAGTGCTACAATAAGAAGTTTTATATGAAAAGCATTAAAAAAAGATTGAATCTGTTACAAAAAAGTCAATGAGACTAATTTATATATAGTGTTAATGCTCTTTGAGTTTTACTTATTATAATTTTAAAAAAGTTTTTGTTTCAAACTTTTTTAAATATAATATTTTGAATAATACCTAATACAAAAAAGTATTTTTTATACTTCTTATAGTTATATATATTAGTTAAGTTTATAAAATTATATAAAATTATAAAATTTATAACATTTTATACATATACATACAAAATATATGTATAAATAGAGATATTTATACCAGCAATAATATATAGCTCAGTAGTCCAACCTTCGGCTCGCCGAGATAACAGAAGTAGGTTCAAATCCATTAAGAATCTATACTTGATGGAATGGAATAGGTATATCTGAAGAGCCCGCTTAACTGAATTCCATATCTAACATCACATTTTAGAAATTATTTAAACTAGATATGAAATTAATTTCAGTTTTTTGTTTCCATCCAAACCTTAATATTATATCTCAGAAATGTCACTTTTACTATATATAGTTATTGCTATGACGAATATAATAATCGAAGATATTGTTAAGTCCTACCAAATTATAGTAGACATCCTTCTAAAATAAAAATTGCTCAAGCAAATATAATAATAAATTATCATTTTATATATAAATTGCCATAATGTATTTATCGAACGAAAATGTATTAACAGCGCTAATTGAATCTTTTAAGATGTCCTCTCCAAGTTGTAATTTCACACAAGAACGGATGTCGTCGTTTCCCCGAAGTTATAGGAAAAACTTGTTCAATCAGCGTAAGTGGAGATTTCCGACCGGACTACATGCAAATACAATCAACTAATAAAGTACTTTGGATATGGCATAATTAAAAAAAAATGTGAGCTATTTTTTTATTAAATTACTAGTGACCCGCTCCCGGGTTCGCACGGGTTGCAATTTTTATACATACAAACCTTCCATGTTTATGCCTCTTTCCATGAGTAAAAACCGAATTAAAATCGGCCAAGCCTTTCATGAGTTTTGGGAGACTAACGCACGGCAATTTATATATATTTATATATAAGTATAGTATAAAGATTTATGCTTTTGACATGTTACTAAAGTTTATAGGTTGTTAGTTGCAGGGCGCACTGCATTTTGCTGTCATAAATTAGGCAGTCCATTTGGCGACAGTAACCACCCTCTTACAGATAACCACCATGTAATTACATCATGTGTGCTGTTGAGTTTCGTCAATTGAGTATTTCCCCATCCTCTCCTAATCCCGAAATCTAACTAAAGTTGACAGCACACTTGCAGCACCTATAGCGTTGCAGTTATCAAATTGGCGACGGTAGCCACTTACCATCAAGTGGACCGTCAGCCTGTCTATCGACCTTTACGTAAAAAACACGCCATATTACATTTATCTAACGTATAAATGCCTATATTTACTGTATTATATTTTCATACTATTAATAAGCTTAGATATTAATAGACGTTTCATTCATAATTTACTCGTATAACAATACTCTTAATAAATGATTGAATAAAATGTCAACTAAGATAAAAAATAATTTATTATTAAAATAAAAATTTACATTAATTATTAATAAATTAATGTAATTTAAAAAAATGCTGTTATTATAATAATCAAAAAAGACAGTAACTTTTATGTCATCATAAGTATTGATTTTTATATTCTAACTAGTGGCCCGCTCCCGGCATCGCCCGGGTTCAAAATAAAAATTATCCTGTCTTTTAAGTTGGACCAAATTACACATAGTTACGAAGTTTTATCAAAATCGGTTTAGTAGTTTAGGAGTTCATCGCGCAGGAACATGTGACACGTAATTTTTAATAAAGATATTTTTTCTACATTTTATTTCTACTTCCTATGTCCACCCAATTACTTTCAGTGTACAAAATTGTGGACCAATTTCTTACGAACTTCCAATACTGCACATACAAACTTCCAATAAATTTTTCTCCTAACTCAATGGATCTTATTGAAATAAACGCTTCTTTGCACGAAGAAAGAAAGATTCAGACAAATTAATACCCTTCACTACAGTATGCTATCACGCATATAATGGCTTGTGTCATATCTAGCAGAATGTATTGCATTATTATATTGTAAATAATAATTTTCCTGTAACATTGTCGAGTTTATTGTATATATATATATATATCTTCTTTATTTATCTGTACTACATAAGTATAATTTGAAATCGCTTTCAGCCTTAAATCCTCCTCTATCAGGAAACGAATTTTGATGCGGTTTCCGCCATCAGAAGATCAGAATTATTACTAAAGCATAAACGATACGTAACCACCCTTAAATACATAATATTGATAGAAAAGACAGACATCAAGTGTTGGCGTTTTACCTTTAACAAAAGTGTCGTCTCAATCAAGTAATACCGGATTCGCACCGGATGTGTTGAGTAGCTGGGAAGGGTTCGGGAACTGTTCAGGACATTCATATTTCCAATATATCCGAGCGGTTGAAACTTAGAACTCCCCTTCACATGCTGAGTTTAACAATCAAACTTCTCAAAAAACTCAAAAAATCTATATTAAAAAAAAAATGTAGTTATATAAGAAATAAAGTATATAAATGCATAAATGTCAGCAGGCTGGCGATAATGCCACGTGATGGCTACAGTCGCCGTGACGCCATTAACACAAGCAACGCCATGGGCGCTGCAATTAAGCTGCCTACCTTAGTAGCATTAGGAAGACGTAAGAAATCCCTTACTCACTCAATGAGTAACCTCGGTCTTATAGAAGTGAAGGGGTGGTTACTCAGTAAGCCCTGAGTTCAAAAAGACACTACTCTAGAAAAGTCTCGCTGCCATGCTTGAAGAAAAAATCATTCCAGAGCCAATCTCCTCGTAATTCCTTATTATTATTGGCCCTTATTATTATTGGCTAAACAGAGCTAAATACTTTGTTTTAAATGTGAAAATCTATTTTGTTATTCAACTTTTAGCCTTGATTTTAATAGCAGTCATTGTGTGTTACTATTAAGTTTTTTCAACCTTTTTTTCCACGCGTGTTTCTCTTTACACGTGTCTTATATCGTCTTATCGGTTAAGACTACAGCTAATTAGTAATTTGATTTCTTCTAGCGATTACATCTCACTCCCTTATCGATCTATATGAGAATAAAAAAATACATTCATTGTTCATAAGTCGGAAGCAGTAAAACAAACACAGTGTAAGAGGGAAACGGGCCGTTTATAGCTGTAATATAAAAATGTGCAATAAACAGAGGTCGAATTCGTCCATCGCTTGACCACGCAATCACGCGAGAGACATTACTGTCAGTTGGGGGATAGCTTTTCATTTGATTACCTCTTTATACCTATCGGAAAAGCTCAGTAATTTTACTTTCGAACGTGGGGTGCTTTCAGAAATAACTGATAGCGTTTTACATAGTATACCTTCCTTTTTAATCGATTTTTAAAATTAAAATAGTTAATATAAAATTAATTTAATAAACTGAACAGTACCTTTGAGGATCATGATGGGATTTCGAGGTGGGGTCCGTAATGTGCGTCTGGCGGGGGGAGAAAGTAGCGTTTATTAACGTAAATAGACGACGCGAAAAAACACCGTGGATTTTAGTGGGTAGAAGTCCCACATATCCCACCGATCTCCCCATCGCAGACTTAAAAAAAAGGGTCATGATGGGACCGAAAAATTGTAGACAACTGAAATATTTTTTTATCTTAAGATCTACAGACAGGCTGACGACTCCACTTGATGGTAGGGCCTATAACACAAGCAACGCCGTAGGTGCTGCAAGTGCGCTGCCGACCATAGAAGGATTAAGTATAAGCGATAAGTAAGGGATGGGGAAGGTAATATAACATTAATGTGTACAATCTTATTTTATGTTTCAATTTTATACACAATTCTTCAATTATCCTTATAATGAATAGATTTTTACAAAGAGTTTGTAAAAAGAAAATAAAGAATTAAGCTAGCTGATCACGTACGCTGCCGTCAGCACACACCGTCCCCTCTCAATTGAATGTCAACATGATTTTCTCGTCACTCTCACCTAGTTAAAGCGACAATAAGACTTAATTTAACCGACAACAGGCTCACATCATCCGTCTAGCGTCAATACGGCGCGGCTCTGATCGAGTGCCGGCCTCTTGGGTAAACATCGTGACGCGACAACTAAACGCAATGATGAGACTTTCTTTCAATGGGAAAAAAATATTTTTAAACGTTTACATTTACAGAAAACATTGGTCAAGGAATTTCAATGGGTTTAGGCTTTGTATTATGGATTATGAAGTACCTCTGAGCTATTAATAATAAATATTCAATTGAATTATTATTATATCCCTTAAAGTTACTACAGCTCGAGTTGCTATGAGCGAAATTCGTGAACGGTTGCACCCATTTTTTTTTTTTTTTTTTTTTTCAAATATTCGTTGAAGTCTGAAGAAGATTTTTATGGTGAGAAAAAATTGCAAAAAAACGGACATCCGTGTAAAGCCGGGGGCTGTTCGCTAGTAAACAATAAAAATAATTTTCACATTATTACTATTTCATACAATTTTCTTGAAAGCACTTATACTCGTTAAGGGTTGGGGCAAATTTGAAGTGTATCCACAAGGCTACGTATATTTGCCCGTCCGGTTTTAACCAGTATTTGCTTAGTAACAACTCTCATTTGCCAGGTAACGATGTTCGACAAAGCCGCTTCTCTCTCATTTGGATAATACTGTGCAAATACGTACGTCCGGAATTGTATACAGAGCCCTTCCGGCTTTTGACATCTTCTCAATTTGTACGCTCTACGTACTCTCTTCATTAATACTAGAATATGCAAGTCTAATATGTGAATCAGCCTTTATTATTATTGTATTGTATGTATATTATAATATACTTATTATTTGTAGCACTACTGGAAAACGTTTTTAATCCTGAGAGCAACTCAAAAAGTTCTGTTTTGTTCTATTCTATTCTATTCTACAATGAGACACGTAGAATGTGTCACTATTTGACTACAGTAAATATGACTAATTCAGTAACTGATTAAGAGATCCCAAAGCCCATTTTCCTATCCCTTCCCAATCGCTTATCCTTAATCCTAGTATAGTCGACAGCGCACTTGCAGCACCTATGACGTTTCTTGTGTTATATACGACAGTAGCCACCTACCATCAATTGGACCGTCAGCATGTCTGCCGACCATAACATTAAATAAAAACTAGGTCCTAAATGCGATGACAACTTCCTAAATGCGTTTCTGATTAGGCTTCTAATCGTTCAGCAAGTCAGAAACCATCCTAGTTTCTAAATTTAGAACGCTACCTTGCTGAATGCGATTATACTTGAGTAAATTTAGTAACAACTGAATTCAGTAAACTCAGTAACGACTTAATTCAGTAAATTCAGTAACGACGGAATTCAGTAAATTTAGTAACATAACTGCAGCCATAACTGCAGTTTATGGGGCCAGCACGCTTTCTAGAATCAAGCGAAATAAAAAAGTTAAAAAATTTCAATATCTATCTTTTGGCTAACTTCTATTGCATTTGTTTATTATTATTTTTTTGTATAGGTTTAAAACAAAGGTATTTAAAGTACGTCGGCTGGCGAAACGCCGACTTCCGCGTCGCCGACAATAAAATTTCACGCGACATAAAGCAAAAACACACCCCAACGCATTACTACTGGCATATCTCGCGACCACAATAATGTGACCTGCCGATCTTCATATAACATACACATTTGAAAGCATGTTCTACATGCGGCGGTAGCTCACCATGACTGGTTAGTAAAACAAATCTTGTTATGTTGGCGCTGATATCGACGAACTTATGTCGGTTTCAAACCATCAAAACTAAAACTATAATGTTAGATGAGCGTGACTATATAGCTGAATTAGTTTTAACTGAAATCAACGTTACACTTTAATACATTTTCCTTGATGAAATAAAGAAATCCTACCTTAAAATACAAAATATTTACATAGTATAAAACAGTCTCTTCCCGCCGTCCGTCCCTCTGAATGTATGCTTAGATCTTATAAACTACTGAACGGATTTTAATGCGGTTTTCACTGATGAAACAGGTGTGAAATATTCCGTGAGAGAGTGGTTACTGAACTTTGAACTTGAAAACTTTGAAAAGATCATTTCCGAAGCTGACCATTCCGGGAATAGAACCCGGCGTCCATGAGACCAAGCGTCAAGGCAAGCAACCTAACCACTTATCCAAGAGGCTCGTCAAACTGTATGTATCACTAAACTGTTGTTATTAGATAAGTAGGTAATGATGAGATTAATTTTATTTTGGAAGAATCTTAATAATTCATGGCTTTTGTATTTGACATCTGAGTAAATATCTGACCTACTTGTAGGGATTACTGTAACGAGTCGGGTGTGCGAACCGAAGGCCTCGCCACCACCCTCGCGCTGTCCCTTCGAAACTCAAACTATTCAACCCTCGGGCTTTTCCGGGTCTTTCTTTGTTAAACGCGATCTTTCCGGCTCCTTTGTCAATCGCGAACCCACTTTGATGCGGCAAAATCAGGAATATATGCGTAAAAACGGAACTCCATAGTGACATATCCGTTTTGTAACACACAGTTACATGTTTGATTTTAATTAATTTAAATATAACGTTTATGGGAAGGCGAACATAAAAGGGGGCAATCAAATTCATTTTCTTCTCTCTTTTACGTGTTCATCTTATTAAAATTTAGTTCAGTGATACAGTTTTCTCTGCTATTTCTGATTTTCTTTGTTTTAACTTACCAAATAAAGTTGAAATCTATTACCAAGAACTGTCGTAAAACCACAGTGCTAATTGTTTTCGTGTTTTGGTAAGCAAGTAAGAAAATTGAAATCATTTTTAAAGAACTTCTCAATTTAGTATTAACTAAAAATAACTAATAATTTTTAGTACTTCAGATTATTTTTATTTGAATTGTCCCCCTTTTAACTCGACCTAGTTATAGACCTAAAGTAAATCAAAGACTTGAAGAAAAGTTAAAGTTCCAGTCTTCTTCCTCTTAAATTTACTTACCAAGTTAAATATTTAGACATTAAAGTCTTAAACTTAAGACTTATAGACATAACCTAAAGAAGAGTTTTGGACTTAGTCTTTACCGACTCCAGCCTTATTCCCTATGGGCTCAGTTTTTAACCCCACCTCCATTTTTCATTTCTTCCCTTGGTCTCCATTAATTTACTCGAAGATTTTGTTACTAAATTTATGATTATTATTAATGTACCCTTTTAAACTTAACAATGTTTGTTTCTATTTAAAACAATGGAATGTTAAGCTTGAGTTATAGAATGTTAATATTGAGTGATACTACGAGTATATATAAAGATATGAAGTCTCAATGTTTGTGATTGCGTGCTTAGTATCAAATTGTATTATAAATTGCACACAGGTGTCGTTCACGCTTCGTGTCTCGTCTCCCAAGTTTCGTTGCTATGCGACCAGTCTACTTACAAATATTCAATGCGAATACATTTTACAATACCTCCTCTATATGATACTTACTCGACTGTATTCATATGGAATACACCTTCAGAGATACTCGTACACATTTCATATTCATTCTCACTACAGTAGTAAGTCTCACTGTTCACTCTGTTGCCATCCAAGTTCACAGCCATCTTCATTACAATGATTGCTAGAATTGAATAGAAGAGACGTCCCAATTTGTATTATAATCCTATTAATCTTATATATTTTCTCATTTTTATTTTTTCAAAGTTTTTATTTTTCAACGCGGACGAAGTCGCGATCACTATAGTTAGTAAATGCGAAAGTTTCTTAGATGTTTGTTCCTCAATAACGCAAAAATAGCTGAACGGTTTTGGATGAAATTTGGCACATAGATAGTTTATTATCTAGATTAACATACAGGAAACTTTTTATCCTGGAAAAATATTAAGTTCCCGAGGGATCGTCTGAAAATACAAAAATACACCGTCATCGTAGCGATAAAGATGCAAGGCGTTATTCAGGTGTTATATTATTCATTTTAAACGCGGATGAAATCGCGGGCACCAGCTAGTAGGTACTATTATATGTTGCAAATATCAGCTACTTATCTATCATATAAGATATATAAGATAGGATTTATATGATATGAGCACACTAATCCCATTGTTATACATAAATTTGTATTTGTCCACTGAATCCACTGGCAATTTTACCTACTTCAGTTTTTATGTGAATGTGTGGTGGATATGAGATTTCGTCCTTGCATACAGATAAATATAATCAAGACATTATACAGTGATCCCTTCATCATTATACAGTGACGCCCTCGATCTCGAAATGAAGTTGAAAACTCTTATACTAACCACGCAGCGAAACACAATAGCACATCTGCTGTTATTTAACGATGGTTATCTGTAAAATCGATAAACATTATTATTAATCAAAATAAATGTATATTTAAGTTATACTAAAAAGGTCTACAAATATTATTATGCTTGAATAAAAAAATGCGTCAATAATTATGAGCCAATGAGCAAGGTTCACCCTCCAGGTGAATTTTGCTTCGACCACCTCTCAAGTTTTTGTAATGCGTAATTTTGATATTAGAAATTAATTTTAGAAGTGACTAAAGATCTAGTGGGTGTATTAAATATTACATATCTGTATGAAGATTGAAATGCTCTTATGAAAAATTTTACTTAACTATTTACATGTTAGATTAATTTATTAGATTAGACTATGCAAAAATATAACTACAAGGTATATTTTTGCAGTCCAGATCTGACCAGTTGCTATGGAGCTCATTTTTTTTTGTCAAAACACAAATATTAATAGATTATTTCAATCTAGCAATTTTGTCTACCCAATTTCTTAAAAACTTGAAATTTGTAATGATGGCTAAGATTTTTTTTTATTACTTAATTCACTTCCATTGGCGTATCAATTCTACAAATATAATAAATGCGAAAGTTTGTGAGGATGGATGGAACGGATTTGGATGAAATTTGGCACACAGATTACCTAGATTACCTAGATTAATATACTTTTTATCCTGAAAAAATGTTATGTTCCCGAGGAATTAGGTGCCACTGTCGCGGTGGCGGCGCAACCGTTGTCACAGTCTAAAAGATGTCAGGCGTTATATTACTCACATATTTCTTTTTTCAAAGCAGAAAAAGTAGCGGGCACAAGCTACTAATATTATAATCTGTCATAGTCATAGTATATCATCATGTATATCAAGCGAGGGAAGCAACTCCACTAACTCCACTTTATAATATCAAAAAATAATCTATGTAATTATATCAACTGCCTGGTATCAATAATACAAGCATTAATTGCTTACTGTGGTACTAGATGGTGCTGTGTGGAATGTGTGAAGATATAATTTATTTATTATTTATTAATAAATTTGTATTGTGTAAATATTTAAATAAATATATTAAAAATTTAAATAATATTTAAATAATATTATTATAAGAAAAATTAGGTAAAAGTATCAAGATTACGCAGACGCTGTAGTTAATCTTGTAGAATTTTAATGTTTGCCCTCGTTAGCCTGTAATAAGGCGGGAGTTGTATCAGACAAATATTGATGTTGGAGCTTCGTATATTGATTGGAGTTGATGCAGACCAGTGTTCTAAATACTCGCATGTCCTTCCCGAATCCTTCAAAATTAAACTCGAATCCTGCTTCATTTAACAAATAAATAAGAAACTAAGGGAAAATGGTCGTTTTGCTTGAGCTCTTGAGGATTCAACACTTTTAGGTTTTGGTGTTTGCAAAAAGTTCCGATTGAGGACAGAGCAGCAGACATGAAGTTACCCCCGGCGCCCGACTCAAAAGCGAAGTGTTATAAGTTTGACGTGTATGTCTGTATATCTGCTGTAGAATCGTAGCTCCCAGACGGGTGGACCGATTTTGGTCCTCTTTTGAGGTAATCGGTTGAGTAGTTAAAGTGAAACAAACAAACAAACAAACAAACTAACTTGCTTTCGCATTTATAACATTAGTTAAGATTGATACTAAACATACATATATACCACCAAAAATAACAACAGTCAATCAATTAAAGATGGAGGGCGACGAACGGCTAAGCGGTAACAGTGAGTTTTGGACGTAATTTGAACAAATGAGCTACGACTACAATACCAAATTAGATTCTCGGCCGGACAGGCTCGCCGCTCGTCTCACTTTGCCAACCGACTTCGAACAGATTTAACTCTACGTTGCTGGCACCATACAAATTACACAGAGGTACGTTTCTAATAAAATACTTACAACATGCAATCTATTATTCTAAATTCTCCTTTTCATGTAGAATTTAGAATTTTATGAGACGACGCGACGGGTGGTGCTCAACGCATATTGTACCTTAATATTGTATTAATAAAATTCAAATTATATTTCTTTTTATTTTGACGATCCCGTTCGATCAGAGATTAGGGTGTTTGCCTTAACGCTCAATTTCAGGGGTCTCAGGTTTAATTCAAAGTTAACTTAAAAAGCTGATGGTCCACTTGATGGTAGATGGCTACCGTCGCCTATAACACAAGCAACGCCGCAATTGCTGCAAGGAGTAGGATTAAGGATACTCACTCACCGAAACACAATAGCTCTTTTGCTGTTATCTCACGGTAGTCTTGTGTAAGGGGTGATTTGCTACTACTACTTAAAATTAATTAATTAATATTTTTATTATTTTAATTAATATCATAATTTGTAATGTTTATTATTATTACCTACTTATTACATTTGGCATTATTACTTATTGATGATTTATTGGCCATTATTTATATACACTGGATCGTAAAGAAAACGGTCGGTTAGAAAATCTTCAATATCTTCAAAAGTACCTGACTTAGCTTTATGAAATAAAAAATTAAGAAGCTTAGTCTTCAATGAGCTTAGACGTCTGGGCGGGGGTTGGGCCTACACCCGCGCCGCATACCGGAATTACTCAGTGAGAGTGTAGCTTTTTATAGGTGAAAGAATTTTTAAAATACAAAAATACAAATTTTCTCACTTTACAATATAATATAAATGTACCTTAAATGTTAATTCAATAAAAAATAATAATAAATGTATTATAATCATTTTATTACACATTTTAATTCATTGGACTCTATAGAAATTTCTTATAAACTTCGTCAACATTACAAACCCTTTAAAATATATATTAATTTATAGCACATAATTTAACCACTTATATTACATTACAAGGTAAAGTTAAAATGCGATGTGTTATTTAAAAGCCTTTCTTCTCGATACATCTAAAATTGTGCCCTCTATGTAGTTGGGTATTTAATGTTTTTCCAATGCAAATTTTGTATAAATACACCCTGTTATCCGGTGCTTAAACATTGTTGTCCGGGTACGGTGGTTCGCGCCACCCTCGTTCGCTCCTAATCAAAAAATTGAACTTTCAATAAAGAGAATCATTAATTCTGCTTAGGGAGAACCCCGTAAGATCCTAACGAACTCCACAAGAATTGTCCGCATGTTTCTCTTGGGCAATTATTCAAAAAGGGTCCAAGGACGAGAGGTATTCGAATGTGAATTTAATAAAAATTAAAATAATTCAAATGAGGCAATAAAATGAACCTATGTATTCATGGGATAAACAAACAAGAAAGACAATTGATAATATAACGTACAAAGAACTGAAGTGATATCAGGATGTACCTACTTATTTTTCATAAAAAATTAAAGTGTTCTAAGAAATGAAATTTATTTACTTATGTATGACGACCGGAGGATGATTTTTCAGATTCTAAGACAATTTAAACCATTTTGGGGTAAATATGAGATTCAAAATTATTTAAATAAATTATCACATTTAAGTATTCAACCTCCCATAATACTAAGTATTTTGTTGCTAGAATTCTTCAACTTCATCAATATTATCAAAACTATTTTAGCTAAGCGTATACAAACCAACTTAACATTTTTATATAAAAAAATATCTTGAAGTCATTTTTGTAACTAATTATAATTATGTCCGTTAAACTACTGGGACTTTTTAGTTTCGATAGTTCAATGAATTAATGTAATTAAACTACTGAAACTAAAAAGTCCCAATACTTCAATCAAATTGAACTCCTAATTGAACCAGTGGGAATAGACCATCATAATTAACTGTGAAGACGTAACAGATAAATAGAGTAAGTCTTCGCATTTATAATATTAGTTTGAGGATAAAATTACAACAATTGAAAAAACAAACGGCCACAAGCGTCGCACCACGGATCACGGATATTGATCCGTTATTTTTCTCAGACGCTATTAGAGTAATGCAGGCAATCCCCGAGATCCGGGCGACCAGCGAGAATTAATGATGTCCTTTATTGGAAGCACAATTTTTTGATTCCCTTCTCCCTCTCACCCCCAATCACTCCCAACAATTCACAGAGCAATGAAACACGGGATATAATGTCAAATCCCAATACTCCGTAGAATTCACATGTGTTAGTAAGATTATTAGGAATACAATTATTAGGTAAGATTATCAATGAATACATTTACCTAAGTCTAATGAGAATTTAGCAATACCTTAACTTGTAGCTAGTTTTTACATACAACAGACCGAAAATGTAAGAAAATTAAGGACCCAAAAGATTTCGAGTGTAAGAAACGTCACAAGATTAAAATATATTCATAATAAAAAAATCAGCTTGCCAACCCTAAAATCTTTAACACTCTGAAGTACTGCGCTTACGAAGCCTTCATGGTAAACCAGTGTAATTACACAATTGGTGGAATTACCTACTTAATGTTACGCTTAGAAACACTCATACTCGTAACGAACAAAACATTTTCTTAAATATTTACAAGTTACATGTGGAAATGACGTTTTAAATGACGTCTTTAACAAAATATTTTTTAAATGTACCTATACTTACTGAATACTCGATACAATGTGCCGTCGATGGAGAAAGCCAACACGCTTGTTTACACAAGGATGGTACGGTTTGCATTAAAAACAAACCCCGCTTCGGGCCATTATTGGGTTTTCGCTTTAAGGCATAATAACATTGTGTTACTTAATAGTAAAAATATATAACATTATTTCAAGAATATACTACAATTCTGTTTTTTGCGTCAGCTCGTACGGTTATTTGTATCCGCTTACGGTTCACAAATTTCTTTGCCTATATTATCCAAGAAAATACTCGGCCAGCTTAGATGAAAGAAAGATAAATGGTACGTTCTTACATTACGTAATCGACAAATGTATTTGAATTTTTACACAAAAACTATTTTCTTATTTTTAACGCATCACGTGTAATCAAGACATAATACTGAGTTCATTGGACTCAGTATATGAGGTCCATGAGCGAATAGTGAGCCACTATATTATTATTTTTTTGCTTCCATCTACTTCGGCCAGCCACCGCTTGGTCAACTCAAAAAACCATGCGTCAGTGCAACGCCTATAAAAATTGAACAAGTGTGACATATAAAATTATTATTTAGAAATGTGTTTCTAGATATTATATCACCCACAATTACATAGCCTATTGTGTTAATGTTTAGGTCTTTTCCCAGTAGGCTCCGATCCGAAATCCGTCTGACCAGTAATAATGAAGCCATGATTAATTGGTGCACAAATGGTACGCAAGGTCGAACATAAACAGTCGAGAGAACTGATCGCATCACTTGCCACAGACACAATGCACCAATTAATTGGAGCTCACGTACACGGAATAAAGGAATAGACCAATCGGGAAACGTCTCGAAAATTGACCAAGAATTTAAATTTTATAGACTCTAACTAATCAATATAAGGAATTTTCAAAAGAGCGTTGAATACGCATAGCGGATAGTTCAACCAGGTAAGAAAGAATATAAGTTGTGGTTAAGCCAATTAAAATATTATCTTTAGGTTTTTTGCGGGGAAGGGGCCTGATAAAAAAGTTCTTATACAGTCTTATACAGTTCTTAGTTCTTAGTTCTCCAGCCTCAAGCTACTTTGTATGCGTAAATTTCACCAGCAGTGATTATTTATCCAGACCAAGTCTTTAGCGCTTTAGGAATCCAATCTCCGGTTTCGTACCGACACAGCTCACATGCTGAAGTAACAGGTCACAGAAATGGTACAACGAACAAATGTAGATGGTAAAACTTTGAGAAAAATATGTAGGTACGCTAAATTGCCGACCAATAGCTGGTCCAAGGTCCAACGAATTAAGATGCGGCTACTCGCGAATTTTTGGTGGTCTGTCTAATGTTAACTTTGCCACTGATAATGAATACATTTTTTTTATCCATACTAATATAAAGAGAGAAGATTTGTATGTTTATAAATTCTTTCACCAATAGAAAGCTACATTATGAGCGAGTAACTAGACTATATCTTATAAAGTTACGAGGACGAAGTCGCGTGCAACAGCTAGTATAAAATAAATCAAATTAATGTATTGTAAAGAAAATATTATATTCACTAGCAATGTTCAAAAACGTTTATACACTGCATTCACAAGTCCAATGTCGCGCTCGCTGTTGATCAGACAAGAGCAGTCAGCTTACTGACGAAATAGTGGCTTGATTAGGTACATTTCCACAACCTAATATATATACTAAAACGTTGTTGATTTTGATACATAATTACCGCCATACAGAATTGAATTGTAGAAATACGAGCAGTTGACCTTTAATGGTATCCTTCAAACATGTATGTAGAAGTAAAGATACTAATTTAAAAAGGATTCAAAGAAATGTAAGGAAATCTATATACAAAAAATCGTGTTAACCACCAAACACCAGAACGACAGGACCAATTTTTATGATCTTTGATTTGTTGAATTTGCAGCATTCAACAATTTTGTCATACATACATTTAGTATGGAACGGGTTTTTATTCTGAGGTGGTACGAAGTTAGCCGGGTCAGCTAGTCGAAAAATAAAATAATTTTTATTCATAATCTTCTTTCATCTCAGAATTGCTCAAATTTATAAAAAAATTATTGATTAAAATTTAACAAATTCTTTTTCTATATATACAATTATTTTATTGCATATTTAATACTTAGCGGTTGTTACAGTATTGTAATAATACAAGAGTTAATTTCTCCTATATTCATCTGGTATCTTACAAGTATACCTAACATTTATACTAACAGGAACGACAATGCACTTGCACAAGGGAGTCTCTTTCCTCATTTCTTACCTTAGACTTCACAACTGACGTTTGAATTGGTCCAGTTTTTATTTTTTAATGCCTCTAGCTAACCTTAGTCATATATTATTACTATCTCTAATTTTCACGTTGTATTTTCAAAATAGACTTTGTTTTAGACGTTAGACATTTTATTCTGCTAACAGCAGCTAACGCAAGCCTTTTCGCTGTCACATTAGGTGAAAACTGCGGAAAAAGCCAATGTTATGTGGATGTCAACCTGGTTCATATCAATCTTAATTGTGTGCAATTAGGTACTGTTCCAATTCCGTTCCATCTACTTTTCACTGTCCATTAACAACTTTATGTTCCGATTAAAAAATATTTAGATTTGTTAATAGAAATTTTTATTAACAATTTTTAAAATGTTGAAGGGTTGGCAGTCAAGCCTTCTTTTATTGAAAAATTAAAATTTATATAATTTAAATATATAATTGCGTAGTCATTTATTGAACAGTAAATACCATTAGACAAACAATATGAGACTCAATGTTTTACATTAATTATTATTATACGTAATTATAATATTAATTATTACCTACTTATATTTGATCACAACCCGCTACCGGATTTTATACAAATTATATAGGTACTCGGTCCACTTGATGGTAGGTGGCTACCGTCGCCTATAACACAAGCAACGCCACAGGTGCGGCAAGTGCGCTGCCAACCATAATAAGATTATGGATGAGGGATTGGGAAGGGCTATGGAATCCCTTACTCGCTCACCAAAACACAACAGCAAACATAAGTATACAGCACGTTAGCTATTGTGTTTCAGTGAGTGAATAAGAATTTAGAGAAGAAACAGATAGAGGTGGATAGCGACTTTATTTTATAATACCTATGTATCTAATATAATAAAATAAAGTTTAAAAAAATGATCAAATGCCCACATACTTCCTCATAATGATATATCCTTTGATGCCTGTATAATTATGTAATACAGTACAGTACATGTATAGTGTATAGTGTTTACTATAGTGCAACACATCTTTTATGTAATTCAATTTGCTATGTTAAAATACATAAGTTGTCCTACTTGCAACGTTCATTTAAATTGTTCCTAATCCAGTGCAAATTCATTCAACATTTTCTAAATGCATTTTAATGTGACAGACCTACGAATAGCTTTAAACTGTCGTAACTTTTTAATTGTTGATGTTCCACTGGATATTAGGTTTTCGAATTTTGTTACTTAAAAATTTTAACTATTTTTGGTATATACTTAGTTCAATCAGGGACAGCGCGAGTTCACTGTTTTTTCCCGATACTAAAAGTTCCTAACGGGCCCAAAAGCGTTTTCACTTCAAAAATTGGTTTCAATTGAATGTGTTGGTTCTGGGGTCACATTAGTCAGTGAAATTATGTTTATTTATGACTACTGTTGATGATTGTACTTATATGTACAATCGTACATACAAGTTCTATGTATTTTACCTTTTAGCTGGTTAAGTATTATTTACTCTATGCTTTTAGCTACTCAATTATACATGTAATTTTCTTTGGTAAATAAAAATAGAATCGTCTACCTTTCTTGCCTTAATCTTTTTCCTTATAGATTCCTTTTTAAGAATCAGTACACTAAATAATTATTTATTATTTAGTTATAAATTGTTAACTAAGTCATACATATCTATGGGATATATTCAACCAAATATTTGGTTTTGGTTTTGGTAACCAACACAAATAACCACAATGCTTATTTGTGTATTATAATATAATTGTGAAAAACGATGGAGTCTGTAACAATTCACCAAAAAGTCTAAATACATTAATATTTAATAACAAAATGTCAAACGCTCCCATGTCCATGACCGTGCATCAAATTGACATTTTATGCATCTGAACATTTCGGTTTTGTAATGACGCGACAAATTTCTTTAAATTAACAGTATGAATCTAAGTTTACTTTAATAGTTCATCACAAATATTTACAATTTAGATTTTTTTTAATTGCATGGTAAAAGTTCATTATACATTTGTATACCATTTATATAAAATCAACTTTTGTATCTTGTAAATTAAGCAGTATCTTTACAGAGCCAGTTTCACAACTATCAAACAAATTGTATGTTAATAAACTTTTACAACACATATAGAAACAGACTGAAGAAAAAGTATTTGTTGAAGTAACTGTTGTAAAAATGCTTCGAGGCCCTGTCAACGAAACTGATGATGTCGATAGATTTTTTGTTTACGACGACAAAGATGAATATGAAAAAAGTGTTTGGAAAAAAAGATCCGAAAGCGCTACACAGACACGAAAGACTGGTAAACATATTATCATCTCAGCCGTAGCCCTCCCCTATAATTTTGGTGTGGGACCGGTCAGAAGCAGCCTGGATCCAGAGTCGACCCGCGGCCCTTAACGGGTTCTCAAACCATCTAGTAATCTGTCCTGCCGGTCCGTAGTCCACTTGAGAGCCACTTTACAAAAAAGTGCTATTAATTCATGTACATGAATTTTTTATTTTTTACTAGCTGTTGCACGCATAACTTTATAAAATATAGCCCTATGTTACTCCCTGACAATGTAGCTTTTTATATGTGAAAGAATTTTTTAAAAATGGCCAAGTAGTTTTTGAGTTTATTCATTATAAACATACAAACTACAGTTCTTCTCCCTTTATAATATTAGTATAATAGTAATAGATATAAAAAATATATTTATTACAGCAAAGTGTCCCAGTGATGCAATGAAATATTCAAAAACGGTGACGCTTATTAAGCATATTACTCCAAATCACAAACCCAAAAAAAGAAAAAGTAAGTAAAATATTAAATTTCATTTTAAAATAATATTCGTCATTATAAGTAAGTACGTATATTCTTAAAGGAGATGGCTAGCATTTGGTTAATTTTTTCCTACAAAATTTTAACTATACCTCATTAAAATCCTAACTGTCCTAATTCTAGCCACTAAATAAGTTTTGTAATTAATTAAATTATAATCTACTAAATACCCTTTCTTTTAATTCGTAACACTTTTCTAGCAAATTTAAAATTTTAGTATAAGTGTGATTGTCTAACCAAGTCTCTTTAATAAATTTTCAGTAAGAATAATGAATTGGAAGAAATACCACAGACTGGACGTCATATATTCTTTTCTAGAAGAATTGGAGAGAGACTATCCAGCCATATGTACAGTGTCCGTTATAGGCAAGTCAGTCCAAGGCAGAGAAATAAAGGTGAACTTTTTATACTCAATATTAACAACATATCAAATAATGTATCTAAGAATTTTGTACAGAATTTTTAAGAATTTTATTTACGAGGAGTATGCAAAAGTTCTTTTAATATCTAAAAAAACTGTTGAAGCAAGTAGTGGACCATTTGTTTTTTTTTTAGTATTCACAGGGCACACTGCGTTTCGCAGTCATTTGGGCAGCCCGTCTTGCGGCAGTAACCACCCCCTTACAAAATACCACCGTGAAATAACAGCATGTGTGCTGTTGTGTTTCGGTGAGTGAGTAAGGGATGCCAGAGCCCATTTATCCCTTTCCAATCCCTTATCATCCTTAATCCTACTATAGTCGGCAGCGCATTAATTTGCAGCACCTGTGCTGTTACTTGTGTCATAGGCGACCTATCATCAAGTGGAACGTCAGCCTGTCTGTCGAACTTAATATTAAAAAAAAATAGATTCACTTAAAATTGCTTATTTTTAGATGTTGAAAATATCAAATAGCTCCGCCAGCAATACCGGAGTGTGGCTCGATGCATCTATACATTCTCGAGAATGGATAAGCACGGCTGTAATCACTTATCTTACAGATATACTTGTTAAGAATTTTCGTAAATTGCCAGTGTACCTAACAAACAAAGACTGGTAAGCTACAGTCAAATATAAGGTTTGTTACAATAACTAGGAGTTTGGCGGTTGCTTGTTAACTTCCGATGTTTCAGGCACATTGTTCCGGTGTTGAATCCGGACGGTTATGAATATACACATACACACGATCGAATGTGGAGGAAAAATCGGGCAACCTACGGAGGAAATTTTGTAGGCGTTGACCTTAATAGAAATTTTAGGTAATAACTATATTATTATTTTTTTCATTTATTACATTCCTCATTAGATAATCAAAATTTTCTTGGTTATGACTAGTCACAAGCAATCTTTAAGCGAGTTAGCTTGGGTAAAATTGTTTTAACAGAAACCAACCCCGGTTTATTGATATTTATAATGAATAATAAATATCAATAAAAGTGGGTCCTATGAGTACCTATAGGAGCCAAAAGGCAAAAAATATCCTAGGATTCTATGGGATCCTCGACGTGGGAGCCAGGTGGAGGGAGGTAACCAAAAGAGAAACGCGTACCTACTTGTATACTCGTATAAAGCAGTTAGATTTGATATAATTAATAGTAACAGAAACTGGAAGAATACGAAATGACGAATCGTATTGTGATGAGAACAGTTCTAATTTTTACATCCGCACGCCTGACTAAATGTTTTTTATGTAAAGGTCGATAGGCAGGCTCATGGTACACTTGATGATAGGTGGCTCGTACACATAAATCCGTGTGGTTTAATATGATAAAATTAAGGCGGGGATGGTGTAATGGCATGTGGTATACCTTACTTACTCACCGATAAAGCTGTTATAAATACAGTGATATCGATGAACTGATATTTCGAGGTGGTTTTTTGTAACTCTTTACCAGTTTATGACTGTTTTCCCTGCCACTACTAAATTCCTATTCAGTTACTTTATTTCCTCCGGCACTGCCAACAAAATACTTAAATAGTATTTTGATGGCAGCAAGTATTATCTTACCTTGTCTCTCTGTCTTCATTGTAGTTATGGGTGGGGCAACAACGGAGAAGAAGGATCATCAGAAGATTTCGAAAGTCCATTCTACAGAGGACCTGCACCCTTTTCAGAGCCGGAAGCCGTCGCAGTTAGGGTAAAAAATACTCTACTCTTTACTATAAAATAGAAGAAAAAATTCCAAGGACTTACATATTTTGTCATACCTTTTCAGGATACGATTTTGGGAGCAAATGTACCATTCAAAGTTTTCATATCCTTTCATAGTTACTACGAACTGATTATTTTCCCTTGGGGACACAAAAAGGATCCTTGTCCAGACTACGTCCGTCTTCTAGAAGGTGGAACAACTATGGCAAGGGTAATCACACTTTAAAGAATCAGCAAGATTAATTTATCATCATATCCATTTGAACTTTCTTGTTATTTTTGCAGGCGATATTCGAACGTACTGGCTACACTTATAAAGTGGGAAGTACAAAGGACTTAACCTATTACGCCTGTGGAACCAGTACAGATTGGAGCTATGGCATAGCGAACATACCGTATTCATATATGATTGAACTAAGGGGAAAGAAAAACAAATTCCGCTTGCCGAAAGACCAAATCATGGAAAATTGTGTGGAAATTTGGTGTGCAGTTCGAAGTCTTATGGTATATGTTGACAAAAATTCAGTGAAGTGTTCAAAATAGTTTTATGTGGTGTATACTTGCAAACTTACTAATATTGTATAGTAATTTTAAGTAACGTCCAATGTTAAGTAGGTTTCTTATCAACAAATATAATATTTCACGGCTTTTTTCTTTTTTATTTTGTTGATATTGATTAAGTTACACTTGTCACAGACCTTCCCTAATCATGTCTATCAAGTTTTTATTTTTATGTACAAAGTTAAATTAATATCTCCAGCGCCCAAACCTAAGAATGAGCCAATTTCATAATAAATATCAAATTGTGTCAGCTAATGTGTAATTTAATGTGTTTGACGTTATCTAATCGTTGATTGAAATCTCGTCTAGGTACTTTGGATGGCAATAAGAAAAATGGGGTTATGTTTTCCCGGGTATTTTTTCCAATTTTCCTGTACTTAAGAAACCTTCCTCGTAAGTTCAACGAATATTTTTTAAAAAATCTGAATTGGTCGAGCCGTTCTCGAGTTTTGCTTTTTGTAACAAAATCAGCGATTTGTTTTAATTTTTACTTAGTATAAATAAAATAATGTCACTTACCGCCGTCTGTGCTTCTGTATGTACGCTTAGACCTTTTAAACTACGCAACGGAATTTAATGCGGTTTTCACTAATGGAAAGAGCGTTAAAGGCGGAAGGTATTTTATATATAATATAATTTGCAGAATGACCTGTGCGAAGCCGGCGGCTGGTCACTAATTTATGTATAAATGTCAATTAGATTTGAATTTCCCACACATGAAAACATAATACATTTATTGTTTCTATTAATGATAATAAAAAGTTACAAAATATTTACACATGATCATTTAGGTTTTTTCGAAATCAATTTACAGTTTAAACATTTTTGTCTGTCGACAAAGTTCGCGAGTGCGAGAATGCCGTTCAAGTTCTCCTTGCAAGTGTCTAATATTTCTTCTTTTGGTAATAGAAACTTGTGTTGTCTGCCTCTCAACTCGACGAGATATGAGAATGGTATGCGCGCAGTTCCGTAACTCCAGTCTATGCTTGTGCCGGAGGCGTTGTACATGAGGTCTTTGAAATTACCTACTTTATACATTTTGCCGTTTGTCTCGTAGATAGCCTGAAAGGAAACCATCTATTAATTCATTATTAACTTTTAGCGTTAATTCTACAACTAAATTTATATTTATAAAAATAAAGGCATAAGCATTTAATATTTATCATATTTGGGAATTTTTGCGTATGTGCGGTAATGAAAATAGTATATGTAAAATTAAATCTGCCTAGACTACGAAAATGATTACAATTTCTTAGACTATAAGCGCATAAACGAACGCAATAGTCCAAGTATTTGATCTGTTAATTAAATGGCTGTATTTGATGGGTACGTACTTTAGCCATAACTGTACCTCCTTCAAGCAAAGTTACATAGTCCGGAACTGGTTCGGCCGTAAAACACCATGGAAATGATATAACTTCGCTATAAGCGTGGAACGTTAAAAAAATTTTGAACGGCATGCTTGAATACAATATTAAATCCTGTAATGATTTAAGCAAATATTAATTGAATACACTTCATTTAAAACACATACAATTAAAATTATAAATTACTTTGTATTGAGCCCCAACACGCTATATCAGCTGTAAGTTGCTGAGGATTTGGTTATCCCGCATACTGGTATACCCGCATATTAGATGCTTCAACATCAGATCTAGATATCATGTCATGGAAACCACTAATGATTTCACTAACTTCGAACATTTCGAAGTTAGTGAAATCACCTACCGTCAAGTACACCGTCAGAATACCTGCCAACTTTTATATAAGGAAATGTCATTTTATATAACAATTTTGTATGTTAATATAAGATATTGCATTTATATAGTAACTTATTTACATGTTTTTATATAGAAAAAAGTTTACTATCACATGATCACAGCAAATCGTCAAGATCATTTAAAAAAAAACCCAGTATGTGTCTATGCATATTCATGGTATACTCGTAAGCTGATGCTACCTTACGCCGTCTCAGTGTAAATACATATATTTTAAGACAAGATATTTCATCAAAAGTTGAAAAAAATAAAACCTTTTTAAGATTTTACGAGAACCTTTATAGCAGTAGTCTCTGGTTCCGAAAATGGTTCAGGTCCGCGAAAGTTACCGTGGCATGGATCACCCGAAGAAAAATCCGAACCGTTACCATTTCGACCCCAATTGTGCCTGAAATATAAATAAAAGTAAATTTTTAATCAATGATTTAAATTTAAAAAATATTGTCTCAATGGATGTTTTTCACAATTTCGTACCACCCTAAAAATAATTTTCTTATGTTATTATAATTTCTTTTATAGTTTGATCTTCGTAATGTATGTTCTGATACTCGTATGGTTTTTATTTTTTAGATAACCACTGACTGAAATGTAATTAGTGTGGTATATTTTTGGAATCACTCATAGAATCCTTTTATTTAGATACCCTTTGATAGGTATCTTAAGAAATTTTTTTCATGCAAAAAATTGATAACGTCACACTGGAAAATAAATCCACCTAAGGGCTTCTTTCCTAACTACAAGTAGTGTTGATTAGTTACTTTTAGAATAAATTTTATGTTTTATTAAATTATGCACTCGATTTACTGCATCGAAGGATAGGCGATTTTTATTATTTTCTTTTTAATGTTTGCGAGTTTTACCGTTCAAACAAAGGTATATCAGCTCCATCATTCTCGGTGATCGGTGACTTTAAATGGCGGTTAACCTACTTAACAATTTACTCAGAGATGGTGAAAGAGGCCCTAAGTTGGTGAAAAAGGCCCTTACAAAGACTAAACTAATTTTCCTGAAAAAAAAATCTTTAAACGCTAACTTCCCCACAGGACTACAGCCAGATCCAGGTGTATAAGTAGGTACCCTACTTATCGTTAATATTATATAATAGAAGTTAACAAAATTACCCAAAATTTCTATTAAGGTCAACTCCAACAATAGTATTTCCAAGACGTGCTCTGTTTTTGCGCCACATTCTGTCCTGAATATGAGTATATAGATACCCGTCCGGATTTACTATGGGTGCAAAATACCTTGAATATAAAAACATGTAATAAGTTATGGATAATGGAAATCTCAATTTGCAGACGAGAATTATTTGTGATTTCCATAGACTGCAACGACACTGCCTCTATATAAAGATATGCTGGTGCCCTTTTTTATATTTCCCTAAAAATATTTTTATGATAGCTACTGGAGGAAAGGAGGTAGTCCCATTGCTAAGCCGATTTAGCGGTCTATGGGAAAGGCTTATGACCTTAGAGTAATAATCCCAACATGTTGGAATTATTACTAAGCCTATGGCCTTAATCCGGCATTGAGTGTCTGTCAGATGAGTATTGAAGAATAAGAATGTTGACGATTAACTACTTTTGATAATTTTAATTTTTGATAACACTCAAAACACTTTCTTGTCTATTTTTTGCTAACCAAAGGAATTAAGACACTTTTTCAAGAAAAAACATTTTGTTCTTATCTTAAACTAAACAACCTAAATAAATATAGGGAATACAACTATAAGACCACGAACTTAGCAGCATTTCTGGTTTCAGTACGCGAAGGACCTTGTCGCACCTTATATTTGGGATTGTAGTTCTGATATATCGGTCGGACATTAAAAGTATTGGGACTATACATAAAGTGGTTTTAATTAATGAACCCGAAGTAGTGAGTGATAATAATAGCTTGGTGTTATACTGTAACTATTAACACCAAGCTATCAGCTGACATATAGACCACATTCCCTCGGATGAATTTAACCATTAAACTGCTTGTTAGTTTACCTCTCCACGGGAACATTAATTGATACGTGAGAACTAATTATTATGTAAATAATATATTGTAGTCATTCTTTTGGTGTTCTCTAGAAATTTACCAGTCTTTATTAGTTATGTAATCCGGAAGATTTTCAAAGTTTCTCGCGAAGTGATCAGCTATATAAGTGACTACGGATGTACTGATCCACTCCCGCGCATGAATTCCACCGTCTATCCATACTCCTGTGTTTGTGGCGTTACTGTTTGAAATCTTAAGCAGCTGAAACATCAATCGTCATTTAATTTCAGTTATTTACTTCTAGTAATTATAATCTAATGATAAAGAATAACCAGTAACATTTTATTTTTAAATAACCTTCATGTCTCTTCCTTCCACCGTCTTTCCATAACTAATAACAGTACACGTTGAAGGGAATTTCAATTCCATTGCTTCCATAAAACTATATACGTTGCTCAAAGGATAGAAGTCCTTCCAATCAATAATAGTACGATCACGCTCTGCAATGTTACGACAAAAAATTGGCTCTGAGATAATCGTTCATTTTTATATTATAGTATTAATATTAATTTGTGAATTTCTTTAAATGTTCATAAAAATATAATTTTTTTAAATGTTCATTCTTTTCGCTGGTTTTCGCCAACGAACACAAAAACGGGGTGTTATAAGTTAGACGTGTGTGTTGTGTATGGGTGTGTAGGGTTTTTAATTTATTTTATTTTATTTGTATTGCTGTCTGTCTATAGAATCGTAGCTTCCAAGTGGATTATATGAATTAATGTATAATAATAATGCTATAAATATAAATAATAATAATAATAAATAAATCAAAAACCACCGCCTTTACTTTAAGTTAATTTCTTTAATTATCTTCTTTACTTTAAGTTTACAGGTAGGTACATACTCAGAGCAAAAAAAAAAAAAACAAACAAACAAACGAACGAACGAACGAACGAACAAACAATCAAACAAATTATAGCTTACTCATTGGTGAACGCGTACGAGGGCTTAACTTCGATGGACTTTTGTTCCGATTCGGATTGGACACTTGATTCTGTGTTGTTGTCACTTCAAAAGGTATATCTCTGTCGCGCAACAATTTCTCGACCTGCACCAGCTTGTTGGCGTCCACTAGAATATCCATTCTGTTGTCTTCGCTTTCTTTATATATGTTTATTGCTGATGAATACAAATTATATGTCAAATTATTATCTCCTACTAGTTCTAATGCTTGACGTTGCATTATTGATTTTTCTACCTAAGGATTATTACTAAATAATATATTAATATTTTTATATTGAAAATATTGTCTTCTGTTACATGAAAATTTTCAATGTTTTGATCACAGCGACGACCGTTGAAAATGTTAGAATATCTTGAAATTTCATACGACCATAAAGAGTTGCATTTCGTTATTGCTGTATAATGTCGCTAATGATTCCTGTGATTTCCTTTTTTATTATTTTTCATTATTTTTCGCTATGAATGTTAAAACCCATATATGGGTAGAGGTTCATATGAGGTAGAGGGTTAAGGTATCAAGGGCTTGAGTTAGTCAAGCAAAATCTTCATAAATGATACGAATGATGGGTGGTTCTTATAAAAGCAAACAAAACGCAAAATAAACGCAAGCATGTCAATAACACTTTCTTAGTTTTCTTACAAGAATATATGCTGTTGTTCTCTACTAGATAATAAATAAGGAGGGCAAAATAGTAAAAATAACACAAGAAAAAAAAAAGATCTATATGTAGGTAATTATCACCGCACTTCCAAAAATCACATACCGCCTTTTGTATCTAAGCTCTTTAGAAAAACCTTTTGACCTTCTTTTAAACATTTTACATCCCATAATTGATACCTTACGTCTCTTCGTGCCACTTTGGTTAATTGTTTAACAAAAATTTTGGAAATACAATAAATTTTCCTCTAACATTGCAACTCGCCAATTTGACTTTTGCTATCTAAACTATCACAATGTATGTCAAGATTGTGACAATAGTAAAGTCATCTGTGTCTGTCATAGGTCTCTGTGTACAATGAGAACTCCGCAAGTCGGCACGTGGTACAATGGTGAGTGCTCTGATGACCTCTGGTAAAAACTTGGCATTAGGAAACTAAGTGGTCATACATACAGACGGGTCGAACATTTTTTTTTTTAATTTATCTTCAAGCATTTTTCAAAATATTTTGTCTAAGATCAGACTGCTTTTCAGAAAATCTGATCGTAGACAACATCATCATAGACATGAGCTTAATAATTAGTCAAAAGAAATTGTTGTGTAACGGAACCGCAACTTAGATGTCTGTTTAAGCTTTAAAGAAGCAACTGCTTAATCTGGGCGTAGAGTCGCAAGCATCTGAGCAAACAATGGATGTAATCAAGGAGACAGTTCAAAGAGCTAAGCGTTAAGCGCCCGCCAGCCAGCTCCCGCTCGATAATTAGATGTAATCAGATATTTTCAGTAAACGCCTCGGAGCTTAGCCCTCGCCTATGCACTCCCCTCAAATGAAACTCCTTACTACCGGTTACTCACACTCAAACTCATTTAATACACACGCCATACGAATTCCGAATTCTTATTAACATCATCATATCTCCGGTAAACGTTAAGTATTTACTTTTTTCTATGAACGAATAGAGCAATTTGAAATTGTACCCAAGACTTCGAAAACTCACCTGTCAAGCGCGTCGAGTATTGGTACGGGGCGCTTTTCCTCGCTACGATAGGAGCCAAGATAATGATCGAATCTAGGCTACTTCTGACCGGTCCTATTGGAAAATTATGAAAACGCCTATGTGTACGTCCTATCCCTGAGATAATGATGATGACTGTACACATTGTCGTTTCAACAAATTTAAGGAATTTTCGAATTCCCAATTCTAATTCTCAAGACTTCGAATGAAATTTAAGCATATATAAAGTTACAAGTAAAGTATATTATAGTAAAACTTAATCTTTTTTACCTTAGAAGTAATATGTAAGAGATATAGGCACTCTTTGTATGTTTCTTAGTTTATATGAGATATTATTCCACGCTATCCCAACTCCGTATTTTTAGCACACGGCACATTTTGTCATTGTTGTGAAATTTATCCCTTATATATGCTTGAATACAGATTCAACTTGCTGCAACCTTTAAAGATGTCCATATGAGTCTTAGATGGGGATTTTGAAGTAGCTCCCTTTAACATTCTCATCCTGTAATTAGTTAGAAACAGATAAGCCTACATGGAGAGGGAGTATACCTACATGTTGTTTACTGTGAAAGAACTGCCTTTTATTCATAGATACTTAACCCTTTAAATATGATGTAATGTCTACAATAGAGATTAATTTGAGATAGACACCGCCACTATTGTCATGGCTGATTTTGATTCAACAACAAAGAGAAATAAGTTTATTCTTTATCGAGAAAGAGGACAATCGTAACGATTCAGGGTGTCGGTAACCCGCTAACCAGCGCGCGGACCCCAAACTGCGCCCGCCACCCAAATGTCGCCTTGACTTCGTCTTACACGCGTTTGTCTTTTTAATTGGTGCCCATACACACCGTCGCCGTCTAATACCAGGTTTAAGCTAATTTAACTACTTAACTAATAAAATTTTATTTAATTGTTCAATACAAAAGGTAGATATTGAACTATTTTTAATCAAGAAAAAATAATATAAAAATAAATAGGTAAATTCCAAAAATATGAAGGTGCGGCAGTACATTTGAGCAATAGCTACCCTTTACCCTGGGATAGGTGTCTGACTTAGTGCCTCGTGTTTGTTTGTATGGTACGTCTATGGCCTCACGACACTAATTTACAGTCAAGATTTACAATTTATATTATAGATAAGTTCTATACCCACGAATCTATAATAATAATGACTTATAATATTAATAAATAAGTCATTTAATTAAGATATATTTTTAAAAGTGAAACTTAGACAGAAAAAAAAACTAAGCGAACAAACAGACAGACCTGGGTTGTTTTTATATGTAACACATAATAAAATACACTATTGATACATTGAAGACGTGATGATGGATTTTTTAATAACTCTGAAAAAAACTGCCAGCACTCTTAAATGTCTCCATAGAGCTTTTTAAGAAAGTTAAATGGAAACAGCTTAAGTAACATGTAGGAAGTATAATGACCTTAATAATGCAGTAGGTAGAAATTACAAAAATATTACAAATAGACGAAAGGAAAAATAAATAGGAATTGCATGATAAAATGGATATAGACAATCCTTCCGTATGTGTGTTATCATAAAATCTCATAGACTAGGCAGTGTGTCTGGCGGCAGTAACCACCCCGCTCTATTAGAACCATTATATTTGATTAGATAACAGCGCTGGTACCTACTCTTGTTTTTCTGTGCATGAGCAAAAATTCAGTCCGTCTGCTGCCTTTATCATTAAAAAAGTAGTGAAATTCTCTGTAAAAATAAGGTGAGTTCCCTTCGTCAATTTGACATAAGGTGATATGATGTGTAATTACTATAGCAAGAGCTGAAGGTTCGTTATTTGTTTAACACTCTACGTGAAGCATTTTCAGGGTTTAAACAATTAGTCACGAAGCGTAAAACGGGTGGGCAGGGGTGGTAAACCGTCGGGCCCCCTGCTTTGTTTTTCATTAGATGCTGCTTACGGCACGCCGTCTCACGTCGCCAAGTGCCTACCTACCAAACTGACTTAATATTTTACGTGAACACACATTTTAATGTACGGATTACGTTGTACAAAAAAATGTTTTATATTGATTAATTCAAATATTGATAGTTGAATTAACTATTTTTAAAATTGCAGTAATCAGCGTCAATCAATCATGTAATCATAGTTAAGTGATTAAATTAGTGATTTAAAGATCATTGTTTGGAATTAACTTAATTAAGTGGTATGTCCATATCATAAACATTATCATAAACATGTCTGTAAACCATTTTATAAATATATTCATTATTGAGTGTTAGTTGTATTTGCTAAAATGGTTAAAGCAAACAAAAATGTCATAAATCAATGCGCAATCAATTGAGTAGTGTGTAAATTAACGCGCTAACTAGAGTTAGGAATTTACTATATTTGTCGAATAGGTAAAAAATAGGACAAATGTTTTTGTATGACTTTATAAATACGCTAATAATTATTCTGTTCTTTAACTTCTTTTCTTTTTCCTTTTCTTTTCTATCTTCTTTATCAAATGTCTATTAAAAAAAGTATGTAGTGTGTCAAAAATTCTGTCAGAGATTTTGTCAAATATTATGCCGTTCATTATTCTTTGATTCTATTCAAAATTTCAATCAACCATGGTGTAACTGTATCCCATAATTATAATATTATAATAACACACATGTTAAGTAAAATACTATGGAGTTAAATGTGAAAACTCCAAATCCCTTTCAGAAAATAATTTCAGAATGTAACTCACAAAATTGATACAAAAGTTATAATATTAAATAGTTGAAGTTTAAAAGAATTAATTTTCTGATTTCTGCAATAAAATGGCACATAATCGGCATCAACACTGTCTGCATACAGGCACCCATGATTATGACGACTATAGTGATAACGAATCCCTTGAAAATCCTACATATTTCAATGCACACCAAAATAACAAACGAATATTTGTAAATCGCAATCATCATGCTATGAATAGTAACAAAAATGGTGTAAAAAGAAAACAAATAATTCATGATGATTACAGCTCCGAAGAAGACAATTATAATGAAAGTTATCAACAAACAGATTATATTTATGAACTTCCAAATGTTAGAAGAAAACACCAATGCAGGCATTCGGTAAAAGAACAGAGGTATCCTCATGTAAATTCACATGGTTTTCATAATCCAGACGAAATGGCTGTGATTGACACCGAAGATATAGATTATGAAGAAATAAATAAGTCAGTAATACAACGCCACTTTAATAGAAATAAATATAGCGTATACAATAAGAATGAAGATTTGTATGGTACATATCCACGAGACCATAGTAATTCGCCTATTAAAAAAGAAAGAAAAGAGCGTGGAATTAAAAATGATATTTACGATACTCAAAATGTAATTAATGAAAAAGCATTTAAAACGAGTAAAAGTAGTAGTTTACGAAACAAGTGGAAGGAAACTGGCCCCTATCCATATAGTAACGATAATTTTGATGCGTATTGCCAAATGTGTGGTCAATTTTCTAAACTTGGTGCAAATGAAACTAAAAATATCTATGGAAGCCGACAAGTTCGCTTTAAACAGCATTCAACAGGTTACTGCACAATACATATGACTAATATTAGAAATATGTACAGTAACCCCATAGTGGATAATAATAAATATGACTCACTTTTAGATAAACAACCAGCAACCATTCGATTTTTTGATTCGAAGGACGAGGTTATGTCTCCTAAACGACTTAAATTAGACCTGGATGCAAATACACCTTACAGGAGCAGTTGGATAAGAAATAGTCATGAAATCGAGGAAATTAAAGCTTACCGTCCATACACAACATATAAAGACAATATTTACAATAATGTAGAAAACTACAAAAAATATTTTGCGGACACCGATACTAAAAGAGAAGAAATTGCTGTGAATTATGTGTATAAAAATAATCCAGATTATTTGGAACAAAGGAGCTCAGTTCTTACCACTCTTAAGGATACTGATGAATTAAAAGTTAAATCAAGTCAAATATTATACAGTAAAGGAGACATTGAAATCGTAAAGCCTCCAGTTGTGACTACTATATCTATGGATGAAAATAAAAACGGCTTACAATCCAATTATGATACTGGTAATTCCTCGTATATTATATGTCCATTAGAATAGCTCTTGAAAAAATGAAGAGCTCTTAATTAAATATATTCAGGATTAAATATAACAACAGTAGATTATGTTATGTCTTCACCTATAACTGTCTTAATGATAATATAATTAGTTATATAAATATAACTGATAAGGTTATGATGTCTAGTTTACAATAAACTTTAAATTTTTATGAACTGTAAAACATGTACACTTAGGCAACGTTTTTGGCAGGCTAAAATGAAATACATTTAATATTTCTGAACTTTTTTTAATGAATAAACAGCTTCAGCTTATATCTTTCTTTTTGTACCTGTAGTTGTAAAATCAGAGTTTACAATGGAGTCATCAAATGAAGATCAAGTTTACAAAGGTACTGGAATGGACTGGAATCGGTATCACAGATTAGAAGTTATACATACTTTTTTGAGTGAACTGGAATACAACTATCCAGCGATATGTACTGCAGGCGTTATAGGTAATTCACGGGAAGGCAGAGCTTTAAAGGTTAGATATTTTTTATATAAAACAATTCATTACGACCAACAATCAAAATATTGTGAACCTACAAAATCAAAATGTTGAAGCAAGTTGGATGTTTATTCCTCAATAAATAACAAATTTAAAACTGTTGGATTGAATTAGTGAAGTAAACTTTGGCATACAAATCCATTGATTAAAAGTCAAATTTTGGTACAAATTTATACTGGTTGATGCATAAATCAACCTTTACAATATTTGAGTGTAAATTCCAGGTATTTTTACAACCCTTAATATATGTAGGTAAATACTCGTTAGGGTGTACCTAATGATAATATTATTCGGTTATTCTAAACGTTAAGGTATCTTTTTTGAGGATGTATTCAACCGTATACTAAAACTAAAAACTAATTTAACTTACTTTACTAATTTAACCACACTCCAGTTTAATAAAGGTCACCAATAAAATTAGTATAAACAACATGTTCACCACAAAGTTGTCATTTCAGATTCTGAAGATATCAAATAGCAACGCAAACAACTCAGGTGTGTGGCTGGACGCAGGTATTCATGGGCGAGAGTGGATTGCTCCAGCGGTGGCTACCTATGTAGCGAATAGTATTGTTAAAAACTTCGATTCGATGCCGGAATATATAACTAACAAGGACTGGTATATTATGTTTAACATCATTCAGTCAGACATATTGTTTTGTTTAAATAAAATTAAAATAACATTTTTCCAATTCCAATAATTATAAGTGAAGTAGCGACTCGCTCCAGATTTTGCCCAAGATGCAATAAATTTTTTTTCATATTAAGCATATATTAGCCATTTTTTTCAAACTGTCATGTCTGTTTCACCGCTAACTACCCAACGGATTTTTATTTGGTTTTCACTTGTGGAAAGAGGGAGAAACAAGCAAAGTTTGTGTATATAAAAGATGCTAGTCGTTATATAAATACAAAACTATAACAACACAATTTTCTGTTTGAAGGGCGATTTTTGTTTCCTTGTAGGTATATCTTACCTGTTATGAATCCAGACGGATACGAATATACACACACTGTTGATCGCATGTGGCGTAAGAATCGAGCTTGGCACCAAGGCCAATGCGTTGGTGTTGATCTTAACAGAAACTTCAGGTACAAATTACAAGAGTATATTACAGTAACTAATTTATATTATTTTGCTTTCTACCTTTCTGAACCGAAGTTAACTGGACGCTGAGCAGAAAAGTGGGCAATGTCAATATTTTGTGAAAGTATCACTGGACATCTACTACTGCTAGGCGATTTTTGAACCAGAAGATCCACTGGCATCCAATCAAGATAGCGGAAATCTTATAGAATTTCAAGCAAATTATACATTACCACAGTTAATATGAGGTATAGAGGTATAATAGCAGTGGCAAAGCACTGCTTTCCGCTGTTACCTAGAACTAACTAGCCAGTCTGGGGGCATTATCATCAAGAAGATCTTACCGAAGACCACCGTGAATTAAATTGGCTCTAGTCTGCGTCTTGCGAGTAGTGTCAGAGCACAGCGCGTTTCGCAGTCAATTATGAAACCTGTGTAGCGGCAGTGACCACCCCATTACATAAGACGACCGTGATATAACAGCGAATGTGTTATTCCATCAAGGTCGGCAGCACGTAACTTGCAGCTGCATTTACTTTTGTTAATAAGCGACAGTAGACATCTACAATCAATTTTTTATTTATTTATAATTTTAAAAATTTTAAGGCTAATATATAAAATAACATGTAAAATAATAACACTAAAAACCACTGAGGTTTAATCTCGTGTTATCATTTGTAATTATTAATAAAATTTAACTATATACTATTAATTACAATTTAAATAATATTGCTTTAACTTAAATTTAATATTTTTAATCGTTATATTGTTACACATAGATCTGAAGGTAGGCTGTTGATAAGGTGTTCTTCGTAGTTCTTTCGTTGTACGTATTATTGGCGCGCTGTGTCATCCGCTTTTTGAAATTGCTCTAGTGCATACAGGGTGTTCCATCAATTATTTTTAAGGATTCGTTAAAAAAAAAAATCTTTCAGTAGTGAAAAAGAAAACTGATTGTTTATAGGTAAAATTTTACAATGCTTAAAAAGATCGTTCTCCAAAATAAATAGTACGACGATTCGTACTATTTATTTTGGAATATCATCCTATCTGTCGATTTTCACATAAAGAAATATTTACATATAAAAGCACTTACTGACAACGATGGTACCAAGGAAATATTTTAGGCATTATATAGGTGATGCGAAGTGCAGTCTTAGTACATACTTAGTAAAAGAGGGATAAATATTTATAGTTAAGATAGTGAAATATTTTTGTAATAGCTTTGGATGGGGCGGTAAAGGTTCGTCAGAGACACCGACTCATGCATTTTTTCGTGGCCCCAGACCATTTTCGGAGCCAGAATCTTCAGCAGTTAGAGTAAGTACTAATAACCATAAATAGTAACCGATTTTCTTCTTCGTCAATACCTTGTTGCGAAGTATTAGAACTTTTCCTGAATAGGATTAAGTAAGGAATTAAAGATTAAGGAAAAGAAAAAATCATGGATGGATGTTTGTTACTCTTTCACGGATTCACGGATTTGGATGAAATTTGGCACACATATAGTTTATATAAATATTAGGTTTCCGAGAGATCGTCTAAAATTATAAAAAATCGAGCGCTGATGTCGTTGAGGCGGCGCCACCGTCGCGAAGCAATGAGAAGTGAGTCGTTATTATACTCATATATAATATTTTCTTTTTCAATAAATTGAACATTATTTAGCAATAATGTGCAGTTGATACCAAATTCGTGTCATCGGCATTGGACGCTGAGATTAAAGTGCAAACAGGATTTAGTCGTAAATCAATTCCACTGCACCGGTTTTAAATCATTCTGTTACATTAAATTAATTCATTGTACTTATGCCGGAGGCTATTATGTGTATACAAAAATTGTAGATGTGTTACTGACATGCGTAATTTTGTGTACTAAAAAATGAGACAATTGAAAGAGCCAATAGAAACTCGTGGCGTGACTCCTAGTCCGTATTGGCAAGAATTTGAGTCAAGTCATTTGAGTCACTTAACGGGCCACCCAAAGGTGAATCTACTGAGCGAACTATCTTCGTGAAACATTTCTATTTTCGTTGACCGTGTTTATTTTTTGCCAATTTACAGGATATAATATCAAATGCAGGAATATCATTTAAGGTGTACATAACCCTTCACAGTTTCGGGCAAGTTATTATATTTCCCTTTGCGTATAGAGAAGAGTTATGCCCCAGTTATATACGGTTGTTGGAAGGAGCTACTGTTATGTCGAAAGCAAGTATCTTTTTATTAATATTATTATTAATAGGTTTGCTCTTGGCCAGCATCTACCCGTGCAGGAAAGACGAGGCTGACGATGGAGCGAGCTAAGAAAATGTCTTTTCACTCGAACTTGAAAAATATTTGGGTTATATGAGCTCGGAAACACAGACTCCGGAAGGGAGTTCCAATCCTTCTCAGTGTGTATTATGAGTGGTTTTTATAAAGTTTGGTCCGAAATAGAAGAATTATGACACGATGAGGATGGTAATCTGCTGTACGTCTGAATGACCGATGGAAGAAAGGAGAAGGCGGTATGAGCTCATGCATCTCCTGAGCACACTATCCGAAGTACATCTTATAAAAGACACATAGACAGGCGATTTTGCGTCGATGTGCCAGGCTATTATTATTATTATTGTTCAAGTATATATTTTTCTTTCTTAGTTTTAAATTTTTTACAATATAAATAAAAAAATACAATATAAAAGCAAAAACAGCTCTGATGCATAAAAGTGTTTTTTGTCAAGCGCCAGTTATATACAATAAAATTCCGAACACCATTAAAGAACTCAATATTAATTTATTCAAGAAGAAAATGAAGCAATTACTCGTTGACAAATGTTATTATAGTATAAAAGATTTTATGTGTGATAACTTATTGTAATAATTAGTAATATTAATTAGCTTTGTTTTATGTAACATACTTAAAATATTTGCACACCCTCGAAGGGTAGAATGTAGCGAGATTTATCTACTGTAAAACCATTGTAACGTATATTCAGCAAATAAATGGTTATTATTATTATTATTATTATTAAAAAGTATCTGTCCCTTGACCCAACACTTTTTCCGCGTAGAATCTATTAATGAGCTGCATACTTAAAAGCATGTCGAAATTGTAACGAATTATTTATTTTTAAAGGCCATCTTCGGTAGCAGCGGCAACATTTATAAAGTGGGAATTTCAAAAGATGTCATGTACAACGCATCAGGAACCAGTAATGATTGGAGCCATGGAGAGGCTAAAATTCCCTATTGCTACTTGATAGAATTAAGAAGTAAGAAACACAAATTCAAAGTTCCAAAAGAAGAAATAGAAGAAACTGGCGAAGAAATATTGAATTGTGTTAAAGCTTTAATGGAATTTGTAGACAAGTATCCACTTGAGAAAAACTAACAAAAGCGGTGATCAAAAAATAATAACACACTTAATACTATCACCTTATATTGTAAAGAGAAAAATAAAATGTATATTGTCAAGTCATATCTAATGTCATAATGCTTCACATAAAATTTCCAATGTAACGTCAATGTAAATATATATCAATAAAATTGTAAAGTGGAAATTAAACTAAAAAAACCTGAATAAATTTTGGCTGCTAAAATTCGGCAAAGTGGCACCGCCGAATCAAAGAACACAAGTATGGGAAATCAAATTTACTGAGGAAGGCCAAAGACTTTTTATGAAAAATTTGGATACCTTGGGTGGTAAAATATAATTTGATATTTTCGTAATATTTACAGGTATTTTGTCCATGAAATGTAAGTAGAATTTGGCCTCACTTCCCTATTCTACAAATATTAGGTAGACAACTAAAACCCCGCCATATCAGAATACAAGAAACATCGTTTTTACCCCCCGACGCTCAACGTAAAAGAAGTTTAAACAGCCTTAAATGTTTTAAAACAGCCTTCTTTTACGTAAGTTTGAACTTAAGTTTGAACTGTGTTTGTCTGTAGTGTCATAGCCCTCAAACGAATGGACCGATTCTGAACCGTTATGTTTTTTTTTTGTTCGAAAGCTGACGTAATCGAAATAGTTCGTAGCTATAATTTAATTTGTGAAATTTATATGTTTTTCATTTGAAGATCATCAGCTCATTTTCTAGTTGGTGGAGGGCTCTCACTAACTTACAAAAGTTAGATGATTTGAAATTTGGTATACTGATACTTCTGTGGTATTTCCATGATATCGAACCTTGACCTGATTCTGCAACATCAAGTAGTCTGCGAGGTACCCAACTCCTCAAGAACTAACAGCAGATTTAGCCTATTTGGGCTTATGAGAATGGTTTCAATAATGTCTCAAAAAGTTTCAACAATGACTAGAATGTCGGGGGTTTGTTTATAATTTTTAATTATACTCATAGCTTGGTTATCACATGCCTCCAATAGTAGACAAAATATCATCACTGCAGAAATGTTTTAGCTATTATTTTTTTTTTTCATTTTCTATTATTCTCTGTGATTATTTTCAAAAATAATAACGAAACAAGTAAAAATCAAAATGCGTACGATCTGGTGTATACGATGGGTGGGAAAGTAGGTATAGTTTTCATAAGTGTAATAATTGTTTCACGAGTCACTCTGTATGTGTGGGGTCGTCAGTAAGATTTATTTCTAGGTTACTATTAGGTTTACATTTATAATATTTAATACAGCAATTAACATTTGGAAAGAGGAACGTAGCACAATGGATGTGATGGTTGAAGGGGCAAAGTCGGCACAAATTGCTGGCATGCTCCAGGAGAGAGACATTCCTTATTCAATTGCCATAGGAGATATTGGACTTCTCCTTGATAAAGAACAAGGGATCACCACTTCAAAATATCACAGGATTCCCTACGTCTACCGTAAGTTAATTGTTAAAGACACATTATACTACTTTAAAATTCCATAGTTAATCAATTTACATTATAAACATCAATTTTACCATTGACTTGTTCTTTTAAATATTATTGAAGTTATACCTTGAACATGCGACTAAGTTGTTTTGTTTGTTTAAAATATTGTACATTTAATAGTTCCTTTTATATTTATAGGTGGCGCTGATTTGAAAATTTGTAAATGTAAGTTTCTTGAAAAAATATTTTCGACATGTAGCTACTTTTAATAAACGGCACGAAATTGCTTCATATTTTGTTAATCATCGTTTCATTATAATTGTCAATAGTCATTTCATTACTCATTTGCTAAACGCATATCAAAAATGCTTTACTTTGTTGAACGCCTTATCTCTTTCCAAAACTTCTGTTTGAACAGATTAGATTCCTTTAGTAATTTAAAACTATTATGCAAATTGTAAACATTCATTACACTTAATACCTTAGTGTCATTATCGTCTTATTTATGTGTGTTGCTTAGGTCAGTTTGCACGTGCCTTGTTTCACTTTAATATTATACCAATTTTTAATTTATAGTCTCTAGAAACTTCTTCAAAGAAACCTTCTTTTGATAAACTAGTTCAAAAAAATTTTGATGAAGATACGAAAATAGATGACTGTGCACTTTAATTTTAGAAAGCAATCGGTGTTTCAGGTACTACTATGGATTGGAATAATTATCATCGTTTGGACATAATATACGACTTCATGGAGAACTTGGCTGCTGACTATCCCTATTTGTGTGCAGTGTCCAATATTGGAAGGAGTGTTGAAGGTCGTGATATTAAGGTATTTAAAGATATACATTGTATTGCATGGAGAATTGTACTAATGTATATTTTAATGAATTTCAAATTGTTTAATAATTACCATAAAACAAAAATGTAATATGTTTACTGTTTGTCCCTAAATCTTTCTCATATTTCTTCCACGCCGAATATGAGATGTTCCACGCGGAATCAACCGGTTTTGTACAAGATGTTATCCCATTTGTACGCCATTTGCCTGACCCCACACTTTGTCATGAAATCAATAATTTTCAGATGCTAAAAATATCAAATGGCCACAGTTCAAACACAGGCGTATGGTTAGATGGAGCAATTCATCCTCGTGAATGGATCAGCACGGCTGTCGTCACCTACATCGCAGACAGACTTGTTAAAAATTATAACGGCCAACCAGAATGGGTTACTAACAAAGACTGGTATGTATGATATAGTACTAAAGCTTATTTTGGTTAAAGTAGGGAAATAAAAATCGTTTCGTTTCTAATATTCTTATATACAGAAGAACATCTAACACCACATCAAGCAAGGGTCCAGATCTAGGCCACTTCTCTCGGGCTGGCGCGATTGCTGTGGAAATTTCAGGTTTAAAGCTTTAGGACATACTTTAAAGCCACCTACCTATAATGCTGTAGAGATTAGCTGCCACTCGAGCAGGGGTTATCCGAGAATTTCAGGTGGAAGCGGCCTCCGACTCTGCGGTAAGTTGTGCCACAGAGAAAAAGTTATGAGGTGCTTCGGGAGTGAAGCCCCTCGCTTACTCGTCACCGTCGTCCACAGTCATCACAACACCGGACGACGAAAAAAACGTGCCATGGGGCTCTCCACGGCGCGGGGGTTAAACTCTGCGCTTATTCGAGGACCCCAATGATGTTGCACTGTTTAAAAAAAGAAGAAACTCGTAAATACTTACTTCCAATGCTGGGGAGCAGAATACTGTAAATAAACTTTCGATGCTTACTTTGAAGGTATATTCTCCCGGTGATGAATCCCGACGGTTACGAATACACGCACACCCATGATCGAATGTGGAGGAAGAATAGAGCGAAATATGGTGAATGTATTGGAGTCGATCTGAATAGAAACTTCAGGTACGGGTCTTCGTAAGTTTTATAGATATTGTTTTTATGATTTATTTATTTCTATTAAGTAAAACTCTAAATAATAATGTTTGTGCAGGTTTGTTGTTCAATCATACGCTGTTCGACCGATTAACGTATAATTTATCTTAGACAATGCATTATTTTTATGCCTGGTACTACTTTCACGTGTCAACACAATAGAAGACCCCGAAATGTCCTCTACGCTTCCGGGTATTAATGAAGATTTCCCAACGTTAAAAAAAGGCTGTATATTAATGAACTAAAGAGCATATTGTAGATACAATATAGTAACTTTTTATTGACAGTTACGGATGGGGCAATAAAGGTGAAGAGGGTTCATCGGAGGATCCTGGAAACATCTTCTACAGAGGCCCAAAACCTTTCTCAGAGCCAGAAACCTTGGCTATTAAAGTAAGTAGTTAATAATACACACATCAAACACATCTCGAAGGCCTTCGACGGGATCTGGCACGACGGACTTGTAGGCAAGCTTCCTTCCTACGGTATCCCTCGTAGATCGCTGCGGATGTTTATTATAATAAACATTTTTATTATAATATAAATTGAATAATGTAGTTAGAAACTCGCAAAGCCTATAACTGCAGATGGAATGCAGATATGGCCGAATGCCAACATACAGAACTACTTAATTCTAATAACCCAACTTTTGTTATCAGATTCTAATAATAAAACTAAGAACCTCAATAAAACAAAAAATAATATGTTTCAGCGTGTGATAATGGAAAGCAAAACAAATTTTAAAGTTTTCCTATCGTTTCATAGCTACGGTGAAGTGATAATATTTCCATGGGGATACACATCTGAACCTTGTCCAGACTATGTGAGTTTACTTGAAGGGGGAGCTGCTATGTCCAAGGTATGTATATTTCTTATAATTATGTCACCCTCCAGAACCACAGTTTGTTATTGTGACTTTCAAGTTACAGAAAATGTATATTTTCATAGTTAGTTTATTTCTACTTCTATAAAGAATTAAATATGAACTTCATGTATAATTACTTAGTTTTTTTGTTATAGTTGATAAAATGGCCCACAAACACAGTTACAATAAAATTAAAAATTATATTTTTACTAGTGAAACTTATGGTTTCAAGTTTTTAAAAGTATTTTTTGTGAACCTTTTTATGAAGTACTTAATGCAGGTCACACTGCTCTGTACAGTCAGCTGGACACTGGACAGCCTCTCTTGCGACGTAAGGGAATAGCAACTATTAATTATTTAAAGTGCGTGGGATTCTATAACACTTGCCCCTATCTTCACTTTCTCCATTTCCATTCAACTTATCAGCATCGTGCATACCCCTGGTGTTGTTAGGCCTCTAGGGGATAGTAGCTACTTACCATAAAATAAAAAGACAGCCAGTCGGTCATTGCTTATGACAAAAAAGGAACTTTTAAATAATTACAGGCCATTTACAACACAAGTGGTCACACATACAAAGTGGGAAGCACAAAGGATCTAATGTATTTTGCGGCTGGAACGAGCATCGATTGGAGTTATGGAACAGCCAATATTCCGTTCTCATACATGGTTGAGCTGAAGGGAAAGAAGCACAGATTTCTTTTGCCTAAAGAAGAGATAATCAGCACTTCTCTGGAAGTCATGAACGGAGTTGTAGGTCTACTGCAATTCATTGACGAAAGAGATTGGACTCCACCTTCGCCACAATAATTTTTCAACCCTTTATAATCTTTAGAATATTTAATTATTTGTATATAATTTAGTGTAAGAAATTCTATTGTGTGCTCAATGTTCACTACCTTTTTTTACCTTTTGAGAATAAAGAATTTTATGACTAAGGTCCATACGTTTTGAACACCTGATACATTCAAATCTGATGATTTGTCGCCTTTTTGATGATATTGTCTATGATTTACATTAATACTAAAAATGAAACACAATGTATATCATATATTTACAGATCCCACAATTCCACAGATTAAAACAAAAGAATGTCAACTCATATTATTTTTTTTCGAATTTGCGCCGATTCCCGCGCTGTACCGACCTACTGTCTTGTTTTTATTAACTTTATATATAATAGACCTATATACTCGTAATTATTCTAAGCATAATTCAATGAAACTTTGATTTTTTAAATTAAAACTGTTGCAAGTTAAAAACTAGTACTGCATTTAACTTTATTTTATACAAGAAAAATAAAGCGACTTGCCACATTCAGTTTAATAATGCAATTAGTTAATAATGTTTTAAATTTCTGTTAAGTAAACACGATTATTAACTTATCTTGTATTTTAATATGAATAAAAGTTAATTAAAATATTTTCGTTTATTGTAACAACTTCATTAGCAAAGAAGGTAAATTTATCGCTTCGGTCTCGTGCTCCTACTAAATTCTCCTACTGATAGGTGCACAAAGACATAACGTCATGTTCTCAGTTAAATGATAACGTGAGGTTAGGAATTATAAAGAGCAAAATTAAAAATTTTGATAACTTTATTTACAGATTTGCATTATCTTATAATACAGTCAACAATTTAGTTACGTTACGATTTCAAATTCACATTTATCTACGTTTTATCTAACGTAGAAACACATTCTATACAATAAATTCTAATTGAACGATATCAAATTCAACCAACCACACATTTGCAATGAAATATTTTTTATGAGAAATAAGTATTGAAATAAATAATGTTTTTATTTTTTTCCTATTTTGAATGTCGAAAAGAAACTCTTTAAGAAATTTTCTTATAACTGAATAAATATCCGATGCTTGAAGAATTAGTTTGCCTGAGATTTATTTTATATTCATTTTTAAACACAGATCTTCAATACCCGTATCTCGGACGGTAAACGAACCAAATACTTATTACATTAACACTTAAATTCCTGTATTCTTCATTTAAAAAAAATCCGCAAGACCTTGATAACTAATATGGACGCCATACGTCCACTGGTCGTCTTTCCGGTGTGATCAACGACTTACTTCGGCTCTTCACCGCTTGGTCGGTCCAATCTGGGGACGCTGACCGTTTCTTTCCTGTTGTAGACGCTATTGATATTTCTTCTTCTCTGTCTGGAATTGAGTTGGAATCTTCTTGTGGCGGTGGCGGTCGTAGCCACCAGTCATAACCGCCATATAATTGGGAATACAACCACGCAGGCGGTGTCGGTATTAGAGGTGAATTGAGGAAAAGTTGTGCCGCTAAAGCGCTGTGGAAAAGTGTCGAAGATGCTGGCAGCGGCTGCAGCGGCTTTCTGGTTCTCGGCACCGAGGTGAAAGCTCCAGGTCGCTCGTCGGGGGGCGGACTGCTTGATGCGGTGACAGAGATGTCGTCGTCTTGAGGTGAGCTCGGACGTGAATTTATTGGACTTGTTGTGCTGTGCGCGTGCATAGTCGTTGGGTTTTCTGACGTTACATCTGGATAATCCAAAACAATATCGATATTAATATAAAATAACATCAAATCAATTAAGCTATGAACATCATTTTTTTATTATCTCAAAATAATAATTGGGAAACAGTATTTTTGACAATCTGTCCTTTTGCTCACAAATTTAAGTAATTAGGTACGTGACTGAGTAATATCTTAAAGCCTATGTGGTTAAATTTATAATCCATTTTTTACCTGATTCAGGAGGAGGAGGCGGTATGTGGGACGGCGCGTGCGGTGGTGGTAGGACGTGCGGAGTGAAATGAGCGTGCGATGGTAATATTGGCGGTGGGTAGTGCCTCGCAAGTGCTCCCCATTCACTTCCAGGTAAACCGGCTAACTGGTGTGCTATGCCTGAAAAAGAAACACTCTTTAACAATAGGTTTTAATTGTTTTAAAAAAATGAACAAATACTTTGCATCACTTTTCAGGATAAGAGACTGATGTGCTTTTACAACTCAATCAACATAACAATAGGACGCTTAAACGCTCCACTAACGCTAATGCGATACTTAACGCACTCATCAGAATATTTAAATAAATGAGTAAGACTCGAGCACAGTATAAGTAAATCAGTAGTGAATCAATTAACAAATAAATAAACGGGAGGAATGACATTGACAAGGTGAAATTAGGTTTTTTCTCATAATTTTATATTAAAGTCGACAGACAGGCTAAGTCCACTTGATGGTAGGTGGCTATCGTCGCCCTGTAACACAAGCAACGCCATAGGCGCTGCAAGTGCGCTGCCGGTACCATACAAGTATTAAGGATAAGGGATAAGGAAGGGATGGGGTATTAGGCTCTGGCATCCTTTACTCACTCACCGAAACACATCAAGGAACCTTCTGTAAGGGGGTGTTAGATACATCTGTCTGTTTGCACGGTGTATAAATACTTTTTCAAGGGATTATTCCTATTAGTTCCGTTGAAGTAGTTCCGTTCCGTGAACTAGGGAGATTTTTTTTCCCAGTAGTTCCGTCAAAGGGGCTTATGTGTAATTTGATTCCCATTAGCTCCGTGAGTACCTAGTTAGGCGTGCAAGAATAAAAAACAACTTACTTTCGCATTTATATAATACTAGCAATATAATTTTTCTAATATATTATATTAACGGGACTAATGGGAATAAAAAATATAACTATTTAATTAATAGTTGCCCCGCGGAACCAGTGGGAAAAATTCTCACTAGTTCCGCCACGGAACTACTTCAACGGAACTACTGGGACCTTTTCAAATTAACATTGTGATTATTTATGATTATTTCTATTTTACCATTTATTCCAAAAATATTGGGTGTACCATCAAATTATCCTAATACACTCCTTAGCTATTTAAATTTGTGATAAAAAAAATACCTAATAAAACACTTTGTATGGCGAGCATACGGTTCCTAATTTATATTGTGGTATAAATGTGCCGATTCCCGCCCTTCCCCCACAAAGCTTGTTACAATTCGCGCCTTATCTTCGTCGCGGCACTCCTCAATCGTCGCATACAAACGGCTTTGACATCAACTTCTAAATCCTTTATACAAACCTACGTATATTATATGTACTTACAAGAAGATTTATATTGGATGTACAAACTATAAATTACTGCTGAAACCAAAATATTAACAAAAATTCGGCTTTTAAAGACTGTTACGGTTTACTTGATGGTAGGTGACTACCGTCGCTTATAACACAAGCACCACTATAGGTGCTGCAAGTGTGCTGCCGACCATAGAAGGATAAGGGATAAGGAAGGGATGGGGTAATGCGCTCTGATATCCCTTACTCACTCACCGAAACACAACAGCAAAAATACTGTTATTTTATGGTGGTCTTCTGTCAGTTATCTGAGACGTTAGGCAAGCACGCCTACCACTCATCGTCAAAGCCTATGTTATCAATTTCAAAAGTATTGGCGTTGTTAATCAATTACCTATTTATTTTATAAACAAATTGAAAAGTTATCTTAACAGAATCGTTTATAATAAATAGGAAATGTGTTTCGGCGTCATAATTTCCAGTTGACATTTTTAAACGCATAAATTAACAAAGTTTGCCGGTGCCGCGACCCCGTATATTCGGCTTAACCCTTTAGCACCCACCTTTGGTAATTCCCACCCTAGCCAACCCAACCCTTTCAGCAATAGAATAAATTACAGGCCGTTTTATGTCGCAGATACCGTCTCTACGAAAATGTAAAACACATTATTTTGAATCCGGCCGCTTAGCCTTTATAGGTGTAGTGCTTTATGTGCTCGCTGCAATTAGATACAAGCCGCTTTTTAGGATTAAGTTGTTTAATCTTGCCCCGAAGCGACTAACTGCTTTTACGATAAGCATTAGAGATATTGAATAAATTCACTTGTTAAAAAATAAGTTAGACAAACAAGTACAAATTTTGGTCAACAACATCAGGATTTTATCTTCACATGGATACATGTACCTAATTGAAAAACAAACTTTGATAAAATAGACTGGATTCAAGGAGTTCTATACCTTTACCATGAGTTTATAATGACCGCACTCGCTAGCGAGAGCGTTTGTCACTTTTCAATTGACCCATACACCACCCACAGGAGTTAGGTGATCCACACACTACGTTATGATACAGCATCAGGTCAAGGTCGCCATGGAAATACCACCGAAGTAACAGTATATTTACCAAATTTCACATTAATCAAACATGCTTGTGGAAGTTAGTGAAACTCCCTTCGTCAACTAAGAAATGGGCTGATGGTTTTCAAACGCCTGAACAGATCTTCATAAATCATAGCTAAGAACGATCCCAATCACGTCAGCTTTCAAACAAAAAAAAAGGGATCGAAAAGGGTCCATCCGTTCGGGAGCTACGATTCCACAGACACACGACAAACTTATAACACCGTGTTTATGCGTCGGCCGTCGAGGGCTGACCGCTTTACAACATTAATATTTAAAAATTATATTAGTCTTTGAAAAACTTGAACTGTGATTTTATGCTATCAAAAAAAATTTATGCCCGCTTAATAAAAAAATATAAATTTAAAAATAGGTGACGGACATCTAGTGAGTTCTTATTTTACTTCTGATTCCAAGTTCTGATTTTGTTTCTGCCTTTCTTCTTATTTTAAAACTGTCAAAACTTCAATGTTACCCAGCTGGATTATTCTGTCAATCTTTGTTAAAGATGTTATTCTACCTAACTGAATCGACGAAAGTTGAAGTTTCGTTCGAATATAATATTTATTTTCTGAATGTACTATGGGTAATAAAAAAAGTACTTGCCATGGTACTACGTAGTAAAGTAATGGGACCACTTGCTTTAGTTCCATCAATGGATCTATGTAATGGTATCACGGTTAACAAAGGACAATGTAATGTAAGGAGGATGTAATGGTCTGACGTTAAACGACTTTTAATTCAAGAGTGGAATACTAGATTCCAGTCTACAAACATTATTCAAAGGCGACCTTTCTTCGACTAAGACCATCCGTAGCTCAGACAATATCCGCTCTAGTTCCCGGACATGAAGCAAAAAATAACATCAGAATTCAAGATTACTCCACCCAGCCCGCTTTGTTCCGACCCACTGCGGAATAGAAATTGAATGGAATGAAAAATACTCTATTAGGAACTGAAATAGGAAACAGTGCAGCTCTCTTGCACCCGACTGTCTTAAACTGGTAGGTACGAGGATTGCTTAGTTAAAGTTTTTCTTTCTTTCTTGCAGTGTCCTTAGTTTTCAGCTTATAATTCTCTGATATGCAGAAAAAAAAATTTAGTAGGAAAAAACGTAACTACGGAATGTAGGAATTTTTATGGAGTATACAGCCTACTTTATTGTTATACTTGAAAACGACAAAGTTGATCTTTTATTGTTTAGCTTAAGCTTGTTTAGCTTACGTAACTATAAAAATATTATATTACTTGTATCTAGAAAAAAATCCAAATAAAATCAGTCTGAATTGTTCACATTTCTAAAGGTTTTTTTAACAACAGCCTGATACATTCTTGACATGAAAAATGGTGAGGCTCTGTTTAAATTTCCCCGTTCAAAGATGCAAAAGAAAGGGTAGCTCCAGACGATTTGCATTCGTTAAGAATGTGGAATTCTTTGTGTTTGTATGTACAATGCGTAATCGTTGTGTACTAAGACCGAACAATTCTAATATTGTATTATATTACTTCTTGAGCCATAACAAATATTAGTTAGTTAAGGACAAAGAAGATATATTTATGACTAGCTGGTGCCCGCGACTTCGTCCGTGTTAAAAAGGAAATATATGGCTAATATCATATATTTTCTTTTTGACGCCTGACTTTTTTTAAATTAGAGATGGGTTTGCTCTTGGCCAACAACCAGCCGTGTAGCAAGGATGAGGCCTATGATGGAGCGAGCTCACCCAGAAGATGCCTAGTTCCAAACCTTGGCAGTGCGCATTAAAGCATTAAGATGTTTTAAAGCGCTTCAATGTCGCTGTGACAGCGGTGGCGCCACCACGTAACAAGTTGACAGTGGCGCAATATTTTATATTTTTAGACGATCCCTCGGGAACCTAACCTTTTCAAGGATAAAAGTTTCCTATATTTAAATCCAGGTAATAAACTATGTGTGCCAAATTTTATCCAAATCCGTTCAATAATTCATTTTACATAATCTTAACGACTTAAATCTTTCTAAATCTTAAAAATAAAGTATTGAAAATATAAAAGTATCAATTTAATCGAGTCGGCGTATAATAGTTTGGTTCGGCCGCATCCAAAGACGTGCCCATCCGCTACATTTGCCCCGGACGAAGGGGTTTTTTTTCTTCGTAGACTTTGAAAAATCGCGCCGCGCCGCCTCCCGCGAGAGGGTTGAGCCCGAAACATTTTAATGCCATTTACTAGATTGCGTCTTGCATTTTTCCAGACGTCGCTACAGCGTTAATCCGCGAAGACGAGCGGGATTACCGGGATAAAAGTATTTACGTTTTTAGTGTGATTCCAATGTCCCCGGGATTAGGTCGGAATTTTTTAACGACTCTCGAGACCCCTCCGTGGTGATTAGAAGAAGGGTTGGAGAAAGCACTTTTGTATAATTATTTTACATTACTTCGAACATCGCTTTACGAGTGGCACTTGAGTGATTTTCCTTTCTTCTATTGTTATGATGCACTGAATATTACATGACTTTGACACTGTTCAACGACATTTTGTGACGTCACCAACAATTTAATATCCTACTAATAACCTTTTGAGGATGGATGTGTGTTGATGTGTTCACACAAAAAATACTAAACTGATTTTAATTACACTTTACAGTAATAATTATAATATAGTTTACTAGCCGTTGCACGCGACTTCGTCCGCGTAACTTTATAAAATATAGCCTATGTTACTCGCTGATAATATAGCTTTCTATACCTAGGTGAAAGAATTTTAAAAATCGACCCAGTAGTTTTTGAGTTTATTCATTACAAACATACAAAAATACAAATCTTCTCTCTTTATAACATTATTATACTATAGATAAATCAAAATAACATATAAGCTTATAACAAGCCCATTAGATGAGTAGTTAGGGTGCTTGCCTTACCGTTCTGTCTCAGCGGTTCGATTCCCGGCAGGGTCAACTTTGGAATAGTAGCAGTTTACATTGCAGTAATTTGAGCAGCCCGTTTGGAGGCAGTAACCACCAGCTTAGAGAAGACCACCGTGAAATAAAATTATGTGTGCTGTGCATTTGTATTTTGGTGAGTGAGGGGTGCCAAAGCTCATTTTCCTATCCCTTCCTAATCTCTATCCTTAATCCTACTATGGTCGGAACCTTGCAGCACCTGTGGCATGCTTGTGTTTGGTGACGGTAGCCACCTACCATCAAGTGAACCTTCAGCCTGTCTGCTGACCTTAACATAAAAAAATAACTTAGGCACCTGATTATGAAATTCTAAGCAAATAAATTTCGCTGCTAATATTTCGGTATTCGACAGATTAGTTTTTGGACACATTCGTAATTCGTCAGATTCTTGATTAGATTCTTAATTTGCCAGAAACATTCTCCTACACACAAACAAACCAAACTTTGCCTCTTTATAATATTAGCATAGATAACTAGTATGAAGCGTTGACTAACAGTAGCTATTTCAAGTTTAACTGAACTTGTCTAAAATCGGCGTAGTAAAACACTGCAAATATTTGTCACCATTACACTGAGCAAGCAACGTGTGATATTGTTTCCCTGTGAAACTTACAAGTTAAATTAATTTTCACAACTCACGCTTCACGTGTGACACTTACTAACACTCATTTCTATGTTTTGTTATGCGACAGCTGTTAATGAAGGGATGAGTGGGCGTCAGACAGTTCAAAGTACGCTATAGCCTCAGATAAAATAAGTACTAAAGATAGAGCCGTATGGGCGGCAGAGTGAAGCCGGTAAAACTACGCCTTCGCCGTTTACATACACGGTTACACGCACAAAAATGCAATCAAAATATGCCTCGCCTTATTATTTACTAGAGAAAATTGCGAATTGCGAATAGAAATGGTATAAAAACCAGTCTTCAAAAAACAAAAAGCAGGATGGAATCACATTTCACACTTGAGTAAGTAAACTTGGAAACAAATATTTTCAATAAAAATAAACAAAAATTGAGGTTATAGCTTGAAATATAAAATCGCAATATATTAAACTGCCTAATGCACATATGTTTATAAAACCGGCTTCACTATGTTGTCGGCAAAATTCTATCTGTATTTCTTATTTGGTCTGAGGTTATTGCGCGGCGAAGTTTCCTGATGGGAAAGTTCAGTTCGAGATTAGTGGTGCAACTTATCATCTAAGGCTGCGTGTAAGTAGTGCTAAGGGTTGTGACGTCACAAACGCAAGTTAGCAAGACAGATGCCCTCCGTACATCATAAGGTTAATAAGAGGGCTCGGCAACTAACGACGCCGCTTTGTCAACGCGCCTTAACCCGCCCGGCGGCGCCATCTTGAGCGCCATGTTGGATTTCAATCTGCTTAGCGCTTAATGAATTTGCGTCTATTGATTTTGTTTAACCCCTTTTTGTTTTGCTTAATTAACCTTTCGGTGTATTAAAGTAGCGCTGACAAAAGGGAACAACTAACTGTCTTTAGTTGATTTCTTTAAAATCCGTTTAATGCAAATTTAAAACTGCGGCTAAAAAAATTTTGTAGAAAAATGCTATTACTCGTTTAATGACTACTTGACTGACGAGGCTGCTTGGGATTTATGGCTCAAAGTTTGTTCATGGTAAATTTTTAATGCTGCTATAACTAAAGGATAATTGAAAAAAAAAACACCAATGAAGGTTTCTTCCGGATTCTTCTTAATGGAATCCGAATGGAACTTTCCTTGGGATTTTAGAACTACAATTTTTTAATATGTCATTTTTATATATCTCTTAAGGTTTAGCCTATTTAAACCATATAAAATTATTTTCCGGTGAATTGGTTGCAAAATGTTGTTCTTTTATTTATACTTACATAAAAACCTATTTAGGTTTTATTGTCAAGATATATATAAACCTTCCATGAAAAATTATCGCACTGATAATGAAAATCCATTGCTTGGTATAGGAGGAGTTTTAGCAGATATACAGAGAGACAAACATTCAGATGAGGAAAGCGGCTTTTTGTTTTATAATATGTGGATATGTTTTTGTATACCTACGCTTTTAGTAACTCAGTAGGTATATTGCTATGAAGCAGGAAAATAATAAACGCGTTCACACCTCACACACATTGCGGAGTTATGAAAATTGCCCGTCGCATTTAGAGTTAATCGCATTCAACGTCATCATCATACGAATTCATTTGAAAGCGTTTAAGGTGGCTGTAAAAGCGCGAATCACGCCATACAAAAGGCTGTATGAGGTGGGTGGTACATTTAAAATTTACAAATGCGTAATTATGCACCCGCATTGTCGCGCGGTGGGCGGCGGCGGAAGGGTTATGTTGGCCCCTACCGTCTTCCCCTTTGCCCCCACAATCCCCGGCTTCCGGGGCCTAATGCTATATTTAATTTTCTCTAAGGCTCCCTCATTAATAATGCGAAGGCTACGACTTTAAGTGGCGCTCACACGGCGACGTGAGTGCACGGATGTGTAAACCGATGGAGAAGAAATTGCATCTCAAGTTCCAAGTTTCCTTGTTTGGTATTGTTAAGAAAATAAATTATAGAAAAAATAAGGCAGTGGAAATTATTTGTGATGGATTTAAATAGAAATTAAACGGTTTTTTAGTATTTTTTTATGAGCACTTAAATCCAAAATGTTTTTAACATGCTACTATTTTTTTTTTACATTACTTACATAAGACAAACAACAATCTCGTGATATTTTACGTTACAATCAACAATTTCAATTAATTATTTAATCTTATTGACACTTCGTTATTTGATTAACTTTTCATATTTTTGTATATGAAATTCAGATTTCTACCAAGTAAAAGATTTTTCCGAGGTACACATGAATGTATCTGAAATTCTTGCAAAGATATATTATTTCGATGTTCTTAGGTATGAGTAACTAATGATGTATTAAGTCAAAGAAATCGTGTCGCAATAAGTTTAACAGTTTGTTAAATTAAACAGAATTATTATTATATTATTTAATAAAATAAGGCATCGAAGCTTAATATTATATAACTTAGTTTTAGATTGTATTAATTAATAATAATGTAGGTATAATAATACCTACATTTGTTTTGTTTTATTATGAAAATTAAAACTCAGTTTGTAAATGTCATTCGTTTGTAAATGTAAATTCTTGTAGTTATAGATTTTATTCATGTAAATTGTAGCAATGTACCCACCGATTCATAAAGGGACTCAATTTTGTTAATCTATTACTTTGTAGACTTTGTAGATAAAGTATTATCTACAACCTACTGTAACCTACTGTATTAACCTACCGTATATGACCTGTCTATGAAATGTAAACAGACACACCCATTTTCTATTTTTAATGTCCCGTGACATCATAACATAACATGCCGTATCCACGGCATTCGTCTACGATCCCGACAATAAGTTCGCGAAGTTGGCGAACGTGAGTGTGGATAATTTATCATGATTTCACAAGGGTTATTGGTGTTCGCAGTTAAGAGGGCAGCGGAGACGTTCGCGTCAAAACAGACGAAACTCGTCCAAATTCATATAATTATTGAAATGCACGAATTGTTTCAAACAACTGGATGTAAATCATTTGAGTTACCGAACACGACAGACGCGTATTAAGTAGTACTAAGTAGTTGGTGCCCGCAATTTCGTAAAAAAAATCTAAATTGTGACAGAGGTCATTGCATTTTAACCTAGATACCGTATCGGAGAAACATTTTTATGCTATTTTATTATGTTAAGGTCGACAGACAGGTTGACGGTCCACTTAATGGTAGGTGGCACTTAAGCAACGCTTACGATAAGGGATTTGGGATAGGAAGAAAATATGCTCTGGCATTCCATATTTAGTCACCGAAACAACAGCACACATAAGTACTGTTATTTCACAGTGGTCTTCTGTAAGGGGTTGGTTACTGCCGCCAGACGGGCTCTGCCAAATGACTGCATAATGCATTGTGCGTTACCACTACTTAATATTCTCGAAAAATAATTCAGATATGCTTCCGGATTTCAAGCCATTCTGAATTCCATTTCTGCAGTGGAACATTCACAAACTAAGCTACCAATGCTTTAGATAAATAATAAACAATCTTTCCTAACATCTTTGTATAATTGATTTATTTTTTAACAAAAATCTATGCGGTTGTCACGTGACAACGCGTCGTCACTTCACGTGACGACCGCGTTACTTTTTGCTTTTTAACGATAAAACAATTTCATCTTTGACTTCTACAAGTGTTAGTAATGAAACTAAAACTGAATGCGAGTCCGGCTTAAAAGCTAAACTAAATTAGCATGCATTAATTCAGTGAAGTATCTTGGCGTAGTGTGTCTCCTACTCGTGGCACAAGAGAGCGCGAGGTGTGTAATTGAGTTACAGCCCTTTGACACCCGCCTTAACGAGGTTTGCTCCCGGCACTTGCGTACAGACGTTCACGGCTCACTACACGCCGATACAACAGCTTCGCTGGCTCGATAACACCTACTATCAATAGACCAACAACACCTCGTGCCTCTATATTGCCATGTTGCTGTACACATTCCTCAATTAGTGCGTACAGCGAACAGTCGTGGCTGGAAATGGCAGTGAGGATTTCTGATTTATAACAGTGCGTCCGGTCATTGTATAGCAATATTCTAGGAACATAAAATACAACTATTTTAATACACAAATAGGGCTCAAAATCTGTCGATCCGACACCGCAACTTGTCAGATTAGACTTTCCATAAACACGACCGCTCCGTCAAGACTGTACGACTGTAGAGAGATTTGCAGTAATTTTTTTGGAATTCATTATTATTTTTTTTAAGTTACGGAAATGTGAAGCCATTTTGTTTCGTATCGTAAACGATAGACAATATTGTTGCCCTCGGAATAAGCCTATTCTTATCTCAGTAAGACTAAAACTTTATTTTTTGTTAAAATACCGTACCTACATACATTACATTGATATAATTTAGTAAAAACACAGTATAAAGCAGTTATTTTGTCATTAAAAACAGAGCTTTTAATATGCAAAGAAGTAAAGGTATTAATCTCCTTCCACAGAGTTCCAAATATCTTCATACGAATGGGCAGTCTTACTCCTCGGTAGTTTTATCAATAAACATGTAAATCAATTGTGTAATATAACAGTGAAGAAGTAACAGACGACAAGCAGTTACGATGTTACCACTAATGGAAGTAATTTAATATATAATTAAAAAGTTCACAGAATGCAGAAATGTCAAAGGAACGCAGCGCCTAGCGACGTCACCGGTTGCGATGGTTACAGACTCCGAGGCGTGATCTTCGAGGGTGAGGCGGCGACCCTTCAGATTCCCGCGGAGACTTTATTAAAGAAATGTTCAGGTGTCGAGACCTTCAAGTACTCATTATGAACATATCCATACACCTATCTACATTTTAAATCTGCTAATACGATTGAAAACTGTAAGTCTTATTTTATTACATTTGTGAACATAGAAAGTCCTGCCAATGCACAATGTTCTTTGCTTAGTGGCCTACAGCTCATACTTTCTTATATTGGTGAGAAGATCTATGGCCCAGTAGTGGTATGAAAATCTATACTAATATTAGCTTCGGCCGGGATGCAATTTTTATAATAAATATTTACTTAATCCAGCCGATAAATTACCTTACACCGCTATCTGTGAGAATCTGATGGAACTCACGGTTGTTTTAAAACTTATTTTAAAAGTTATCTGTGAGTTCCATAAAATTCTCACAGATGACAGTGTAAGGTAATTTATAACTCTTTCTCATATAATAAACAACTAATTTGCAATAAAAAAAAATACTATAAATTGAGATAAAAACATAAAAAATAAAAACATAAATCTATAAATAGATTATAATGAGACAAGATTTTTATTTGTGTTTGAAATGAATCAACTCAAAAACCACTGGACTGATTTTAAAAATTCTTTCACCTATAGAAAGCTATATTATCTGCGACATAACATATTATATAGTTACGCGGACGAAATTGCGTGCAACAGCTACTATCTAATATAAGTAAATGCTGACACAGATACAAATATAGACAATTATCTCACTTTTTTGTTAAATTCAAAAACGTGGTTCTATCATTGTTAGGTAATATTGGTCAGTAGTTATACATTAAAGTATTTCACTACCTACTAGGAATTCAAAAAAAAACTATAAAAATTCAAACGATTCCATAAGAATATTGTTATACTGTTTGCTTTGTATAATAGAAATATTATTAAGAACAAAAATTTATATAGTAGGTAGTTGGTATAGGTATAATCACTGTTTTAACATAGCCTAACAACATAGATATCGGAATTTGGAAATTATTAGGAAAACATTCGATTTCTCTTTTCAAAAAATATGAAACGCATCGCTCTTCATATGTTCGAAGTGTGTGGTACGAGTATAAACTAATCTGTGAACTGAACGCTCCACAGTTATGTGGTGTATCCGCTTTGTTAATAGCCCAAACGCAACAAGATCTGTTTGTACCGCAGTTGCGGCGGCCGCGGTATGACGGTATGAGCGACTCACCACACCACTGGATATACAGACAAGTGCCCGTTGTAAAACCGCTTCACACACGCAAACTTCACTTCGTATAAGTGTAACATTAAAACTCTTCAACATTTATATTAGTTTCATACTGCGTACCCATACTGCGTGGCCCATTTTTTACAATTTCTCGTATTGTGTCTACCTATATTGTGATCTATATGTAACAAAAAGGTTAAATATACCACTTTGGGTATACAATGTTAAAAACTACAAACTTCTTGCCATTTACAGGTGTCAAAAGGGGGCTCCAAATTGATAATTAATTGTTTCGCAAAAGTTTTCGACCAAATTAAATCCCCTTTTGAAGCGTTGGACGCGGGAGTGACAACGGTCTGGGGGCTGACAATTTAATATCTGCAAGATAGAAATGTCGGCCTTACTCCGAGTACCTTCGGTGTGGAGGGACTTCTTAGTAAACTGATTGTAAGTATCGCGTTACGTAACGACCGGCTGATTCACAGAGTCGCAAAAAAGGGTAATTTAAGACCTTATTTTTTTTTTTGCTTTCTAACAAGCAATCAAAACTGTTCTTTCACAAGAATTATTGTGAAAGTTTATTTTATATAAAATGCGTCAATTACTAACTTTGTGTATACTGTATGTGTATTCAATGTTTATAAATAGCTATATAAATTAATGAAAACGTAGGAAAAATGTGCAAAAAAATGTAATATAAAAAGCCGACTGCGAAACGATACTTGGCATATCCAGACTAGAGCAATAATAATAATATACTCTACCTAGTTACTAGCTGGTCACTAGTCTAACTTAAAACCTTTTATATCTTGCACGGATTTGTAACAGAAAAAGAGTTTTATTATTAAGGAATCTATTTATTTGACTGTAAGTTTTTCCCATTATAAAATTAAATAAATTTTAATATTATTATAAATGACGGCGTTATGTTTATCTATTCAGACATACGAGTATAATAAAATTCGCCATGTCAGTGAACGCCCAAATACAGTGTTTTAAACAGTGAAAAAAAAAAAAATACCTGATAGCTTGAAAGGTAGTGAACCCATGATGGGATCCGGTGCAAATCTTGGTCCGAAGTGGAACGGATGGAAGCCGTGATGTCTCGTCTTCGACCTCGGCTCTCTTGGTCCGTCCACCGTCACCTTGATAGCCTTTTGATAGGTAGCTATTTGTGGTGGTGTCGTAGCCAGCATTATAGTTAGCGAGAATGATTTACCTGGTAAAAAAAATGTAACTTTAAAGACATATAGACATCTAAGTAACTCCTCACTCACTAAAGAATAAAAAGTTTATGGCTTTATCGTAGAACGCGTTAGAAATTATAGTCATCTTTCGTTTTTGAAATTTGTGTTACGTTATTTACTTGATATAAATATCGTTATATTTCAATACAAAGGCATATTTGCATATTTATAATTTTAATAGTTCAATTGGACAAATAATACTCGACTGTAAACACAACTGACAATGATTCGAGTACCAAACAGACTTATATCGCTTCTTCATTTCATTTACATAAGAAAAAGGCCATTAGCCTTGGGTGGCCGGTGGATCCAGGCTGCTTCTGATCGGTTCTTTAGGAAAATTATGGTGGAAGCCTATGTCCAGCAGTACCTAAGCAATGGACGTCCTACAGCTGAGAATTATGTTAAACTAGCTGTTGTACGCGGTTTCGCCCGCATAACTTTATAAAATATAGCCTATGTTACTCGCTGATAATATAGCTTCCCAACAGTGAAATAATTTTTCAAATTGGTCCAGTAGTTTCGGAGCCTATTCAATACAAACAAACAAATCTTTCCTCTTTATAATATTTTTAGTATAGATGAATGAAATTTAAAAAATGTTATTAATAGAAAATTGTAAGCGCTCCTGCCTTTATCTCTAAACTCTTGAAGCAAAAGTCACCGAAGCACGTGTCTAAACCATCTAGCAAACGACAAAAATCGGAGAACGCGAGAATTCTTGGGGAAATCGTGAAGGATTGCGAATTCCTAACAGTAACAGCTGATTTACACAAGTTCACTGAATGTTGCGAAAGGAGGCTACATAAGTACACATATCTTTCGGAAAGAGAATATATTACATTTTCTTTGTGGTTTTTTTGGATTATAAAAAAGAGTGTCAACAGAAAAATATTTATTTATGGAAAAGAGTAAATGAGTATACATACCTACGGCCGCTCAATAAACTATTATTTTATATATTTAATAGTCTTACTAACTGTATGTATTAGTATTAATAATTATAATTTTACTATTGGAGAACTAAGAATAAAGAAAACTTACAATAGAATAACTGAAAATAATTCGTTTAAAAGTATGATTTCTTCGCTTTTCACCTCACCATAGAGATAGTTTACTTTAATCCTAACTTTTAACTAAGAAATATTATAAAAGCGATCATGAAATTTTGCACACACGTTTTCAGATATATGCCTATAAAAAGGGCATAAGGTACCTTTCATCGAGAAAACAATTACTCTTTCCAAGGAATCATTTAAAAATATATTTTAAAAAATCAACGCCAAAAAAATAAGTATATGAACAATAAATATTTAATTTGTCATCTAAGATAAAGATTCCCGGGCTAAGTCCCGAGTGAAATCTTATAAATAATACAAAAATACTAAATTTAATCTAGATAGTTCTCAAAATGTAATCTTCAAAAAAAAATTGTGTTATTAACTTTCTTGATGTTCACGTCTATCATAAAGTCGAATAGTATAAAAATCGAAAAGTCATTCTAAACACCGCTTTAGCTTTATAAACAAAACAATTAAAGCTAAAACAATCTGTATTATTTCAAGTACCTATTTTAGTACGAAATGACGAGTGTGGCCTGCGTTCGACCACAGACTGGCCTATTACCTACTCCACAACTGTTTAGACTGTTCTAATAAAACACTGACAATTGATTTTTTACACTGTCCCCGCGTACATTGATGGAAATGTATTAGTGTGTATTTGAAATTTGTACCGAACGCGTGACATGTATTCTGAACACAATGATAGTTTCATACTACGTAAGCAATAGGAACGGATAATGATCGCTGCATTGTAACACATTCGCCACATCAGCCACAAACACGGAGTACGAAGCGTTTGAACAATCATTGGAATATCAATACACATGCCGAATGGTAATTTCTGTGAAGTTCACGGTTAACACTTTGAGTCCAATGGTTAAACGCAATCGGTGTTGATATCGTGCCGCTTTGTGGTCTTAGCTACCTCACACTCATAGTAGAAATTGTTAAGTAAACTTACATGTCACTTATACTTATTTATGTTTTTAATGCATACTAAGTTAGCCTATAAGTGGAGTATACAATATTATAAAAGAATGTTTAAAATGTGAATATGTATAAGGATAGTTGTACCTAATAAATAAATAAATAATTAAATGTATACCTAATGATCGCCATTATTTTAATTAGTTATTTTGTATATTGCAACAATAAAAATTTATGTGTTTATATAATGGCTAATTTAATTAGTAGGAACCTAATACTGTATAAAGTCATAAATGGCTAACTTTGTTATTGTTATTAAATATTAATTTTCTGGAAATTTCTCCTCAGCGGAATAATATTTATAAATGTAATTCAAATAAATTTATAATTATTTTAATAGCTTGGAGTCGTCAATGGCGTTGGCCATCTGCGATTAGTATAATGTCTCGATGTTTGGAAAGAAAATGTTGATTGATTTAGGTACATAATATGCTATGTTGTGTTCAAAGTACAATATTCAATACAATACAATACAAGATTCTTTATTTTTTAACGTGTAAATATTTCCAATCGCCGTACCCGCTAAGGAGCTATTGGGAATTCGAATCAAAAAACACTGTTTGGTTAATTTATTTTTTTTTCAAATATAGAGGTTTTATTGTTACGAAAAAAAATTGTTGTCTAAACTTTGATATTTTCAAGCATATACCTTGATACCTAGATACCTAGATATTTTATACCTATTTCAAGCTTTTTGATCTAGCCATAAACGAGGAGAAGGCTTATGACGGCACTAAGCGCTTTAATCGATATTTATAAATGTATTTTAAGTAATTGGTTACATCATTAAAGTACATAAGTAAAGGTTTACATCATCAGAGTTTTGGTTATTGAAATTTGCTGAGAAATAGAGTCAGTTAATATGAATTGGCTAGGTCGCGGCCACGCAGAACCCGCAAACAACCCACATCTGCGTGTGTGGGCTGTGTCACTAATCCAAGACAATCTAAACGGTATTCATTTTTTACCTTTTTTTTAAATACTAATAACTTCTTAATTATTATTATTTTTTTCTTGACAAGGGTAGAAAGTTTTTTTTTTAATGATTTATTTCAGGTCAATCATAATTTTAATGCAAAAACAGTTTAATTTGGTATTTTTGTATTTAAAAATAGTATAAATTGAAGTCATTGTTCATTTTTCTAAACAGTAACTAAACTTTTAACTAGGCATTATTACTCATTTGGAGAATTTCTTTTGGGAAGTTATTACACATAAATAATTGTAATAATAATATAGTATATAGTACAAAAAAGTCGCTATTTTGGTGGAAAAAGCCTTCAAAAGGCAATGGTTATGTTGACATTTAACCTACATTAAAATAGCATCGATATTCAGCCGAACTAAGCTAATTACGGTTGAGATTATGATGATTTTAGGTATGTTATGTAATGTTTACTAAGTTCTACTACTGCTACAAGGCGAAACAGAGCACGCCGGTTTAGTAATTAAAATTACATTTTTATTACATTTTAACATTTTATTTATTTCTTGTCAGAAGTAAACGTCTCTATAGATTAGAAAAACTTAAATGATTCATAGCAAATCAGATTTGACTTTTGATACTCATTTACTTAATCTGGTTGAAAGTTAATTTGCTAAAAGACGTTGTTGTAGATTACATAGGCGGACGGACGGTCGCGGAAAACAAAAGACGGCTAACATTCAGCGTCTGGCTTGAAGCCAAAAGCCGCGGCGGTGATCCTCGGGTCTATGAAAACGATATAAACAGCCCGACACCCCGGAGCAGTTTCTTCCCCCTCAACCTGAAATGAGCGGGCTTCCACTTATTTTCATAAAACCCGCATAAAGTCGACGCGAAACTGAGAAGGAGACCAAGAAATTGCCTCCCACCACGCCACCCGGAGTAAAAATACAAGTATAACAAAATAACACTATTTCGTGTTTTTTTTATCAATGTTTCGGGCAATCCTTCTTTCTTTTAGAACTTCTGATTTTACCGAGTACATGTGCTAAAGGACAGACGTCTGACCAAATAAAATATTGTTTATGAACCTGTGCAAAACCAGTAGTCATGGCGACAGGCAGACAGACATCTATCTCACCAAATGAGACCTTGTATATAAACATGTACAAGAGCAGCAGGGAGTCGAAACTACAGACAGAAAACATTCTATCATATGAGATACTTAATGCTTGTAGATTAGAGGCGAAATAACAGGCGAACGTCTTATAAGTTTAGATATTGTTGTCTATAGAATCATGCAATACCCAGTAGGGTTTAAATTACAACATGGACGTCCAACATAAACAATATCTTATTTTCATTATTTTCTTGAGAATCTCAGGTGATCCTAATAATAATTTAGTCAATTATTATTTTATTGCTAGCGACCCGTCCCCCGCTTCGCACGGATGCAATTATTACCACCTTCCTCAGACTTATTTGATACAAAAAGAATTGTAAGTACTTAGCAAAACATTTATTGATTCATTTTTAATTATTAAGATTCAAAATCAAAATTTAGATTTTTTTTTTACGTTTATTGGTGATTATTTTTGTAATGAATTAACTGAAACTTTTTAGTTAGTTAAAAACTCGACAAACCAGACCTATAGCGCTAAACTTTAGACTATAAAATGTATGATGAAAAATCGAAGTGTTCTAATTTTAGTAAATTCTTTTAATCGAAGTCGACAGCAAACTACTTTCTTTAGCAAACAGTGAGAATTTTCTAGGGAACCAAGTATTTAGCGCGTACTTCATAAAACTGAAAAATCTAAGTGGTTTAAACTAAGTGGACTCCTTTCTTTCTTTTTCTTTTTCTTTTAACAAACAGTGAAAATATTCTAGGGAACAATGAAGGTATTTGGCGCGTACTTCATAAATCAAGTTATTCATAAAAAGCCTTTCGCCTGTCCCCCTCGGCGTCGAACATATTGCAGTAAGCTTGCACGTGCGACACACTTCATAAACTGTTGATATTGATCCCCGACGAGAGGGGGCGCCACAGATTGTTCATAAAAAATGTGTACCTTTTATATACAAGTTGCTTACAACGATCTACGTACAACAGTGCTGTATTTATTGTTGATAGAAGGATAGACAATTATATATATGTCGGCGGCCGATCGTATAATCCGGCAATTCGTCATGTACAGATCGTGATATGTCGCCGTTTCATGAAGTTCCTAACTAATATCAGTCTAGATCGTTCCAAGCATATCGTTCGACGATTTGGCTGCCCATTGGTGAGATTGTTATTAGTTTTTGATTAAATGTAATTTTCATGAAACACCGCCATTTCATGATCTGCCTAGGCACATCATGAAGATATATATTGGGTTTGTCACAGTTATTTAAATACAAAAATTTAATCTTAAAAATTTCCAATAGATGACGCAGTGCAACTGCAGGAAACTTAGTAAGCTATGAACGTGAAAAAATTTTAGTTTTAAATATTTGTAACCTTTTCACGTAAACTCTTAAGAGTAAGATACTTCCATTTAGAATAAAATAAAGACTTACAATTAAATTTCAAATTGGATTCATTGATTATATTGAGTTATAACAAGTTTTTAAATAATACCGCAAAATAGCGAGTGAATTCTGTTATTATTTTTATAATTTTATGCATTAGCACACAAAAACTTCCGGGGAAATCAAATCAAGTGGAAATGGAAATTTTCCTGGTACGTCAGATTAAAAATCAACTTTATAACGTCATAAAATAGGCGGAAGCGGCGTTAAGATAAGAGTTCTCCGCTCTCGGAGCTAAATAAAAAATGAGCCACAATCGTAATGGCTGCGAGCTCCTTTGATCTCGGTTTCATGGGCTTACCGGGGATTTTCAGCTCAGAGAGAGGCAATTTGGATATAAAATAGCTAATGCGGACCGATACGCATTAGGGACATTAGCGAATTGACTGTACGGCTACTGTTGAGCTCACATAAACACGGACGGGATAAATACGCGTCGAGATACTAAGCCCGTTTTCAATAACAGAAGGACCCTCGCCGTCAAAACGTTGTTAATACAAGCGAGATGCCGTAAAATCCGAATTTATTGGAGCGTCTTTAGAAGAACAAGGAGAAAGTCAAAAGCTGACACAATTAAAAATCTCCCCTGAGACGCACCTCAAGCGAAGCGGTCAATATTGCCCGACAAGACCCTCAATTTTCGCCACTCTCCCCGGCGCTAATAACAATAATTAGGAATGAGTGGTTCAATAATTAAAAACGGAAAGAGAACACAGACACGGAAGAGAAAATTGCAAAGAAGTCTTCTTTCTGTCTCGCTCATTGGTTTCATTAAAACGATATCCGCCTTTCACTCGCTCCTTAATTTTGCTTATGAATTTTTTGCGCCAACTTTCATCTCTTTACTTAGGTAATGTAATAAAAGTGCATTGGAATGAGGGGTATAATGTATTACAAAATTCTTTACTGACTTACAACTGCGAGTTTCAGGTTAGATTTCACAATTAGTTAAGTTTTTTTACATAGGTATAAAGCAAAACTCAATTCATTCATTCATTCATTTGCATTCCAAACAAATTGAGCCGACAATAATTTAATGGTCAATACATGTTATTATTTTCATAAGAACCTCGTCAGACATAAGTTCATTAGATTTATTTTTGTTTCTTGAACATGTCGAACACACAATCCAATATACAGCATCGCCTTAATTTTAAGGTGTTGCATGACTGTGTGCATTGCCAAGCATGACTTATGGGACAGAATTGTTCTCCGGATGGGAAAGATCAAGTTTATTCAGCGAATAATTGAAAGACTTTCTCATACGAATTCCTATGGTAAAATTCGCAGAAGAATTAAAATCTCAGACCATAACCCACAGTAGTATCAAGCTGATGCTGAGGCTGGCATTAGATAACACAAGTTTTCGAGTGCAAACTAAACCCAGGAATCTGTATTTAAAAGACAGGACAGGAAGCCGGACAGACTACAGCTAGGTGGTCCGAAAACTTGTTAAAAGATGCAGGAAAACAATGTGTTACATATCAACACTTGGTCATCAAGAAGGAATTAAGTCTCCTAAGAACATTAGACTAAATTATAGGAAGGTCACCATATAAGGACAAATTGTGATATTTATAATATTTTTGTATTGCAACTAAAACGAAAACATAAAAAAATTGCTTTTTAAACTTGTTTTGTTTATGAATAGCGCAGACCTTTTGGTGAATGCAAATGTATTTCCTTAATCATACTCGTAACATATCCGACAAGAGATTTCAAAATAAACAAGGCTAATTTAAAATCATTAGTTTTAAGGGTGCAGTGTATCAAAGAGGGTTCTCTCCAGTTAATAACGAAGGTGAGGCTGTGGATCTTTTTCACCGCGGCTCTCACAAATAATTTTCAACGGAGGGAGAGGGTAAAGCAAGAAAAAAATCCTTGAATTTTATAAATTCGGTTTGTTCACAGAGAGGCCTTTTGTGCTAATTTCCGAGGCCTTTCCGTAGCATCATTTAATATATAAATTAGCTTCGCATATAAGTGTGCATTAAATATTGCTTTAACATATAAAATACATTAAGATTTTATTTGTAAGGCCCCTTTTACAAAAAATCTTATTGAGCAAGACTCTACATATTTTTTGCGATAAACGATAAGTGATCTTTTACGGTTTAAGCACATTATACGGCAATAAACTGATGTCTGCTATAATATATAAGTACTAGCTGTTGCACGCGACTTCGCCCGCGTAACTATAAAATATAGCCTATGTTACTCGCTGATAATGTAGCTTTCTTTAGGTGAAAGAATTTTCAAAATCGGTCCAGTAGTTTTCTCTTGGGCTAGTCATAAATAAAAGTGAACACTGTATTATTCTGATAGTTAGAAATACTTAAAATGCAAATCCTAAACTGTGTTGCGTTTTTAAAGGTTTCAATTTGAAGCAATTAAAGAGACTACGCATGGGGCGAGTGGGGACAAACGAGCCGAGGGTGTACTTTTTATCGTCGGATGCCTCTAAGGTGGGGTCAATCAATCGATTAGCAGATGTCACTCCTTGACTACTGATGCGGTAAATTGGCTTCTTATTACTACCTCGGGTACATTGTACGTGTACTTTTGAACAAAAATACCTTTCGAGAGAATCGAATATGTATTAAATAAAAAGCAATTTTATTTTACTCAAAAGAGACGATAGTAGACGTAGATACGGCATAATGGAGGTAATTAATAATTCTTAAAATCAAAAGTGAAAGCTGCTCATTCCCAAGAGTTTGCTGACGTGGCAAACCGTGGCAAAAAAACAGTTAGGGGGCCCCTCATTAAATTTTTCGCTTATTAAAAATTCCCCGCGCCCCCGTCCACGCCGCCGCGCGTCCCTCCACATCAGATAGACAACTTTTTATCCAACAACGAAACAAAAGTTATGTTCCGCGGGGCACCGATCTCCCCTTTGTCTTTTAGCTCGATAATTTGAGTGAGATTTTCTCGCAATTTAAGATAAACAAAGAGAGCGCTTACCCTTAATTGGAAAGCAGAGCGTTATTCAGGAAGGAACGTGACAAATAGACACCTCTTAACTTCTTTTCCACTTTCCCGCCGCTCGAGGCTATATTGGTTTTTTTCATGTAAGCACTGTCCAAAAGCTTTTGTTTGTTTCGGGAAAATGTTAATGGTAGTCTTGTGCACCTTTCGAATTAGAAATTCACGGTTCTCTCTCTTGACATGTGTCAATTACAATTAATTCCTTTTACACTTCTTTCCTTTTCTTCGCTTGTGCAAGAATTTTTTATGAATTTTTCCAGCTAGTGTAATAGAAACTCCAGCTAGTGTAATAGAAACATGTAACAAAGTGTTAAGATATATAAATTTCGTTTAATTGCAAAATAAGTAAATTTGTTCTATTTTGTGTTGAGTTCGCTTACTGGAAAGACACTGAACAGTGACATGGTTGCTAGCGGCGTGCCCTCATCAGGCGAACGCACGGCTCCATAAGTTTATATTTTCTTACAAGTTGTAGGTACATTTCTCCCGCTCCTCCCCTACTCCCGCTTCGTTAACCCCCTACACTATTTGAATATGAGATGCTAGGCAAGAGGCAAGTTTACAGTTTGCCGTTTCTACTCGGATATTTGCGACCCTAAACTCTAAAGTTTGCGTGTCCTTTGTTGTTTAGATCAACTGTTACATCATAATATTAAAACTTTATTTGTGCAAGAAATAAAAAACTCGTAATAAATAATTCACGAATTATAAATCCTTTATATTTTATTCCATATAAGCGACTTATTATTCTTATTTAAAATAAATCTCATAGACAAACCGGTGTGAAAAAGCTTGTATTATAAACTCTTTAGCGATTTCATTACTGGGTCAAAGGTTGACTATCATTATTTTATAAGGGGATTAAACATCTGTAACATATATAATAGGTACTTAGCATTATCTATATATATATATAAAATTACTTGTCACGTGTTTGTTATGATGAACTCCGAAACTACTGAACCGATTTTGATAAAATTTCGTAACTGTGTAATTTGGTCCAACTTAAAAGATTTTGAAAGTTTTTATTTTGAATCCGTGCGAAGCCGGGAGCTGTCTAATAGTAATATCGCGTAGCGACATCTGATGTCATCGCATTGCATTACAAACTTGAGACTGACTAAAATAAACGCAGTCTGCAATAAGATCACCTTTACAGCCAGTGAGCTTAAATCGCGCTATCGTTTGGTTTTTGCCAAAAAGTATTTAATTTGGTCCAACTTAAAAGATAGGATATTTAAATTGCACCCCGTGCAAATACGGGAGCGGGTAGCTAGTGTAATATAAAATATCCTTAAGATAGAGTGTATGACTTGCAGGCATTAAAAGGTGAAGGGTTTAATGTATCGGTTACATTGCGATTGTGTGTCGATTGGGAAGTACTACAAATGCTCGCATGTTTAGGGTAGTGCCTTTACTATATGGAGAGATAAGGTATATTTTAGTTTGACGATTAAGAGGTTAGAGCTCTTTGCATTCACTACACAAATTTATAGCATGATATATGAGTGTCATACTCATAATTTGCAACAAAATATTTTCATCTAATTTTTAACAGTTCTTGTATTTATTAATTTCATTTTAATCTTTTTGTTAAGATCGCCAGACAGGCTAACGGTCCAAACACAAACAACGTCACAGGCGTTGTACAGTAATTGTCACAGTAGGATATAGTAATGGACCATGGCATCACTTACCCACTCGGCCTGAAAGGGCTACCTCAGTGTGGCCTATGCCACTACTTAAACTTTTGCAATTTATCTATGTAAATTTATATATAAACTTTTATACATAAATGTGTATAAAATAACAATCGGTTTGATGCAACCTCTATGAAAGATGCAGAATATAATATATTTAAGTACTTTGACATGTGTGGGTTAAGAAAAAATATGGCTAAAAGTAACTTTTAAAAAACATAAGTAATGCTATGTGAAATCGTGCCAATCCACATTAGGTTATAAAGCCAGAGGAGAGGAGAGGACTATGGCTAGCAAAAGGGCATAATATATGTAACGTAACGTTAGGCTGATACAAATACAAATATGGACATTGAAATTTTAAAATTAATATTTTATAGACAAGTAGAGGTATATGTGTGAGGCCAGCGCCCTCTCTATCTCAAGCCGTGTTGTTAAATTTGGCAACGTCGCAAAAATTTAAACGGGGAACCGTGATTTACGCGCGAAACTAAAGAAATGAAAATTGAATCTTTAAATTCATATATTATCTCATGCATAATTTAAACAGTTTTGAATTTGCAATTGTATGAAAATAATTTAGTCTTGGCAGGCGTAATAGTTTTAAAGATACGACTAATCAAAGGTTTGCGCAATTTTCAAAAAAAATTAGATGTTTTTAGTTATCGTCAATTTTGAACCCTAAAAAATGGGTTATGGCAAAAATTACCTTATAAGTTATTATAAGTTATTACTTCCGTAAGGTTTCCGCGTGGCGTTGTCAAACTTCGGTAGAGATAGAGAAGGCGCTGGTAAAGCCCGTGTTTACGGTACAAACATCTCTACTCATAAAAAAATCCTCTCTCCCCCAGCACTCAAAAACAAAGCCCCGAGCGCCTTAGCTTCTGAATATTTCAACAGGTCTGCTCTTTGCAGAATATTAAGTCAATGGGGGTAATTGATCTGTTAAAGCTATACGGGAATTTACAATGATAAATCTTTGAAGATCATGTTGTAGATGGTGATGCTATATGATTGCCACAAAGATACTCTTAAACTTCTCTTTGTGATTCAGATATATGTTTTATACTTTAAGAACGTAAATGTTGTTGATTGAATAAAATCATGAACAACTTAAAACATTGTAATTAGGACCTTAATAAACATTTTTATTAACTTAACAACCCGGCGGAGAAATAAATCGATGTATTTATCTGATTAAGCTTTTTGTCAACTCTTTGTAGATTTATGTTTTAAACTGATTTTTTTATGTATATGTGATCCATACTAGTTCAATCGACAGGATATAAAAATATTTTGGTAATATATAGGATTAATACAAATACTTTTGTATTTGTATTAATAAAAAAGTTAACGTATCTTTGAGAATCATAATTCAAAGAGCAGAATGTCTTTATCGGCCTAAGGCCACACCGCCTAACATTGAGTTCCTTAAAAAATATCATATGCAGAACTTTGGGAAAGTTCATGTTTTAAATTTATTCAAATCAATAACTTTTGTATTTTAAATACAAATTTCAAAAACTATAACAGTTTTGTTATTATTTGAAATATATTATTAAAAAATTTCTTATATCTTACCTCTACCACTTCTGCCAACAAATCTGAGGTCATTGAATTTGGCGACTTGATTTTTCATAACTGCAGTGCAGTTTCTCAGCTCTGCAGAACAGTTTTCATCGTTCCCAGCTCTGACTGTGACTAGAGTTCCGTCACCAACTTCTCCTAATGCTACAACTTTGAATGCCACAGGCAGAGTTTTATTTGATCGCCAGTGGGGGGGCAGCACTGTACACACCTAAAATATAAGAAAGCCGTTATTACTATTACACAAATATTACAACCCACAATAGGCAAAAGCTCTCTTCAATGCGAATTGGGGACGTCCTTTGTTTGTGAAAACAATGATTTACTTATTACTTATCTATTTATAACATATCACTTTAAAAACAAAACATTTACTTGAATAAAGGTTTTATATATGTGACACTATAACCAAAAAATTTTTTTAGAAATTACTAAGAAACCAAACGGAATATAATATACATATCAGTAGGTAAACTTTACATCTACAATATGAAAGACTGTTATGGTTGCAAACTTACTAAAATTAAACTAACATCATGTTATTATGTAATTTTTTGTGTTTCTATGGTTTCGAAATAGTATAGATAAATTACAAAAACATCTTAATATGCTTGTAAATGAAGTTGGTTTTACTTCATTCAATTCGAATTTCCCGCGTTGTAAACTTTTTAGTAGGGTAGTTGTTTATAATTTTAAAAGCGGCTACCTACAACGCGGGAATAACACGGAGGTATTTTATTGGATTGTAAAACGAGACGTGTGAATCAATAATTAATAATTTAAAGCATTTAAATAAGTACACAATAATATAGAAGTAATAGCTTTTAATGTTGTTTCTCTTTCAGAGCAACGCATTTCGGTTTTTATTTCTACAGTACAAAATAATACTTATTACATGCTTATAGTATACTTCTAGTCGGACCTGCATATCCGAATCTCTTCGATTTATTTGTATAATGGAAATAACGTATAATAAAAATTAACTACTTCAAAAAATCTGAAATGAAATTTTATCTATTTATTTTATTTTATTCTATAATTTAAAACTAAAACTGATAATGATACTCACGACATGTGGGCTGCCCGTTTTGACTAATTCTCCTGGATGATCAGCCAGCAAGCCTTCAACGGTGCGCTCAGCGAGAAGCTCCGCGGTGAGCGGTTGACTCGGCAAACCACTGCCGTAGCTAGAGGATGGCGCCTCATGACCTAAACCGTTCGTAGTGGAACTCACTTCACTCGATAAATGCATCGTCAAATTCACTATAGCACTAGACAAACACTCAATACATCGGAGTCAATGCAGTTCACAATCCTATATAATGCGTCACATAACTAGACCAGTCCACATATGTTTCGCGCTCGGACGCGTCGAATTTCGCAAGCCACATTTCACTGACGATAAACAGGTCATCCTAATGAAGTTATCTGTAAACGAAAGGGTTATTATGAGACCACAGAAGATGTTAATATAATAATCTTGAACTATTTTTTTTGTTAGACGAGTCTGAAGCATGTTCACGAGTTTATACGGTCGTCGATAGATGGCGCTAACACATAGAAATGTTTTTCTTTTTCTACTTGTTTGTTCAGTTATTATCCTACATTAAACAGCTACGCACACGCTTCTGCCTTTCATTTTAAACTTTGGACCCTAGTAATAATCGTAGACAGTTTGAAAGTTACAATACAAAGCAAATATAAATTACAATTAAATTCTTTTTCGATTAGTCGCAGGATAAACTTTATTTCACAATCTTTTGAGCAGTCTCTTACAGAAGATCACCGTGAACAGCATTTGTGCTGTTGTGTTTCTATAAGCGAGTAAAGGATGCCAGAGCCCATTTCTCTGTTCATTCCTAATCCCTTACCTTAATCTTACTGCCTTCATCCACATTCATAACCATTTTTCATAACCAGCTACAAAAACAAAAATTTTCTTCACTGTTTCATAACGCGTTACTAAACAAGAATTATTTTTCCATTTTCATAAATTTTCATAACCATTTTTGGTTGACACTGCACTAATTTTAATACCTGTTCGATTGCTAGTGTTATAAGCGACGCTAGGCACCTACCATCTTGTGAATCCAGTTTCACTTTTAAAGGTTGCATTTAATCAATAGATACGTCATTTTTTAAAATATTATAAAAGCCACTCAAGCAATCTCTAAATGTATTTGGAATTTCGCCTTACTTTTGAACTAGGAATAGTCAATGGGAAAAGAGGCATCAAAGCGAGTTCCGCGTGCAAAGGGCACGCACAATCAGTACTGAAGGCAGACGGAATCGGGGTGATAAATCAGGCGTATTGAACACAATTGTATATGCGTTGCCATATAAACATACTCGTATAAGAAGACAACACGACACTGCATCGATACACAGTTCGTTATGGAAGACGTATCTTACTTTGGTTTTGTGTCTGTCCTAAATCTTTTACAAGACTGCATTGAAGCATAAAATTAAATAGTACCTACTAGCAGGTGCCCGCGGCTTCGTCTGAGTTGAAAAATAAAAAATAATATATGAGTAAAAATATAATCAGAGAAAATAATAATATATGAGTAAATATGACAGTTTTATGGTGCCAAAATATGAGCAAATGTGACAATGGCGGCGCCGCCATTTTTTTTAGATGATCCCTTGGGAATAGTACTTTTTGTAATCGAGTTAATGTATTTTCAATGCATATTACATAAAAATATTTGCTTTCTCCAGTCCTTCTACATATAAACTTTGAGTGTAGGTAACTCTTACACTCCTCCCAATTTCCTCAAAAAGGGATCTAAAGTACTCGTTTCAGGTATCAAGTATATAGATTACTCAGAAACATTAATAAGGGTAATACTAAAAAAGTTGTAGCTGGATCGAAATTAAATTCTGTACCTATCTCAATTGTGAAATTCTTTTCGCGGTAATAAAATATTTCCTGTGATATATTCGCGTAACAAGTTATGTTTGTTCGCCGAAAGCAATATGTCGATAGGGATGTAAACTTAATTCCGCAAGGGGTGAATCGAAATGTCTTCTGCTGTCATTCACCTTGTTTGCTTTTCATCTCCCTATGCTGTTGTGACAATAATGAAGAACCAATTTCTTAACTGACTGAATAGATATGTGTCAAAAATAAAATAGAAAAAAGTTTGTAGGTACAGATTTTTTTAAATATCACCAAAATTTAATACTTTTCATAAACACCATCAAGTTAAAACCATCAAAGAGGAGATTCGCAGCTTGGCGTTGGCGACTCAGTACAGAGACAGACTGACTGATTCACCTTCCGAACGAATTAGTTAGCCAACATGACACAACAGAATGTCAGAAGATGCCGCCTCTAGTTTTTTATTGTAGAATGGGTCGATGCTTTTAGTGGATACTGGTCTACAAACCAACCTCACTCAACAAATTTGCTCATAGTCTTCATGATTGTAGCAAATAAGCCAACAAAAAAAAATCACCAAAACTTCTATATTCAAAAAAATTATCAGAAAACATTTTTCTGATTTTAATTCCCTACTGCTCCTAAGCGGGTACGGCGATTGGAAATATTTACACGCTAAAAAATTAATAATCTGTTGTATTTTAAACACAAAATAGCATATGTAAATCAATAAACGTTTTCATTCAAAACATCGAGATATACCTACTAATTCCGATATACGAAATTAGTATACTCGTATCTCGGGTGTAGCGGACTAACCATTCTTTGAGATGGCTCAGTCCGAATTCCACTAGTCATTTGGGTTTTTTCCTTTGAACCTTGCAGAACAGGTATAGGAACAAAGACATTTTTACAATAAAAATTAGATACTAAAGGTTTCTAATTAACTTTAGTGGTTACAAAGACATTTATTTAAAACATAAACTTATTATATTTATTGCTAAAGTTAGAAAAGACAATAAAATCCAATGACTGTAAGGAGAAACTGTAAAATGTTAATCGTTGAAATGACAATTTGTTCGTGATTTAGCTCATGAATAGGATCGCAATAAAATCTTAGAGTAAAAACACGAATAAAGGGTGAAGGTCGTAAATAATAAAGCATATACGGTCGTAGGGGCAACGTACAAGTGGGTACTGCTCGTTACCCGGCCACCCTTCCACAAAGGAACCCTGCAAATGGGGCAAAGATACATTACATCCACCATTTCTGTTTCACTGCTCTGCGTACCCCCTACGCACAGTATCCGGTCAATATTTTGTAAAAAAAAAAACTTTAAAACGTTCTTGTCTTTTGTCTATGTCTGACAACATTACACATCTGAAATAGCTGCTTAGAAGAACAGAATTATATTATTATGATAGTTTAATATATAGATTATGCGATATGTTATGCTATGCATTTTTATGCCTAGTGCAGAGACCCCTGAATGATTCGATGCATTATGTATAAACTTAAACTTTCCGTAGTCTCTACAAGCAGGCATTGGACTTACAGTAAATGGAGAATTGATAGTAATTAATGTTACGTAACAAAAATCCTAACTAATATAAATGCGAAAGTGAGTTTTTTTGCTCGTTTGATACGCTTTCACGCCTTAACTGCTCAACCGATCATTGTGAAATTTGGCATGCACGTTTGTCAAGGATATAGGATACCTTTTATCCAGAAAAGTACTTACTGTTCCCGAGGGAACGTCTAAAAATAAAAATAAAAAATTCAATGCCTGACATAAATATGGCTATATCTGACTGGTCCTTTTGGAAATTTATGGTGGAGGCCTATGACGACCGGTGGACATACTATGTCTGAGATGATGACATAAATATATTAGCAATAAAGACTGAATAAATGTTTTAAAACCCAAGAAATAGGGACGCAGACGAAGTAGCGGACAAAAACTAGTATCACTTTAAATTTCTTTTATAAACTAAAAGTTGACTCCTATTTCACTAGTAGTTGTGCCTAGCATATACTTATCAATGTGTATCTTTTGGGTGAATTTTCCCGAACCTTTTATTACAACATCATCTAGAATTCGCGTCACATGTGTCACTAATAAAAATCGCCAAACCCTTCGATTTCCGAATAACATCTATTATCGCCCCAATTTTAAAGAGACGCGAATGTGTTGAGAATCAATAGGAAGCGAGTACAAGGGACACAAATTCCTGAGGGTACGTCCCTAGAGACGGGTCAGACACGGATAATGATCGTCCCGCGACTAGCGACGGATACAAATGGGTTAGCAAATGTAATATCCGACGGTGTCCGAGCCCTATACGTGTGGCTCAGATATTCAAATTGTGAAAGATGTTCGCCAAGAAAATCATACTTCCGGATGTCTAGGTATGCGTTGGCATGATTTAAATATGCTCAAAGCATTATCATTTCTTTGATTATATTTTTTGTACTTCTTTCTAATCTGTCGGGATTGAATATCAATTAATTTGTAATACTGTCTTTAATTGTCTACTAGTAGAGGATCCGAATAGGAAGTTAACCTTCACCCATTCTGTTTAATGGATAAAAGTATTTCATATAACAATATAACTTCATTTTAGATTTCTTAATTTTAGATAAGCCCTAAGCAATAGTAATTTTTTTCTGGATAAAAGATAGGTACCCTATGTTCTTTCCAATATCCCTGACAACAACGTGTATGCAAACTTTCATGATGATCGGTTAAGTAGACAGACGAAGTTACTTTCACATTTGTAATATTAGTATGGATATATCGCGAATAGGTAGCCTGAAAATTTTCAGTCAAGGATATGATTATTATTTTTTAAACTACACTTGTTTGTTTAATAGACAAATTACATATCAATCGAAAGTCTCTGTCATTCTTTGCATAAAAGAAGTATTTATTAACAGATGACAAAAATTTAGTCGATAGAACAGACGCAATGCAGTTATACAAAAAACATTGCCAGAGATTCAAAACAAAGCTTCACAGGGAGAAGAAGAAATGCAGTAATATAAATAAATTACTCTCTATAGAAGACAAGCCCCTATAAAAAGCTAAAAACAAAGCGGTATTAACAATGAAAATTGTAAGGGTTCGGGGGGTTCCTACTCCAATATTGGTGACAATAAACAACATCGGGCACAATCAAGCAGTTAAATAAGAATCGCTAGGAATGTGAGGAACGGAGTGGCGTCATTTATTAAAACCCGGGGATCAGGGTACAAGAATACAGCTCGTATGGGATCGCAGCGTACGACAATATAAAATGTTGTACTCGTAATTAGAAGAAATATGTCACATTTTTAAACAATACTTAATACCAAAACTATACTGCGGCTTTGTCTGCTTGATAATTAAACAGTATAAACATACTTTATCCACAAAAAATATCTTATTTATATCTGCCAAGTATAATCTATAGATTTCACTACGAAGTTTATCTTGTTATACCAGACCCTAGACACGGATCTAATATTTTTTTTTATTAGAGATGGGTTTTGCTTTTTTTGAACCTTTCTTCTTTTTCTTGCTCACCCAGAAGATGCCTATTCACTCGAACTTTGAAAAGATATGGGTTATATTATTGCTGTGGTATTGTTTACTACTAAAAAAATTATGTAAATTATGTAGGGCCTCTTTCACCATCTCTGAGTAAAGTGTCAAGTAGGCTATCCGCCATTTAAAGTCACCGGGAATGATGGAGCTGATATACCTTTGCTTGTACGGTAATAGACCCAAACATTAAAAAGAAAATAATAAAAAAAATCGCCTATGGAAGGATGCAGTAAATCGAGTGCATAATTTAATAAAATATAAAATTATTTCTAAAAGTAATTAATCAACACTTTACTTGTAGTTAGTGAAAGAGGCCCTAAGGATAAAGGCAACCTTTACTCATTTGAAGAAAAACAACAACACACTTGCTGTTATTTTTACGGCGGACTTCTGTAATTTGGTGGCTATTGCCGCCGATACCACCAACTAAGTGTAGGTAAGTGTAGGTATCAACTACAATAATAAACCCAGGATGTTTTAAAAGAGTATGAGAAATTAAAAATGCTTTAGTAATGCTATGGAATCCGTATTGTACAGAATACTTCTACTAAATAATATATTTGCGACTCGACTCGTAATTTAGCTAATAAGGGGCTTACACTTGCATGAATTGTTAATAACTTTACGCATTAGAGAGAAAATCAGTGCAAAGTTGCCCCTATTTTCTGACTTTCAAACGGCAGAACGATTAATGGGATGACTGCTTCATGTACATATTTATCTATCTAATTTTACGTCTAATACTGATATAAAGAGTGAAGATTTGTATTTTTGTATGTTTGTAATGAATAAACTCAAAAACTACTAGAACGATTTTAAAAATTATCAAAATAACAAGGCTAAGTTTTATAAAGTTACGCGGACAAAGTCGCGTGCAACAGCTAGTTATAAAATACTGGTAGATAGATGGATGGACGGATTCGTTATAAAAAAATAATAATATTTTTTAAATTAAGAAATTATGTAATTTACCCTTACTTTGTTATACGCAAGAAATCAACTAGGTATTGAAGATAATCCTTCTATACTTACTTAAATAGATCTCGTGCTTAAAACGCGAATAGATTTTTACCGGGAACAGTTTCGCTAATCATAGTTTTATTTTGACATTTATCAAGAGACCGTGAGAGATAATACTTTACTATTAACATAAAACTTCTTTCTTGTTGTTCGGTTTGTTGGAAAAAGCAACCGAACAATAAGTAAGAAGGAATGCAACCCAAGGCTGTTTTCAAAGTTAGCGAATTGTCTGCACGTAGGGCGTAGGGCGACAATTACAGGTAAAAGTTTCAGATCGACACATTCACTTTAATGGGAGTTTTGTAGTACTTCGTGACACGACTTCAAGGTTGCTCTTAACACCTATTTAAAAGAACTGTCAAATCTATTAGAACTATTTAAAATTAGTCAAAGAAATAAATAAAAGGATTAATACTTATCCGTTGTAGGTTATTTAAATAAATTTTATAGTAAATAGTAAATATAAATTTATATTTTATTCGTATTTTTTTAATAATATTATTTATTTATTTTCTTTTTTTTTAATAAAAATATATATTTCGTTTACTTAAAAACATAAAAAAGAATGTAAATTTTATTTTGAGATAATGCGTTATTTTACCTGTATTTTATTTATTGTTTTTGTATTTATATTTCATAAATTAACGAAAATCAAATAATACACACAAATTTATCTAAATATAGAGAAGAAATTTCTTTTTTTAAAGTTTATTTCTCTAAAGATATTTAAGCAAAAACAAAAACCAACATTATATTATAAACCAGTATAAACAAAAAATTTAAAAACAAACGTGTTTTAATAATTAATTCGCTATCGAATTGTGAAGTTTTTCAAATTATTATTATTTTTTTTAATTATTTTGTTGCTAAAATCCATCGCAAAAAAAATCATAAACCATTATTGTACGCACATTTAATGTGTAACTACCTAAATAAATACAAAAAAAAAAGATTTGTTAAAAATTAAATTTTCAAAAATTCGAAAAACTATATAATTACATTAATTTGTTAATTGAGATTAACGTACACGAAATTACAACCAGTGGAGCGCTATCACACGTTCAGTTATCTTGAAAGTTTAATGATCGCGGCGTAGTGTGCGTCGGGGCTAATGAGACTGCGGTTTGAGAAAACAAGAACCGAGCAAGTAAACGCGGCGCCTTCCCGCCCAGCCGCCCGCCTATATTCTGTATAAAACTTCAAGTTGCGAAAACTTTTGGGAACTCTTTAATAAAAAAAAATCCTCTCACCTCAAAAAGAACAATTGAAAATCCATTCTCATATAAAACACTAAGTCCGGCACTATGAACAAAAATGTTATAGTAATTAGTGAAAGTTTCGCGAAAACCGCTGTGAGGCGCGCGTCCGCCACCGAAACGTGGTCTACATTAAAACCTTAGCGGGAAAGAAACGGTCCCCTTATTACGTCTCGAAAGAAATTCTCCCGCACACAGGGGCATGGCGAAAGAAGTCCACCCACACAGAGGCCCGTTGCAATACGCGACACAGGGGGAAAGGTGTCTATGTGTGCGTGGCTGTTACGAATAAGTATTAAAAGAGATAGTTAGGTGCCAGGACAAGCACGCTAGACTACATTCGTCACATAAGTTCGTGTAGTCCCTTAGCCTAACATCAGAAACTACTTGAGTTATATTTTTAATTTATTTATTTTATTAACAAAGTTACACATATTTCTTGTGACAGTTAATTATTTATTGCAAAAAAAAAACCAGAATATTTAAATATCAAAACACTTGAAACTAATAAAATATTTTTTTTAAGTTATAGATAGGTTTGGTTTGACTATATAAAAATATGATGAATTCGTAATCATTTTATTATTATTTTACGTACTCTTTATAATCATTTTGGCTGTGACTAGAAAGAAAGTAATGAAAAAAAATCAAGATTGTAAAGAAGCCACAATATGAGAGCGTTTCAAGGCCGTAGCTACGCAAAGTTGTTACAAATGGCTACGCAAGTTCTACAAGCCAAGTATACTAATACTGTTGTAAATATTGGTATAAAATATATATTTTTCTTTTATTCTACTATAATTTAATTTAGTCTTTTGGCGATATTTTATTATAAAGTTAAATATATATAATAAAGGTGACAAACAAAAAAATCATATACTTAATGACCCCGAATTAAGTGCCGGCGATTGTATCTGTGAATACTTCACATCCATCGAAATAATATATCTTTGCTTTTTTTATTTCTATGATTTACCTTATCTGGATTCGAACCCAAAATCGTAATAACCGGGCGTTTAAAAACCAAAGATATTCAAGAAATAAGACTTGATAGGTATTAGAAGTTATAAAATAAGAATAACCTAGAACTTTATTTTTTATATAGAACTTTCTTAAGATTTTTAAGCAGTAGAATACTGCGTTTCGCAGTCATTAAGACACCCGTCTAGATGTCCACCCCGTTACAGAAGACCGCCATAAAATTACCTACAGCACGTGTAATGTCATTATATTTCATCCATTTCCCTATTTCTTCCTAAATCCCTTCTTTATCCTTAATCCCACTGCCATCGTGTTGACCTTAAACATAAAAAATCAATGTGACCTCATAACGTCTGAAGGCTCCACAGTTTCAATGACAGTTATGTAACGGTAAATAATACTGGCCGCTGTAATCACCAGATGCAATCATTTTCTATGACGATAACGTCAAAACCAGCTTATAGGTATTAAACTTTATAGTAAAAATTACAAATTTAAAACTGTAAGTATGTCTATATATATCTGACTGTGTGTATGTGTGTTTCATTGAGGCTGGTTAACTTAAAAGTTGTTTGAACTTGTTGTATTCCAAACAAAACGTGAAAAGTTAAAAGATAGCTTTATTGGTTTACTTAGTTGTGATAGCATTCCAAGGTGAATCGTAAGGATAATTACTAAATTAACGGGTATTGCCCGTGGTCCACCTACTTTGTCCACCTGGGTGTTCCCCGGGCAATTTTCCTTGCCCGTAGTCCACCTCAAAAATATTTCATTAGATTTTTTTTTAGTAATTATATTTCACAAATTATTTAAGACTCTTATTGCCCGTGGTCCACCTATATTAACACACTATGAAACCCAAAAAGGGGATGATTACAGTAATACCCAATACCCAAGAAAAGGATAACTACATACCTTAATACAAGACCAGCCTGCCTAACTAATATTATAAATGCTAAAGTGAGTTTGTTTGTTACGATTTAACGCCCTAACTTCTCAACCGACCATCATGAAAATTTGCATACACGTCGTAAGATACAGATAAGCACATGGTATATATACCTCTATTCCAAAAAAAAGTACTGATCCCGATGAATAAAAAATCAACGCCTGACAAAAACATATAAGTAAAAATGATTGAATATAAACTTTTTCATAATACGCACTGCCAAGGATTTTAACTCCCTTCCGGCGTTTGTGTAAAAGACTTTTATTAAGTAAGATGTTAGAGCAGGAATCAGGGTAAGCAACGCGCTTTATATTCCCACTGATGCTGACGGTCTACTTGATGGTAGGTGGCAGGCGGCTACCGTCGCCTATAACACAAGCAACGCTACAGATGCTGCAAGTATGCTGCCGACCACAAGTAAGATTAAGAAAGGGCTCTGATACCGAAACACAACAGCACACATTCTATTATTGCACAGTAATCTTCTATAAAGGGGTGGTTACTGCCGCCAGGTCAGTTTTACCACCCGTGTTTGGTAAACCTGTAAAGGTGTGTGGGGCTGCCCAAACGACTGAATGCCCTGCCACTATTTTCCATATCTAGCCAACTTTGAAGAGTTCATTTCCAAATTTGACCCTGCCGGGAATCGAACCCGAGAAACCCGGAACAGAGCGTTAAGGCAATCAACCTGACGTTGTGGGACCAAACCACACCAACCTAACCACTCATTTAACTGGCTCGTCGAAACTTACTGTATTTAGACTTTATACTCGTATCAGTCAAGTGGACCGTCAGTCTCGCTTCCGACCTAACATAGGTATAAGAAAGAAAACACAGGGACTCCAAATAGACTGAGAATTTCGCTGAAATCTGACATATCTTCAATGTTTGCTTATAAAATAAAGATGTCAGATGTTAGGTATTGATCTTGATATTTTATCATAGTTTGTGTTATTGACATATTTATTTGGTTCAATTTTTTACATCTTAGCTTTTGTTCCACCAATTGTTAAATATGTGAACTAATATCTAATAGGAACTTTACCGAATTAATCAATAATGTCTTTTAACAAAGGCATGCTCTATCTGGGTGCCAAGTTTCATCCAAATTAGTTCAGTTGTTTTTGAAAAACCTAACTTCAACTTAAAACTTACATATTCCAAGGTATTATTTATTAAGCTCTAAACAAAATTTTGTTACATTATATCTGATCAACATTTATTGGAACCTTATCTTGAAAACATTAATTGATATTTTTATTTAAATACTTCTAAAATGCTGTTATTTTGTATAGCATTGCCATACATTTTATTGCCCAAAGACTTAAGTGTCAATTTTATTAGAGACAACAATCTACAAAATCGATTGAGTAAGCATTGAATATTACTACAGATAAAGTTTATTAATATTATCAGTTAAATTATTTCGTTAGTTGTGAGGCTTTTAGGAATTGTACATTATTTATGTGAGGCAACGAAAGATGAAGGAGTTTTACAAAGAGTTTTCCTTATAAAATATTAACACCAGCGAGAAATCATTGCGTTATTCAAGTGGAAACACTAAACGCTACCAGTAATGGAAATTTTATATCGCTATAAATTTTAACTGCGCACTTTAATAAGTAAAGCGTTATGTCGATAGCATTGTATCGTTGACAAAAGGATGAGCTCTCAAAGCAACCTCTTTGCCCACACCAGCCGCACTCACACACCTGTGACCGCGAAGTCACACGCCGCTATGGCCACACACTCACACACGCGCCGCACACACAACTACACACACAAAACCCACACGCCCACCCGCCAAACACGCCCAACGTCTTGGGTTTTCTTATAAACCGCGTTGTGTTCGGCGTCCCACTCCCACGCGAGGTCTTGTATATAGCCTTCCTTTTCTAACGCAATGACGAGCTTCACATAAAGCGGAGCCGCATTCCCGCCTTTTTTCCCACTCCATTTTGACAGCTCGCGGCTCCATATCTGGTCGCAAGATAAGACGGTGTTCACATCGATATCTTAAAATAATATCATCATTCATAAAGCAATGAAGTACCTAGTGGCCAACAATTTTCAAACAACATTTGCTTCGCCTGGAGGTTGCTTACATGATTACCACTTGTCATCCAGACGTTTCAGACAGTTTAACTTATTAACCAACTAAAATGAATATAGCATTATTTTTATTTTGTGCAACTACCTACCTAATACTTAGAAAATTTTTAATCTACTTAAAGTTAATGTCAATTGCATTACCAATTTAAAAATAGTAAGTTTCTTTTTATTATATGTTTTTAATTACTCTCATTGTATATTTGGTATAGTTTTAACTTTTTAGATTATTATTATTATTATTATGAAATTAAGCCAAAGGCGTGCACAAAGTCTCAAACCCAAGAATACCAAGAATATTTTACCGCTATATTAATAATACTAAAGTTGTTTCTGTTAAAGTCTGAAATTTGGAGCATTTAAATTGTTACGTAAAAAAATGAAATAAATTTGAAAAAATTGAATAAACAATATGATGAAAATCTTTAGTTAAGTTGGAACTTAAAAATATAATAAATGAAGTATGGGGAAATTACATTTATTCATCTCAATTCAACTTTTGTCCATAGAAAATTTAGCAATCCGAACGGACGCGTACGCATCTCCACACAAAACAGTTAATCTATAAATTGAAGCTGAATAAATGTTTACTCCCTTATTATTAAGAAACATTTGAATGAATGTTGCCAATTTCTTCGTAGACAGCAGTGTGCGCGTTGTCTTAGCGACTAAGTGGCTGAAGACGCGTTAGCGACGCGGGTGCGGGCGAGGCACGGCTGGGCGGGGCTGAGGGCTGCGGCGCTCCGCTATCGGCACACCGAAACACACATTTTTCCCGCCGCAAACCCGCGCCGGTTACCCGCAGACCTCGTTCAGAACGAGCAAGACACCTTATCTCTCTGTGCTGTTTCTGCGCGCAAGCGTACACTTAACTTAACGAGCTTCGCGCGGCAACTTTCAACTTTTTCTCTCCCGTCTTCATTACAAGCTTAAACCCGCAGCGAGACGGTCACAGGGCAAAAGCTGAACCAATATCGATTCTAGCTTGGCGCTTAAGTCGCACTTAATTTTTGTTTAGATTTTTGTTTGTATACTTTTTAGTTGTTTGTATACTTACAGATTTTTGCCTTTGGTGCACGTTTCTTAACTGAATTTTCATAACCAGCTGTCATGGAATTTTTTCTCGTTTGATAACCGGCTATACGAAAACAGAATTAAACTCTCGCTTTCGTAATCCTTTGTCGTAACCAGCCACGAAAATGGATTTATTCATCATGTCACATGTCTACCTATAACTATGAAACACCATTTGCTCTGCAATTTAAATTTGAGAATTGTTATTTTAGAACTAAGATGTTGTATTATCCCACGGAAACGCATTAAAAGGTATCTCATGTATTATTAATCCAGTATATGGTCTATCATTCTGCCAAGTATAATCTAAATCGGTTCAACATTTTACATGCACTACAGTAACAAATTTAACAAACATCTTCACCAATTTTCACGGCGGATCTGCTCGCGCCATCTGTTATTAAATTTAGAACTAAGAAATAACAAATTATTCAAACAATTAAAACCAACTAAAATAAATTTAGGATATTGCCTTTCTTTCATTGCTTCATTCTTGTAGGTAAATACTTCTTGAGCTTGCGATGTTTTCTTGCCTTTTCTACAATAAGTGCATTAAAATATGACTGAAATACTTTTCCTAATAATATTAAATTAAGATAAAAATTAATGTTGGTATGCAACTAATCATTTAATTTCTTTAATTAATTAAAAATGGATGTCTAAAATCCGAAATCATTTAGTTGTCTCAACCTTTATACTTACTATCTCTTTTTTTGTGTCATTTTTTTTTTATGATGATGGTGGCTACTGTAGCCTATTAACACAAGTCTCGCCACAGGTGTTACAAGTGCGCTACTGAACTTAGTAGGATTAAGGACAAGTTAACACAACAGTACCTAAACATGCTGTTATTTCACGGTAGTCTTCTTCTGTAAAGGGGTGGTTACTGCCACCAGACAGGCTCCCCAAATGACTGCGAAACATGTGTGCACTGCCACTACTAATTTTAATAAAATTACTAATATATTTAGTTGTAGAAACGGCTGACACAGGCATCGTATCACAGTCCGGGCCGGATTATAATGAAGCAATAACTAGCAGGTAGGTATCTGCCTAACTATGCGGTAACATCCTAACTATGTTTCAAATTCTAGTAAATATTGAATTGACAACATCGACCACAAATTGTTTGTACTGTAAGCCCTAAACTAGTACCGTGTATTTGATATTAGTGTGGCCACAGCGAAGCTGCTTGCGGTGGCGGGGGGTAGACATATCAAAACAAAACTGAGTAGAGATACGGGCTAGCTAATAGCGCGGTGACGGCTACTGACTATTCGTAGCTCCAGTCGACCGCTGGAGATGTTAAGGTCGGCAGACAGGCTGACGGTCCACTAGATAGTAGCTCTCTACCGTCGCCTATAAGTAACACAAGCAACACCACAGATGCTGCAAGTGGGCTGTCGACCATAGTAGGATTAAAGATTAGGATTAGGATTAAGATTAGGAAAGGATAAGGCTCTAGCATCCCTTACTCACTCACTGAAACACAACAGCACACATGCTGTTATTTTACAGTGGTCTTTTGTAAGGGGGCCGTTGCTACCGCCAGACGGGCTGTCTAGTTTATTTATTCATTTAAAAAGGCTTACCAACTAAAAACATACTTAATCAAAATATACAACACTCACAGAAAGGAACATCACAAGTTTGAATTTAAATCATAAGAATACGAAATTATTACGAAATGTAGCGTGCCCCGCCGCTATATTGAAAAGGCCCTGCGCCCTTTTCAAATGTTGGAATAAGGACAATTAGAACTAACTTGGGAACAGTATGTTATTGAAGACCAGCGGTCCTGGAAAACTTGTGAATCCTCACCACAAGTCAAAGGAGCACAATAGGACATATATGCCTCACGTATAACATACAGGCCGATACAGGAATTTCCTATACTTAAACCTTTGAAGACTTAAACATAATATACCTATTACCAAAAATCAATCAATATAACAAACGCACAGGAAACACATTAGCAGAAGGTAAAATGTGAACAAACGAACACCGCCGTCACTGAATAAATAACTTGACACTTGTTCGCAAATAAACAATTTAAAATGTCAAGAATAGGGAAAGGGCAACCTAACCCTTTCCCTTTGCCGCCATTACGTTTTCTGACAAGCGATTTTAAAGTTGTTTGCTATCAAACAACTCTTTTGAGGATACATTATGTTTCACTCGTGTTCCGTTTTCAATTACAGATTCATTTAATATACCTACTCAATAGTTGTCGTTCTTAATAGGTTTATTTTGACCGTGACGACGCGTTGCCATGCGACTACCACGTCGCTTTACTATTTTGACAGTATAGCACGATAGTAATTAAGGATTTTTTAATCAAAATTAAAACTTTAGTTTAATACTAAAAACAAATAGTATTTAACAAATTCATTTTTGCTCATGTTGAGTTTAAGTTAAGCTCTTAAGTTTTTCAGCCAATTAATGACCAATGTAAATGAGTTCAGCCATTTTAGAGATAATTATTGCAGTTGAGTGAGTTAGAAATAGCAGAGTACATTCCCTTATCATTATTCATTATCCTTAACTAGTATACTTTATCTTTTGAAAGTCGGCAACCGCTATAGCGTTGCTTATGTTAATAGCCACTTAATATCAAGCAGACCGACAGCCTTTCTGCCATCTTTGCTCTATAAAATAACTATCATAAATAAATCTAAATTATTATTTTGCTTATACAAAGATCTAAGATTAGCCGGAACACAGACAGAAGACAGACAAAAATCTCAAAAATTGTTTTTTTTTTAGTAAAGATCAGTTATTTTGATATACAAGTAGACACTTTAAATTTATTTATTATAGTATAAGTATAGCTAACGTTGGTGAAAATATTTTAATTTATAAAACAAAGAATTAACGAAACCTCTCGCATTGCGCACCGCATATTTGATTTTGTATCATCATAGTCTAGCTAGTTACATATATCAGTACAACGAAGCTCACAACAGCTGTATGAGGAATGAAATAGGTTAGAGTTGTTGCTAACAATGCATCGATATTAACTGTTATCGTTATGTTAAAGAATACAAAATTTCTTTGATTAAATTGAAAAAGTATATTAAAGATTTGCCTGAAAGAGAACGAATTCTGAAACAAATCCTAAACGTGTCTATAGATAAGATACATTTTCTTCAAAAAAAAATTAAAGCAAAAAGTGAGACTATGAATTATGACTCCTAACTAAGTAGTATGTTTATTATAAATGCAAAAGTGACTTTGTCTGTTGGCACTAGTAACTAATAACTTAACACTAAGTAACTTAAGTAATTTTTGAGTTGTTACTTCTTAACAGATATTACTTCGTATTATAAATTCTAAAGTAAATTTGTTTGTTTGTTACGCTTTCACGCCTTAACTACTAAATCGATCATCATAATCGATATCGATCATAATCGAAATTTTGCTTACAGGTTGTCAGGGATACAGAAAAGGACTTAGGGTACCTTTCATCCACAAAACGAGTCTCTACTATTCCCAATAAAGATTGAATAAATGTTTTAACACCTAAGAAAAATTGGCGCCGGCAAAGTCGCGGGCAAAAGCTAATTTAAATATAAAATATCAATCGCCGTGCGTTACTTACTAAAGGCGCGATTTCACCATACTCTATTAGTATTTGACATCGCTGTTGTCATTTAACAGACGTTTACAGTATGCGAGTGACAGCGCTAAAAATACTAACAGAGCATGATGAAATCGCGCCTTAGTCTCGCAAAAACTCAAGAATAGCTAGGCCGATTTTCATTCGGTTCTCACTTATGGAGATAACTGAGAGGGATAAACTGAGAAGGTTTGTCGTAGTTATATATAAAAAATTACACTCAGGGCAAAACCAGGAGCGGGTCATTGGTAAACAATAAAAAAAATCTAACATTTTATCAACACTAAAAAAGTCGATACATTTCAGTTCGCAACCCTTCCAAAGTCCGCCATATGCCGCGGCGCGAGCTCGCCCTTAAATTACAGAACTTCCCGCTCATAATAGAGATATGCCTTTAATATGTACCCGGAACGACGCTGCCTTGTTTACTTTTTGCTTTGTACTTATAGCTGTTAGACATTCTGTTCTAAAACAGTGTTTGGAGGATAAAGAGGAATGTTCATTTAAATCTGATATTAAAATTTCCATCCTACGACGATACTGTCAATTATATTGAATCTTTGAAAGCTATTACGGTGCTTTATGATTATATTTTTATCCTAACTAATATTAGGTGAAGTATAGGTAAAAAGTTCTGAGCGTTTATTTTTTGTTTATTTTGACGATAAATTTACCAAAGTTAGAATTTTGCGATTTAGATCAAATATAAATATTCTTCTAAAACAAGATTTTCATTTTACTGTATTAAAACCTATAAATAACTCCTACATATTTTTATTGATTACTTAAACGACCGGCCCCAAGCTTCGCACGGAGTTGGAATTTGCAAAAATCCTTTCTTAGCGGATGCTTATCTATAATAATATTATGAAGAGAGAAGATTTCAATGTTTGTAATGAATAAACTCAAAAACTACTGGACCGATTTTAAAAATAGAAAGCTACATTATCAGCGAGTAACATACCTAGGCTATATTTTATAAAGTTACGTGGGCGGAGTCAAGTGCAACAGCTAGTATGTAATAAAATAAATCTACATATTCCAAAATTCAACTCTTTAGACTTAGTAATTTTGGCTGTGCGTTGATAGTAAGAACAAACTATTTTATAAGTATAACATATTAGCTCACCATAAGAGATTATAATACGCTAGAAGGAAAGTTATATGTACAATAAAATTACAGAGAGAAGCGGCGCACTGGATGGCCACTCACAATTTGTAAAGGAACCCATAAAATTGATCCCCAAAACAATTTCAATCACAATCGCACGATCGCACCTGGCGTATGAACACGTGCCTTACTAAGAGGCTACTTAACTTAAGTGACCCCACTCACCGAATCCCAACTGTGCCGTCGGAGACACTCGAATGGCCAGCAATTTCACGATCTCCGAGCGCCAGCTGCGACCGACGCGCCAAAAAATAACATTCCCCAAAAAAACATTTCCCAAAGAAAAGGATATTAGTCTCCCAGGAGCAATAATCGAGCCACGCGACAACACTATCCTTTATTTATTCCATTACCTTATTGTGTATGGATACCATAAAATATTTTATGGACTAGTATAGAGACGCGTTTTGATTTTGTAATGATGCAATTTTCATTTGACATTTCACAAAAAAGCGCACTTTTTTGTGAATTTTTTTAAAATTTCCAATTGATAAGCTAATATTAATTACAAAAATATATATATATTAAAATGTGTGTACGAAAGATTAAGCAAATTAAACATTATACTATGTCGAAGCAAACAAAAAACAAAATATAAAATACATAATTCAAATATATAAATCTTAATTTTATTGCGACTCCATATATCAATGCTATATTGACTTTAACTTCCATAAAAGCCTTAATAAAATCGCTTGTATGTATAAGAAAAATATTGTATACAGCATGTTTACTGCATATACATATTTTACACAAAACCTAGATTCTATATTTGTGATTATGTCGAGGTTTTTTGTACGAAGACATTAAAATTCATTCCCCTTATTTCCAAAATAAATTCAAATTCTTTAAATCTTTTAATTTATTCAATTCAATTTTGGTCGAAAGTCAAAGAAAACATGAGATCAGATAAGCGATAGTATTATAATGAAACGAGATCTTTGTAGCATTAATTGATATTTTGTTAAAAGAATATTTTTTTAATAAAGTCCCTACATTTAGGTGTCACGATTAGATTTCAACAAACGACAAGAAGGGCGTGACACGCTGTCAAGAACATTTCGCTACCCCGCAGAACATGTACAATATATTTACTAATTCAAGGTGCGACAGATAATATTATATAAACATGTTTGAACCATGGATGTTTTTTGTTTATTTATTTTTATCATTTAGGTGTTTTCGTCATACCAACATATTTTTCGTAAAAATAATATTCGTCTAAGAAAAATGTTTATCTATACATATTATAAAATAACTTAGAACTCGGCCCCGGCTTCGCTCGGGTGATTCTTTTTCCACAAATCATATACTTACATAAATTTGGTTAGCGATAGGCTAACTCGTAAGTTATAATTCTCTTATATCATATAACTAGCCTGGGTGTTACTTTTAAGTTATAAAAAGAGCAAGCGGTATTACTTTTGTAACCGTTCCATTAAAAAAACTACCCAAAACGAATTTTCTCGAAGATAAGACCCTGACAGATCATTTCGGCGTATCCGGTCCAAATGCCATCTGTCATCGAGTAGTGATATTAAGTATAAAAAAAGTATTAAGTTCGTTCACTTGGCGCTAGATGGCGTTAGCTGTAGCAAGCGGTATTACTTTCGTAACCGTTCCATTAAAAAAACTACCTAAAAGGAATTTTATCAAAGATAAGACTCTGACAGATCGATTTCTAGATTTAACAAAACTCTAACCCTAGATTCTTCAAAATCGCTAGAGCCGTTTGCGAGATCGTCGCGGCATACAAGAATTCCTCGTTTAGTATTATAAGATATAGTTTAACAAAAATATACTGCCCGATTAGTTCTTGCATGCAACGTATTTTAAATAAATGGTACCTATGCGTTTAGAATCTAAACGCATAAGTAAGTAGGTACAATTTTATCTGATATATCTTAATTTTAGATATATCAGAAGGTTTAATTTTTTTTCATAACACGAACTAAGTAAATAATGTTTAAACTTCACACATTGTTCTAGCGTGCAGACAATTTAGTGGCAATTTCTCTTGCCATTGCTCCCAAATTTTTTCAATACGCGTTCGAGATCATTTAACATTTTTATGTGTAATCTTGCTAGGTGGCGATAAGACAAGGAGATTTTTGCGCGCTCCTCACTTTATTTTATCGGCTACGTTTTATAGCAAGCTCTAAACAGATTAAATCTAACAGTGGGGAGCATTTCGGATCCATTTTCAATTTATTGGCATTTTAATTTTGGATATTTTGATTTCTATGACAATGAACGCATTACAAGAGAATATTTTGTATCATCTGCTCAGCCTGTTCATTTGATACCCAATTCGATAGGTTTATGAAGAGACAATTTTTACTTAAAAAAATTAATGACGTCATAAAGGGATAATGTACCAGGTGGCGGATATCCATTCGAGTCTAAAATACTTACTAAGACTTCTACTAAACTTTCCTGGAAAAAAATCTCCCCACGAGAACTTCCCCGTAAGACTACAGCAGTCCTGAATCATCTACGGCCGCGCTAGAAAGTCGTTGGGCTTTTGCCGGTAAAAGTCCAGCATAACCCTAATTCGGATTTTCCAACGTTAAAAATAAAAAGTGATATCTATCAGCTTATCAACGACGAATATACGACTTGTTTCGGTTGTAACTATGTCTACCTCGATAGTTGACACTCAAAATTCAAACATGTTACGCTCGCGTAACCAATTGTTCAAAATACAAATTTTATGGCCTAATCGTTACATGGAGCGTTCTTCTTTTAAATTATGCAACATTTGTATGGAAATAGAGAACACCCCGGCCCTTTCCGCCTCCTTAAAAATACATTCCATGTTATTTGTTGCGTTGGTTTGACGCACTCGTGATTTGATGGCTTTTTCATGGAGATAGTCGTAGTTGCTTTTTGCATACACTCCGACACTCGAAAACTTATCAGTTACGCTACACTTAGAATTGATGTATAGAATCACGATTGCTTCCGTAATAATTACATAGGTCTGTCTGTACAACTCTTAAGTCTTTCGAAGTACTTTAAACTGAATTTAACCTTTTTTTTAAAACATCATCTTTTTTGAAAAGAAACATAATTCTACTCCACGTGGCGAAGGGAACAACCTGATAACTTTTAAATTATTAACATTTATTGACTAAAAATCTGCATCCGCAAAAACCCTGATTTGGGCCAATGTTTTAAAACACCTGACCCAATGTTTTTAAACCGAAAGATATATATACATTTCAATTTTTAGCTGTCCAAATGTTAGTAAGCAGTCGGGTGCACAGGTGAAGTGACAATAAACACTGTACGCAATCACTATTGCAAATATTTACCGGTACGCAATGTGATATGGTTCCGCGTGACCGACCGGGGGGCGCCGCCGAAAGCCCCGAACCACAAACACTAAGTTTGTGTTATTACCAAAAATAATAACACTTCCGAAAAAGCGAATAAAAAACCACTTCATTTAGACTTCCTATAAGTTTTGTCTATGGTAATCTATAAAAAAATAATCATTATCGTAATCGTATGTTCCTGGGGGCCGAGCCAAGTTTGCTTTCCACAATCGTTAATGCTAGGAGGTTAAAACTAGGTTATTATATGGAAATGTCAAATTTCTTCGATAAGTCACGTGATCGGAAAGAAACTAATAAAAACTAATAAAACTATGATAAAACCATATAGATAATCGTGTGCACTCTGTGCTTAGGTACTTCAATTTTTAGGTTTCCTAATACATTGAGAACTTCTGAAAAAACAATACATCATTTCAGCCGTAGGATGTTCACTACTGTACACATACACAGTGTATGTGTCCAATACATATCATTTACCATTAAAACCGGTCAGAAGTAGCCTGAAAAAAAAGAACAATTATTAGATACTTGAAACATATTTAAAAAAATATTATCTATGATTTAGACCACTGTAAAATAACAGCCTATATGTATATAGCATATTTCGATGAGTGAGTAAGGGATGCTACAGACCGTTTGCCTATTCCTTCCTAATTCATTCTTCACCGCACCTTCAGTAGGTACTTACGTATGGCCATAGAGTAAATAGTACTTAACCAGTAAGTACTATTTACTCTATGGTATGGCGTAGCGAAAGTAGCCACCTACCATCAAGCGGATCTTTAGCCTGTCTGAAGACGCCTTTATATTTTAAAACTAGCTGTTGCACGCGGCTTCGCCCGCGTAACTTTATAAAATATAGCCTATGTTACTCGCTGATAATATAGCTTCCCAAAGGGAAAGAATTGTTTAAATCTTTTCAGTAGTTTCGAAGCCTATTCAATGCAAACAAACAAACAATCAAATCTTTCCTCTTTATAATATTAGTAAAGTATAGATATAGATGTATTGCCAATCCCACATTTGCTGTTATTGGCCATTGGAAATAAATTTGTTATCTTGATATGAAATGTTTTAATCCTCTACCATCATGTTTGTTCAAAGGTTCAAAATTGTTTATTCAAAATTTTGGAACATTCACTCGTGCTGAGATAACCTTATATTCTTCGAAGAATGGTTGGTAAATTTTCAATACTCGCTTTATTAGGGGTGTGAGCGGAAAGAGGGTGAACGAAACTGCTCTTATTAGATTTAGTTCAAAATGTGAATACAGCGAATTGCATGGCCTGCGACCGACACCTCGATATTGAAAATTTCTATAATGAAGCAAGTAGGTAGGTAGGTAGTTATATGTGTTGAAATTATATAAGTAGGTACAAATATAAAAGGTACAGAAATATATAAATCTGTACAGGGTAAACAGCACCCTAAATATTTTAACATGAAAAAATATATATTAAAAAAGTATAATAAGTAAGCTTTTAAGTAAGATAATCTTCTGCAATATATAATCAATATATAATCATAAATTATATAATTTCTTAAAATCTTAAAATCAAAATTAACATAGATCACATGCTATTTCGGCAAAGATATATTTCGGTTTAGTAGTGGTTTCGCACAATTTTTTTTCGGAAGATCCAACTTTAAAATTAAATATATTATAAGTTGTCTCGCACAAATATTATTTTGAATATTAAATATTTTAATATAAAGAAAGACACAAAAAATATTTTTTTTAAATTGCAACCCCTAGGCATTTACTTAAAATCAAAATTAACATCTTACTGTAGATCACGACTTTTAATAATAAAAATTTTGATATTTATTTCTAAATTTAATTAAATATTACATAGAGATAATATATTATACATGAACAAATAATAAATAAACAAACAACTAATACCTAATATTCCGTCGCATTATGTAGAATCTCAGAGTAAATAGTACTTAACAGTAGTAGAATAGAAATGTTTTTGTTCATGTTCGTTAGTTTTGTAACTATTTAACCTAAATGATTTTAACATTCCTTTTTATTTTTAATAATTTTATTTTAACCATATCGCCGCGCCAATTATAAATTATTATTAATTTTATCGCAAAATGAAAAATAAAATAATTTAGCAAACTGTGACATCTGTACTACATTTCATAAACTAAAATAAAGAATACTTCAATTGCCTTAAACGTTACATATGTTTTAAACATAATTCAATAGATGGCATAAATTTAAACAATTATAGAATTTTTACACAGAACACCTAAATGAAATTCGCACTGGACTGCACTATATACTTCTTTTGGGTAAAAAGTGATCTGTGACTATATAAATAGTGTTATAAACTGTTAAGACTATAAAGTCTTCACCCAAATAATTAAACGAAAAATAAAACGTTGTTATAATAGTAACATAAAATATTCATATATTTGACACATTACACAGTCACATCTATTTCTTTTTATTAAGCAATAGACAAACGCCGAACCACAAAAATGGTTACGCATAACATAAACAACTTTTTAATTTACGGAAACGCAGAAAGGATCTGCGACCTGCGTTCTATAATGATAATCTAGGCAGCTAATCTGGTAACCAACTAATCTGATGAGTTTCTGGTGCCAACGCGCGCAGAACCGGCTGCGACTCGTAGGTAGGTGGATGTATTTCTATTTACGACTCGAAATTGCATTCTTACATTTTGTTCGATAACTTGTAGCGAATTAGTATTTTTAACCATACAAAATGTGTCCGATGTCGCCCACAGACTACACATTGATGCAAACGCATGTCGCATGGATGTCGCCATGATGTCGCCTAAAACCATGGAGAATAGAGAAAACATAACCTTATTTATTGACCTATGACACAGAACAGAGTAATTTTATTTACCTTAATTAATGTATCATGTCATACACGTAAATGTGAACAACTTTAATCTGTTACAAATTATTTAACGTGTGTTTTTATTTTATTAATGGAAAAGGTCGTTGTATATTATACAAAATATTAACTGAAAATGGCAGTCGTAATTGAAACTACACTTGGTGACATTACAGTAGATTTATTCTTGGATCGTCGACCTGTGACATGTTTAAATTTTTTGAAATTATGCAAAATGAAATATTACAATTTCAATTTGTTTCACACAATTCGAAGCGGATTCATTGCACAAACAGGTGATCCTACGGGCGAAGGGTCCGGCGGTAAGTCAATATGGGGAATATTAGAAGGTCCAGAGAAACGTTTCTTTTCGGCCGAGAAAATGCCTAAAATTCGACATACAGATGCTGGTTTACTATCTATGGTCTGCACTGATGATATGATGGTCGGCTCACAGTTCTTCATTACACTTGCTTCTAATTTGGATTCATTAGATGGTGTTCATTGCGTAATAGGAGAAGTTACCGAGGGTCATGAAGTGTTAAGGAAACTGAATGACGTTATCTGTGATGAGTCTCATCGTCCTTACCGGGATGTTAGAATTACACATACGGTTGTATTAGAAGATCCATTTAATGATCCTCCTGGCCTCCGAGCACCATCAAGATCTCCTTCTCCGAACATTGAACGTTTAAAAGGAGGCCGGATAGCTCCTGATGAACAATTAGATGAAACTGAAGGCAAAAGTGCTGCTGAAATTCAAGAAATGATTGAAGAAAAAGAAGCTAAGGCTCGGGCAACTATATTAGAGATAGTCGGTGATTTACCCGATGCGGATATAGCACCACCAGAAAATGTACTGTTTGTATGTAAACTTAATCCGGTCACATCTGATGAAGACTTAGAAATCATCTTTAGCAGGTTTGGAAAAATTGTAAGCTGCGAAGTAATAAGAGACCGAAAAACTGGTGATTCTCTACAGTATGCCTTTATTGAATTTGATGATAAAAAGTCGTGCGAAAATGCTTATTTTAAAATGGACAATGTGTTGATTGATGATCGTCGTATTCATGTGGACTTCTCACAATCTGTTTCTAAAATGCAATGGTTGGGTAAAGGTAGAGGTGTGCGACATATAAAGGACAATAGTGGCAATGATGGTCATATAAATAAACAAAGGAGGTCTAAAAGTAGAGAAAGAAACCAAATTGATAACCATCGCAAAAATAAGGAAAGAGAGTCAAATCGCCAAAATAGATCTAGAGATACAGAGAAACATTTAGAGCATAGACATAAATCTGAAAGAAAATCAAAATATGAAAGATCCCAGAGAGATAGAGTAAGGTCTCCAGTTGATAATGATAGAGATAATAGACAAACAAAATCAGACAGAAATGATAGACTAGACAGAAATGACAGAAATGGTAGAGATAATAGACAAATAAAACCAGATATAAATGAACGAAATGTGAAATCTACGGATGATGGGAGAGATAGGAATCATAAGAGAGAATTTGATACTGCTAAAGATGAAAAACAGAAGTATGAATATAGAAAAACATATTCTAGTAATAAACATTCACCTCCCAGGAAAAACAGAAAAGAAAGTGAGTCTGCAATAAGAGACCATAAGAATTATAACTCTAGAGATGTTAGCAAAGATGCACGGGAGAATTCGAATCATAAGAACAAAATAAAAAAGTTAACCAAAGAAAGTAGTAGTAACACATCTAAACGTTCTCACAATGAAAAAACTCCTAGAACACCATCACCTATAGTCAAAAACAAGACTGACAAGAATGGTAGCTTTAATGAAAGAAAGAAAAGAAAATTGAAAATTCATAAGAAAAAATCGCAAGTTAAAAAGAAACGTGCGGAGTCTACATCAAGTTTATCAGATAGTGAGAGTTCTTCTGAAACTTCCTCCTCCGAATCAAGTTCTACAAGTTCATCAAGTAGCGAAGACAAAAAGAGAAAGAAATCAAGTAGAAAAAGAAAGTATTCTTCTTCCAGCAGTAGTGAGTCGAGCTCCAGCACTAGTAGTTCTGATTCAAGTACCAGCTCTTCATCAAGTTCTGACAGTGAAGTTGATAGAAAGAAAAGTAAAAAGAAAGTGAAAAAAGTGGAAATTAAAAATTCTAAGAAAAAGTTATAATACAAACTGTTGTAGTAACAATAATAGTTTAGTTATATTATTTTAGCTTGTGTTTTTATTTTTATATATTATTGTGCTCAATTTTTCTGTTTTAAGTTTCTTTTTCTTTATTTATATTTCTTAAAATGTGAAACCAAACCAATAGAAATTATTTTTATTTTAATACTAGCTAACGGACCCGACGAACTTTGTACCACCTCAAAATGCTGTTGCATACAAAATGTATTGAATTGTCTTCAAATTTTTTTTTCATGTATATTTCCTTGTTTTAGTTATTCTGCTATTCAAGGCGGAGACAAATTCAACAAATCAAAGAACATAAAAATTGGTCTACTCGATAATCCGTACTTCCCTAGTAATATTATAAATGCGAAAGTATGTTTGGGTGTATGGATGTTTGTAACACTTTCACCCAAAAACTACTGAACCGATCACCATGAAATTTTGCATACACGTTGTCTGGGGCACCAGAAAGGACATAGGGTACCTTTGATCGTTCAACGCGTACGAAGTCGCGAGCACCAGCTAGTGAGATATAAATGGTTTAACTAACATGACTAGACTAATTAGTAATTATAGAAACTTATTTTATGCATTAAGTAATTTACTTTACTTAATTAAGTTTTATTCTCCTGAATTCTTAAGAATTAAAAAACTCATTTTAAGATAGGAAGGTTTAAGAATACATTCATAAATTACATCTTTATTCATAAATTTCTTCTGTCCATGTGTATTGGACTGAACTCCTCCCAAATGGTTGGACCTATATTGATGATTTTTTTTGTGTTTGAATGGGCCCCTGAATGTTTTACAAGTTAGACCCGATAGGACGCTCTTAAATCGTGTTCGGGGTAATATCTGCTGGAGTGGCTAGAATTGTTTGAATCTTTGAGTAAATTATACTGTTACATTCTTATATATACTAACATAGAAATAATTCTATTAGACCTTATCTAAATATATGTATATGTCGGGTGTACTATATTATTTACTATACTTTATGTTAGTAAAACCATGTAAAACACATAATATAGCTATGTAATTTTGTTAATACATAATTAGAAATCACATTGTCTCTATTTGCTTTAAATAAAATGGTAATTGATGTAAATGTAGCTGTAGAAATGTATTTTTTTAAATTATTTAATCCTTTTTAAATCAACAATAAATTACGTAATTTATGTGCTAAGGATAAATTACATTTTGTATTTTCAAATGCAGTTATTAGCAATTATTGTAGATATTATTTTGAATCGATTTGTTTAAAAATAAAAAGACCATTTATACATTACAAGTTTGTATATTTTAATAAAATGGTACTTAAGTTATACCTCTTTCACCATCTCTGAGTAAAGTGTCAAGTAGGCTAACCGCCATTTAAAGCCACCGGGAATGATGGAGCTGATATACCTTTGTTTGTGCGGTAAAAGTCCTAAACATTAAAAAGAAAAAAAAATCGCATATCGAAGGTTGCAGTAAACCGAGTGCATAATTTAATAAAACATAAAATTATTTCTAAAAGTAACTAATCAACACTTCGCTTGTAGTTGGCGAAAGAGGCCCTTAGCATATTTGGCATAAGTGTATAATAAATTAGTAGCTATTTTTGTACTTCATGCAATATTTTTGTTATTTTGTACTAAACATCACATGTTACGCTTCTTTAGGATTATTCTTAAATATAAGTACTTAATAAAAAGTAGATTTTTTTTTTTTAAGTAATAAGATTCTGATAAGTATCGAGGGAAAAGGTATCTTTGACTGGAAACGGAAACCAGGATTATTAGTTTGCTTCCCCAACTAAACATTTTAAGTACCTACGTACCTACTTAAGAAATCAACAAAGTCAGTCACCCAGTACTTACAAGCAATCTTTGAATCGCCATTTTAAAGAAACATGAAACATGAAAAATGAAATCAGACAACTTAACTGAAGTTCTTTTGAGATTTGGAATTTTGAGCATTTTCGTTTAAAGACCATCATGGACGAGTGGTTAGAGCCACCTCCCATCAAGTAAAATCTGTCAGTCGACCTTAACATAAAAAAAATGTCTTACTTTACTTACAGCTTTTGTTAAATCCCTGTTCGTCGAAGAGTACTATGAAAGAGCTTGCTTATCTATGTATACTCTAAGGTCGCTCGCTATATGTACTTTAATATTTATATAGCGCCACATATAGTTGTATCCAACACAATGTGTACATGAATTGTACGATTGACCAGTTGAAAGTGAGTTCAAACCATGTTCAAACACATCATTTAAAAATAAGTATGTCTCACTATAGTTGTACTAGCTTTTGCACGCGACTTCGTCCACGCTCCTTTTTCTTTAGGTTCATGTACCTACCTACTTATTACAACGTGTACCTATGCAAAAATTCATTATGGTCTATTGAGTAGAAACGTAACAAACAACTCACTTCGTATTTATAATATTAGGTACTTGGTTAAGATATATGGGTGGTTCTCTTTGTAGGTAATAATTTATAAGCAAATATTAATATAATATACCTATTACTTACCAAAGGAAAAAAAAAAACTATCCCAAAAAAGCTTAAGAATTTCTTTCTTTTTAAAACTACGTACCTAGTTATTTAGATTTAAGCAGACACCGCGTTAAATAATCATAACATACCTACCTGCCTGTTTACAGGACGTAGATCGTTCGTTAACGAGCACATTCTATTGCTTTGGCAGTTAGCCTTTGTGCATAAAGTGCTTGTACGAGAAGATGGCTCTTGTTAACAGCTTCCATTGTGTGGGCACCTTTTGCGAGGCATACTCAGTCAATCAACATGCATTCTATATTTATCAACGTCTCAGTACATTATTATGTAGATACTTTGGATAAAGAAAATCGGTACCTACCTACGTAGGTTTTGAATCGGTTGTTATTAATTCAGGTAATACCTATTACTACTGTACAGTTTCCCTGTGTGAATGGGTTTCTAAATGCTCAGATAAAAAAATTGTTGATACCTAAGTATATACCTACTTATACCTTATACCTATGATTACAATCAGGTTTCATGACATAAATCATATCTATGTTTACAATGTCAACCCATAAAAAGAGCTGGTTCTAACTTTTTTAAACAAAGAAATAAAATCATTCTTGTTTTATTTTTAACTCTCGACGCCCGACGCAAAAGAGGAGTGTTATAAGTTTCATCCGTATGTCTGTCTGTGAGCATCGTAGCTCCAAAACTGATGAATCGATTTTGATTTCTTTAATTTAAGAAGGTCTGTTCAGGTGTTTGAAGACTAGCCTATTTCCTAGTTGACGAAAAGATTCCCCTAAATTCCACAGGATCGATTAGATAATGTGAAATTTAGTATTCTAATGCTTCCGCATCAAGTAGGTTGTCTACGAGATACCCATCTCCTTAGCAACTTACAGCAGATATAGCGTGTTTGGGATCAATAGAAAGCCGGTTACTTTATAAATTTTAATTATATTAGGTACCTATTGCTTGTAAGTTAAGGTCGATAGACAGGTTGACGATCCTCTTGATAGTAGGTAGGTGGCTACCTACTATCAAGAGTATAAAATCAAGCTTTACAGTCGTCTATAAACACAAGCAACCACACAGGTGCTGCAAATAGCGATGCCGACCACAGTATTTTGCTAAATATATTTAAATGCAGATTCACTGGTTATGAGGTATAGGAATAATATGGCGTAAATTTATATAGCAAGCTAATTTTATTTTCTAACTAATGTTTGGTTAAAATATTTTAAGCTATAATAGCAACAAAAGATAAGCTTTAGGATTTTCTCCACATTAACGAAGTCTTAGGAAAAAATGCACATAGGTAAGTAGGCACCCTGTTTGGTTATACAAATTGAGTATTGTACCCAATACCTACCTAATCTATAGGTAATATTGGTCGGTCACAATAACAAGAGTAGGTAGGTAGATATACTTATCTGTACCTATTACCATAGAGTAAATAGTACTTAACCAGTATTAGGTACTTATTAACCCGAACAGAGCGAACACCTACCTCATAGCAGCCTCATAGTATCTAATACATAAGTAGGTAACTTATCTAATCTGTGTAAAAATAACAGACAGACCATCCGTATACACATAGTTGTAAGCTATTTAGTAGGTACTTACCTACATGATATAGATAGATACTAAGTCGCAGAGGTAAAATTTCATTTATCCGGAAACTTCTACATAAAAATGTTAATGTTTAATGTAGATGAAGCAATAATCGAGTAAACGGCAGGACATTAATGTTCCACCACGCCGACACCCGCCTCCACCCTGTGTCCACCTTCAGCAGTCGGCAATAGAATAGAAAGGTATTAAGATTACGTTTGCTTTAGCAGCGGATGTCTCTTGTAAGTTAGAGATCGAGCAGACACGAATTGTAAGCGAAATATTTATAGTGTTATTAAACATTCGTTGGGACTCCGTCCAAACCTACTATTTGTTATTAAACTGTACCTACAAGTACCTTATGTGCTATGTTTGATTTACATTTTTTTTATATACTTACCTATTTAAATTTGTGACCCGCCCCCGACTGATGCATTTATTTTTTATTTTTTTGAAAATAACAACCGATACCAACCTTTTTCGTTTATCGCTCTTTTCATTAGTGAAAACTGTATCAAAATCCGTTAAGTGGATTAGAAGAAAATGCTGCGAAGTCATTTCGCAGCATTTTAACATAAGTATTAAGTAAATACTAGCCACCCGCTCCGCTCTGGGTGCAATTATGGTATATCAAAATCTTCCCCGTTTATCCCTCTTTCCATATGTAAAAACCGAGATCAAATCGGTCTACCCATTCTAGAGTTCTTGAAGCGTACAAAAATCAACAACACTTTTATATATAAAAAAAGATTATCTCATACCTTATCATATAATTATCTATCTACTAGGCGACCACTCGGATTGTCGAGGGTAAGCCCCCCACCACGACAAGGTCATGGCCCACCTAGGGGAGGAAACGCAACCCCCCTAGGTGGGTCATGACCGTGCGGTGGTGGGGGGGCTTGACCCTCGGCAATCCGGGCGGTTGCAGGGGCCGGTGGAGTCACCGGCCTTTGCTTGGCTGATCGGATTGTCGCTGGGGAACAAAGAAGACCCACGTGCGTGTGCTCCGAGCGGGCTCCGACCATCGGAGCTCGTGGCGGAGCAACAGTTTGGAGGCTCCAACTGTCTGTTGGAGCTTCATCGGTCACCGCTCGCTGGGCCGAGGATCCGTACTTGGCCCACGTGGGTGTTGGCCGGTGAGAGAGGGCACCCCCGGTCCTTGTGTGTTGAACCGAGGTATGGGTCTCGTTTTTGCGCACAAAGACCGGCGCGGGTCGCAGCGGGCGGATTCTCTAGGATAGAACAACAAAATGTCAGGCGGAAACCCCCTTTGGGCCGTCCACCCTTAATGCCGTGGAGATGAGCGGCCACACGAGCAGGGGTTATCCTAGTGTCAGGTGGAAGCGGCCTCCGACTCTGCGGTAGGTTGTGCCGCAAAGTAGAGGTTATGGGGTGCTTCATGAATGAAGCCCCTCGCTGACTGCTCGCTGCGAGAGGTAAGTATAGGCGGCCTGTGCCGCTTCGCCCGGGGGCGGCGGACATGGGGGTCGTCCGCCGTCATCACAACACCGGGCAACGAGGGAAGACGTGCTGTGTGTTTCCGGCACGTCTCTTCACGGCGCGGAGGTCACACTCCGCGCTTAATCGAGGTGGAGCCCGCAAGTGTGCGGGCCTCGTCTGGCGGGGGGGACAAGGTAGCGTGTCTTAACGTTCCCTAACCCCACGTACCCCACCGATCTCCCCATGGTCGGTTGGGATCTGATTGGCAGATTTCCTCGTTAAAAAAAAAAAAAAAAAAGGGGAGGAAACGCAGTGTTCCCTGCCACTACTCTCCAGATCTAGACCAGAGCCAATTCGGAATGAACTGAAAATTTCAATTCCAAAGATGACCCTGCCGGGAATCGAAAGGACCTCAAGACAGAGCATTATCTTCTAATGGGCTCGTGGTGACGTTTTTTTATTAATAAAAATGAATAGTAATGCGGGTAAATATTTTTTTATTAGGAGCTCGCCAGTACGTCTCTGTGTGTAGTCCCTACACTGCGCATGCCGCAAATTTATCGACATCAGGAGCAGAGGTTTTCTCCAACGAGCTCTCTATAGACGACAATCGCCTCCGTCGAACGGACACCGCAGTCGTTTCCGCTTAACTTTTCCCTTCAAATAGAGCATTTTTACAATAATTCTATTAGACTGGCAATCATTAGTTGTTCATTATGTTATTAATTTCTTTAGCCGCGTTCAGTGCGGTTTTACTTTTGAGTGATGCGGTGCCAACGCCTACCAACAATAAAGGTATGGTTAATGAGTTTTTCTATCAGTATTGGGCGGATAACTTTTCTCTTATTACACCCACACATAGCCGCTTATGTGTTGTAGACGAAGTACTTGTGTTATTGTTTGTCATCTGAGCGTATTGATCAGCCGGCCGGGCAAGGGCTGCGCTCTATTTTTAGCAACAGGTGTCCTGTCTGCGCCTTTTTGCTGCGTAGTTAACATCACGGATTTTTCAAACAATTTTCCCTACTTCTGTACTCGTAGATTAAGTTTCCACGTTTTATTTTTCGCGATAATAGTTAACTTTACGTTTTCTACGCTCTATGAATTTACCTCGATTATCTCAAATCCAAAAAAAAAAATTTGAAGGGAAATAATAAAATTGTAATTTGTTCCAAAGATTTTTGTGATTTTTGTTCCATATTCTACTAGCTTAAAAAAATCAAATATTAGGTGACATCTTGGTATTTCTATATCTACCTACATAAAGTAGCGCAAAATATTATTATCACCCTAAATTATAAAATATAATAAAATATATCTGAGTTTCTTTCGGAGTTTCTTCCAGGATCATCATCAGCTTAGCAATTTTTTTTTCCAAAACCCTGGTAAAATATAAATATTGACCATTGAAGGATTCGTTTCTTAGAAGATAAATAAATATTTGATTTAATTTGATTTTTCTAAACTACACATTGTAGGTAGCCTTTGGACATGTTAAGGACAGGACAGGACAAAGACACCTACCTAGCTTCAAACTTAGTTGTTAGAGTATTTTATTTTAAGGAAAGTTTTGTCAGCTTCAGCTTAGAACACTGTTATTGTGCAATAATTTTAAAATCATGAAAAGGAAAGAACGAAAAAAATAGCTGATTTCCAAAAGTAATTAATATTCTTTAAAAATGAAATTGAATTAAATCGGAAATTTTTGACCATAAATTTTGCAAAATACGCAATCGGACTTACACCGTTTTATAGTTTCATAAAAAGTAGGCACATAGTTGTCGGAACTAAATCGCAATTACCTACTGCCACTTTTATACCTGAAAACTATACACTTGCGTATCATTTTTAACAAAAAATTTAAATATGTAATGTGTCTTTTAGATGGCGTTCCAATAGGAGAACTCCCTGAAAATTGGGACCAAACAAAAGACGACACACAATCTTTATTCCTAAATAAAAGCGATAAAAATGACCTTGAGCCATATCCACTTGCGCTCAGCGAAGAAGGTAACAATAAAAACTATTTTTTTTTTTAATAAAAACATATCTAATAGGTTAATATATTTTATAATATGTACATAAGATATGAATGCTATTTTAGGTAATTCAGAAGGTTATGAACAGGCAGTTGAACAGCGTTTCGATTCTCCTCAAACAAATGGAGAGTTGGACAATCTAATCATGAGACCAGAGTTATATGGAGAACCACCAGCAATGGAGGGATTATCCTCTGGGTACGACTCACGACGTCGGAAACGTGGTAGCGGAACGAAAGTCGGCGGCGCCGGTGCGGCCACAAAAGTTGCAACGAAATCTGGTTCAGGCAAGAAAAATCTCAAGTAAGTCCCAATCGCAAATTAAATTTTAATATCCCTTAATGACTATTTCAATTAACACCATTATAAAATTTGCAGGCCTGAAGATGTTCTGTCGCCAATAGATTCACTATCACACGATCATGACTCTCATCGTAGTAAACGCGGCAGCGGAACCAAAGTTGGTGGTGCGGCAGCTTCTGCCAAAACAGCTACCAAAAACTCTGGTGGGAACAAGAAAAACTTCAGGTATTAATAGCATAAGTCAATTTTAAAGTAGATAATTACGTAACGAGGTTTTTCAAAATTATTAATGATGTGTGATTTGTTTAGAGCCATCAACGAGAGACGTAAAAGAGACTCCGGTTTGAGTGCTGCTGATGTAAGGGCATTGTTAAATCTTTGGGAGGCTCAAGAACGCAGGAAACAGGAATGGAACGCAAATCAGTGGGCGGCTGACCATTACTACAATCGCATCAACAACGAAGAGGAACAACCTGAGGTCGATGATAATGGAGACATTTGGTACAATGAGCCCGTGCCAATTGGACCCCGCGAACGTGACTATCCGCATCACTCCTATTTCTCCGAACAGAACCGCGGTCGAAACTATCCCGAAATATATCAGATTGATCCATCAGAACTCGCCCAAAGGTATGAAGAAGCTCGTCGCAAGAGACAGTACTCGAATAAGATGAAGCGTTTCATGGTTGCGCGGAAGCGTTCAGATGGCATGATACACCAAAACAATTACCAAAATAATTACCGGCCACGCGACGACCTCTACACACTTGCTGAATTGCTTCGCTCTGCACCGCGTGTCCAAGAACAAGACATTCCTGTATATCGGCGACTCATACTTTAAATCAACTTGTTGGAATGAAAAGTCCATCCAAACTACTGGTCGCCAAATGGAGAAATATTTATAATGCCAACTTTAATAGAGAGGCGAAAAATTCTATGGATGGATGAATTCCGAAATAACGAGTAACCCTGGGGCGGGAGATTGTCGCACATTTTTAATTCGCATTTTGTAGCGGATACCTACCTACCATTTAAATATATTTAGTAGGAAAATAATTATAATTAAGGAACGATTATAATATTTACTATTTTTTAATTTTACTTAGATGACGAAATATTACGGCCTATTATTTTTTTGGTATTACAGATTAAATAACATTTAAAAGTAGTAAATAATAAAATTTCATTATTTCTGTAAAATTTAGCTGCTGACCTACTTTTTGTTCCAGTTTTAAATAGGTTTAGAATTATTTACCTATTCGCTTTGAGAATAAGCAGGTACAACATTCTTTAACTAAATTTAAAAAATATATACTTTTTAAATTAATTGGTATATTATACGTATAACGATTATTCGTATGCCGTTATTGCTATAACGATGTTAAAATTAAAAAAGCCTGTTAAAAACGCAAGCCATTTTATTCGCAGTTCTTGTTTTAAAAGAAAATTTAAGATTTTCTGAAATCCTTGGCTATTTAATTTACCATGTTGTCCTGCAACATCAAATGTTTTATCAAATTTCATCCTACCTCAGTTTTTTGCATATCTACAATTGATTTAATAATATTTATAATGTTATATACTTAAACATTCATAACAAAGTCATTTCGTTTTGAGTTAAAAAATAGTTACAGTGGAGTCAAACTTCACTTTATATTAAATAATTATAAGCATTTAGAAGTTAGTTTATGTGTAAATGATAACTTTGATGTATTAAATTAGTATTATCTTATAAGTCTAGTTTTATTTTACCTTAAAATTATCGTTATTGCTAACTAATATTTTATATTTCATCAGTATGTACATACTAATTAATAAAAAGGAACACACTATAAAAACAATATTTTGAAAGAAAAATATTTATATTATAATAACATCTTACATAGTTACCTAGTTAAAACAGTTAGCACACACCTTTATGGTATTTTGAAAAATAAATTAGATTTTAAAAAGTTATCTCATTGGTCACCTGTCATTACACGAAAAAATATACTTACGCCTGTTATGACTACTAATATCTAAGCTAAATTGTTTTTCATAAGCTGATATGAATAATGAAAGTGTTGAAAGTAAGATAATAAGTGAAAATAATAACGCAATTGAAGCAAAACATAGTCAATCTGCCGCTGCAGTTAATGGTGAAGACAGAAATTCACAAGATGCCAAAGCTTCCAATTGGTCATCGACGTATGAATCCTTTTTTTGGTTGTTTAATTACATTATAATGTTCATAACCCGTTTAACAAAGGATTTGTTCTATTCATTACTGTCTAAAATTTACTCGGAACAAGTGCTGCCTAATCACATAACAGAACTGATGAGAATTCAAAAGAACTTACATTTAGAGCTTCAGAAATGCAATAATTGCAACAGGTAGTGATTATTTGGACATTGGAATAATCTCGGGAAATTCGATTAGGTATTGAATTCAATTTCATTGATACGATTTTGTTACAGAGAAAATAGGCGGTGTAAGCAGTTGCCACAGAAAGGTTTCTTTAGAGAATACATATTAAATGTGTTTTCTAGTGAGGATGATTTTAAACTTCAAAGGACCATCCATAACCCATCCAGAATCGTATACTCAGAAACCAGTAGACAAGATGATGAAACTGCTTTAGTTATAAAGAACTCCAATTGCATTAGTAAACCTTGCAATAATGATCTCTTTGATTATATAAAAGCAAAGAATGAAGAGCCAATTTCGGGAAAAAAATCTCACAAAACTATAACAGATTTCTACTTACCTTCTACGAGTAAGGATTTTTATGATAAAAAGCTTTCTCCGAAAACATCAGCAATCGATAAAGATTATTTTGAAGATCTAGCCATGACAGACACCAAATCACAAGAACCTATAGAAGATATTGAGGATAGACTTAATTTGCCATTTTTAATATACTCATACCTAAGAAATCACGACTCCAAATTAGATATTGAAAAATTATTGGCTACTAGAAAAAAACACTCCTTATTACGCGGTGTGTCTAAAATGGAAACCATACCTGAAGATGAACTGTTTTCATCGTTTCCTTTGTCATTATATAAGTTAACCACAAGCAGTGGCGGTAAAACTAGTAACATAAATATGGAACTAATGTTCCATAATAATACTAGTTATTAAGTATTTTTATTTATTTTGTTACAATATTTATAAAATCTTTAAAATATTCATCATTTCCACTTAATTGCGTCCAATTTCTTTCCAATTTAATTGCATTCCAATAGTTATTCAAACTTTGTAAGTATTCATAATTTTGACAATTTTATTTAAAGTAAAATATTGCCAAATATAACAATAATTATCTTTTGGTACACAGAACTTTCGGACTCATCACTAGATGCACACATTCCATCGTTTCCTGCATCACCGAGGTCATTAAGTCGAATAAGTATTGCTACAGAACAATGTGAAATAAATACACATTTTCCCATGAAAAACGATTCTGAAGAATTAAGAAGGGCTGTTGATTTTTTACATGAAGACAATCTCTTTCTTATTGCTGCCGAGACAGGAAATGATCAAAATCTTGAAGATATCATAAGGTGCACATTTACAAATAATGTAGATACAGACATATTAGTAATTTTATATCATACTTTCCGGCGTTTTGCAATTATTATTACGTATCTTTACACCTACATAATTTACCTACTTTGCAAGCTATTTTCATTATTACATAATTATCATTTTTATCCTACAAATTTATGTGACTATCTTTCCTAAACTATCCTTTAGTACTTAACCCAAACAAATAGGCGAAAAAATAATGAAATACTACCATTTCTTTTAATTTAAAAATGACAGAAAAGGAGCGAATGTACAGCAAATGGATCACCTAGGTCGCAATGCACTTCATTTAGCAGTTTGTTCAGGCAATGAACGTGCCATTATGCTCCTCTTGGAAGCCGGAATAAATCCTAATGTGAAAGACAATGTTGGCATGACTCCATTATCTCTCAGTCTAATGAGAAGGTAATATAGTTTGTGTCCTTTCTCTTCTTTTTTATTTATAAAAAAAGGTCAGCAGGCAACTAATTAACACAAGCATTACATAGGGGTTTCAAGTGCGATGACATTGACAGTAAAATAGTAAGGGATAAAGAGGAGATCGGGAATAAGTAGGCTCACTAACCGAAACAGCAAAAAGTACATGTGTTGTTATTTCACGGTGGTCGTCTGTAAAGACTTGGTTATTGTCGCCAGCTGTTCTGCTCAGTTCACGATTATGGAACGCAGTGTGCTCAAAAGACTATAAGTATATTGAGTGTGCCCTGGCAATAAGAACTAAATATTTCATTTGAGAATACGTCAGGCGTCTATGAGCCACTTGAAGTGACACGATAACGCCAATGCTTATAGGGGTTTTCCGCCTATATACAACACAGGGGCGCGCTGAATATAATTTATTTAAATTTATATACCTACAATTCTTTAATTTTGCACTCAGAAATAGTACGAATTTTTAGGTGATAGGGTGTCATGTGTTTTGCCAAAATGTAGGTAGGCCAAACCTACTTACATTGTATAGTTTTATAAAGTGGTGGTACTTTTGCTGAAGTAATGACACATTAGTAATTGTACGATTTATACAATTTATATAACCTCATTTTTAAATTTTAGACCGTCTTTGGAAGTTACCCATCTACTGTTTGAGTACGGTGCCACTCTCATGCCTCGGACTAATCCGGTTGACACTGGCTTATTTTTGCGTAAATATTATTATTTATTTACCAGAAACTTCGTCGGCATACTATTTAATATAAAGTATAGCTTAACTATTATTTTCAAATATAAACTATATTGCTGTATTGTGTTTCATCAAAATCAATCCAATAATTCTTGTGAGGAACATGGATCCATTTCTTAAATTAACGTTTAGCGTAGAGTAAAAGTAAATAACCATGAATAGATATTATCCTCACATTCATCCTCACAATCTTTCGCTGTCATCGCATTGCAAAATGTTGCTTTATAGTCAATTCTAGGCACCTACCCTATACATACTCTATTCATTTGAGCACTAGATTTTATGTAAACAAATTTATCACCTCAAAACGTGGATTGTCAAACTTTTATGAGTACATCACAGTGTCAAAGTACAAAAACTTGAAAATGTTATCAAAAATGTAATAAGTATTTACAATTCACAGAATTTATAATGGTGTGCACGCCCACGAATGATGAAATTAGAATACTTCGGTTGTTATTAGAAAAGGGGGCTGTTGTAAATGATCCCCAAGCGCCTGGTGGACGTCAAGCCCTACATTTTGCTGCAATGAGCAACAACTGCAAACTAATTAAAGTTCTCATAGATCTTGGAGCCGACCTCACAGCAGAAAATCATAGAAACCAAACTCCCAAGGAAGTTGCTTTATCATTTCAATGCCGAGAAGCTTACAATTTATTTGAAGATTTGGAATTTAAGCAATTAGTTCCTGAATAACAATAAGCACGAACTATTAAATTAACCTGAAGCTACTCTCCCATATTACTTAGCTACCTATGTTTGACTCTTTCTATTCAGTAGATAGTGCTTTTGTGTGTCTTGTATAAAAAGCGTAATTTAAAAAAAATAAAATAATTAAGCGTAATTAAATTAGACCCAAAAATATTTTCATTTTACAAAGTTGGTTCTGGTCTGGATCTGGAAAGTCCTGGCAGTCATTATCCTTAATCCTACTGTACTTAACTGCTTACTGGTTAGTACTTAACCAGTAAGTAAGTACTATATACTGGTTAAGTAAGTAAGTACTATATACTGGTTAAGTACTACTTACTCTATGGTAATAGCTAGCTCTATAATCGCCGGTTATGTCGACCAAACTTTTCGACCTTTTTTCTCATTAATCTATTGCAATTTAATAAAAAAAAAACTTTTTGTTAGATTTGTCTTATCATTACCTATCTTTTTGTCTATATTTGATTTGCATTTCCTTGCTAGTGTGTAGTATATATACGTTTTGATAGAGGTTACATGGTAACATAATACTTTCCATCAAGGAACATATATACTCTCTAGCGAGTTTACATTCCATTTGTATACTATGTATACTCTGTGTACAATTTTCATAGACCATACGAAACAGTTTCAAAGATGGCGACCTTGTCGCAGTTGCTTTTTCCTTCCAAACAACTTTGAGAAAATTGTAAAATCAAGTTGTTTCGCCTATTTATAGAATAAATTAATATTAAGATTATAGACTGTATGTATTTATTATATTTCCTAAATTTGATAATGTGATCATAAGTGTATCATGGCTTCCAATGTACAAGATTCACCCGTTGGTCAGCAAGCATTTGTAGAGGAGATTGATTATAATGAAATACAGGAATTGTCGGTAAATATCTAAGTGTATACGGCTCTTTGACACAAGACTGCTGATAAATGTATTGAAGATAATTATGTTATTTTCGTACAGGTTGTAGGAAAAGGGTCGTTTGGTATAGTATGGAAGGGCTTATGGCGGAATAAACTCGTGGCAGTGAAGCATATTGATTCTGATACTGAAAAACGAGAATTTGTTATTGAAAAACGCCAGCTGTCGCGTGTCTCACACCCCAATATCGTGAGGTTGTATGGAGCATGCACAAGAGGATCGGTATGCCTTGTTATGGAATACGCCGAAGGTGGCTCTCTTTATAATGTACTACATAATCACCCAAAACCAAAATATACCGCAGCTCATGCTATGAGCTGGGCTCGACAGTGTGCTGAGGTACCTTTTTTAAAATTTATTTATATTCTTTTTTTCCTAATTTATAACTAGGGCTATAGAATAAATAAATAGAATTATCAAAACACATCTTAGTTTACTTCTTATGTTATGATGCTTGATTGATAATTTTATGAGTTGATAATGAAATGAAATAAAATCCTAATATATGTAAGCATTGAATTTAAGAATGTATTTATTTTGCATAGTTCTTTAGCATTTTCTATCAATCAATGCCTATGCCTTTATATCTGTATACTGGAGGTATACTATCCTGAGTTCATTTTTAAAAAATATCACTTTATGATGCCATTAAAATAAGTATTTTATGCTCTATTTACTGGTATACTCTTTAAAGCCAAAAATCAAAAAGTTTCACTTTTGATTATTATGTTACAAGTCCAACTCGTTACATGCTTACACTCAAATGCTAAATTTTACTTAGGATAGTTTGCTTCCGATACCCAGATATTTAAAAAAAAAACTGCTTATTAGAAATCATTCTTCGTCTAGACACAAAAAGCGCAAGACTGACTTTTTTATGGCGAATGCACACCATAAAAAAGTCCCCGTTTGTAGTGACACCTAAATTTCACTGCCCTTGATTTATCAAAGACCATTGGGTGTGGACATTAAAAAGAAGGTAGAGGTATCAATTGGAAGAAAGGGCTACCCCATCTTAAAAAAAAAATCATATTGGACAGGGCAAAGCAGTATTTCACATGAGGGTTGTAAAAGTTTGTTGTTAATCACACAGAAAAAGGTCTAAAGTTTAAAAAGGATATATAGGGACTAATATGAAGATAGGGGAATACAATTTCCACAGCTCTTTTGACCTTTCAGTTGCAAACTTTAGCATACACTCTTACCATATTTGACATACAATTGGGTTTCAATCTCCAAGTCTAGTAGAATACATATAGGTTGAAGCTTTACATGTGCACTAAATTCCATTTGATGTTATAAAAATTTTCATATTGTTTTCAGGGTGTAGCCTACCTTCACGCAATGAAACCAAAACCATTAATACACAGAGATTTAAAACCTCCAAATCTTCTGCTTGTTGGCGGCGGACAACAATTAAAGATCTGTGATTTTGGTACAGCTGCAGATAAAGCTACTTACATGACAAATAATAAAGGCAGTGCTGCATGGATGGCTCCAGAAGTAAGTTTATAGAAAATTCTCACTTCTAACTATAACACTTGTAACAGTGTTACAAGTGTTACAAGTGTTGAATAAATAATTAATATTATTAGAAAATCCTTACATATTATAAAACTAAGTCCCTCGCTGCATCTATTAGTGTGTCTGAATGTATATATATATATGTATGTTTGCGATGATCTCAAATGATCTGCCTTGGCGACAACCGATTCATCTGTAGCAACTGACTGACCAAAATCCTCATGAATTTTACTTTTGTACATAATTATCTCAGCATTTATCTACGTGAGATGATTACTAATAAATAGGCGTGGAAGTAGTAAGTGATTACCATTTATTGCTTTTGTTTTACAGGTGTTTGAAGGCTCCTCATACACAGAGAAATGTGATGTTTTTTCATGGGGAATCATCTTGTGGGAAGTGCTATCAAGGAGGAAACCGTTTGAGGAAGGTGGTTCTGCATATCAAATTATGTGGGCTGTACATACAGGTACTTGTTTTTATATACAGATATTTGATTTAATATATTTTTCTATGATAAAACCCGGTCCCTGGCGGCTAGCCCACTTAAAGACTACCTTCGTCTAGAGACAAATTTTATATGAATTAAACTTTTGTTCAATCTTAATCCGATATTAATATGATTAATTGATTGATTATATCTCTACCTATAGATTAATATGTATAATTGGTTTAGGAGGTTTTTTTTTTTTTCATTACCGATAAGACCATAAAAATGAGCACTAAAGAAGAAATTGATAACATAGATTAATTATTATAATGGGGAGTAATCATTAGAACATTTGTGTCTAAATACTTGTTAATAGTGAAGCATTTTTGCTGATATTTTTTTGACCATTAATAAAATTAATAAAAGCAGAATACTCAAATACATTTAAACTAAATAGGATTTGTTAAATAGTTTTTGGAAAAAATACTGAGAACCTTTTTATAATAAAATCTAATTTGAGATAAGATCTTGCTTTTGTGATTCTAAGAATATCTTCAGACAACGATATCTAAGCATGATGATATCAATAACTACCTATGGTATTAGCATAACATTGATTTATATATTATGTATACTCTTACTGAGGGATCATGGTCACAAGTACTCAATTTTGACTGCTCCATAGTCCCCTCATGGCCTGGCAAGAGTGTATCAAAAGAAGTGCCTTCCTCTATTTGATCAATCTATCTTGTAGGAGATCAGCTTGTTAATCTTTTGCCTGGTATCTCGTAATCTTTAGATGTTTCCAACAATGACTTTACATGTAAAAATAATTGTTGTGACGAGATTGTGATGTATGTAATATCAAAGATTATTTGGTGCTTCTTGGTTCATTAATTATTCTAAAATCTACGATTAATTAAACATGCATCATATGGTGCAGGAGTAAATGAAACTTAAACAGGAAATAACTAGAGAAAATTACTGGACCATAAAGATCACTTGGCTTGAAGAGTTGATATCGCATGGTTAAACAAAGTGTTCGGGTTATTACCGAACACTTTGATATTTAGGTGTTTCGACATACCTACTTATACTGACGTAGCATTGCGCGTGACCCCATTCTAGGTCAACCGCACGACTTGTAATTATTTAGTTAACAATTAATTTTAGTGCATAAGTGATCGCCTTATCGATCGGATGTACTCATCAACATTTAACATAACATTTAACATTCATATATTTTAACATTAATAATTTAGCGGAAACATCTTATTAGTTTCTTGTGAAATCGTGTATTAAAGTAACTTTATATTTGAGTATCTGCTTTCTCTGAACATTCCTTGATTCACCACACTCATCCCCGAACACAAAGTTTTAAAAGAAACCAGCTGTGATTTAAGGCCGATGTTCTCAATAGGGCTTTCAAATGCAATGGGAAGCTCCTGGTTTTTAATCTATTACAGCAAACAAAAAAATGGGGTATGGCTGTGTTGTGGACAGGGCAGTGTTTTTTAAGTTACGAGTAATATTTTCTTTGAACATATTATATGTATATATCCAACGAATTCGAATATACTATATATACCAAAAAAAATATTTGATCCTTTAGCTATCGATTAGTGTGATTAAATTTTGGAGGTAGATGATAGATACGTTGCTGCAGCATAAAACTATAACCGCCGATTTTGTTATTAACAGGTTTCCGAATTGCCTCCCACTATGGAAGCAAATTTAAAGACATTCAAGACAAAGACAGACAATTTTGGCTTATGAACTGTTACTTATATTTGTAGCACAATGGAATGATAATGAAAATCTACCTTTTTCTGGATTCTAAACTAACAGCTAGTGTTAAAATACCTTTTTTTTAAAGCTAATGCATTGTTTTTAATACTCGCTGTTCCCTGTGGTAATTTTCTTGAATATTTATTACATTAGGACACTAAATTGTTTACAATAGTGTGATGATTTAAATTTCAATTGTATATTTTTTCAGGTCAAAGACCAAACCTTATAGAAGGTTGTCCAGAGCCAATAGAACAACTGATGACCCAGTGCTGGCACAAAGTACCCGCGGAAAGACCTAGCATGGCGAAGGTAATTTCAAATCTTTACTTACATTGATTATATCATTGATATGTGTGACTAGGTAGTTAAAAATAAATTATTCCCTTGTGGATAATTGTAAATTTACTCGTGACACTTAAAGTGGAAAGCATGGCATAATATTTTTGAATTTTCTACCAAATGTATTAGTTCCATTAGTTAAAATACTTCACATATTTTAAATGCAGTCAAAATAAAATATCCTTTTTGCCTACTACATTCCTCAGACTTCTGAAGTACACAAGTATATAAATTACCAGTTAGTATAGTGCTCTGTGATACATTTTTTTAAATAAAAGCATGTTAGAATCCTTATAGGGCCTGAACTTTAAAATAATGATATTTTGCTCTAACGTTAAAATATAGTTAGGAAACTTGCGTTTACAAAAAGACCAACATCCTTCAAAGACTTGTGTGAATTCTTGCCAATTCACTGTGGGCTAATGCTTTTGTCTATGCTTTCTCTCGTGTGGCTTGGACTCAGCGATGAGGCGTAATATATTTGTATATCGATAGATATATCGACGATGAAATTTCATTACAAGCTTTAAATATATTAAAAAAAAAAAACATTTATATAGAAAGAATAATAAAATGGAAGTTGCAGTTAAAATATTAGTGGTTTCATCAAAATCGCGAAAAATCTTAGTCATTGAAATAAAAAGAATCTCAAAAGACATTTTACTTGTTATAATTATTTCTGTTCACTGTTGTTCACTGGTGTTGCACATTTGATCGAATAGAACTAAATAACAGACGTAATATTTATAGATAATAAAATATCTTTCAGGTGGTGGAAATAATGTCTTGTCTGTGCGAATATTTCCCGGGAGCCGATCAGCCCATAAACTACGACGATTGCGAGGAGGATGACTCTGTCTCTATGGACGATTACTCTGTGTACAGCGACACCATTGCGGACACAGACACGGACAACCTATCACAGAACATGACCAACAATTCCGAATATCCTAACGAGTGTATAAACCCAGTGCAACTGCGCAACTCAAATAGATCGCCTCGTCCTCGCAGTTTTGTTGGGACTCAAGTTAATAAATTGCAAAATTTAATAGCGGCCGAGAATCACCCGCGGACCGCGTTACACAGGGACGAGACTGATGTGAATAGTAGTAGAATAGGTCCGGTGAACATCCCGCACAATTTCAGGAGACCGGTCATAATAAACAGGACTTCGAGCTCTCCAGTGCAGTCGGAGAGGATGTTTGGCCAAAGCGAATCGAGCACACCGCAAGACTCTCTGAGGATAGTTCGGAGTCCGAATGTTTTCAGTGAGAGTTCGTCGCCCAGGCGTCTGTCGCCAACGGTCAACTACAACATTGGCAATATGAACCCTAGGCACATAGATTTAGAGTCGCCAGCTAGGAGTCCATCGGTCACAAGTAACACGAATTCGGTGAGCAAGGAGGATTATAATCAGAATTTGTGCGATCGATTGAGCGCTGCCAACAGTCCAATCAATCTGAAGGAGTATAATGGAAACGTGCAAGGGGTAGACACCAGGTTTCACACTCCGCTCCAAATCGATGTTGATCCAGTAAGTTGCTTTTAACTAACTATTTTAATTACCCAAGGTTTAAATAGCAAACAAGTAACATTTAGTAATGGGTATCTCCAAAACAAGATAAACATTAGTGAATGTCAGTAAAAAAAAATTGTTCATTTCTAGGATAGAAAGATGTCTATTATGTACACAGACTATTTAAGCTCCTCAGCGGTGGACATTTAAATAAAATTATTATTTTTGTCCATTTCCCTTAGGCCAATCTTAATGTGGTCTTTCAATATCATAGCTAATCAAAAAACTAATTGGTTTTATAAAAGAAATCAATTTATTTTCGTGCTTACTTGTTTTTTGGACTTATTTTTAATTCTTTTTTTTTTAGAAATGTTTGTCTTATTTTTATGGTGTTTAAATATAGCCAGCCATACATTCAAACTAATTTTTTTTTAATACTAAAGTACTTTGTATGTAGGTGGATGTAGTGTAAATTATATTTCCAAAAATTTATAAACTGTCTCATCATATGAACGAATTTATTTATCAAAATTTAAAGCTTTCATCACAGATTTATATAATCTTATTTACTATATCTACACATATTATAAAATAAAGTCGCTTTCAGCTTCTGTCTGTTTCTTCACTGACTTGTTCTAAACCACCCAACCGATTTTGATACGATTTTTACTAATGGAAAGAGTGATAAAAGAGAAAGATTTGTGTATATAATTTGCAGAAAAAACCACAGGCGGAGCCCCCTAGTTATGGATAATTAAAAGTCATATTGTAATTTCTTCACATATTTTATATGAGATAATTTTATGGATTGTATCGAGGCTGATGAGTGATGTAATGCTATGTTAAAATGTATTTGCAGAATTCGTGGGAGCTTGCAGATTTACCGCTCAATTACGACGACTACATGTACCCATGTAAGTGATGCTTGTTATCGTTAATAGCTTATCAAAGATATATAAAGTGCTCTGTAGCTTGCAAACGCATATCAAATAAGTGGGTCCGGTTGTCGGTCCAACATTATTATTATTATTATTACTCAATCAAGATGCTAGGTAGTTAATGTGATCAGTAAACGAGAAGTAATAGCAAATATATTATATTACAACTTTATAAGGACTTTCCCTATTTGTGGGATTTAACACATAAAGATTTAATAAGTCTTTCGCCCATTCTTTTCAACTATAGCGACTATCGTGTGCTTTGAAAAAACAGGCGGCATGACATCAGTACTCTTCAGTATTTTAGGCAACTGACTGGCGACTGGATGCCGGCCGTCGGAGCGTCTGTAGCAATGTTGGAACAGTTTCCAAGTTGGAGCGTGTGTTAACACATCTATTGAGTAAAACGCTTCGTATCGATATTAAATTTAACAAGACAAGTTGCGACGTGTTACCCGCATTACTACTCAGCGTTGGTTGTAGCAATGTTTGGCTCCCGGTCAGATATTGAGTGTGGCCGTTGGAGGAAGTGCCGGTCGCCGGTGCACGCTCGCGTTTCGCAGTCATTTCGGCAGCCAGTTTGGCGGCAGTGACCACTCCCCTTACAGAAGATAACCGTGAAATAACAGCACGCATCTCGTTGTTTTCGGGTTGTCGTGTTTCGGTGAGTGAGTAAGCGATGCCAGAACCCATTTCCCTATCCCTTTCTAATCCCTTATCCTTGCAGCAACCATGGATTTATATAATTGTTCCGTCCGTCTTGATGTGCGGAAGCCGTTTACTTAGGAATGCGGTAATTGCGAGGAATTTGAATGTTGTGGCTTAGTAAATAGAGTTCAAACTCGCTGCTAATGGACACAAGGACGAGGCTAACACGCGAACACCGCACGGCAACCGCAAGACATTTTTCGCATCGTCTAACTGCAACCTAAGGCTTAGAATCATTTAATTTTACTCATAAAATCATTTGCCAATACAACAAGAACGTACGCACACGCGCCTGCGCAGTTACGAAGTTGTCGCAAGCAAAAATATGGAAACCGAAACGCGATAGTAGCTAATGTGCAGCCTCAGTACAAATCCGGCACTCAACTCAAAGCAACTCAGTTGCTCGCGTGATAGTAGCCGATGTGCGGCCTCCCTAAGTCTAAAGTCATAATTAGAATAATAACAACTTATAGTTTCTTAAATACTTAAAATCAAGTCACCTAGTGAGTGGACGTCCTGCGCTGCGCTTACCACTCCGCGGCCTTCACTCGTCTGCCATTCAACTTACTAATCCGCCAGGTCGTGACGGTAACTTTCGTACGTCTACGGATCTCATTCCTGATTCGTGAGCAACTTTGACTTGTCTCACGAGGCCCATAGGCGGAGACCACGTTTCAGTGCCATATGTCATCACTGGCAACACACATGGTCGAATACGAATACATTACCCCATTGTTCAGCATTACAAAGTCGAGGTTCTCGCAAAATTTAGTCCGTCTCTACAAAGAGATATATCTCAAGATTTTTTCAGACTTGGCGGAAACGAACGTACCAAAATCAGCTTTTTTGAAATCTCACTTACACCTCGAACTTTCTCAAGTTCGTTTCTTCTACGGCCGTTGGATGTGGGTTTCTACGTTACATGAAACTATATGAAACGGTCGTCTCTGTTCGATATAGGTACTGGTTTTTCTGCCTTGTCGCGGTCTTTTTAAAAATCACCAGTTCCTCTTATTGCGAAGAATTTTAGAAATAGGTGTTGAAACGTTGAAAATAATTGAAATAAGATAACGTTATCGGCAATGAAATTAAAATAAAAAAAAAAACTAAAAAAATTGGGCGCCAGCTAACTAAAAAATGAAAAAAATCATATGTTAGCACTTAAAATATTTTTAAGCAACAAAAAAAAAACACAGGGGGTGGTCCTTAAGCCCGTACGTTATTATATATATATGAAATTCAAGATTTGATTCAATAAATCCGGCTAATAAAAGTTAAAAACTTAGCTGGATGTGAATAATGGCTGGATGTAATAATAAAGTTTTCCTTCTCGGCAAAATAAAACACGCTGCTCATCAGTGTCACCAAAGAAAAATGAAGAAGGCTCATCAAAATATAAAATGCGGATAAAAACCAGGATTCATTATATATTATTTATATATCTCTAATTAAATCCATGAATGACAAAAAAACCAAAACAAAAAAAACCCTGAAATGAGAAAGAAATAATTAAACACAAATCTAAAAGAAAAAATATGTGTGCCTGACCGTGGGAATCTAAAATTTAGATATAAGATCCCTAAATGTTAATAATTTATTCAATAAATGGTCAGGCAAAAACACACAAGAGTAAAATAAAAAAATACAATTGCATAAGGATTAAAAAAAAACTGCAAAAGATAATAGAATTAAATGAGTAAATTAACAATAAATTTAAAATGAACTAAAACACAAATTATAATAAAAAAACATTAATCAACAATCTATCATCAGAAATAAGATGAAATACGTACCCATTTATAAACCGGGGTTTTTTTTACATAAATATTTTAAACTGAATAATTAAAATTTTAAAAGAAAATGAACTGGCAAATACAGGCTATTATCAGCACAAAAACTAAACCGCTCTCTGCGAGCGACCGAGAAACAAAAAAAAACTACTGAACTGAAAATTTTGAATATTGAACGTCAAATGCAATTCTATATATTAAAAAAAAAAAATAAGGTTTTAAATACTTAAATAAATAAATAAACAAATAAGGTAATATAACTAATAAAATAAATAAAATAAGTAACGCTACGCTACGCTGCGTTTCGCAATCATGGGCAACCCTCTTCCGGAAGACCACCGTGAAATAACAGCATGTGTGCTGTTGTGTTTTAATGAGGGAGTAAAGGATACCGGAGCCCATTTTCCTATCCCTTCCTAATCCCTTATCCTTAATTCTAATATGGTCGGCAGCAATTTATAGTATTTTTTTATTGCAAATTATTTGTTTAATATACGAGAGTTATAAATTACCTTACACCGCCATCTGTGAGAAATTTATGGAACACAGATAACATAAGTTTTTGACACATCTGTGAGTTCCATAAGTTTTTTATAGATGGCGGTGTAAGGTAATTTATCGGCTAGATTAGGTAAATATTTATTATTAAAATTTCAACCCGGGCGAAGCCGGGAGCCGGGAGCGGGACTGCGATATAAAATCCTAGATGTCACTCAGTAGACCCTTCAATTCTAAGATTGAAAAATTCTAAGGTTTCAAAAAGATTTAAAAATGAGATTTGATGATTCTCAAAATGTGTGACAACCCCTTTTTGTTTTAATTTTCCACCACATTTACTGGTGTGTTAAGTATAATATTTAGTTTTGTACAAGTTACTCGTATAATAATTGGTTTTGGTACGAAACAAAGAAATAGACGATACACGTTAGATTTCACGATGCACGTTTTGCACGATGAGTAACGCGAATGGAAATAGCGGAGTCCTGTGCCAGGACATGCGCGCGCGGTGACTCACTCGAACGAATTCTCATTAGGGTTGTCGAGGATCTATTTATATTGAAATATCGAAAAAAATGCTGTTCCCCTCGATACTGGATTTCACTCGCGATACTAGTCTTGTTAATCTTCTTTTTTTTAAATTCGGTTAGTAGTGCGGCGTCAGTCATTTGAATTTTTCATTTACAATGAGACCAATTACAAGAAAATAAATAACATTAAGACCAATTAAAGAGCAAATAAATGTGTTCATTACAAAATCGCTTGATGACAAATTGATGGTGGTTGATATTAATTGAAATTGTTAAAAAAAAACAACAGGAAAGAATCGCGCCTCATTTACCATTTTATCAATCTGTTATTCTTTTAAAACTAAAAATAAAAAATGAACATATAATAATGGAAGGTTACTAATATTTTTTTTAGTAGGTACTTAGATATTTTTAACATGCATACGACTCTCATGCATGCACTTTTTTTCCGACCTGTTTTGTTGGGATTTCTACACATTTAGAAAATCCGCATATTACTATTCCTACCTGATAGGCGGCGCCAAATCACTGCAACTTCCTTGGTGTTGGACGGCTTTATATATGGACAATGGTTCAAATCTAGCTAGAACCGCAATCACAAAAGGCTATCCCTAATATTAGTTATTATCGCATTTTTAATATAATTATATGGTGAAATACATACATATTTATAGTGTAGTACATTAATATATATACCTACTGTTCAACTGATAACTAAATTATAATAGTCGCAGCCATAAATTGTACAACGCACCTGGTGGCAATAACCACTCCCTCATAGAAGGCCAGCATTAAGTGAAGGTTTCGTTATCCTATACTTGTGCTTATAGGCGACGGTGGCCACTCGCACGATCAAGTGTACCGTTAGACTGCCGCCTCCGTTTATCGGAAAAAAATATCCATCAATTTGTCTTAAGAAAAATTCCATTGCAAATAAAAACTAAAGTGTATGTGTCACATTAGTTTTTACATATTACAACCCTACTGGGCATGCTAGCACGTACATTTATCACTGTAGCCGCACGCGCTTACAGGAAACAACACTTTTGTTATGTTTGTGTGTAAATAAATAAACGTTGGCACACGACAATAGTATGCTATTATTAACTAGTTTCTTTTATTATATTTCAATGAAGGCTTGTTATCCTAATACATACTCATCTAATGAATTGACATTTTCTATATATTTTTTAAATACTCCCTTTTAATAAACAAATCTTTATATTATACTAGCTGTCCCGCTCCCGGCTTCGCCCGGGGTGTAATTTTTATAATAAATATTCACTTAATCCAGCCGATAAATACCTATAAAATTCTCACAGATGGCGGTGTAAGGTAATTTATAACTCTTTCTCATATAATAAACAAATAATTTGCAATAAAAAATACTATAAATTGAGATAAAAACTATCCTATATTTTAAGTTTATCAAAACGAAGTTTTATCAAAATCGGTTCAGTAGTTTAGGAGTTCATGGAGGACACACAACGTGACACATAATTTTTATATATATAAAGATATAAAAATTAATCGCCATGTGTTCATCTCGCAAAAACTCAAGAATGAATAGACCGATTCTAATTCGGTTTTCACTTATGGAAAGGTATAAACGGGAAAAAATGATACAAAAATTGTACCCCGTTCGAAGCCTGGGAGCGGGTCACTAGTAAATAAATATAAACGTTACTCCTTCAAATCTTTTTGTAACGGAATTTTGTATTTTGGTAAATTTTATATTACAATAAGTTTTTTAAATTCATACCAATCTGACTGTTGCCGTTGTGCTTCCTGCTGCCTACAGCCTACGTGGCGATGTAAACATTCCTACTACAATTTTGAAATTTGTAAGTGGCAAAAAGAGATGATACACATGGCCAATAGATATAATTATAAATGTGTAAAAATACTCCTGTCGTTCCTAAATTTGTATGGAAATCAACTCCTGCAATATTTACTAACGTCGTTATAAGTGATAGGTCTTTTAAACGAAATAAATAAAGTGTATAATGCATTGAGCTCTAGCGAAGTGGTTTTAATAATAAAACCGGTGGTCGGCGACAGTGATTCCTAGAAGCGAACTGAAGCACTGGTCGCTGCCATTTGTCAAGGCATACGTGCACTCAAATATCAAACTCTTACTCATCGTCGCAATACATTTATAAACACATTAGCTGTTGCCCGCGACTTCGTCCGCGTCCCTGGGACGACTTCGACTCTAATTGTTACTATTGCTCAATGTTTATTCGTTTTTTAGTTTTCTAAGGACTTAAATTTTGTTTTTATGTTTTCTCGCTGATCCCTCGGGAACAGTACTTTTATCTGGGTGAAAGTGACCCTACATCTGTCCCCTTTTCTGTAACTTTGACGACGTTTTTGTATCCAAACTTTCATGGTGATCGTTTAAATAGTTAGGGGATGAAAGCGTGACAAAATCACTTTCGTATTTACAACACGCTTGCGTCTTCAGTACTGTTCTCATTGCATTTCGTGATAGATATTCTTACGTGTACAGTAATATCAACAATATCCACAACAAGTTAATCTTACATTTCATGGAAGAATAAACCATCATTTTGAAGATTATTTCCTTCTGAATTGCTTTGGCTTTTTATTCAGAAAATAGAAGTTAATACATTACTTTTATAACTAAAGACTTAAGTAAAAAAAAAATTAGTTTTATGACTAAAAATTTTTTTACTTAAGTCTTTTCGTTGTAATTTGTATACTAACATATTTTTGAGATATTAATATATAATATCTCAAAACGAGTGACGCTTTAATGATTGAGTGTACTGTAGTCCATCCTAAACTAATCATAACAGTTCTAGCTCATTTACAGTTAATTTGAAATGCCACAAACAGAGTACTGTTGGTGAAATATAAATTCTTGTACACTGATTTCTCTGTTAGACTTTGTGGGCGTCATATAGAGATTGTCATAAAACATTTTTTTATTATTATATTTAGAGGAATTAAAGATAAAAATTTGTCCAGTAGGTGCAAGGATTTAAAACCTAAAATTATTAAAACTTCCTCCCCACCGCATTTTATTGTATACACAAATTTTTCTCGTTTACCCCTTTTTCTATTAGTAAAAACCGTAGCAAAATTCGTCTGGTGGTCCAGAAGAAGTTAGCTCCGCTAACTCAAGTCTTGGTTGCAATTTTTTTTTTCTTCTTACATAAAAACTTAATTAGTAACATTGTCTTTGCAATTAGTCATTTGTAGTCAACGATATTGTATAATAATAATATGTTTTGAGTTTTATAAGAACATTAATAATTAGTATCGTTCCGTTAAAATCAACAAACACATTAAGAGATAAACACGGATAAGGCAATTTTCCGTTACATTAATGCAAACCAACAGTCCAATGAATAATGAAAACTCGAGTGCAGCGCTAAAATGTTTCTGAGTTATGGACTCTTGATGCACGCCAATTAACTCTAATGATTTATATCGGCGACTCGTCTTCAATTAAAATTTTCGTTACATCAACATAGAATACCGCTAGCTTAGTACAGGCGTCTAAGGAATACTTGAAGTTACATGAAATTGCCTACTCTTGTTATAGTTTACAGAGAAATGGTTCAAGTAGTGTCGCGGTTGCAAATAACTTGACGGAAAATGTAGTTTTTCTTCAAGCTTCCTTAATCCACATTAAATTCAGTCGTGGTAGGGCACTCTGCGTTCCGCAGTTACATGTTCGCCAGCCCGTCTGGCGGCAGTAACCACCCTCTTAAAGAAGGTCACCGTGAAATAACTGCATAGTCGTCCTTTGGTGAATGAGTAAAAGACACGATCGACACTAAGACCCTTTATTTTCCTGCGTCCACAACGTACTTGCAGCACCTATCGTCAAGTGAACCGTCAACTAGCTTACGAACATTTACGTAAAAATAAAATTCGATATACAAATGTATATCGTGTAATTAAGGCATGCAGGAAGAATTACTTTAGCAATTGTGTTTGAAATAATCAGTAGTTCAGTACGAGTTTGATAATGTAAATAGAAATGTTAGCAACAGAAAAGTTTAAACATAATTTTCTAGTAGATACATTTCATGTTAAATTATAAAATGTGTTTATTTCTGCTCCGCTTTTAAACCAAAATTAGAAATTCTAGTTATGTTGATGTTTATGGCAACACAAACGCAAGTCATCGTTCCGATTCTAAACGAACATACTGTAGGTATGTAAAATGATTTTTTTTATAATATGCAATCTACTTTAATAAAAACTATTGCGTATTCAAAGTGTTATGTAAGCATGTTGCAGAATATTTGCAAGAACAATAAAATTTGTGAAACTAGCACGCGTTCGCGGTAGAAATTATTCATTCGAATTTTGTATGTTCTTAGAAACAATTTTCAAACCGATTCGTCTTATTCACAACTATCGATACTAAGTTTATTTTGTTGGTAAATGTATAAAGTTTTTAAAAAATTCAAATCGCTTCACGTTAACGTCGAGAGGATGTTTCTTAGAATATTTTAACTAGTATACTTTTAATAACGCATCCAAATTATGTATTTCAATACAGTGAGACGCAATAACTAAATGCGTTTTATATGATCCATTTTTTGCATATGTTTAATAATAAATGTATAAATACAGCGAATTAGTGCCATGAATCATCATACATACATTACTAATGAATATTGCGATTTGATCGCCATCTCTCTTCGGTAAGCAAAAAATACCTACGGTATTTTTGTATCTTTAATATTTCAGTAATTAATATATCGTAAATAAATCGTATCGTCTAAATCCTTATTAGATAGATAAAGATCCTTATTAGAAAATAAAGGCCTCTTTATCTGTTTAGGGAAGAGAATCTAATTTGATCTGCTTCTTTCTTCGAATGATGTCAAAAAATCTTTTCATTATATTTTGGTAATATATATATAACATTATCGTAGTTGTAGTCCAAGTATATTTTAGTACTTTACGAAGATATAGTTATCCCTACGGTTTTTCTCCGATACTTTTTTTTTTAATTTGACGTGTAACATTAATTATAGTTTTTTCCTCTCCATTATTTTTAGCAACGTCTTCGGAAATTTACTTTTATGTTATACTGCCTCAGCTCATCGATGCCGATTTCAGCTGACGTACCACATAGTAGTTTTGTAAAGTTCAAGTGTGAAAAATATACGATAGTTATACTCATTGTCAATACATTTGATATGTACTATGTCGAAAAAAAAAATGAGTACTGAACTAGATTAATTAATGACTATTTGTGAACATTTCAAAAAGATAAGTCAAAACGGATTAGCAATTCTTAATTCACCAAGAATGAATAATGTTGTTTTTTTTTATGTAGAAGATTTTAATTAAATTTATAAATTGTGGAAATTAATTGATGTTTTGTAATCAAGTCGACAATAAAAGCGATTGTTACGAGTAAACTGCAATTACCTGGATAAACGATATAAATCTTTAATTTATTATAATTGTTCTTTTAATCAATTACATTTGCAGACAATCAGCTAGAAGTGACGTGAAAATATTTATACTTCTTTTTTTCGGATACAGGTTTATAAATCACGTTAAGCCGTCTGCCTGGTGAGATATTATTATTATGATGAATCTTGTTCTGTAGAAATATGGAAAGCAGGCGAGCAGATGATAGTTTAGAATATTTACCACGAGTCCAGATGCTTGTTAGGACGGTCCCGATATGAGTCACGCTTCTCAGAAGAGGCCGCGGACTATTTTAGACTGTCCGCTTACCTTCTAGGAACCGGGTGGTGTTGGGACCAACGACCGATCGCAACGCCAAAGTATTGTTAGATCGGGAACGGGGTTGCTTGATTACCAATAGTTCCTCATTTTATTCTCGGTAGTCCGTTCAGAACTGCGACCAGGAAATCAACAGTTTCTGCAACCATATAAAACAGCCTGCTTCTCTACTCTTAAAAGTTTCTTGAAATGTTTTTGCTGCTATTACTCGTTGTACTTGTGTGCCTAAACATTATGTGAAAATGAAATTGGCTAGTTTTGTGCCTGAAACGAGTCATATCAGCTACAAAAAAAGTCACAAGAGCAGCTTAGTAAACAGCTAAGCTAAGACTATGCCAAAAAATTGCCACATTTTTTTAACACATATTTCTTGTACGCCTCTGCTACATACACGATTATATTCACTCCGAAGATACGTCATCCTAAAAAAATATTAGATATTATTTCATGTTATTTATATTATTGTTATAATTTTCTCTACTTAGTTGCACATACAATGTTTGTATTGGGAGAATAGAATGTTCTGTGTTCAATGGATTGCATCAATCATGAATCTTTAGGTTGAGTATGTTGAGGAGTTCCGAAATGTTGGTAACGAAGGAGTTTTTTTTTTTTTTGGATAATTAAAACGGCGCGTGCCCTGCTGACTCAGACCGCAGACGTCAATGCGGTAAGATCAGCATTGGCGGCGTAAAGTAAATAAGTCGTAATATTTTCATGGGTGCCGCGGCGGGCATCTCGAACATTATACGCAAATAAACAAACGTGTTGATTTTTATACGGTAACGTCGGATTTTAACTCAAGCGTTTTGCTTCGCGTGCGGTCGAGATTCGTCGATTTTCTTCAACGATTCGCCAAATTTACAAAGCCCACTTGAGAAACGCGCAACGAATTTATCACTGTAATCAGAACTGCTTGCAGAAAATTATGGGTTAGCCGTTTATCAAGCTGTTATTTTAACACTCCTTTAATGCTTTGATTTATGACACGATAAAAACGCATCATATCATTTAACCGCCGCTATATTAATTTTAAATTTTATAAAGCGATCAAGTATTTGTGGATGTTTATGTGAATCAAAACAAACTTTAGATGAATGTATTCAATTATTTAGCGGTATGAGATAAATTGTGAATTTTCTTCTTCGCGCGTTATTCACGAGCTGAAAGTTTAATGTTATTCAAAATGTATCATTAAAGTTGAATCGACAAGAATCATTTTCTAGTGCATTTTATTTGTTTCTTTCGTCTCGGCGTTGCATCAGACGATAGTTCTATTTTAAAAGTACAACATTTGTATAGACATTAGTTTGGGTATTTCAATATTTTTAGATATGCCACGATACACTTCGGGACATTGACACTTGACGGCGAGGTCGATGCACAGTGAGATAAATGTGAAGAGATGAAAAATAAAAAAAAAAAAGAATTAATTGGAAAATTGTAATGTTAGTAATCCGCGCGGCTTGTCCTATGATTACCGTCCGATGTTAATTTAAGCTAACACATTTGTTGGGTGTCAACAGAAAGAAACGAGCGTAGCAATGCGAGGCTCGCATGAATCAGCCCGATACAATTAATCTAATTTAAGGTTATCGGGGAGGCATGGGACGGATCGACACGGAGACGTCGCACAGTCTCGCGCAGCCGTGCGCCGGCGCAGTGAACGCTTGCACTCTGATGCAACCGCGCGGCGGATTCGCGTCCACCGGTTCTATTGATTATTGTCACCGCGCCGGTCACCTCGCGTTGCGCGTACGATCAATGCCGCACGTGGCGGTATCAAGGCCGGGCCCGATGTTGTTATAGCTCTCAGTGAAATGCCTCAAACAGACTGTTCAGTGCAACTATCGCTAACAGTGCAACCGAATTACGACAAGCTACACTTGTACGTTGACGTTTTCATGAGTGAGTACACACACAGGTTGTATTTTATTGATCACTTTTGATCGCTCGTTATTCTATATTAGAAACTGTTGTGCGTCAATCGGCATAAATAAAAATCAAACGGCACGGCATCCGTTGCAATCGCGATGTTAATTTATAGCAGCGCGTAACAATCGGCGACAGTGAAATAATTGAGTGTCATAAGGCAATGCCAAAAAGCGCACTGATGAATCACGTCTAATTATTTTATGATGTACGAAGAGCTCGTACGTATGTAGCGTGTACGAGGAGCGATGTAAACAATTGGATGAATTCGGCGACCGATCGCCCGCCGTCTCAGCGCACATCAGTAGCCATGGCGAGATGTTGGCACCGACATTCATTCCCATTGTTATCTTTACACTACATTCGAAGCAGATGTAAACCCTCTTTGAACATTTTTAAAAATAAATTTGTTTACGAGTCCCATTATCAAAAAGTCACACACCGCCGTCCGAGCGAAACTGTTTTGAAGAGAAACGACGCCGCTAAACGCAAAGTGGGCGCCATAGACATCTCTTAGGCTAAGGCTACGTGTGGGTCACATCGCTGTTCTCGGTGGGCCACACCGTCTTCTAGTCTGAACAGAACAAATATGTCAGTCACTTTCTAAGAAATTGCTATTTGCTATTGATTGAGTACGATTTATAGTGTCTCTTTGATAGGTTTCTTAGTGGTTCCCTTTTCAAAACAGCAGCAATTAGAACTTCTTCCATAGTAAATTGTTGTTGATAGAATATAGAATGCAATAATTCTGTTGACTAGGATCGGTCGCTAAAGCGAGTAGCTTGGTTCTTAGCACTAAGCGAAGTGGAGTGTGGCCTTAGCCAAAGAGTGTGTACGAGTAGGTAAAGAGGATCGTAAATCGTAAGTGGTGAAACATTTTGCAGACGGCGCCTGCTGGTGATTCAGCCGTTTGGTCTGGAGCACGATTGCCTTTATAGATGCCGTGTTAGCGCAACGGCCGGGACGTTGGCATCGGCATCGCGACATGACTAACCGTTGCTCGCTCTAGATACAATCAAAATATGTGACAAGTTTATTTCTAGTCGGAACACAACACATTCTGCCCTGCTCGATATAACCCACCTCAAAGTTGAACATCTGCTGATTTTTTTCAACGACTTAAGTAGGTCGGGGCTCGCTCCTGCGTCACGCGTAGCGGCGCCGGCTTACATTTACGCAAACTCATTGCGACGTTCCTCTATGACCTCGCTTCCCATGTACTATAATGTACTATACGATCTATATAAATATACCCAAGCACTCGTGTTATTCATTAGCACTCTCCCAATTGTATATATAATGACCGTCACTAAGCTAACGACTACAGGTATGCCACTTGGCAGAGAACAACTGGTTATGAAATAAGTCCAATAAAGCAAAGTGTATTTATTGCATCCATGATCTTATCTTAGTCCTTGACTTTGTATTCTTTCCGAATGACCTTGACATTTAACCCTCACCGAACTATGGACCTTATATGTTACCTATATTATCCTGTAAAACTAAAACATTGATCTGTTAATTTTGATCAATTAGAATTTATTAAATAGAATTTGTAACGTATTTATGTTACAATAGAATCCAGACGCTTTGGGTTCGAAGCAATACCATAGATATAAATTACATTTTATAAGACAATGCTATAGAGATTTTACCGAATCTTGCCTAATATTTATTTAATAATTGTGTAAGTTTTGTGAAGATTCAATCTTAATGGTTTGGATGAACTGGCAATACATATTTAATGTTTTCCTATTCTATGTTCACTTTCTCCAAAACATACATACAGTAATTTTGCTCCCTACACTATTTGGCTTCCGAAATAAATATAATCACTACTTCCAATATACTTATATAGTGTTTGCACTTAGAGCGATTTAATGAAATAGTGTTGAATATGAGGCGGGCGAGGCGCGGGCCGAGCGCGCTACTCTAAATACACTCGTGACTCACACACACTATTTCACAGCTTCACCTTTGCCAATACATTTTATATTACTTCCTATTGCTGCTTAAAACTTCTCAAATTCGCCTCTGTATAGCAACGCAGGAAAAAACCAATTTTATTACCTACATATTTCAAGCATACATTTTGATGCTTTTATATTATTATATACTTAATAAGTTTTTTTTAAAGAAAATACAATGATTATTTGTAAAATTTGCGGTTTTTATCTCATAGATATCCATCCCTCTTAAGGATGTATGACTCCTCCAACTTTTTCCAAGACTCCTGTCTTTTTCCTTGCTAGTCCAATCCTTCCCATTTGTAACATTAAAAGTTGGGAAGTAGTGTAATCTAAGTATTGTTCGTTTTAGGTACATGACATACGCATTTTGTTTTAATTTCCTTTTCTAACGTTGAAAAGTGAAACTCGAAGGTGTGTCAGGTAAAAATCTCAAGCACAATATTTGTTTAATAAACAATTATTATTCAAATTGACCGGATCATTAATTAATTAATAGTTGATAAACATTTCTAAATTTTGATAAAAAAATTATCTATCTTGTTTATAGCATAAATAAGTAGTAAGCCGTAAATATATGTCCATTTGGGACCCTTTAAATAGTGAGATTTTTTTGTTAGGTGGAACTTCTTGATATTACCCTCCATATATCAAATTAGTATATATTATTGGCTTAGCTTAATTTATAAAGCTTCATCTGATAAAAAATCATAAAAAAATTACAAAACAAAATTAGAAGGATATTGTAGATATCACGCATAATTATGGTATTAACTGTTTTCGTGAACTGAAGACTGAAAATGGGAGCACGTGTACTGGTTGCTTCAGTTACTGAATTTCATTTGGTTTAATTTGTTTTTGTGTTATATAAAACCTACAATCAAATGGACCGTCACCCTGCCTGCCGACCTTTATATAAAAATTATAATAATACTAGGTTTTGCCCGCGACTTCATCCGCGTCCATTTTTCTTATCCGATCGTTACCAAACTTCACAGGATCACCCGCTGGACTAATCTGAAGATTGTCTTAAAATTTCATCAATCAAAACCGTTATAAAAACCAAAACCTATAAAAGGCAAAACACACATTGCCTTTTATATATCCCTTTCATGTCTTTATTATATGTATATTATAATAAAAATACGTGGCTGATAGTATCGTACGTACAATGTACAGGCAAATAAATAATTTGATTTGATAGTACAGCGAAATGCATATGGAGCTGAATATTAGTGTAGTCTCCCTTAAACAGCATTGAACAGGTTTGGGTTAATTTTAGTGCACAAATAGCCCATATCCTGAATGAAAACATTGAATACTGATTATTCCGGTAATGGAAAAAACGACTCTTTAACAGTTAATATAGGTATCGGAAGGGTTTACGCGGGCGGATCCGGATGCGAATGCTAGTAGTATATTTTGTTTAACTCTAGCTGTCCTTGTTCAAATAAAATGCTAATGTTATGTTACACATTTCTTTCTCGTCACATGTCCAGTCTATAGACTTGTGTTGTGTTAATCTTCCGTCGTGCAGTTCTTTGATGTGATCTGGATAAAATCACGCATTGGTACATTGAAGGCGACTGATCCAAATCTAGTTTTGCCATGGAACTTGGCACGAAATTGTAAACTGCCCTCTTTCCTAGCTAGTAACACGAGCTTGTATACGTCACTCGCGTTATCCTTCTATACTAATATTATAAAGAGAGATTTGTATGTTTGTATTTTTGTTTGTAATGAATAAACTCAAAAACTATTGGACCGATTTTAAAAATTCCTTCATCTATAGAAAGCTATATTATCAGCTATATTTTATAAAGTAACATAGGCTATATTTTATTAGTAACATAGGCTATATTTTATTAGTAACATAGGCTATATTTTATTAGTAACATAGGCTATATTTTATAAAGTTACGTGGACGAAATCGCGTGCAACAGCTAGTGTTTTATGTATTTAAAAAATTAACATGACAATTGATTTCATATTTGTATTGTACATTCCTTGAACGATAAATTCACTTGTTCATTAATTTTAATGTGTCAAACGGTTTCATTATTATATTTAAAAAAAAAAACTAATAATATATCATTAATATAGAACAGTTTCTGAGAACAATTTTAATGGATTTGCGAATTCCAAAGTTATGAAAAAGTGAAGATGGCAAACGCGCGTTTCAGATCTTTGTGAGTCACATTTGGTACATCTCTGTTACACGTCGTGAGCGTTATTATTGTCCTTATTTACTTTAAATATGTACGCAAGGACGCCTAAATTCGCTCGGCAGATATTTCCGGAGCAAATAAAATTGTCTCCGGTGAATCAGACTTTTTTTAAAAACGATGGAACGACGTAACTCCTTGTCATACGCTCAGCATGATACCAACATTCAGTTTTAACGTATTGTGCTTTTCTTGGCATTGAACGTGGTATTAATACAATTATAAAGACTCTTTTAGTTTTTTTCATTTGTATTTTTTCAAGTGATAAAACCAATTGTACATAAATGTAAATATCTGAATAGGTGTGCCCAATGATTTACTATAACATCAGTATAATAACCTAATTGTGAACTAAATAAATGTACGGTAGATATTACAACAACAAAAAAGTCTGACACTGACATGTGGAAAACAAAAAAGGGTTTAAATGTTTTACAAATGATCGGTGTATCTCCGATTCCGTTGCTAATAGAATAAGTTGTCACGTCGGGAGACAGTTTCCGCGTGGTGTCATCGCGACTGACGCAACCGGGTCTGCGGCCTGTCCCGACGGTCGACTGACGCCAAATTGAAAACATATTAACGCTGCCGATCAAAGAAAATTTTCCCCCGGCGATGAGATTTATTGTATCGTCCGACTGACGGTTGACTTAAGCCACGCAAAAGCCACAGTCGTCTGGATTAGATCGAAACTTCTGGGATTCAGTAATCGGATGTCATTCACGAGGAAATTGAAATGGATTGTGACATTTCTCACGAATTTCACATTTATGTAATCTCAAAAGTTTGTAAAAAATGTTTGGATTTTTGTTACCGAATTATCATGGGATAATTTTCTATATAGATAATAGATAATGCGTTCTAATGGGATAACAATACTACTTTTGTTTCGCACTATTAAGAGGATTACAAGAGAGCAACGAGTGCTTAAGAATATGGCTCTTGGATCGGTGTGTTTTGTCCATAGATTTTTAAAGCAGGTGTAATAATAGTATACTGACAGTTGTGTTTGTGTTATGTAATATTATTGCAATAAATTTACTGTCCTTATATACCAATAGTTTTACGGTTGTTTGTCGTGAATCCCATCTTCCTCAGATCTCAAACATAAGTATTAACTTTAATTTAATTTAACATAAGTTTTATCAGCAACAAACATGTCAGTAACGACACTAAATTGCTTTCAACATGTTTAATTTAAAGATCATAAATGAATGAAATTTAGTTTTTAAGCAGATTTTTGAAATACACTATGAGATTATAAGTGCTCAGGAGTGAAAATTATCTAGACATTGTTTGTGTTTTTCTAAAAAGAGTGTCTATAATAAAGGACAAAACATAGTTAATACAATTTCACTCAATAAAAAAAGTAATAAAGTTATAGATATAACAGTTTGAAACAAAACAAATGGCTTTATTAGAATAGAAGTATTTTGTTAGCCAAATAAATACGACAATATTATACGATATTAATAATTCGAAACATTATTCGTATTTTTTTCTTATAGGTAATGTAGGCGGTGTTCTTTGTCGCAGTTATTTTGATTATCTATTCATACACATTAACGTCCGCAGTGAATATAAGTGCCATGTGAAACGTTTAACATTATTGACACAAAGAAAGAAAAATTGAAGACAATTTTTTGCCTTATGAAACTAAAAATGGGTGTCTATTTATGGCAACATTGCCGCATTGCTGTAACCAAAAACATGTGTGCCTACAAATTAAACATCTATGGCCGAGATAAGACTGGTCCGATTGCCAAATTAGATGTACCCATTGTAATTTTTCACCTCGTCATATTTAAACGACTGTGAATGTATCACCTGGTCGTTTCGTCAAATATCACGCCAAGTACTTGTTGTTTACGACAGCTATTATCTACAATTCTACATACTGTAGCAGTAGTTCCTCTTTTTTTTCTAATTAAGCTTCGAATAGCATATTACTGTTTAAAGTGAAAAAATTCTTTAATATTTTCTTGTTAAAATTCTTTATGTAAATAAATGAACAGTCGAGTTTTCTCCATCCCCTGTGTAAATGAGGCATAATATAGCATAATAAGGACAAATCGTAAAAGAAGGCATAATAATATCTTCTTGCGATGCCTCACCAACTAATGAAGGTTGGCGAATAGCCTGGATAAAGTCATCTTTGTCTTTTGTTCTTCAGAACAATAATTGTTCTATGTATAATAAATGTAGATATCACAAAATCGCCCAAGCAATGTTATAGTTCGAAACGTATGCAAAAAAATGCAGATTTTATTGTTAAGTTCTCTTTAGAACACCAAATACAACTCAAGTCTGAATCCCTGATGTATTACATGGGCTGATGGTGATTTATTGTCTTTGGAGTTATTTCACTGTTCCTGTTTAAATTTTATGGTTAATCGCATTTGTGAGTCGTAAACAGTGGTGAGGTGTTAGTCATCGTGGTCCAGCGACACATGCCGGCACTGATCCGTCAACGGCTCTACTCGTCTGCGCCTCAAGATGTGTCTTCGCCTCGTGGCCGTTAATTATCGCTTCCGTAACACAATTAGCCACTTATGTGCTAATTTTTATTTATAACTCTTAAGTGGATCCAAGTGGAAGGAGCGTAATATTTTACATGACAAGATATTCTTAAATTCAACTAGAAAAATTGTACCTTAACAACGCGATCTCTACTACCGCTGTAATATACATATGTGCATGCTATTCTGGTAGATTTTTAGGACCATGTTAAGTTAATATATCGACTTTGATGAGCTATTAAAACGTCGAAGTTGGCACGAGCACCCTATAATCATTCTAAGTGCACGTGTAATATTTGACAACATCTTGTTACTTTTTGAGGTATGTTGCTTCTTACTTCCTCTTATATCATCTAGCCGGGATGACAGCGAGTCTTTCTAAAGACGTTCGCAGTTCATTGATCTCAAGTTTATTAATTAGGAACAAACAACCGCCTGCGTCTTGAATGGTCTAGATACCGAAGAGCAATAATTTTACCACCGTACAATGAGATGCGGATGCCAGTTATTTAGAAATATATGTTTACAACCGTGTCACATGTTAGCTGGCGTAAATGGTTCTACGTTTGGTTTTGCGCACTGCACCTTTGGCCGATGCGCGGCGCAATCGTTCTATGAATTAGGGACGGCTGCGATGCGATGCCGCAATAGTCTAGACCCTAATTTATCCCTGCGCAATGCGCGTTGGACATACGAGCGTTGCATGTTTGCCACCATACGGCTGCCTTCCAACGACTCTTATGACGTAAACGTGTCGCACGTGTGACGGTGGCGAGGCAACGAGTGAATACTGCGTACATTGTGAAAGAATATCAAAATCCTGAGATATATATGAAAGGGCTGGTGCACCGCGCATAAACCTCGCAGGTGGCGGGTGCAAGAGGCGTTATGTGCGTGGGCGCAGGTCGTCGACCGACTGCACAGAAGCGGTCCGCGCGTGCCCTGCTAGCGAAAACGGCAGAAAAGCTGACGAAGGGCGGGCAGCACACGGTGTCCGCATTTAGCTCGGGCTGACGTCGCTGAGTCACCGCACCGCGAATAGCGGGCGGTTTGTTTGTTGCACCGCCGCTCGCGCCCGCTCCCGGCTCTCCCGCGGATGGATTATTTCGGTGGTGGTGGCGTGCAGTGCTCGGCGCACTGTCTCCGCGATAGGACGCGCCATGACCCCGCTCCCCGCGCCCCCCGCGCGTCGCGTCTCCACCGGCATCGTCACCACCATCAGGGACACGGTCAGCTGTAGTTGGATATTTTACAGTGAGTGTACCTCTACGCCGCAGTGTTTGCGCCCGACTGTACCTCGCTCGCCCCTCGTTACAAGGAAACCGATGTACGCCGCCCGCCGTCCGCCCTTCGTTGTAGGCCACCTTTTACGTCATAACTCGCTGCCGCCCTTCTCTCGTCGCCACTTCCTACTTAAAACGATTAACACGTTCCTTGTGAATAACTGATTTCTCGGACTATTTGCGGCCGAATACTCGTACATTTAAAAAAAAATAAGTCTCTTAAGAACATAAGAACATCTTAACGGGATGAAATAAAGACCCTCTCAACAGTACGAAGGTACTTTCGAGGCCTTTATACTGACGTGGCCTTATTTCATTGAGAATATCCTATTTTAAAAGCAAAGTTAATTTTTATACGGCCACTCTTGTTTTCTTGTCATCTTGTAATTTTTTTTGCTCTTATGTTTAACTTTGTAAATATCTAAGATGAAAAAAAAAATATTGTAAATTCTTTTGTTTATGTTTTACGTTAAGTTTCTTGTATCACTTAGTTTTAAAAGAAAAGAGGACATTAATAGGCATAATGGTGAATGAGAACTATTATTTTTTATCATAGTGCGTAATCGTCAAATAGCCTCGCTGCTGCCATCTATTTGCGGAAAAAGAAATAATTATACACTGAAATCAGAATATAGGTGAAGCGTCTGACATCAGCAAGCCAAAATAAATTTAACTCTTGACGTATTTAACCCTGCCGTGGAACTGAGAGGAATTCCTCTTAAACATTCATATTGCTCTGCTCTCTACCGCTTGGCCATAATAATTATCACACTTAATATTCGTTACATTACTTTATTTATATTTAGCCTATACAACGAACTAACGTACGTAATATGTATGATGCAAACCGCGTCATTAATCGTAATTTTTGACATGTGATTTGACAGTATGTCAAAGTAGCTGAATTTAAAAAATAATCATAAAGAAGAGATTAAAACATGTTAGCTAGGGCCTTTGCTTTTCCATAACCGTAAAATAATTTATGACAATTTTTTTTTAACATTCTGTGAACATTCTCATAAATACAAATACAAAGCGGTAGTATACAAAGCTTTCCTTGCTTTCTAGAATTATTCCTAAAAAATACTTAGTTTTAATAAATTACACAAGTGATTTCCTATATCTGTCTCATGAATGAAAAATGTCACACTACAAGACTTGACTTTCAATTGCGGCTTAGGGATATCAGAGGTGACATTCCTATCACGCGAATGAAGTAAAGAGCCCTGGCATATTTTCCTCACGCACAAAACAAATGTATTTTGTTTGATGGCGTTCTGTGGATGCCAGAGAGAAATGCAGTGTACCCTACCATTCATATTAGGCTGCAGTTAGATGACGTGAAAATTTGTTGCGGCCACCGCACGGTGCCCGCATATCGTAGCTAATTTAAAATCTACTGAATGAGCTACAACATTGAAATTCTTAGCAATTACCTAACGGCACCGGGTTTCAACACGGTCAGTCGCCGCACTCACACGTTCAATTTTCAATTTACGTAGTTGCTGAAGAAAGCTTATTTTATGCGAAATAGTTTGTGTTAAATTAAATGTTAAAGTGCGAAAATATTGGTTTGAACATGTGTATTTGGTTGCAGGTAACAGTAGCGGTAGCACGTCCGGTCCGGGCGAAGGCGCCGCCCCGCCCCCTCAGGAGCCAGACCCAGATCTTGACTCGATGCACATGATGTTGGACCCCCACTTGAGGCCCATCTCACCGGACCTCAACGATGAAGAGTCCAAGCGTATCTTTGAGAAACACAAGCAAGTAGCGCAGGAGTATCTAAAGGTAAGCCATTGCAATCTTTGTTGTGCAGTGCTTCAGTAAAACTATTATAGCGTCAATTCTTCGAATTATATTCGTCGTATTCTTCGTCATATTCTTTCGAATTTATAAGCTCAGACCGACCGACACTGTTTTTCTTGTTTTTTATTGGTTGTAAGTTCTAAGTCGCAAATACGTAACAGCTCGCAGTTTATACTAAGAGTTCGAACTATCACTAAGAGTAGGCTCTGTAGCTTACTGGAGATTAGGAGTGTGATTTAAAGTAGTCTTCTACATTTGTGTTTTAAAATATGTTCCCATTTTGCGAGTAATCAAAGATATTCCATTCAACCCATTAAGTATCACTTTTGTCTTGAAATCTTAAATAAGGCTGCTGCTAAATTTGCTACTGATTAAAATTAACTTGGTAATATGCAATTCCAGATTCAAACTGAGGTGGCGTATCTAAGCAAGAATAAAAATGAACTAGAAGAACAAATGGACGATGACATTTTACGGCAGAAGAGAGAAGTTATACAATTAGAAAATGAAAAGGTACATACTTTAATTTTACTCAATTTTTTGTAGAGAAAAATTTGGTATACATTTGTATTTGTATTTGTATGGTATTTTTTGTAGCTCATTTGAGCTAAGGTTAAAATGGATCATCAAGATTTAAAATGATAGAAACTGATAATAATTCTTTTATATAATTAGAGGCATTGTAATTTTTATAGCATAACATAATAATTACAATACAGTGTTAAATAGATAGACTTAGAGACATTACGCTAAATAAGGAAAAGTTTAATCGAATTACCTACAAATAGATAAAGAGCACACGTCGAGCAGAGGAATTTAGAACGAATAGTAACGTGTGACGTAAAATGTATTGTTTACAGTATCTCCGATGATAAAATTCAGGCCAAACATCTGGACTATGGTCTAAAACTAATCTTAAAGCGAAAAGCATTTTCTAATAAATTGAAGCTTTTCTAACACCTTAGAGATTTTTAATAAAAATATCTATGCTTAGTTAATAACATAAGTATTTATAAAGTCAAACGTTATATTGCTTATATATTTTTCAACGCGGACAAAGTCGCGGGCACCAGCTAGTAGGTCATAAGTTTACTGATAGTCCTAATAGAGTTGAACGCGCGTCGTCATTTCGTTTAAAAGACATAGGTGTGCATAGATACCCTTAATTCATTACCGTTATCTGATGGAGAAACTATTTTAAATTCATTATGATGTACACGTATAATATAATTTAAAAAAATTAAAAAGCCTTTATTGCTGTTTTTTCTTTACAATCTTACTTAAAATTAATGCCTAAACTAGATTAATTTTAAAATATTTTTATTATTTAATAAATCGGCAAACGGTTGTCGTTCAGCTTGCTCCCGACAACTGTCTTGCTGTACGAGTCCACATTCTGTCACCATCCACACGTATAATAATGAATGCTTGAATTGTTTCAGGACTCTCTAATCAAACTGTACCAAAGTCTGAAGAAGCAACTGGCGCGAGCAGATCCCGACGGATGGCTTTTGCCAGAGGACATGCCCGGCGAGTGTGAGTGATATTTCACCAACACTCTGCACTCTGTTTAAGCATTTATAAGATACACTATCATTGTAACATTTCAATTACCAGAGAATAACATTTTAAAAAAGTATAGTTTACACCGCAATCGTTGATAGTGGAATTGAAAAATGAAGCCGGCAATATAAAGTCGAAAACGGTGTCCGCGTCCGTCCTAATAATGAAAGTAAATGATTCTTGGAGGCCTCTGTGTGTGTTATAATGTAATGCACAACAAAATATATTTTCTTTTGATTAATTGATCTCAAGAAACCAAAGCAGCCTTCAGACCTTGTAGTTAAGTTTTAGTTTAGTTTCTAAATAATAAATATAATTAATTGAAAACAAGGAAAAATGGTCGAAGATTTTTTTAATATACATAATAGCTACAGGATTTATAAAATGCCTAAGGAAAATTTTATAAATGAAAACACATAGATTTTGTAAATGGTCGAAGATCGGATTTTTTAATTTGTAAACTCATTGCTTTATATTGAATGTTTTTAATAGTTCTATTTTGGTCTTCAATAACATTGACAATACTTATTATAATTATTATCGTAGGAATATTTGATTGATAATGAGCACGTTTTAGTGCTGTGTTTGTGCAATATGAATGAATGTTAAACTTACTTAGTTTATGATATTAAATATTATCGAGTTTATTTTAGTGTTCCTTTTTGTGTGCGAGTTCGTTTTAAATGTAAATAAATGTAAGATATAAACAGTATTAAGCAAGTATAATGTTAAGTTTAAGAAATAAAGATAATAATCTATGATATTTTTTGTTTTCTTTTAATTATTATCTAGTTGACTAGCTAAAGATGGGGTGGTTCACCAACAAAATCATTCGGTTTGAGTTCCTGTTTTATTTTTTATAGGTTTTAGGTACACCATGATTCTTGTTCCTTGCTGCAGACGACACCGTCTAAAAGTTGGAGACTAGTAACTTTCTTTTCTTATCTAAGCCACAGGTTTATGTATACTCAACGTTGCACAATGATGCTGTGGAAATATTATGATTTTTCTTTCAAAACCTAAAGATCTTTCTTTTTATTAATTAAGTCAGTATTGATTAGAATAATACGTTTTGAAGTATCTACACAGTCATAATCATTATTATGTTTTCATGTAATATTCTAAACGAGTGTCTAACCTTCAATCTTGACTTAATCAGAATCCAACTTAGTAAGAAACAGATATCTTACGAATGTGACCTACTCCGCCTAAACGGTTTCAGTTATTCATTTATTAGGAGCTAGATTTGCTTTAGATTTCGTAGAAAAAAAGTAGTTCCAACAGAAATACGTACAGCTTACAAAGTGTGCTTGATGTGTCAAAGTTAAGCGAGTGCATGTCACATCTCAACAAGAAAAAAAAAAACATGAGAACCAAGATTAAAAAAATTTATCCTTCAATTCTTTGGGAATTAATTATTAAAAAATTAAAAATTTTAAATAATTAATTTTTAAAAAAGGATTCAATGACATGGGATTAAACACTTCCACGGCTTTATTCTTTTTCCCTGTCAGGCTGTGTACAATCCGTCATATTCTGCAGTAAAAGTACTTGGATTTTTTTGTTCTATCGTAGAACTAATAAGTAACCTACCCAATAAACCTTTAGCCGCGTATTATTTTCGCGTCCATTTCGCCAGAGCCGAGAAATTCCTCTACTTGTATATTTTTTTTAAAAATGATTGCGTTACTTTTTCTTAAAAATAATAATAATATTGATTTAAGAGTCAAGCGACAACCCTTTACAAAACCAAGCGGTTAAAGGTTTAAAAAAAAAACGAATAAAAGTCATTATTCGCTACTTGGCAATGAAACAAACATATAAAATTCAGTCCAAATATTTATTTTTTAAAAGTCACAATATAACTTTGTTTACTGGAATGATGAATATGAGTTTATACAATAATAATAAAATAAATCCCATCGAATAATTTGGCACTTTGATTACGTGAGATTCCGAAAACAAATAAATGCACTTTCGATGCCTTAAATAATGTACAGAAAAAATGGACGAATTTACGCGTATTTTAACAACTTATGTACAAAAAAATACAATCTCATCTAAATTAAAATTTCATTTTTTTTTATAATAATTTTCAAACTCAAATATATAATAAATAAAATATATGACTATAAAATATTTTAAACAAAAATACTTATGACGCTCAATACATTTATCTCTAAATCAATAGGCCAATTTTTCGATAGATCTTATAATTTAATTTTATATCTTTACATTATGAACATTTACAAAGACACTGTGATATGAAACACACTACGTTTACTGTAAAAACTAAGTAACTAATGTTAAGAAGAAGCGAAAATATAAATTGAATAAGGGCCGGCGTACATTGGAGGACGGCACGACAAAGTAATAAAAAAAAATCATAGTATTTTGTACCCTAAGTGCTTCCTTACATTTGAAATGAAGTACAATTTGAAGTCGCTTTCCGCGTCTGTCTGTCTGTGTGCTGATGCTGTTTTCACCATCAGTTAGATAATTTTTCACGGAAGATTTGATAATATATAATAAAACCTAATAAAAATTTTATTGATTAAAACTATATTTTGCAACCAAGTCCGCGTTTGTCTGTTTTTCCGCTAACTACTTCTAACCACCCAACGGATTTTGATACGGTTTTCACTGATGAAAAGAGGGATAAACGCGGATGGTATAAAAAATTTCATTCCGGGCAAAACCGGAGCGGGTAGCTATTTCAAAATAATTCCTTTGTAGAATAATACAAAATAATTTATAAATTTGAATTATATTAAAAGCGTTTACGGTCTAACTAAATACTACGAAAAAAATTAAATACTTTGTCTTGTCGTCCTCCAATGTGCGCCGGCCCTAACATTAATTTAAAAATGTTTTTCGACCAAATAAATAATTCGACATAGAGAGGACTAAAACGTCGGCCCTAAAAAGCCTTAATTAAATTTTACCGTTTCATTAATTTATTTTTCATTATAACTACATGATTTAAAATACAAGACGTAACAAATGCTTTCAATATTTCAAAATTATGTAATTATCTTAAAATATAAATATTTTAATTTTAACGTTAATTATGTTTTTAAGATTCTCGAAAATAAGTACCCCCCATATTATGTAAGATATGTTGGCTGATATATCTACTATATTTTAGTGTAGTATGTAAAAAAAAATAATTTATTGTTACATCTTGTATTTTATAAAAAGGTCTTCGTTTTAAAAAAAAACGCAAACTAAATTTAAATTCCGAGTAATGTGTGTATATTAAGAATCCTAATACTTAAATAATATTTGAAAAAATAAAATAAAATCATGAATATATTAAAATACACATTAATATTAAGAAATCATCGTCCAGTAAGTAAAAACCTAGATTCCAGAAAATATTAAGTGTTTTTTTATATTATTAAAACACTCATAGATTCTAGGTGATTCCTTAGAGAAACACAACCGTCATTATGGATATAAACCCTACGCATTAAAATTTATTTATTATCATCATTATATTTACTAATAATAATAAAAACGTTGATTTGAGACTTCGAAAAATAATTAAGGCAACAGTTGCAATAATTATATGTGAATCACAAAAAAAATATTGTTACACCTACGAGAAATGTCTAGTCTAATAAAAAGAACATTTCTATGATAGATGGCGTACACATTATATTGCAGATTAAATGATAAAATGGTGTGAAAGCATAGCCAAGTTATGCGATACAGGGCGAGACAATAACGCAAAACGCACTATACATTTTGTGTTCACGTCCATCTTATAAACATCACCTAGATGTTAGTGTAATTTTATACAAATTTTATCCACCCCTTGACCCTTTACTTAACTCGGCTACACTCATAAAACGTAGGTTACACTGGGAGCGAATCTCTGTGCATAATTGTTAGGCCTTGCATCACACTTACCGTGCAAAGGTCAACGCACACTTATCCGAATCGAACTGGTCGAACGAAACTAATTTTACACTTTCTTTATGTGAAATCCTATGAATCGTCCGAATCAATTTCATTGGATTTCATATAAAGAACTCTAAAATTCGTTCTGAGGATAAATCTAAGGATAACCTTAGAATGGAGAGACAGAAAATTGGTACTCGGCCGAGTGAGTAAGGTTGACTCATTTTAATAACACAGACGACGTGTAGATACCTAGTAAAAAGTTTTACCTAGTATTGCTGTTAGGTATAGCTTGACAAAAAAGTGTAGAAATTAAAAAGTGGCAATACTATAGTGTCGTCCCTTTCTTATCAACTACATGGTTAGAACGGGACAACGCTGCAGTGTTGCCACTTTTTAATTTTTACACTTTTTAAGCCAAGCTGTAGTTTTTATCTGCCTAGTAAACAAATAGGTCTGAACGACTGTCTCGCCATTCTACTCGGTACGTGTGATCAAGGCCTTAGCTCCATACATAACGACACTTGAAAATATCTACGTGCTAACACAGTGTCACTGTGCATAATAATTTTTCACTCAACAAACACTATCTATCTCCTTCCTTAAACTCATCCTTAAACTCCGTAATAATGGCAGTTTCGATAACATGGGAAGATATAAAAATATCAATAACATTCATTACAGCTTGACAACCAATAGTGAAGGCCCGAATTTTAATATCTAACGGCAAAACGTTGTGACGAAAGAGTATCATCATAAGGGTCAGTTCTCTTTTAGCTTCCATAGCGATAACACGCGTTCTATACGCAGGATTTATTCATTTCATATAAGGTATATTTAAAAATGCTAATATTGGGGCTGCTCTATTAAATTGTCATAGTATAAAATAAATTGAAACAAAACATTTTTCATGTCATTATTAGTCTTAAAAATTCTAAGAATTAAGGCACCAATCGATAGGCAAGTTTAAAGGCGAGTATTATTAAAATGTAATTAATTCGTTTAAATGCATTTGTCTTTTTTAATTATAGTTATGTCGTCTTTGATTACCATTAAAAGTGGTCATTATGAAATATTAAAAAAAAAAAGAAACAATTGTAATTAGAATAAATAAATATGTTTAAATAGTTATTCACAAAAAAATACCTCGTCCATCGATAAGCGCCTTTATGGAATCTATTAATACAAGATCCGAAGAGAGGTCGTCCTACACTCGTCTGCTCACCAGACGATAATAAATCGCGATTGTCTTTCCTATTAAAATATGCTCATGGATATCCTTCAATTAAAAAATAAACTAGCTGCTATGCTGCGTCCTTCTCTATTGCAGTGCACAGTACGCTTAATACTTCTCTCAAGCACATCAATCCTTGCTCTGATTTTCAAATTTCAAAGCCTTGCAATAGTAATTCATGAACGGATTTTCCCAGACAACTATATACTATCGGAGTTATAATTTTATAATTTGAAAATCGGAGCAAACAAAGATGTGTGACAGAGAAACGTTAAGCACATTACGCTTAAAGGCATAACAGCTACTTTTTTAATTTTTATTTTAAATTAAGGATATCCATGAGCATATTTTAATAGGCAACTCAATCACTATTTATAATCTCATAGATAACAATTGATAAAATTTATTCTTTTCGTCTGATAAACAGATGGGTTAAGTACGACCTCTCTTTGGATCTCATACTATATATAACAGTTGCAAAAACAACAAAAACACGGAAAATCGTGGCAAAAGACAGTCTGGCAATATTTCCACTATGGCACACACGACGTGCCGTACGTTTGAAGGATCTAATGGCAAACTTTGCACCGAAAATTCTTTTCAATTTCTACATGGTGCTATTAATACTTTTAATTTCATACAAGTCTCCAAAAATTTAATATCATGCAACAAAAAAATTTAAACTTTCTTTATACACTACTGAATTGGTTCGTTATATTTTTATATTTAATAGTATTCCTGGTTTAATAGTAACGTAAAGTAAATATAATATAAATAGCTCATTTACATTTAAATTTCAAGAGAATTTGGACATCAAACATAAAAAAACAACATGGACTAGGAGCAAACAACAGAAATTTTAGACCGCCTGTAATCACAGCATATTGCTTAAACTTACCTCTAAAATACGGGTCATGGAAAAGAGTATTAATTTAAGAAATCTTTTTTTTTAAAAAAAATCTCTATCTTAACTAGCTGCCAATATTATTTTAAACGAACTAATTCGCGTATAACGACATTATCTATTATAATAATGATATATTATAATAATCTCTCTGCCTTAGCGTATTTCTAATAAGATTTTCATAAAAAGAGCAAATAAAAATCACACTCAACAGACAAATAAGTTTGAGCAACATTTACAAGGAATACAAATTAATTATTTTATAGATAATATTTAAATGTATTGTCAACGACTCACTGGACCTCGCGAGGCGGTCCTTCATTTATATAAATATTTAGATATAAAATTTCAGATATAGGAATAGGGGATAAAATCTGATATCTAACGAGAGGGGAAGACTGTTATGGTCTATCGTTGTCAATCCTGCAAACAAACAAAAATACTTATAAAAACTCTTTCTTTTCCAAATCTGTCAATGGGGTTCTCGCTCTTCACTGTAGACTTCTTCAATGCAAACTTTTTCTTTATCTTTTTTTTTTGCTTTATTTGTTTACTTCTTAATTATTTTTTTATTAAACTAAAAAAAAAAAAAAAAAAAAACAGAAAAAATATGTACTCTTTTTTTTAGTCGTAGTTTGTTTTTAATGAATGACATTGGTTAGAAACGGTTTTATTTTATTTTATTTTATTTTGTATAGATTCAATATGCGGAAACTTGTAAATGTAAACACTCGCCTCGTACACTAGCTGGCCGAGTCGCGCCTCCTGGCCTGCCATTTGAAGTCGCTCTGCATGAGCCACTGCTGGCCCCGCGACCGATCGCACGCGCGCAGCAAAGGCTTCCACACGTCCGACGACTCGGGCTTCTCCAGGCACATGCCCGTGTTCGTGTGCTTTATCGCGCGACTCTGAAACATTATTAAGTTATACGACATTATTGCGACGAGTGCGTTGACGATAAACTAATTAATGTGATTGTCATCATCAAAACAAAAGACATTTATAAACACAAATGACAAGTTTGTAATATTTAATTAAATAAATGTTTTACAGTGCTTCAACTATCATAATATAATACTGAAGAATTGTAGAAAGTCGTCATGGCAACAATGTAATTTAATACAAATGTAATTATTATACTTTTTATGTATATGTAAATAAATTATAGCTTTTTTAATACGAATGAAATTATTAGATAGTTATTAAATGTGTGAGGTTTTTGATTTCAGGAATCCAACGATAGTCAGTTTGAAAGTTACTCTAACAGAGGTGATGTGTATATTGTGTATATTGTTTAAGTGAATACCTTAGTATCGTAGGTCCACTCCTGGTTGCCTCGCATCCCGTGACACCGAATCAGTTTGATTGGTCCGCGCGGATGAGCCGCGTCCAAACAGTTGTCGTCGGCCATTATCTGTTTTCGCTTCGTATACGCGAACACCTGCAAGCGATACTCTTTCATAAAAACCTCCTCCACTAATGGAGATTACGATCCTACAAAGTTTCCACGAGATACATCCATACTATAAGATTATAAGTGTGAAAGTAATTCTGTCTGTCCCTGTGTATGTTACCTTTTCACGCCTTCACTACTCAACCGATCACAATGAAATTTTACAAACACATTGTCAACGATACAGAAAAATACATAGGGTACCTTTTATACAGAAAAAAAGTAATGTTCCCGATGGATCATCATCTAAAATTAAGAAAACTCCTGACAATAGTGTAATAACAATAAAGATGGCAGACGTTATATTTCTTATTTATTTTTTAAATTTTAAAACCGACGAAGTCGTGAGCACCAGCTAGTAATATATAAAAGAAAACGACATCTGTTTTATGGCAACACTAGCTGGTGCCCGCGACTACGTCCGCGTTGAAAAATGAAAAGTGTAACACCCGAGAAAATATCTGACATGCTTAAAGCTGTGACAACAGTGGCGCCGCCATGACGACAGTGGCGCCCAGTTTTTTCCTCTAGAACCTAACATTTAAGAAGTTAACGAAGAAAAAGATAATGACTACAATTTTCATGTAAATTTAATCATGAGCGATTTTTATTTGTACGAAAGGTTTACAATAAGTTATTATTTGTCGCATAAAACAATTTGCAAGTTCTGATAACCCAAACTAAAACTCCTAAAACAAGGTGAGTAAACAACATAGAGATCTATTTCCAATCGTGAAATTTACTACTTTACCTGATTGCCACCCATTCCATGACAATATCCCATTCCGAGCGCTTCTCCAGCCTTTCCACCCAGAGTGTCGAGACAGTTTGAAGTCTCCGCGTTACGAATCTGAAACATCATTTCAAGTCATTTTAGTAACTAGTTTGTAAACAAGCTTTAATTGTAAATTAAATACTAACCCCCAACTTTCTAATGACTTCCACCGACTTTCGATATTCATATTTTTCAAAATCAACTTGTTCACTTATAATAATAACTCATCCATCCATCCCCTAATCCATCTAATTCTAAACCATCCAATATACACTGTGTTTTGTATTAATTTTTTTTTTTTTAATTTACTTATAAGTCAAGTAAATTTATTTTGCCAATAAATCGAACTCGTTTCGAATCGATTTGGTGTATGCGAATTTGTTTAGAAATAGAGCAAGTGTTTTAAGAGTTGTGAGAAAGTTACAGAATACTGTGACGTCCAGAGGAAACGAGAAATGTCTCCAAAACAATAATCAAAATTGAGTAAAGAAACTAATAATGCTTGACTTCTTTTACAAGGAAAGATTTTTTGAGTATCAGCATACTCATATTTGACAAATTATGATAAACAGGATTCGTTCATATAGATGCCCAAGTCACAGTTAATACCATCTAATAATTTAGCCGTCTAATCTAATCGTCATACGAGTTTCTCATTCTTCAAGTCTTTCAAGAAACCGTAAACTTACCTCGCCTAGATAATAGTAGTCCAACGGCATTTGACTCTCTGGATAAATGTTCTCCAGATACCAGCGGAAACTCTTGCACTTGAGACGTTCCCGTAAAGCCTTTCGTTCGGTGACGTCACCCACAGGCACGTTCAACGCGCCTATAACCCAAATTTATTTATCAATTTCATGCACTCACTGAAGTATTTGACTGCATTCTTTCTATAAACATTAATGAAACCACAAAACTTTTTTTGTAAAATTTACTAAGGTGCAAATTTTAGCTAAACTACCGCCAAATTTAAGCTTGTTATTGATGTTTTGTTAATACTGAATGGTTATGAATGTTAATAATATGATGAAAGAATTGTGTTAGAAATAGAATAAGTAACTGAATTACCATACAAATTGCACAATCCGGCAATAGTTCCGCCCCAAATGCCAATCTTTTGCTGAACGCCAAATTAAAGCTGAACTCGTAAGGTTTTATTTTAACCACCATAAAAGACTTATTATAATCTAAATTAGAATCAATGTAGTGTGTCAACTCAAGGAAAACCTTTTGATAAAGGGGTTTGGGTAAAGTTGGCATCATTTTCAACTTTTGCGGCCACTCATAAAAGTAGCATAATTTGAAAAAGCAGTTCGAAAGTAGCATTTATTATTATGGAACTATATAGCTAAATAACATCGAAGCTGAGATATTTGGCTTTATATATTACTTAACTTAAAAAATCGTATATGTACACTACTTCGATGTAAAAAAATACATAATTTGCCATATTTGCTTCATCGAAACTAATTCCTATCGTATTCATTTAACGTGAAATAGATTCACGTTCACAAGTCCCAAATCGTCGCATGGCTCAGCCAATCACAATGCGTAATTCGATTACCTACATTTGCTCAGAGCCACCTCTTTTTGGAGTGGTGGGTATCCATCATGGATCCCACCCATTTATGACGAAGAAAATTATGATTAGTTTTTACCAAATCACTTAAAAGCGTTTCCTCTTGTAAACTTACCTTTTTTTTTATTAAAAAATATAAAGAAATGATTTTTTTCATTTTATTGATCGTTCTTGAAGATCAACCGGGCGTAAAATTCGTATCTTTAAACCCTTATATCTCTCGTTCGATAAAGTTTGGAGCAATTCTTTTTGCACATTATAACATGTTTTTGCAAGGACTATAAACGACTAGACTATAAAGGCTAGGAAAAAAAAATGATGCCAACCCTCCATACAAAGTTACCCAATCCCATGTAAATGAATTTATAGGAAGCGCCGAATTAAATGAGAAGTTAGAACTTCTCATTAATGAATCTCAGAAGATCATTAATCTTAGAAGATGCGCTTCATTTAAAATAAATGAAACCATAGATCCATTTTATGACAGGGAAGGGCTGTTGAGAGAAGAAAGCATTTTGGGAACTATGGCATTTTGACAATTGACAGATACGTACCAAACGCAAGACGCCATATATGTACATCTTATGGTCCGCAAGAAGTTTCAAGTTTGACAATGTCACGGACGAAACTTATTTAACAAGAACATTCCATTGCGTCAAGGATAATGTTGAAGTTGGTAAAAATATCAATTCAATGAAACATTTTGTTTCATGCAGTATCGTAGTTACAATAACAGGTTCAAACGTAACGTAGTAGATATTACAATAGTAACATTGAGACATACATAAGCGACGCCGAGTCGCTGAGTGCATACGCGCAATTGTGATTTTCAAAAAGCGGGTACACTGCTCACAAATTGTGGGATCCCAAGTTCCTCGTCCGACCGGTGACGTTCCTAATCCTGACAAGGCCTTCCCGAGGTGTTTTCTAGTGGGTAGAAATCTTTAAGAACCCTAAGCCCATTTGCATTGCATGTAGCATTTACTCAGAGTATGTTTTCGAGATTTCTCTCTTCGTAAAAAGATATTACCCAAGTTCCCAAAATGCGCCAACAGAGGGCGTCGAAATTTGCTTGTCATTTGAGTAACTTTCGTACACCACTGGACATTCTCATCGAAGCGCATCTTCTAAGGCACCGGTCCCATTGCTTTCGAGTCAATGTGCGAATATCGCTTGAGTTGAACGACTACAGTGATTCGAGTGAGTTTTCATTGGACCTGGGTTAATATTGTAGTAGAAATGCTTCCAGTCGTCGAGCCAGACCTCAGCGAGACGGGCGTTGTTGTGGTTAACGACGCGTCCGGTGCCGCCGGGGAACGAGTATGGAGTGGTCTTGCGGAACACGTGACCCACGTGGGAGCACGGCGCGATCTCGAGCGTTCCACCGCACATCCACACCTGGCCCACGCACACCGAAGCCACACACCCCAGTTAGAACTACACTGTATCCAGCACCAATTTCACTGCGTAATGTAAATCTCGAGGCTCATTCTTGACAACTTTTCAACTTGTGAATGTCCTTTTAGAACATACTAGCTTTTGCCCGCTACTCTTTTTGTCAAAAAAACTACAAATTCTTTTGAAGCATTAGATACGGTTTTTAGATGAAAGGTATCGTATGTCCTTTTCTGTACTTCTAACAACATATATGCAAAATTTCACGGTAACGATCACACGGTGAGGGTGAAATCACGAGATTTGCGGTTTTTAATCACCTAAAATTGCATTTTTATTTATATAATGTAGAGATATCTTATAATGCGTATGTTTAGAAATAAGAATAAGATATTTTTTTCCGAAAACGAAAAACTTTAATTTTAGTATCTTGGACCCATCGGCCTTTCCTATTATTCTGCCACTGTCATATTTACAAATTAATTTTACAAATATAATTTTACAGTTATAATTTTACAAATTACATTTAGAAAAATTCAGAAATCTGAATGTGGAAAGAGAGTTTTATGATTTAAAAAAATCCATTATAAATTTTGACAATCATAAATGTCAATGTCAACAGTACACATCACAATCTGATAATGACTGAGGACGAAACAAGGACTTGACCTGACTGCTTTGGACTCGACGGACCTGCTTTGGAAAACTCAAAGAAAATTTGTGGACTTGACTTGACTGACTAGTCTCGGGATCTGTTATGCTACTTTTGATTTTAATTTGAGTTTTACCTTTTTAAATTACTATTTTTACAAATGACACTGGCAAAATCGTCGGAGAAGATCTAATGAAGCCAAGACATTAAAAGAGAAGAAGAAGAGGACAAAACACTCGAAAAAATCTTTCACACTTTAGAATCATGAATTCCATGAAATGTTGTCCAATTTACTGAGATTTTGAGCCGTGCACAATTTACATTACGCTTTCAATTCGTCTGGACATCCTTACACACCCAAATGCAATATATGTACTACGTCTCACACCTAATCATTATCCATACATTTTCAACATTATTCTTCCACCAATTATAATGTGCAAAAAGCCGTTCACTAGAGATCACGGCATGCTTAATCAGTAATTGTCGAGGTCAAAAACAATTAATTAAACAAGATTATAAGTGGGAGACGTAGTCTGTTGAATGATATTAATTTATCACCGACAATGAAACTATGGAGCACTAAAAATACTTATTAGGATGAAATACGACACAAAATAGACTTCACGTTGTTTTGGCATAAAATTATTTTATTTTATTGTTTTGCATTTTTAAATGGTGTATGTAAAAGTTATGTCGAGATATACTATTTAAAAACGCAAATGTACGGTATATTTATATTTGTAAGGAATTAACGTACAAATTCAGGTAAAACCCGATAACTTATGTACCTATATATATTATAATATAAAGCAACCTTATCGTTTGTTGTATTAAAATCCAAACCGTAAAATGCATTATCGTTTTGTTATTAAAAAGCATAATTCATTATAAATGTTCATTATAAATTAGGTACATCGAGATTGTTGATCAACCGGTTGATTACGTTATACCTTGATATATGGAATTTATAATTTTCAAAACAAATATTTGCGCTTACACAAATGTAAACCATATTTAATAACTAGAGGAAATGTGACGTCATCACTACAATTAACAGTTAAGACATACTATACGAAATCACTGTCAACAACAGTCCAGATGTAACATATATTAGTACATATCATATTCATTATATAGAGCGGATATTGGGAAAATTTTCCTACAAACATATTGATCATGATCGCCATGACGCCATCTACCTTGGTGTAGCTGAACCACCTATCAATATCATGGTGAGTTTGAGCTACCGTTCGATGTATTATGTCAATATTAATTATTATGTTTGTTTTCATATAAGTACGAAATAAAGTTTTCGATAAATGGTACTGAGATTATTGATAAGAGCTAATAAAATATATTTTTTAAATTTGATTACAAATTCTGAGAGTTTTAATGAATCAGTGTAATTTCTTCGGTTTCAATGTTTTTTTATTTTAAAAATTATTTTTATTAATCAGTTTAAAACTATTCGACCAGTCGTTCTGAAGTATTTTTATATAACGTTCGCTACGTTCGCTTTGGATAGACTATATCCACTTTTCGCGTGCTATATTACTACTACTACAGCCGAGAAACAATAATTATACATTACTACATAAATAGATACATACTTTCTGTAGATACATATCTACAGAAAGTATACGTTTCTTAATTACGCTCTTGAAAAATCGATAAAACAAATCTATAATAATTTTCAATATAATAATTCGATAACAACATGTATGTATTTATGTATCTAGAATATCGATAATTCATGATCGGACATACTGTATATTTTCTTTTTACGTTAAGGTCGACAGACAGGCTGACGGTCACTCGATGGTAGAGTTGGCTACCGTCGCCTATAACACAAGCAACGCCATAGGTGCTGCAAGTGCGCTGTCGACCGTAAATGTATTAAGGAAGGGATGGGCTCTGGCATCCCTTACTTAATCACCGAAACACAACAGCACATAATATGCAGTTATTTTACGGTGGTTTTCTGTAAGGGGGTGGTTAATGTCGCCAGACGGGCTGCCCAAATGACTGCGAAACGCAGTTTGCCCTGCCACTACTATTTACTGAAAAACATAAACATATTCGAAAAATAAAAAAATAAAGAACGTTTTAAATACTGTTTATAATACTGCTAAGTAATTTTCCAGTTATTACGGTCGAGTTATATAAAATATACAAATATTTGTTAAATCGTTATGACATACATTTCATAAATGTTATAAAATGTTAATTCTATTAAGCCATGATAAGTATAGGTAAGAGTCGTGTCAATAGTGACGTCATTGTATTTGTTTTGAGACTAACATTTTTAAGAATAAGACTTTGTGAAATTTTATTTCATGATTTATTATGTTTAAAATGAATTTTTCAAATATTATGTTATACAATTATACAATTCTCTATGAACAAAAACATAATAAATCATTCAAGACTTTTAGAGTAATACTTGTCGAAAAAAACATTTAATATATATTATTTATCTATAGGTATTTAAACAGGCTGGCGGTCCACTTGATTATAGCTGGCTACCGTCGCCTATTAAAACAAGCAACGTCACAGGTGCTGCAGGTGCTCTTCTATATTTATTTACTTTTGGTAAATTTTATTTGAGTTTGGTATTCAAAAATATTTTTGAATAAAAAAATTCAATGCGAAATAAATTTATACCTTCAAAATTTTAAAATACAATACAATACAATTCACGTTTTACCACGACTCTTACTCTTAAAAGTATTGCTGTGGATATTGTTTATCTTTGTTAATAATATAAGTCAATCAATACTTATACTTATTAAAAATAGAATATATTATACCTCTTAATTCATTGCTTCTGCATTAAAAAGAAGCATCAGTACAAAAGAGCAACAAATATGAAAGAAAAGCAGAAAGAAAAAGTAGTCGCTTAAGATTTTTTTCATAATACATATTTTCATTTAGAAAAATAATGACTGTTTTCAAAGAGCAGTCAATCTCAATATGTTGATCATTGCTTTATTTTAAAATAAAATCTTTAAAAAAAAACTGTTTATTTATTATTGACGTAACATTAACTTTCAACGTAAATAGTTTAATGAGAGGGTTTATTACAGCATTTAAATAGAGTTACAAATTAATCACATGTACTGCCTTGTTTGCGCAAATATTTGCACTTACATAATTTTTAATACTATTTGTATACCATACAAAAATAAATCTATTGTGGCCCCGAAATGTCCTTTTACGCTCGTATAAAAAAGCCTATAACAAAAGCAAATTAAAAGAGTGATAAAGATATTAAGGAAAGACGTCACATGTTTTTTATTTTTTTCAATTTAATCTCACATTATGTAATGATCCGTCTTTAAAACAGTGTAATGAACTAAATAAATTAAGTGATATGAAACAAAAACAACAAATGCCTACATCGCGACACCAAAATAAATAGGAACACAGATTGTTTTTAATTATTATGAAAAAAAGTAAATAAATAATAAAACTTTATTATAAAATCGAAACTTTTCATTGTGTTGAAAATTTCAAAACAATCTGCATCCCTGTTTTAAGGGTAGAAGGAAACCAGGAAAGAAATATTGTAAAACAAAACACAGTAATAACAAGAGGAGATGATAATGAAATGAAATGCATGCAAATGATGGCGAATGCAGTTGCAATGTCGATTCATGTTAAGAAGCAAAATTATTTTTCATATTATTATATTGTTCACACGAGTCCACAAGGTTAGTGTTCAATGTTAACCCAAGCCACAACAAAACTTTATAAGAGCGCGTTCACACTCTCAACATTCTCGTTTTCACACGGATCATAATGAAAGTTAAAAAGAAACGATCAAATAATTAAACTGCCTCGGTCCCCTGTCGAGGCGAAAACATAACATTTATCAGATCCGTTAATTATATAGTTTACAACGGAATAATGACCAATAATTACAGCGAAACATCTTTAGTATTGTCATGCAACAATTTTATTATTTTTTAATATTTTTGTAAACAGTTTTAATTATGCTACTAGACAAAACGTATTATGTGCAATATATTTTGAGTAAAATTACTTTAAATTCGGTTGTTTCCAAACAAACAATCAAAGTAATCAACTTTAACCTACATTGATATACTTACCCGTAGCCCACCTGGCAAGTTCACGTAGGTGTGGTACGGGGGTACTTGTTTGGACCCTTGGTACACCTCAGAGATGTCTTCAGGGCACAGACCTTTTTTCTGTGTGAAGATTTCTGTGTACCACACAGAATGTGGTTTGGTAGGACTTCACATGTCTTCAATGTCAAGTCTATTCAAAGTTTCAAAGTATTACCGGACAAGATTTTCTCACGCTCTTTCTTTACCTTCACTATTACAGCGAATGTACATTATTTAGTAATCCACACAACAATTCGAATAGATTTTGCGTTTTGTAATATTATGCTACTGAGCGATATAAACAGCCGAGTGTTAGTCCCATCGGACCATTACCTAACGTCCAATAATAAAATGATTTTTATGCTATATTTAAGTCTAGAGAGACAGCGAGACAGTCGAACGCTAAAAACCTAGTACATGTACGAATGTTGAAAGTGAATACACGCACAGAGTTCTCTATCCGAACCTGGATTCATGGCGTAATAGAAATCGCCCCATTCGTCCATCCACACTTCGGCCACTCGCGCCGCATTGTGGAGGACCACGTTCTGAACTCCGCCGGGGAACGAGTACGGAGACTTATCTCGGAACACGTGACCCACGTGGGAGCACGGCACTATCTCCAGTCGACCGCCGCACTGCCACACCTTCCCATCCAACCAATCGATTACACGTCATCAATATGGCTTTCTTTAACTTTACCCCAACTTTGTATCTACATCGAGCCGAAAACGAATCCACTTCTACACTGACATGACAATAAGAATTCGCAATCAGTTGTCAAAAGGGAAAAAACCTTTCATCTAACGCAACGCACGACCATTAAGACAATGCCACTTTAAAATAAAACGAAACTAGTACTAAAAATTCCGTTACACATATCAACAACCGTATCCGCATCCGAAATAATCACTGCGAATCTTGCGGATGCGGATATAGATCTGGCAGATTTTTAATTTAAATTATTTAAATTTTCTACTAAACGCTTGATAACCTAATCAAAATTTCTGCATTAAAAATTAAAGCTATTAAAAAAGTTGAAATCGCGGAAATCCGCACCAGTATCCGCGTCCGTGGATGTTGAAAATCCGCAACAACCCTGACACATATGACGTCCTGATACCCACATAGATAAATTGTTGTAACTATGTATTCGTCATCGGATACTTATTAAAAAACTGTTTATAATTGTATTTGGTAAATGGTTGCGAAATTCAGATATTGCCACAACAGCGAAGTAGAACTTGACAGATCGATGTCTTCGCGAAGCTTTTAACGGAGGCCTTATTATCTAACAGCAGACGACAGCAGATGACTTGCGATCGCACAGGCGCGTGCTGCCATACAGAAATGATGCACTTTAATTTTAGTTTTTCTCCGTAAGAGGCCTTATCGCAAACCACACCTTTGTTATGAGTTATGTGATACAAAAACACGATTTAGTGTGATATTGCACAAATTGATAGAAAGTTTTCGCCTGTCGCAAGTTAGTCGCAAGTCGTCTGCTGTTAGATAATAAGGCAGCAGGTGATCTCCCTTTACTAACGTATGGCATCATAGTAATCCCGAATAAAATTATACTTCATAAACAAAATAAATTTAGTAAGCAAATATTACAAGTTCTTACAAAAACAAAATTCATTTAAAAACGATAATAAACATTAAAATGAGAGTAAACTTATGAAATTATCTACAAGTACTCCTTGTAAAGGAGGAAAGTATTTTTAAAATTCTATTTTTTTTTAATTTTATTTTGTTAAAAAAAATAGAATTATAATGTCAACGTATACTTCTAAGACGCGCAATGAGCAGCATAGTCATTGAAATTGCTGAAATCAACATCCAAGGTTTCATACGATACCCGAAAGCTCATCTCTAGGTTCTCTCCTCCCCAGATGTCCATTCCTTCGTCGTAGGACCCTATACGGTAGAAGTAGTCGCGATCTATGGCGAACAGACCCCCAGCCATTGTGGGAGTCCGCAGTGGGGCCGTACGATCACCGCCGCGACGGGACATCTCACGTTCAGGGACGCGATACCTACATAAGACAAAAGTCAAAAGTGACAATATCCGTAAACTAGCAAAATATTTTTCAAGAGAAAGTATGTATAGCAGGCGGATCGAAATGACCGTTTGATGGTAGGTGATTATAAAGACATGCAACACTTGACAGGATAACATCAATAATCTATACATATAAAAAAAAAAAACAATTTGTACACATTGTACTTGTAAACGTTACCGAGGTCAAAAAAATAGTTTTAAGAATTTTTGTCCGTTTGTGTATGCTAATCTCAGAAATGAATTTGGATGAAATTTAGCACATACGGTACTTTTTGTCCTGGAGTCGTGTCGGATTTTTAAAAAACGAACTACAGCGCGTATGAAGTTCCTAGCACAACTAGTAAAATAACTGAGTTTCACAGTGATTTCTGCAGTCAGTCTGGCGGCAATAACCAACACCTCACAGACGACCACCGTAAAATAACAGTAGGCAGAGCACTTGCAGCACCTATGGCATTGCTTGTGTTAAAGGCGATTGTAGGTACCTTCCATCAAATGGACCGTCATCAAAATATATTTTTTCTTTTGACTGCTGACCTATTATGACAATAGAAATGGATTTAGCAAAAAAAATGTATATTTTTTGATTTTTTTAAGAGGGCAATTGCTATGTAAGCACTTTAACTCCCAATTAAGAAGTGTACAGGTTCAAACATGCCGTGTTATCATAATACACATTTGCGATAAAGCGCGTCATAAACAACACAGTTGATTGCACCAAACTATTCTGATAACACTATTGAATCAGACCAAATCAGACTCATGCGTAAAATGACCAAGTAAAATAAAGTGAAAAATCAAAGAAACCTCATATATTGAATGAATATCTCTTATAATGTTTTGGGGTATAATTCTTTGGAATGTGTAATAACTACCAGACAAACGCACAGTCGAATAAAAGAGCTATTATCTTATGAAATATTGCAAACTGTAGAAAATTTTCGGTTCACATCTAGAATTTTTCAAATATTACATTTGGCATTCCTGTTTACTCCCGAAAGTGTAAACTTTATGACATAAATACATACAATTACATTACTTAAGACTAGACCTTCTCTTCAGTATGAGAGAAGATATTGTTGATGTGTGTCAAAGGTAGTAAGTAATAAAATTCTATTTTATAAAATGACACTTACCACCTAAAGTTGAGTTTCCAATTAAATCCACCCCACGTCATGTCGGAAGCTTGTATGTACTCGAAAGTAGTGTCGGATATGACGTCTATGATGGGACACACGACCGTCGATCTGTCTTCAACTATTCGCGCCAGAAGTGGTTCTAACCAACCCTCTAAAAACATATTTTTATTTAAAACTTCAATAATATTTAAGGAAAATATTATATATTATATTACCAATACTGTACATATATATTCATGTCCCTTTTGCACAATGGTAAAATTCTGCTTATTCTTTCTCATGGCCATTTTTCGCAATTAGTATTGCAACCTTTGTTAAGTCGTGACGCAAGTATAGGACATATATTTATATAAAATGTGAAATATAATATATATAAAAAATGTCTTCGAATATTGCTAGTCTTCCTTGTCTAGGACAAGAAAAGTAGACTATACAATAGTTAAACAGATTAGGTAAAATTGCTTACCCCTTCTAGGGAATGTAAATTCAATGCTGCACATTGAAAGTCAAATACTACTAATGAGTGATGTAATAAAAAAAATCAATATTAATCTCGAATACATTTCGAACTGAGATACATGTACATTCAAGCACATTATAATGTCATTTGGTCCGTCTACAATCCAATCATACAATATTGTCACCTATAAACATACAATATTAACACTTCCGTCTACAACTGTACACACTTAAGTGCACTAGTATATTGTCATTTCTATTGGAATTGAATATCATATAGACGCTCACTGTACACAAAAGTACTGTCATGATAAACAAACACGTACCGGTACACTCGCAATGAGCATCGAGAAAGGTGATGACGTCACCGACCACATGCTTGGCTCCCAATAAGCGCGCTCGGATCAGCCCTGACCGCTTTTCCGTGCGGAACAAGTGAGTTGGAACCGGCAATGTCTTTATGTAGTCCTCCAATTTCTTGCCCAAGTGTTCTGCGCAAATAGAATGCAACCTTTAACACTGTAGGTACTTTGTAAGTACTTACTTACAAAGTTCTAATTTTACGTTCAAATTTTACTGGTAATTTTTCCGGCGAAACGAAAATGGTGCTTTAATATTAATTATGTAAGTATTTAATTACAACATGATCGGACTAATCTTTAGCTTGTGGTCTCGGAAGGACTCCTCTATATCTGGTAAGCTCTACTGGCAAGGGGTTTGAGAAGAGGGGGGCTAAGTAAAATAAAATTCAAAGAAAATATAAATTTCGGAAACCCCCTCTTAAAATCCTAACTGATATTATAAATGCGAAACAGCAGTTAATTAAATAGAGTACCTTTTTCACTGGCATCATCAACTAATATGATTTCTTTGAGCAATGGTCGTGGAGAACGATTGATCGTACTCCATATGGTCCGAATTAAAGTTGTCCAAGCTTCGTTGTGAAACACTATCACCACACTAGTTGTAGGTAACAAATCTGGATATGGTTTTGTTTTACATCTAAAAAAAACCAATTTGTTAAGTAAATAAATACCTATAAAAAACATTTTTGTAATACCAAAACGAGACCAAACAAATTGATTCTAGAAAAAAACCTACTTCTCAAATCGTACATCTGTGAGTGATCTGTTGAGAGAAATCATATCACTGGCGAGCAAGTTGAACTGGTTCTCTTGGAACTTGTCCAACATCAACTTCTCTTGTTCTATTGGAATATTTACAGCCTTACCTGAAAAATAACAATTTGGTGAAAAGGCAATATTTATGTCGAATTTATCAGAAAGTGATCATTATAGACCACTAACGATCAGCTCCCGGTTTCGCACGGAGCCGTTTTTGCATTTTTTCTCTAATTTTTTTTGTAAAAACCTTCCTCATGTAACACTCTTTTCATTAGTGAAAACCGTTATTTTTATTATTTTATTCACATAAAAAATATACAAATATGGGATCTTATATTCACTTTCTAGAATCAGATTTCGATTACATGTATTTTGTGTAAATTTTAAAAAGAAAGTAGGTGTTAAAGTAGGTTAGTAATTTAAATATGAAGTCATAACAAAGGTTCATATCAAGAAAGATGTTATTTCTTATAATCCTCTTTAAATATCAACAAAATTACCAACTTTATAATATTAGTAACCAACTAAATGCCTATCTTTTAGTTGGTCAGAGAGCTTACATCTTAACTACATACAAGTGCATACTAGCTAGACCTATCTATGTGCTTCTTAAAATTAATATTACACAATAAATAGTAATTCTCTATGGTCAATATATTGAATAATCACTAAATAAACTAAATCTATGAATGACATAGTAAGACAGCCATAAAATAAAAATGACCTTAACATAGTTATTATTGATACACTTCAATACAATTAATATGTATGCAGTATGCTAATGATGAACTTTTAGATTGACTTTACTTTTCTCTAACAAAATCACATAACTATATGCAACAAATACAAAAATGGATTAATCAACAAAATTATAATTTTTTACTTAAATTTATGACACCATTGTTGGTCATTAATGTCTAGTTCAGGTATTTTTTTTTACAATACCTTCTAGACTAGACGTCTAGTCTAGACTAAAAAAAAGTTTGGATTATAATTGGAAAATATTAGTTATTTAAAAGTAACACTCATTTTTGCTTTCTTAAAAAACAATTGCAAAAGAATGTCATCTATGTATAAGGAAAGATTATTGCATATTAAATAAGGTTATTGACATTTAGTTTATGTTAAGTCAAGGTCCTTTCAGAGACGACCTTATCTATAACCTAGTAATAAAGAATTTATAACTAGGTAATAAAGAAGCCTACTTTAAAATTTGAAATAGTCGGACAAAGTTGTTATAAAATATACAATATTAAAGGTCATTTCACTTACCCATTTCACCTGGAGACTTATCCTGCGGTAGTACAGTTGGAGCTGGTTTCCATCTTTTAAGTCGCGACCTTGGATATGGTGATAAAATAAGTCCATCATCCGCCACATCCTCTTGAAGTTCATTCTCCTCAATGTTTGTATCGTCATCTTCAATTTCAGACTGAAAAGCCGCTGCTATTGCTGCTTTTTTACCTCTCAAATTTTCTTTATGGCTCTGTTATGAGGATAATTTTGTTTTTAGGTATTATATAGCGTAATTAAAGACATATAAAATTATCTATTATTATACCATTATCAGTTAATAAAAAAAAAATGTTAGTTTTAAACGAAAAAATCCATACAATATGAATCACTTATTAAATTAAAATATCTCACTCAACTTATCAATATATTGATTTGCTAACAATTCATAAAATGTGAATAGTTAAACACATCTTTTAAGGAAAACCATATTTTTCTTAACAGTGCATTGATTTCATATTTTATGTTTAATGTTGTATTTTAAGTTATGTCAACACAAACACATATAAAGTACTAGCGACCCACTCTCGACTTCACAGGGGCGCATTTTTTTCTGCAAATTATATATAAAAACCTTCTTCGTTTGACACCCTTTCCTGTAGTGAATGCCGCATTAAAATCCGTTGAGCAGTTTAAAAGATCTAAGCGTAAACACAAAGGGACAGATGGTTGGAAGTGAATTTATTTTATACTATGTAATGATGTTATAAAGTATTAGATGCACACCCCATGCTTGCTTCACCTAAGTACAATTAAGTAAATTATATTATAATGTTTATAGCATTTGTTCAACTGTAGTTTTGGGAATTGGTAATAATAGAATTAATGGAAATGATTTTTAAATAGACAAATAGAGAAAAATTCTACACATAGAATTCTATGTGGTTTTTGAACACACACACACATATTTTGCACTCTGTTTTTATAGTGCTTAAAATATATTATGCCATAAATAGATGATATATATACCTATCATCTTTTTGTGAGACATACATCTATCATCATTGTTTAAACTATTTACAAAATTACGAAATATCTATTCAGACTTATAGGAACTTGTATTATTTACCTATTAAAAAATCTCTACATACCTCTACAGCATGTACCTCGGATTCTTTCTTAACACAACCCAAGCAATCAGAGTACATTGCAAGCAATACCACATCCACCAAGAGCCATACTAATGAGGTAAGCAGGATTATGCGGCATGTGTGTAGTCTTAATTTCCTAAACATTTTTAAAATACTATTCTAATGACGCTCGTCAATATAGTTCAGTGCCACATGACAACTTCACAACACGCGATTGTCACCGCTACGTGCGAACCTGTAAAACAAATAATTAATTAGAACATTTAGAAGACGCCAATGGCAACGACAAAAATGCTTACTTATATTGAACATTTCAACTGAGCACAATAATTCAAAGTAGGTATTGTAAAGTAGGTTGCCGGATTTGATAGAATCGAGTGATTAATACTACTAATATGTAAAATAAGCTTAGACGGCAAACTGTCAGGGATAAATACTCTTAACAGATAAATATTGATCTCTTTTAGACCTCTACTGTAACGTAATCATACAAGAATTAATATTAACAATTCAATGATTTTTACCTATAAATAAAACAAGTCGACAATAACCAAAAGTATGTACCAAAACCAAATCTCTCACTTCACTTACTTCACTATGCTATGCTAAATGAAATGAATTGAATACGTCAAACTTTTAACTTTCTATCTTTGCCTTGATGTCGACTCTCTTGTTTGTCTCTTGCTCACCGAAGTCCAGAGTTGCCAACTCTCACTGTAGATTTTGATTTAAATTCGATAATGTATACAAAAAAATATTGCAGATTTAATACTTTTTTGCGAAACGGTAGAAGCAAAATTTTTTGTTGAAATACTACAATGTATTATTTACAACACAATTAAATCAAACATTTTGATGAATGAATACAAATACTTATTGTAAACCTAAAACATATTTTCGTAATTAAGAATATGAAGGTAAGTAAGAAGGTAAGTAAGTAAGAAGAATGTGTGAACAATAATTATAGTAATTATTATTATTATAATGGAATGGATGGAAGGGCAAGGAACTACATAGGCGATTCTACAAAGCACTGACGGGTCCTGATGTAGACTCGCTCATGTCAGTGAACTGGCTACGTTTCGGTGACCTTTTTGGGGAAACCGAAGGCTTTGTGCGATTGCGGACGAAGTTATTAAGACGAACAATTACCGGAAATATATCCTGAAGGACGGTACGATCGACATTTGTCGGGCATGCCACCGTCCTGGAGAGACACTCAGGCATATTATTTCCGGTTGTATACATCAGCAATTTGCCCTTCGATATGGTCTAATCGAATCTGAGGTGCCGTACTACAAGTATGTGCCTACGCCCGTTCTCGAAAATAGTCATGCTACGCTCTACTGGGACCGATCTATAATCACGGACAGGACTATTGTTGCCAATAAGCCTGACATCGTGGTTATCGATCGATCTCAGCGCCGGACGATGCTCGTTGACATCACTGTCCCGTATGATGAAAACCTCGTGAAAGCCGAAAAAGATAAACTTAGTAAGTATATAGACTTGGCTCACGAGGTGACCGCCATGTGGGATGTTGATTCGACCATCATCGGCATCGTCCCGATAGTCGTATCTGCGAACGGTCTTACAGCGAAGAGCCTTGACCAACACTCGAGAGGTTCTCACTAGATAGCTGGGTCAAGGGACAGATACAGAAGGCGGTGCTTCTTGACACGGCACGAATTGTCAGGAGGTTCCTCACTCTGCAGCCCTAACCACCGGTAGCTTGGGCCTTACCCCGCTACTTGCGGCACTCTAGGTTTAAGTTTTTTATAATATTTATTGTTTTTATTTATATTGTAAAAAAATTAAATTTAAGATAGAAAATAAATAGCGGAATAATAATTATTATTATTATTTATGATTGAATTGTTTAAAAAATAATAATATTTACCTTAAGTTTATTTAAAACTTATACATTCAAAAAAGGAATGTGATATATTCAAGGGAATCAAATAATGTAATAGTGAACATTTATTTAAGTTCAGTAGGTACTTATTTACAAATTTCTGGTCTGATTATATCTTTTAAAATCATATAGATTGGGAGATAAACGTTAGCTGTATTTAATAAATAATACCTTAGTGCTGTGTTATAATAAAAAGTTACATCTGGCACATGAAGCCCAAGTAATAATTATAGTAAATATGGAATTTATGGTAATATAATTATTATGGAGGCATTTATCAATGTTTCAAAACCCTTATGGTATGTGACCTTGTGAGTATATATAGTGTTCTGTGCACCAAAGAAATTATGCACGAAAATAATAAGCAAAAACCTCATGTCAAGATAAGTATCAAAGTTATGACAGTGACAGTCAAAGTGACAACGCTTTGTTGTTATGTCACAGTCAACCAACATGCAACCAAGTAGCCAAGTACCAACCAACAGTCATTATATTGCCTTTTGGCGTTTGGCTTTGGTTGGCGTGCCAAAATGCAGGCAAGAGAAAAAACACAAAAATAATTGCAGTTCTTTAGCCCTTGGCTCGCCTCAGTTTCTAATTTCCTTCTCATCTCATGAGGATAAATGTGAATTATTTTATTTTATTTAAAATTATTCTGAAGTGAACATTTTAATTTATTTTACGAATAACTAAAAGGAAATTAGAATTTTCCAAGAAAGTACGTGTATTAGGTATTTTAGTAATATTACTTGAGTACAGTTAAATAATTTGTATTTTATTGTTATGTGTCAATTTAATTGACTTGTAATTTGTAATCATGAACAGAAGCAAGAACAGTAATTTTAGAATGGCCAAGAACGCAGTTGACGATAAAAACGATGCGAAAATGGATTCCTACCACCTGATTACAAATGACAGTAAACCGCCCGATATCAAGTTTGAGAAAGAGAACTCTTGGGTAGCTGGAGTTCAAATGTTTGTGTCATTTCTACTAGCCGGTTTTGGAATGGTTGCTGCCAGCCTATTACTTGATCTAGTGCAACATTGGCCAGTGTTTTTAAATGTATCAGAGGTATATATATTAGTTCCAGCATTATTAGGATTAAAGGGGAATTTGGAAATGACATTGGCTTCACGTTTGTCCACTCATGCACATTTGGGGCATCTTGACACTAGTCTCAGTTCACTGGTAGTGGGGAATCTTTGTCTAATTCAGTGTCAAGCCGTGCTTGTTGGATTTTTGGCAGCAATGGCAGCAGTCGCTATGGGCTGGATACCAGATGGAAAGTTCTATATTCATAATGCATTATTGTTGTGTGCATCAAGTGTTCTTACAGCTTCATTCGCTAGTTTTGTCCTTGGATTAATAATGATTGGTGTAATTGTGATCTCGAAAAAGTTAAGTATTAATCCAGATAATATTGCCACACCTATCGCTGCAAGTTTAGGTGATTTGACAACCTTGGCACTGTTATCTTGGATAGCATCTCTGTTGCACAGATCTATTGGCACAAGCTTTGTTTTACCATCTATTATTATCATAGTTGGTGCAATCCTTGTTCCTTCATGTGGTTATATCGCTTGGAATAATAACTTTACGAAGCAAGCCTTGGATGAAGGCTGGGTGCCTGTAGTGTCTGCTATGGTTATCAGTAGTATCGGTGGATTAATACTAGACTATACTGTGTCTAAATATAAAGGTATTGCAGTGTTTCAACTTGTTATTAATGGTATTGGAGGTAACATGGTAGCAGTACATGCATCAAGATTATCAACAACCTTGCACACTGGCCAAAAGGCTGGGCCTGTTGTAGGAAAAACTACAAAATTATTACTCCTAATGGTCATACCTGGACAGTTGATTTTTATATACACAATAGGTTATCTTAAAGCAGGTCACACATCATTAACTCTTACATTTATTTCTATTTATATGACTGCTGCCTTGTTGCAAGTGTTTTTGTTATTAGCTATTAGTCATTACTTGGTAATGTTTATGTGGAAATTAGGCATGGACCCAGATAACTCGGCCATACCTTATTTGACTGCACTAGGAGACTTGCTCGGTACAGCACTGTTGGGTGTTGCATTCCATATACTGTACACTATAGGTGACAAAGATAGTGACCTAGGTGACTAATTCTATGTAATAAAATATTAGTTTACATGTAAATCTCTACATAAATTTTAATATAAAAAAATAAAGCCTTCGTTGAAAGACAGTGTACTCAAATGATAAGATGTATTTATTTCATATCAGTGGCACCACTCAAGATATAACTAGTGCCATGTAAAATTTTGTTTACTTGTACTTAAGGATATCTAAATTTATAAATTTTAATTCCAAAAATCACATACTATTGTATTTGTTGGAAAATAAAATAATAATGTATAGAAAGACTGGTGTTAATCTTAGTCACTAAAAAGCAGTCTAAAAATTTCTTATATACTGTATTTTAATTTTAATATCAAATAGGTACTAAAAATATTTAAATAGTGTTTAGAATAGATTTAAACAAATCAGTCCATCTTGAATTCTTGTAACAAAACAATACATACATCCAGACTTCTTGAAAACTAGCCAACTTGCAAACAAATAGAGATTGTCTAAACTAAAAGTGAAAACTAAACTAAAATTAAATTTAATAATTTGAGTTGTTTATGTCATTACCGTAAAGTCCAGTCTGTGTTTGGCCCTATTCTTTGAATTTACATTATATTTTATTATTTTTGAATGACATGATTTACATGAAGACCTACAGCGAATTGGATGAATTGCAAAATTGACCATTTAACACACTTAAGGGGTGAATTGCTATGGAAAGTGAAAATTCCGAATAATGGACTTTCAGGTAATAGCAATCATGGACTAGACATTCCAGTAAAAAGATGTAAACGCAATGGAGGAGTTATATTTAATATCTGAAAAGAAATACTTATTTCAAAATTGTACTCAGGAATGTTTCAATCAGTAATTAAATGAGCTTTATTTACAAAGTATTTTTCGAATTTTTAGCAACTTTCAGCTTTGACAACCTACATTTATACACTGTACTAATCTGGTACTAATAGTTCTATGCCTTATTATTTAAAAGTATTATATTTTTTTGTGATGTTAGTACTGAAATTAAATAAATAACATTCAAATATTTATTGAAAATTGATATACAAGTATTTATAAAAGTACATAAACATTGGTGCTAACTAAATGTAATATAATTTAATTAAGGACTGCCAAATATATTTTTTTACAAAATATTTCTCAATTTATTAAAATCTTTGTATTTTAAATAAATTTATTTAATCATTCATGTTTTGTATTTTATTAAGTAGACTAACGGCAATTATCTATCCATTCATACTACTATTATAAATGTGAAAGTAACTCTGTGTCTGTGTTGTCTTTTGCCATCCTCAGTCCCTCCACTTGGTTCCCATGGGTTCTAGGATAATTCTTTTGTCTTTTGCTTCCCAACTACTCAACTGATCATCATAAAACTTTGCATACACTACACATTATCAGGGATGCAGGAAAAGATAGGGTACCTTTAATCCAGAATTTAAAAACGATATTACTATCTGGGGCTTTTCCTCCATGGCATTATTACAAAAAATATATATTTCAATTACAAAAAAAAAAATTACCTACTTGACGTACTTAGGTAAATTATTTTGAAATGCATATGTGGTAAGTACATTCATACATTGATACAATCAAATAAAGAATTTAAAAAATGTGATTAGTTTGAAATCATAAAACAAAATTTTGGGAAGAATGTTTACGAGAGGATATAACTGTTAATCTTTCATGTAAAAACTGCTTAACAGATAATGAAACTACAGTAACTTAGATTATACATCACAGTGCCTTTACCATGAGTTTACAATGACCGCATTTTTTAAATTTTTTTTTCTCTTATCGTCAATTTTTCAAGATAAGGATTGAGAATTAAATTAAATAAAAAAAAATTTTTTTACAAGAACTTTATCGTAAAAAAAATTTTTTTCAAAAATATTTTATTATTTTTGATCTAATGAGCTATCGCTCATATTTTTAAGAGATTGGCAACTATTTTTCCCAGGAAATCCACTTCTCGACTAGACTATACAGATTGACACATAGGCTAAAGATGCGCTGAGTTATTTAAATACAATGCAAATATAACCAAGGAAAACCTTTCTTGAAAACAATAAGTTTAATGCTAATATTGTTCATATGAACGGTTACGATATCTAGGCAAGAAGGCAGGCCTGCTTTCCTTTCGTATTCCAGACCTTGACTTTATTATCGGACATGTTTATATAAGCTTTTATCTGTTCAACTTCTAAACACACTTTTATGTAAATGTAAAAGGATTATATTTAATCTCTACATTAACATATTTTAATTAAATATGTTCTTGTGGACTCAATACCTATTTCTTACGTTATCAATAAACTAGTAAGTGTTTTGGTACTAATTACATTTGACTGTAGGTTAATGTAATTTGAATAAAGAAACAAACAAAAAATTAAATATCTAAAGCAACAGTATCATCATACTAAACCCAGCACAAGCAAATTTTTTACCTGTGCAATGCAATCATAATTTTAGCGATAGATATAATAGTACATTGCATGTATACATTTAATTCTATAGGTATTACTAAATTTATTATAGATTTAACTGGCGTTCGCGACATCATCTGCGTTGAAAAATATAATACCTAAATAACGCTCGACATCTTTATCGCCCTTTGATAACCATTACATAGTTCAGTTGATGGAGGAACTGAAGCAAATATTTTTTGGCGTAGTCCCATTACCTGTATAGTGCCATGGCAAATACTTTTTTTTACCATTACATTCAGAAAATAACGACGGTAGCGCCACCACGGCGACAGTGGCGCTCAATTTTTCTTATTTTTAGACGATCCCTTAACATTTTTTCAGGATTAACGCACAGACAATGATATGAGTAAAAGCTATTTTTTGACCATGACATAAGTACAGTATGGTACAGTACCGGCTGCTTTTTAGTAAATGTACAAATTTTTTTGAAAAAATATAACAGAGGACTCGTTTACGACTTTATTATATGTATAGATAGATGAATGCAATACTTCCAAGCTCAAATAAGAAGGTTAATAAATAAAACAATTTAGTTTTTTTTATGGATTTTTATTTAAGCCTAATGTCACAAGTTTACTTGACCTCTCGTAACCTCCTAACAGCTGATCGGCATGATGAGGCAGCAGTTGTGGAGAACACCCAGGCACCTCCAGCTACTGTCCTCTTGCAGCGCTTGCATGACCAGATACCAACACACGAGCGTTTCATGGCATCCTGTAATTCAATACAAATAAACATAAGAACTTATATGGAAACCAGACATCATCAATAAAAGCAACCATTATATACATACATACATACATATTAAAACAATGTAATTTATATATATAGCCTATGTTACTCTCTGATAATGCAGCTTTCTATAGGTGAAAGGATTTTTAAAATCAGTCTAGTAGTTTTTGAATTTCAAGAGAAATAATTTGTATTTTGTTTGTAATAAATAAACTCAAAAACTACTGGAACAATTTTAAATATTCTTTTACCCATAGAAAGATGCATTATCAGTCAGTAACAGGCTATATTTTATAAAGTTACATAGATGAAGTCCCATGAAACAGCTAGATAATACAAATATTTTCTCTTTATAATATTAGTATAGAAAGCCGGTGTCCTTGTGGAATATTTATTTGGATTGAATATTTTTTTCAATATACCATAATACCAACTTTCTTTACATTAAAATAGTGTTGTTAAGTCTAAGTACTTGTCGTTATGTGACTTAACTATAATAAACTAAAAGGTTAATTATAATAGTTGAATAATAACATTTTTGCGAGTAATTACTATAAATATGTAAGTATAGTACATTAATTTATGTATCATCAATAGTTCTTGCATTGCAGTGCACACCAAATAATAACTTTTATTAAATAAGAAAATGTTCATACCCCAAGGTATCTTTGTAACTTTTGGAGGGATCTTTTAGGAAATAAATGCCACCTATGGTGAAAGAATTTTAAAATCAGTTAAGTTTATCCATTACAAACATATAAAGAATTAAATCTTTCTCTTTAGATTTATGTAGATAAATGAAACTACAACTTCTAGCATTATTACTTTAAGTGAGGGTCCTATCCGATAAATTTGCCATAGTAACAGACGCTAAAGTTACGCCGCTGCCCAGTTTTTAAATTTGTAAAGAAAATTTAGATTACAAACTGTAATGGGAGATGTTTATTATATAGGCATCTACACTACACTATCTACTTACATATAAAAATAAACAACTAAAAAGTAAATGTATTAGGTATTCAAAACAAAACTAACCTTTCCACAAAATGAACAAGTGTACTTCGCATGCTGGGTTACTTCCATCTTCTTAACCATTTTTCTGAGGGAAGCACCGTAACGGGTTCCATATTTGCCTGTAATTCCAACCTTTTTCGTACGCTTGGCCTAAAATTGTAAATAATTGAAAATATTGATCTAGGTAGTGTTTTCCGAAACAGGTACTTATACTTACATCAAAGTTGTTTATTAAAGAATTAGAGTTCAAAATATATATATCGAATATAACACCATTTCGCAATCAACAGATTAAATTCTTTCAATTAATTATTTGTCAAAAGATTAACGTAATATTTATAAATTAAAAGTCTCACCATTTTTAAAAATTGTCCCTCTACGAAACTTGACAGAAAAAGAGAGGAAATAAATAATGACAAGTGACAACTGAGTGTTGTCAACACAACAAATTTAGTTACTAAAGCCACAGAACAACAGAAATTGGTACAATAAATTAAGTGTCTTTACTTGAATGTCATGTTTTTAAGCATTAGTACAGGTTGACTTGATTCTAAAATATTACAATAAAAGATTAGAATCACACTTTTTTTAATTATTAAAAATAAATTCATACCACTATTTATCAATTAGGTAGCTAGCTGACAACACCTGCGGCTCTAGTATGAGCAAGGACCTTGGATAATATAACATTACATTTACGAAAATGAACTGTATTACCAATAGTTAATATATATTTTTCATTGCGCCTTATAGAGCCTTAATCCGAGCAGATTGAGAGAACCAAGCGGAGGTCATGTGTCTCTTTCTTTCATCTTGCCAGACTAAAAAATGTAATTGATTAAAAAATCTTAGTTGTAACACTTGTATGTTAATTGTACTTAAATTATTTTAATAAAGTATTATAATCACATTAACTTCGTTATATATTCTTAAATTACAAACAGTTAATATTTATTGTTTCAAGCCTATTTTATATTTTATTTTCTACTGGTATTTTCCCTTTAAAGTGACATTTCTGTAAATGACCATAAATTTGTAGGGTTAGTGGATATGATTATGTACAATTAGTGCAAAACTATTATAAGCAATAAAATGAACAATGCGAAAATTACAATTGGTAAAAGTGTTGGTTAATTCATATTTCAATTTTAAAAAATATAAGAATCTACTGCTATATGTAAGTATATTACAACATTTAATTTGTCTCACATAACAAAAATCTTATTGTCACCTAATTAAAAAGGGACACACAGCTTCTCTACTACATATACTGCTCGGCTCGCTTTTTAGCTGCAAGTAATAAATCCTTATTATAATAGATCCATGAGTGTGTTTGTTTATATTAATAATGCCTGCCTAGCCAGAGCATAAAAATTCTATTTAGTTTGTGGTCGTCTCGATGTTGATTGACGACGACGTTTGTCAGGTGTTTGTCAGTGTCAATTTCAACGACCTACAAATTAGGAAAAGGTCGATTTACGATTTTCCAAAAAAACCGTCCCGATCAACTGGGCGGCTTAGTTTTAGCAATAGAAAAAAACCAAAAATGTTGCGAACGATCGTTGTACGAAACCAGATTTTGAATAACAGCTTAAAAAAAGCAGTGCGGTCCAATTTGTCGAGATGTATGAGTACCGAATTGATCAGAAGGAAACACGGCAACAAGTAAGTAATTAATGCTTTTTCTCTATTAAATTTAAAGTGATTTTTAATACAAATGTTACTTATTGTATATTTTTCATCTACTAATATTTACAAACATATTAGGAATGTAAATAAAAGTTACAGTGACTTTTCGGCGAGAGGGAATTGCATAACCAAAACCAAAACGTCAACTTATCTTACATACGTACTTGCTATTCGTTAGCTAACTTCCACGATCTAATGACGTTATGGTCTACCTCTTGCAGAATACCGATGAGCCCTTTTAAAGTGCAAACCTATTTATTATATCTTCTAGGTTTCAAGTTATTACCAAATTTTATCAAAATTAATGGTTCAGTGGTTATCCACAAAAACAACAGACAAGTTGTCTTAGCATTTATTATATTAAAAACGCGGTAGGGATTAATGTTTGTTTGTCATTTTTCCTTCTTAGATTTGAACACATGTTTATCTAATGCAATTATTTCATCTCTGCCGTGGGACGTCTACTGCTGGACATAGGCCTACCCTATAATTTTCTAATAGGATCAATCAGAAACAGCCTAGATCCAGCCTAGAGCTTGCCATGGTCTCAACTCCAAAATTTTCTGGCCCCAGTGACCATCTGCATTCCATACTTTGTGCATAATGGCTTCAGCTTAGCAATTATATTAAATTTTGCAGAGTAACCCCAATCATAGCCCTTTTCGTAGCTTGTTAAGCAACATTGACCGTATGAAATTATTAAATATCATCTCTTTAAGTACCTACTTTAGATATTCGATAATGAAACATGTATATGTTTTCATTAAAATTAACTGTTTAATATCCCAGTAAATAAAAGAAAGCAAATAAAAACAACTAGAAGCATTTTCCTTTTGTACATTTCTATATATTTGCAATGTTTATTTAACTGTAAATTCTTATCAGCATTGCCTATGTAAAATGTCATTGCATGACATTGATAACATAATTATTTCACACATCATAAGGAAGATCAATTATTATAAATATTTAAGTATTAACCTTATATTTTACTTTGAAACTATTCTGTTTATTTTGTAGGTAAGGAATACAATTTTTGAACTAATAATGTTACTTCTTTGCATGGCCTTTTCACGTTCAAAACACAACAGAGTTGGTTATACAAATTAAAAATTCCTTTTCAGGCTAACAACACAGAGTAAAAAGGTTTTGGGTGTATCACAATGGACTGTACAGTTAAGAAGTTATTCGAGCCTTCCGTCACATTCAAAGGTGAACCTGCCAGCACTCTCGCCAACTATGGAGAGTGGTTCAATAGTCAGCTGGGATAAAAAAGAGGGGGACAAGTTAAATGAAGGTAAAATTGGAATGTTTTGTTGTTTAGCCTTATAGCTAACTAGCTGTTGTATGCAACTATCTATATCAAAAATCAAAAATATCTAATATTCTACATGAGATTTGATGTGAATTATGACATGAAGAGATTTTGAACATCCTGTGATCTTCTATGATATTCTAGAGATCATAGAGTTGTCTATGTTGTCTCAATATCTTTAAAATAGTAATATATTTTAAATATAATTTTATTTATTTTGGATCTTAGATTCAGCTTATATCATAGAACTAGTCTAATTTTATTGATTCTACTATTTCCTATTTGAAATATTTACTAAATGTCTCCTTCCAGGTGATCTCTTGTGTGAGATTGAAACAGATAAGGCCACAATGGGGTTTGAAACACCCGAAGAAGGCTATTTGGCTAAGATTTTAATCCCGGCTGGAACTAAGGGTGTACCTGTTGGGAAACTTGTGTGTATTATTGTTGAAAACAAAGCTGATGTGGCGGCATTTAAAGACTTCAAAGATGACTGTAAGTCCTTTCTTACACAGTATTTAATTTAATATTTGTTGCTATTTTTAAGTTGATTTCCATTTTAACTCATTCTTTACATTTGCATGGTTTTAATTAATTTCATTTAAAAAAAATTATATTATTTTTTAACATTTTATTTATAAATTGCATGCCATGTGAAGATTAATATCAGTGAATCTTCTCAATTTTTTTTATTTTAAAAGTAATTTTGTGTACAAATTTACCCATGTGTTAATAAAATATCATTTGCATGTGCTTATAATAACCCATTTAATGTAATCCACAGCATCTGGTGTTTCTCCTGCGAAGGCTGCTCCCAAAAAAGGTTTTTTTTTGCTCTTTTGCTTGCTTGCTCACAAATGAGGCCTGTGAACCCAGATCTTGATTTGTGAATGAGGCTGTTTCTTTTTGTAGCCGCGCCTGCTCCGTCCCCAGCGGCCGCTGCTGCTGCACCAGCTGCAGCTGCTCCTGCGCCTGCCGCAGCACCTGCAGCAGCTGCAACACCTGCAGCGGCAGCAGTTCCTGCAGCCGCACCAGGTGGTCGAGTATACGCCAGTCCTTTAGCGAAACGCCTCGCCGAAATTAGAAATGTCAGGCTCGGAGGTAAGTCTTACTTTCTATAGGAATGAGGTTCAAATTTAAGATTGCCGTTGATGCAGATGGAGGTTTCAATCCTGAACGAGCTTGTACTTCCATGTGCATTTGATCCTTTTTTAAAACCAGATAAAATCTCATGTAAGAAGATTTTATTTAGTAATCCAGGACCTGGCTGTAGTCCTGTGGGGAAGTAGGAGTCATAACTGAAAATGTACCAGGTGATGGACATACTCCCAAGTCTAAAATACATATTAAGACTCCTATTAAACATACCTGAAATAAAAATTCTCCATACGTGAACTAGTCTCCACACTATTGGGGAGTCCGAGAAATCTAATGTGCTCTTAAAGGGTGGTAGGGCGGGTCGAAAACGGCCAAAATCATCATTACTTAATTAATGAGTGGCCCCTTTTAAGTAATATGTTGCACATTTGCAGGACAAGGATCCGGGTTGTACGGGTCGTTGAAGAGCGCGGACGTGGCGGGGGCTGCGGTAGCGGCAGCGGGAGTGGCCGCCGTCCCTCCGCCGGCCCCGGGCGCTTCGTACGTGGACATCCCGCTCTCGGCGATGAGGGAGACCATCGCCAAGCGTCTGTCCGCCTCCAAGCAGAGCGTCCCCCACTACCAGCTCACGGCCACGTGCAACGTGGAGAAAACGCTCGCAATGCGGAAAGCGATCAACGAGAAGCTCGCCAAGCAACAAGTTAAGGTAGTATGTTTTAACTTTTGAAATCCTGCTAATAAAAATATAAATGCGAAAGTTTGTAAGGATGGACGGATGTATGTTTGTATTTTACTCCTTAACGTAAAATCTACTAAACGGATTTGGATGAACTTTGACACACATGTAGTTTATTACGTGGATTTTTTACATATAAAGATACTTTTTATACTGAAAAAATGTTAGGTTTCCGAGGGGTTGTTTAAAAATATAAAAAAATGGGTGCCACTATCTTCACAGCGATAAAGATGTCAGATATTTTCTCAGGTATCATATTTTGAATTTTTCAACGCAGACGAAGTCGCGGCACCAGCTAGTAAAAAATAAAACCAAACAAAATAAATATAATAAGATATAATAAGTGTTTTCCTTTGCCAATTAGTTTAATGATATGGATACCAGATGAATATTTAATTGTAAAAAAATTAAATAGGCCTTGTTCTTTTGTGTAAATTTTTTAACATCTAGTATAATCTGTCTAATAAAGCAAATTTATTACAAAGTAAATGGGTATTTGCAGTCTCATTTTAAGTTTAATGAAAATCTTATTTGCTGTATTGCTTCTAAATTGTCGTATTAAAAACACTAAGTATTACAGCCAAAGGAACTTCTATACATTTGTTGAGTAAATTCGATATTCTTTTCAGGTGTCAGTTAATGATTTCATAATAAAAGCTGTCGCATCCGCTTGCAAGAGAGTGCCCACCGTCAACTCGTATTGGATGGACTCATTCATTAGGCAGTAAGTAGAACTACTTACAATTATTTTTCTTCTTTCAACTAGTGAGCAAGTGTGAAAATAGATTTCATATATGATTAATCTGATTATATCTAGATCAAGGTACTGATTATCTCAGATAGTTTATTATAAAAATAGCCTAAATTAGTGGAAATGTCTTGTTACAATAAAGCGTATATAGTAAAGTAGTCGTAGGGCACACTGCGTTTCTCAGTCATTTCGGCAGCCCGGCTGGCGGCAGTAACCACAGAAGACTCCTCTTACAGAAGATCACCGTGAAATAACAGCATTATGTGCTGTTGTGGTTCGGTGAGTGAGGATGTCAGAGCCCATACCTCATCTCTTCCTTATCCTTAATCCTTCTATGGTAGGTCAGTGCACTTGCAGCACTTGTGGCGTTGCTTGTGTTATAGGCGACGGTAGCCACATAAAAAAAAAATGTAAGATTTTGCGTAGCTATAAAGATTGAGCGGTGGGCAGGTTCTCGTCGGTGGACGTGAGCGTGGCGGTGGCGACGCCGGCGGGCCTCATCACGCCGATCGTGAGCAACGCGGACTCGCGCGGAGTGTTGCAGATCTCCGAGGACATGAAGCAGCTGGCGCTCAAGGCGAAGGAGGGCCGCCTGCAGCCGCACGAGTATCAAGGCGGCACCGTCACCGTCTCCAACCTCGGCATGTTCGGTGAGTACCAACACTCCAAGGTAGACAAGGCCTCTTTCCCACATACCTGCCATAATCGTTATATACAAAAACTAGCTGGTGCCCGCGACTTCGTCCGAGTTGAAAATTAAAAAATATATAAGCAATCTAACACCTGACATCCTTATTGCTATTCCACTTTTGCGCCAGGCTTTAATTTTTTTTTTTAAATATAATTTCGGATGATCCCCTGGGAACAGTACTTTTCTTCTGGATAAAAGGTATCCTATGTCCTTTCCTGTATTCCTGACAAAGTGTCTGCAAAATTTCACGATGATCGGTTGAGTAGTTAAAGCGTGAAAAGATAACAGACAGACAGTGTTATTTTCACATTTATATTATTCCACACTAGCTGGTGCCCGCGACTTCGTCCGCGTTGAACGATGAACCTTTCATCGTTCAACGCGCCCTATGTCCTTTCTGGTGTCCCAGACAACGTGTACACGTATGCAAAATTTCATGGTGATCGGTTCGGTAGTTTTTTCGGATAATACATTTGTTTAACATGTCTGTTTCATTTACATTCATTTTTATAACATGCATTATTTCCAACCAGATATAACTTTCTTCAACGCGATCATCAACCCTCCGCAGTCTTTGATATTGGCGTGCGGTGGTCTACAAGAAATGGTTATCGAAGATAAAAACGATCCTAGAGGGTGAGACGAAGCTATTTTTTAATGAGAAATGACAGCAGGCAGGCTGACGTTTCAGTTGGTGGTAGTTGGATACCATTTAGTAGAAATGCTGTTGTTATATTAGACTGTCAATATATAACTGTAATGCACAGTGTGCTCTGCATATTGCAGTCATAAACAGTTCAGGCCTTCTGTAAGAGGATGGTTACTTCCGCCAGACGGGCTGCGGACTGCGGAACGCATTGTGTCCTACCACTACTACTGTTTTCGAAAACTTAAAATTCTTTCATGTGTACTATAAATTATTATTTTTACCTTCTTGCACAGATTTAGAACGGCAAAATTCATAACATTCACGGCCTCAGCGGACCATAGAGTAATAGATGGCGCGGTCGGCGCCCAATGGATGAAGGCATTCAAAGAGAACATTGAAGATCCCGCCAACATTATACTATAAACAAACACATTCACACTCACAACAATTTGTTAGCGATTAATTTGCAAATGTTCTATAAGAATCCAGTATGACCAATTTGTTAGATTCCCATTACGGCTTTCGAATAACAATCAAACGTTGACTTTGTTGAACAACCTATGACTTTTATATACTAGTCTCTCTGAGCGGAACGCAGAAATTGCGCATTTAGTTACAGATAAAATTCTCAGTAAATTGCAAGCGAGCGAACGAAGGAAGCGAAGAACGCGTAAGCGCCGTATTTTCCAAGGCGCTTTCGACCTTTTGGTCGCGAATTTTAACGTTTACTCTTACCGTATTTGACAAAAAATATTGTTCCGATCACCAAGTCTAGCAGAATACAAATAGTTCGATGGATAAAAAACTTCGATTTAGTAATGAATTCCCCATTACATGTACAAACATTGGACAAATATTTGTCCACAATGTCAATTTGGAATGAATTTCCCAGTACATACCTAAACATTTGACAAACATTTGTTCCATAATATCAATTTGGAATGTTTTTCCTATAAGTTTAACGTTTGATCCAACAATATTTTCAAGTCGTTACGAGTTTCTTCTGCCTACATAATATTATGACCCAATTGGACTAGCACATAATGTTGGTTATTTTTTTAATAATTTTTTTTTTGTATATATTTTTAACTAATTGTTAAGGACAAGTGTTTATTATCGAGATAAATATTCATTCAGACGTTTAACGAATTGTTGTGGGACTAAAAACGCCCGTCCATTGGCTATGAATATTTTCATAAATGTACTTTGTATAATATAATATATTTTTCACAATATTGTATGATAGTTGTATGCTTATGTATTAGGAGAATCTTTAATAATTGTTTCATGTTAATGGATGGGCGTCCAAAAGTTAGATATTACTTATTTAGTGTACAAATGTATGTATATCGATATTGCCGCAATGATTTATAGAAATTACTAGTAATGAACGAGAATCATGTTTTTTTTTATAGTTATAGTGTACACCTAACAAAAACTTTACACGATTTGTATAGTTTTTGAAATCTTTTTTTTTTTGTTATTTCTTTATTGGAACTATGATCTATAATATAGTGTTTGGTTTCATTGGTATTCTTGAAGCCGTCGTCGCCACAGAAATTATTGGATTATTAGTATGAATTGGTACAAAACATTTGTGATGATTGTGAAGAACAGAGTTTCATTCGATGTTTTGTTCCCTGTTAATTTATTTTGTCCGTTAGATGAATATATTTTATTTATAAATGATGTGTTGTTTCATTTGTTTATTTTGTGATTAAATAGCTACCCGTTCCCGGCTTCACACGGTTGCAATTTTTCTGTAAATCTTCGTATCGATAATTGTACCTCGCTGAAGAAGGTCTAAATTTATCTTGTTTAAGTTGTTGCAAAAAATTATACTAATACTATGATGTATGATTTTCTATGTTACGGTCGTCAGACAGGCTGACGGTCCATTTGATGGTAGATGGTTACTTTCGCCTACAACGCAAGCAGCGACACAGGTTCTGTAAGTCTGTACCGACCATAGTAGGATTAAGAATATGGAATAAGGAAATAAACTGGCATCCCTTATGTACGCCTGGGCCGCGAAACCAACTCTCGAAGCGAACTCGCTTAGCGCTGCAAGCGTCAGCGTCGAGCGTCAAAAATTTCGATTCAATTTGCAGTACCGTGTTGTGGCCTCTTACATAAATATGAATATCTTCACACATGCCACACACCACCATCTAGTTCCACAGTAAGCAATTAATGCTTATATTATGGATACTAGACAGTTTATATACTACATAGATTACTATTTTTTTTTTGTAAATACAAACATCCGTGACTCAGGTACAAAGGTAAATGTTAACACATAAACATTTGCCCCTAGCGGGATTCGAACCCGCGACCAAACGTGTTGTCAATTTACATGAATTATAATCATTTGTTTTTGACGCTTGCAGCGCGAAGCGAATTCGCTTCGAGCGTTGTTCTCCTGGCTCCAGGAATACCAAAACATGAGAGCACCATGCTGTCATTGCTCAGTTTTCTGTAAAGGGTGGTTCAGTTACTTCACCATTTGTGTACTCCGCTCCTAAACTAAGAACTGCTTTATACAGTGTTTCCAAATACACTACTGTCTTAATATTCCAATTAAAATAATAAGGTAAACATTTAGGTTACATACTTATTAAGTATGTATTCACTCATGAAAGTATCTTATTTAGGTCAAGTATTTTATGAGCTAGGGCGGGCCGAATGGCGTCAATGTTATGGGTCATGGTCGGTAACAAATTGCGTGCAAAAAAATAACAGCATCACGGACGAGCTGTCATGTCACGTCATTGTCACATTATTTTGCAAAAACTAATTATATTCTGTGCTTGCACCTAATGTAATTTTATTTAACAATACTTATTTAATACTGATAATAATGACTGATACTACAGAGGTGGGTTCCGACATTAATGAGGAGCAAAAGAAGCCTCTTAAAGAGATACCCGTGGTTCAAGATGAAGGGGTGTTTCAGTATAGCACGGGAGACATGTATAATGGTTTCTTTGAAGCTAAGAAGAAAGACCGGAGTGTAAAAATGCACGGTAACTAATTTACGTATAGAGTCAATGTCACATATATATATATATATATATATATATATATCTGCTTTACATATATTTTCAGGTGTCTTTTATTTTTTAACGCGGACGATGTCGCGGGTACCAGCTTAATATACATACGTTTTTCTAAACTTTTCTCCTTACATCTTCTACGAGATAGAGGTAGCTATGTACTTACTTAGTACCTAATGTAAGTGCCTGCTAAGTGCTACTGTGATAAACTAGATATCTACTTAAGTGAGCGAGTATCTGTATCAGTCTTCATTATCATAAATTTTGTAGCACTGCTGTATACAGACATCTCTCTATGTGAGAATGTACCTATAGATTTATGTTAAGCATACATATATTTTCACACATCATTCCGATCATCCATGATAGCCCACGGCGGACTAGAAACTAAAAGGACATGAACGCGTCTTCGAAAGTTACTAGCCTACGAAAGTACTATTTTATTTATGTCAATAGGTACACAGTTTCTTCCTGGTTCAATCGGAATTCGAACTTGCGTCTTCCGCGTTTATATAGGGCGGAAATAGGTATAGTTACCTACCGAACATATTTTAAAAAAAATGTGTGTGAAGTCATTTGATATTAAATGGTAATTAATTCTCCGATTTACTTGTTTATTTGTTCAGACTTTGTGTCATTAAATTGAAGGAATACAAAATTATAAAAAAAGAGAATTTAGCCGCTAGATTTTACAAGTAAATTCTTAAGTTTTATAGCTAGAGAAGTAGTTTTTCCTAATTTTTAACTTCATAAATGTTAGACAAATAATAATAATTTACGAGCCCATTGGTAAAGTGATTAAGGTGCTTGTTTCAACCCTCTGATTAAGGAGTCCCGGGTTCGATTCCCGGCAGAGTCAACTTTAGAAATGACAGTACTAACACACTGGCAAAAATGCTGTTATTTCACGGTGGTCACTGCCACCAGGCGGGCTGCTTAAATGATTAAAGAAAACGCAGTGTAAGTATCTTGTCACTACTACTATTTTTCAATGCATTTCGCACTGCACACTGCATTTCGCAGTCCATCTGGCGGCAGTAATCACCCGCTCACAGAAGACCACCGTGAAATAACAGCATATTGTGTGCCTTTGTGTTTAATGTAAGCTTAAAACAGTTAAGACAATAGCTTGAATTGCTCACACTCACAATTATTTCTTTCACACGTCTTAATGTATTGGTTTCTTGGTCTATAGTTAACTCTCAACTATTGGTTTTTCGTTTTGTGCCGAGACAATTTATACTTATCATTGAACATTGTCTTCATCGACAGTTAATGGACCGTGTCACGACAACTCATGCCCATATTCGTATGTCTATAGACGAACGTTTACGCTCTAATTGTTTAAACGATGCGTTGTTGTACATTTCAAGTATTAAGCAATAGGTAGTACACTTTTAACTTTAGATAATTATATGCACTTATCAATATGCCACATTATACCTACTATGTGATTTTCTTTATAAAGAAAATATCGAGTGTCTGGACACCTACTAATCCGACCATAGTAGGACAAGAATAACAGATTAGGGAGGGATAGGCAATGGGAAGGGTAAAGGCTAACTTTTAATTATATAGGCTGTTATATTTATATACCTACTGATAAAATGTATTTGGGATACACTACCACGATAGTAAGAAAATAAATATCTAGTTTAATAAATTGGTTCAAATTTAATAGTTTTTAATTTAAACTCATACAGGTAACGGAACCTACACAACCGCTGAAGGAGATAGCTACACAGGAATGTGGGAGAACGACCGCTTGGGAGCCAACGAAGAAGTCGTGATCAGGTTCAAAGATGGTTCCAGATATGAAGGTCAATTTAAAGATTGGTGTTACAACAGTAAGGGAAGATATATTTACCCGGATGAGAGCACACTATTGGCTGATTTCTCCGACAACTGTCCCATGGGGAAATTGACATTAATTGACCCAAATGGGCATGTTTGGTTGGGAAAATCGGAACAGGGATACGGATGGTTTGAACCTGTTAATCATTTTTTTGAAATGTTGGAGAAAACATGCGACGGCTCCAAACGGAAAAAGCGTACAAGTCGCGTTAATGAAGACTCTTAGATTTATTCATTTATTAATTAATGCGCAATCGCCTAATGAACAATGTCATCTATATTTCAGTGATTTTTTTTTTCATAGTATCAAATAAAATGTGTTTATTAAAACTAAAAAGGCAGTCTCTTATTTGATTGCTTCTATTAATAAATTATTAATTTTCATCCCTATAGTCCACACTAATATTATAAATGTGAAAGTAACTCTGTCTGTCGGCGTGTGTCTGTGTGTCTGTTACCTTTTCACGCCTTAACTATACTCAACCGATCATAATGAAATTTTACTTACCTACACGTTGTTAGTGATACAACAGAACCGACATAGGTTACCTTTCATCCAGAAAAAAAGTACTGTTCCCAAAGGATCATCTAAAATTAAGAAAACTAACGCTTGGCAAAAGCAGAATAGCAATAATATTGCTTATTATTTTTTTAAATTTTTAACACCGTAGAAGTCGCGGGCACCAGCTATTAGATATGTATACGGTTTTTACTCATGGAAAGAGCGATAAACGAGGAAAGTTTGTGTATATATGTTTTCAGAAATTGCATCTGTGTAAGCCGGGGACGAGTCGTTAGTTTTGGATAATTCGATGACCGTCACGTAAAATGTGCTCATAGGACATGTTTCCGGTGTCCTAGTTAAAATGTCTTTCTTTAACAATCATTTGTTTAATATAAATTAAATATACAGGAAAACTTAAGAATGCAATTGTAGCAGAAACTAATCAGGTTATTAAAACACGAATTCAAAAGTCAAAACTCATCGCAATTGTCATTCGTCGCAAACCACAACGTGTCATTGCAAGTGGACAAGTTAAGATAATTTAAGTAAACACATTCGATGGGACAGTGTAAGTAAACTAAGAATGCTAAATGTATTGTGACACAAGCACCTCGTTTAACCTCGCTAAGTACAGTTACTCTTTCCAGTGAAGAACGAAGCACCTCAAGAGACACTCCAACATTTGAACCCACTTAACTTAAAACGGCTCGCGTACACTGGGTTCATATAACTTGGTCTATTTTATCTCGCCAGCCAAATTTTATCGCGGATAAATTTCATGTTGATTGTAAACCACCCTAATTTGGGTGTCACTTAGTTTTCATGATCCGAGAGCTGATGGCCGATGAGCCATATTTTCTTGCGTCTCTAAAATGGATTCATGACATTCGCATTATCAAATAAAAGAGGCAGCACGCCAACGCTTTATATAATCTATCAGGGGAATTCATATTGTGTCATTCAAGTTTTTAAATCCTCCTTACGAACGAAACATTGTTTTGAAGTTTTGACCTCGAATGTACACCTACAGTCGCCTACCAGCAAATGGCAATGCGTCCATGATTCAATTCTGTCCGATATCGCTCGCTTGTTTTGGTAGTTATTACGGGTTTGAATAGATGTTTTTAGATTTGTCTTACAAATTTACGAGATTAGAATTGACGGTCGAGTTGATCACAAAAAATTGTCTATATAGGTGATGCCGAAGGTTCCTATACATTAGTTGGTCAAAATGACATAATCATCATCAAATTGTGGTATACAAGGCTTGAGGTCATCAGCCCATCGAGCGGGTGAGCGAAGGGGTGGGCGAGGGGGAGGGGAGCTTACGACTGTAGTCTCCACTTTAATACCCCTACGCCTATCTTCTATACGACAGATACGACCCCTATTCCCTTTTCAGCTGATTGTTTCTTTGGTCTATTTCAACCATTTCGGTTCTCCGACGGATCTCCGCATTGGCCTCTTTATAGCTCGCTGAGCAGAGTGACTTACTTGCACTTTGTGGAAAAGACATTTCGTCAGTATCCACATCTCTGCTGCGTGTGTTAAAACCAGCAATACGTTGGGCCAAAGTTAAGGAATTGGATAGATTGGGTAATGTGCTTAATATTTTGACAACATGAACGCGTCCTTTAGTTGATATATTTGACTGAAGGACTGAGTATCCTTCAGTTGTGTTTGACCGGTTGAGAGTACAGTTCGCTTAAAGCTGCAAAAGATTAAAGTGTTTTACTCATACGCAAAGCGCCTTGGTTTTTAAGACAAAAATTTTGATTTTGATATTTTTAATACATTATATTTACAAATTACATTTTCAGGTTCGGATCATGCTTATCAGGCTGATCGCAAGGCAGTTAAAAATAAATACATTTTATTTTCCCATTTAATTATTGCCATCTTCTCCTTCATTCCTTATCCTATCTCACTGTTATCAGGAGTTCTTCTTACGGTCCGCCTACCATCAAGTGGTGTGATACTTCCTTTTACTGTTTACTTCCTTTTACACAGCGGACACAGAGATTTTGTCAAACAATAAATCAACTTTCGTATTTTTTTTTAAATTATTAATTCTGGATACTTTCAGTGCGTCCCACGTATCACAATCTTCTATAGTAAAATGTAGACAAAACGATACTGCATTAGAGCAAAATTGAGTTTGATTTGAAAAGCGTTCCAAGTATATCTTTGATATTTTCGTATTTTAGGAGCGGCGAAGTGCGTGACTCGACGCCATGTGTCCTAGTTAATTTAGAGTACTGTAATTAGTGATTTAGGATGGGCTGTTCTTGGCGTTAAGTTAAGTGAAGGACATTGAGTAATAGAAAAATCATAGCTATTTGCTCAAACTTTTGATTTACTTTAGCAATCTAGCTCCGGGTCCTCAGGTTCGATTCCCGGCTGGGCCAACTTTTGAAATGAACTTTTCAAAGTTAACTCTGTCGGGTCGCCAGTATTTTATAATAAAATCACACTGTTTTTAAAAATATTTGGAACCCACGAAATGTGTAGTGAAATAAGAATTATATTAATTTTTAAATATAATAAATTTAAAAAATGAGTGCAGTTATTGATATTTATAATTAAATATCACCTTGCTTGGAGTTGATCACAAGCTCAATAGAGTTAATCGGTGGCAATAAAATTACCTATTACACAATGTCGTACTTTACTATTGCTTGATAAACTTATCAATGGGTGTAGAGCGTAAGGCGTAGAGCATAGAGAGTAGAGACTACGGTCGGCGGTATTTTATTTTAGAGGTGCGTTAGATGTTGCCGCATGGAGACGTCGCGGCGGTAATGAGACCGTACGCGCTTTGCGCGATCGACGGACCTTATCACCTTATCAGCCCTTATCAATATACTCATCGCGAAACCAAACTGAGCAGGCCTGTTGAATGTTAATTCACACGTGCAAATCTGTGCAACCAAATGCGGCTCCAGATGTGATTTAATTATAATACAATTATGTGTGGTGTGTTTGTGCTGAAATTCATTGTTCTTTTATTTATCGGATGTGTGAACGGTCAAGGTGAGTTTAGTGCGCTGAAAATTTTTTTTTTTTAAGTGTGATATGATAAGGTTATAGTTTTTAAGGTATAAAAAACGAATACAACCGCTTATCTCTTTATTATTGAGTAAGCAAATAGCGAAGTGTAAGATATTTTTCTAAATACGAGTACAAAACGTTGGGATTGCTTTTTTCAGTGTCATCTATTAGGTACGTTATAATATTTTTTTTCTGTAAAGCTAGTCAGACAAGCTAACGATCTACTAGATGGTAGTGTAGCTACAATTGCTACAATGCGTCCAAAAGGTCTATAAGGTCAACATTTCGAGCTGATGGATTTTTTTTGCTTCATTGTAATGCATTTTTAATATATGTGCATCCTCAATTTTGTTTCATCTTTTACGGAATTAGACAAAATTCAATAGAAATTCGTTTTAAAGTAAACTTACTCTTATATCCTAACTCTAAAACAATAAAAAGTTTAGAACATGAAATCTCTGTAAAAAAAACCTGTAAACCAAGGGAGAGGGGATGCATATAGACGCGAAATATTCCGTTTATCACAGAGTCAAATTCAATCAATCAAGCTGAAAAAAAATCCATGTTTCCATCCATGAAATAATCCATGTTCAATTTGGGGGTCTAGAATATCTAGACACATCATTTCTAGATATCTATTTCTAGATTTCTAGATTTTGCATAGTTTATGCATTTCGTTTGTGGAGGCGGCTTTAACTTGGATAGTTGGATAAACATTATTAATTGAAGGCATTATTAATTTTGACAATGAAAACAATATTAATTTGGAGAATTGATGGAAACATTAGAAACTTACTTGACGGCAATTTGTATTGAAGTTTCCAAATACTTTTGATTTTAATACGGTCGGTAACGAAATATGTATACACGAATTTTAAATTGTATGCTACTGATTAATAAATACCTATTTAATTATAAACTAGCGGAATTTGTTCTGCTCGTCCCCGAAAAAAAATTTTAATCCGATTGCAGCGCCACTTATCGAGTTGTGAATCTAAATCATCCAGGAACACACTCAAACATATACAAAAAAAAAACAGTGGCAGTGGGAGTGCCAACAGAAGTCAAAACTTGAACAATTACGTGTGTATTTTTTGAATCATCAGGAAAGTACATATTTATATACAGAGGTGTCGGTTACGGTAACAGTGTCGCGAGCTCAATGGTTTTTTCCCATCTCAAAAATGCCCAATGCCTCAAATTTTATAAATGCGAAAGTTTGTATGTTTGTTAGATACTCAACGCCTGAGCAGATTTGGATGAAATTTGGCACACATACATATACTTACCTAGTTTATTACAAATTAACATGTACTTTTTATCCTGGAAAAGTGTTGTTGTGGTGAAATTTTCAAAAAACGAACCACATTACCATCTGGATGAACCAGGGGAATTTAGTGTTGATTTTCAGCAATAAGTAGATTATTTTCTTTTCATTTTGATGCTGAAAATAAAATCTCAATTTTCAAGTTCATTTTGATAGCGTCGTTTGAACCTATCAGAAAATTCGTACACAGAATACATTTATTTTTTATAAACAAATTACTTTTTTTTACCGAAAACTGTTTTCTTAAACAAAGTTAGATCTACCACACTTGATATTTTGATTGTCCGTTGAATCAGATACACTTATTCAATGTATTTCAATGTTATACATTTTTCAACCTCATAAGCAACTGATGACTTTCGGTCTCTGACAGCAACATATAAATAAACAAATAATATAGATATATATATATGAAACATCAAACGGATTCGTAGGTATTTATGTTTACATTTCCGTATAAAGTAAAAATAAAAATATACAAATAGATGCGAACAGCGGACACCCACCTGCCACGAGGCATTAGTTGTTCAAAATAGAATATAGTTTTGAACAGAAATAGTTCAACAGACGCCCACATAAGAATAGCTTATTTTGTTTCTAAGTTATTCTAAAATGCAAAAAATACTCAATTTATTTTATTACCTATTTGATGACCGTTTTAATCTTAGCCATGTATGAATGAATGGTACTATAGGATGCACAGGATCGATAAATAATTGGTGTCCTCATCCCCATTGGTGACTTTTATATTAGAACTACTTAGCTGTGCTCGCTGTATGTAGTTCGTTTTATGAAAATCCCACAGGCACTTACCTTTTTCTTGGATAAAAGGTTGTCCAGTTAATAAACTATTATGAGTGCCAATTTTCATCTAAATCTCTTTAGCGGTTTCTGAGATTAGCGTGCACAAACGCACATACAAACAAACAAAATTTCTAAAAACTATTTTTTGACAAACTTACCTATTATACTTATTTTTTACCTTTCGTCTGTTATTTATAAAATGAGTGTTTTGGTACTTTCAAAAGTTCAGGTAGTAAATTCTCATTAGATCAATTTATTTGAATGTTTTCAAAGCTCGATTTTATAAAAAAAAATTAATACTCGCTAATGGGCGTATGCGAAAATGCTGAATAGCGTAGTGAATGGGTGTAAAAAATAAGTTTTAAAAAATAAAAAGCAGTCTGGAATCACATTTCATACGTAAGTATATAAACTTGGAGAAAAATAAACAAAAATTTAAGTTACTCACACATGTTACGACCTACTCACACATGTCTATAAAACCGGCTTCACTATTATGTACGCAAAAATTCTGTCTATACTTCTTATTTGGTCTGAGAGTCATAATCTGTCTGAGAGAGACAATAAACTAATTGATTTAATTAATGATTATCGCTTACCATTTGAGAACCATGTTGCGTCCCTGTTATCATCAATTTTATATCTAACTTTGTTGTGTTGTGTGTTAATAGGATATCGATTCGATTTTGGGGACACGTGCGGTACATCTATTTATCTATTAAACGATAATGTGGCCGTGTGCGTACCTAATCCATATCCATACTAATAATAACTAGTAATAACTAATTAACTATTTTAACTATTAACATTATAAATGTGAAAGTAACTCTGTCTGTCTGTCTGTTACCTTTTCATCACTTCGATCATCATGAAAATTGGTACTGGTATTGGTAAAAAAGTACTCTTCCCGAGGGATCAACTAAAATAAAATAAAAAACTTACGCCTGGCCGGTGTTATAGCAACAAGGGGTCGAGCGTTACATTGCTTAAATATTTTTTTTATTTTTCAACGCGACGAAGTTCCAGGCACCAGCTAGTATTAATATAAGTATTAACGCTCTTTCCATTAGTGAATACCGCATTAAAATCATTTGCGTAATTTAAAAGATCTAAGCGTACATACAGAGGAACAGACGGCGAGAAGCCAGAAAGATATACCTATTATTTCGATACTAGAAGCGACTTTATTTTATACTATGTAAAGATTAAATAGTAGGTAGGGATAGGTATAATATCGTGTAGGTAAGATATCGTGTAAGTAATAATTGATTATTACGAAATATTTTATTTTCCTTCAACATTCGTATTTGTTCTATTTTAAGTTGTTTCTGATTCACGCATGACTAGGTATATATTACACACGGTTTCCGTTAAAAAAATTTCGATACCTACATTAAGTATATGGTTCGCTAATAATAATGCGGACGCTCTCTTTGAATTACTTATCTGTAGATAAACTTATAGCGAAAAATGTACTTACAGTTGTTGACACTAAGACGAAAAAATAGTAGGGGAAAAATTACGAAAAAAAAAATACACACATTTTTTCCTGCAAATATTCAACCATCTCTGCAAACAATACTGATTAAGAAATATTTTACCGATTTCAATTCAGAGAATCAATAAGATTTCTTTTGTGTCAATAAGATATTTTTTCTCTTTCTCTGATACTTGTCTAGTTCACTTAAGTCTACAACCAAATTTTTCAATATTCTCCTTAATATGAAGGTCGTCAAACGCTGACGGTACACTTAATGCCAGGGTAAGGTAAGGTACTATATGTATCATACCTATTCTGAAACAGACACATCACAGTAAATTATATAGGGAGCCATTTCCATGAACAAGTTATTGGGTCTAAAATACATGTCTAGTTGACAAATCCAATACATAGGTATGTATGGAGACATCCAATAAAATGTGAAATTTATTCGATATTCATTTAGAATATGTCCTGAGTCCATAATAATCTCGAGTAGGTAAATACGGGAACGCCCACATAATCTTCGTCACTGCTAACACGAACTCTTCCTATTACGAATACGCAGTTGTATTTTGTACGTTGCCTATATTTAGTTTGTCGAAACATTTATTTCAATCACGACGCTGCACCATCTGAAGAAATATTACCTCTATTTTTGTATATCCAACACTGCTTCGAACGTTATAAACTTATGAGTAAATCGTGTTTTATAGCGACAGAAAACAATATTAAGGTGATTGAATGTTTTACAAGCGAATGACTTTTATGAGTTTTATGTCTACAAACGCTTTTATACTTTAGAGTGCTTTAATTAGATCAAATTTGATGAGACCGTTGGATAAGTGGTTAGGGCCTTAACGCTCTTTCTGTCTCAGGGGTTCCGGGTTCGATTCCCGGGACTCACATCTAGGAAAGCTTTTTAATCAAATACTAACATCTAGGAATTATAGATTTTAATTTCTAGATTTCAAGAATAGGTATATACGTGTAAATAACTTCTAAATAAAATCTAAATTTTATTATAGTATGTACAATCAAATTCTCAGTCAATAAGTAGTAGGTGTCTTAAAATTTACCAACGAATAGTACTTTGAAAAAATGTCAAAGTAGTACCCATACCTTTTAACTGTATAGTATTTGATAGTGAAAGTTTAGGTCTATATTACGAAAGCAGTAAAAAAAATTATTATTATTAATAAAAATTTAAGTAATTATATACTTTTTTAACTTACCTAATAAAAATTAAATTTAAATTATTTCACACAAGCCATCCGCCCCGGCTCCGCACGGATGCATTTTTTTCTGCAACTTGCAAGTTATATACACAAACCTTCCACGCTTTATTCATTAGTGAAAATCGTAACAAAATCTGTTAGATGGTTTAGATGAATTTAGCGGAGAATCAGAAAGAGGCGAACAGCGACTTTATTTTATATGATGCATAGTTATGGATTTATCGACTTTGAATTGGATAAAATTATGTAATACTGTTTAAAAATATTTTGATTTGTTATATTGTTACATTGATTTAAAGACAGTCTTTTTCTTATCCTTTACTATAATAGGACAGTATACTACTTAATAAATTGTTTTTTTTTTTTTTTTTTTTTTCAGTCCAACAGGAGCTTTTTAAAAAACTGGTTTGCATCGAACACGAAGAATGCGGTTCTTGTCTCTCTGCTGCTTCGCACTGTCGCTGGTGTGCAGATCCTTACTTCAGGAGTGGAATACCCAGATGTAACGATGATGAAAGGTACGAACTGAAGAAGCATACTTATACTCTTGCTGTGTGACATTTACTAAAACCCTACTTTTTAGTAAACCTTTTTAATAACACACGGGCTTCCCAAATGACTGCAAAACGGAGTGTGCCTGCTATTATTAAAAATTATGTTCATGTAAAAAATATTCATGATATAGGTACGTCTATCTATAACTTTCCACAATTCTATCATACTTACATAAAACTATGGTGTTGACTCGTCTGTCAGTAAGCCACATCCAAATCAGTCAGATTAAATTGTATTCGCTATCACGATTTAACTTTGGCATTCCTTAACATCAAAGTAACTCTCCCACGTTCAGTGACCGACATTTGGGCTCGTCTCGTCTCGTCCACTCGCATCAACGTAATCAAGAGATCTACGTGTGATTGATTATGAATTGTGAGGTTTAACACGATACCTCCTGCTTGAATACTTTTCAATGAATTCGTTTCGACGCATGCTGAGATGGTTAATTTTATCATTACCTTTTTTTTAATTCAAATAACTTGTGGGTTCCTACTGTGAAAGCTCACAAATGCATTAAGACTGTATATTCTTACATAACCATAGAGACATTTTATTCTTTGTTGAAACTATTGCATTAAGTATATTAATGTATATTAAGAACAGCTAGTGTTCCCAACTTCGTCACCATTTAAAATTGAAAATTATATTAAATTAAATCCTGACGAAAATGTATTATATTTTTATTTATTTATTTATATAAACATATATTACTCATATACATGATTACAGGAGTAACCCAATTCCTTGTATTAGTTCCTTAACTAAGTAGTAATTAATTTACATGACATATTAATTAACTTATTTACATATTAATTATTAATTAATATCTAAAGCAATATATAGCCTGACATACATTTACGCCTGTCATTATGCTTTAGCCAAGCATTGGAGCTTTATTTTTAGATAACTGGTGCCCGCGGCTTCGCCCTCATGGAATATTTAGCCTATGTCCATCCTGAAATTCTGCTGTAACTATTGATGTGATATTTTTTTTAAATCGGATAAGTTGTTTCAAAGTCGGTTATACAAAAAAACTAATATATAAACTCTTGATATTATCCAAACAAAAAACTAGTGAACAACAAAACAAAAAGAGACTAAGTAATTGTAATGAATGAAAGGTTTATTAAAAAAAAATATATTTCATTTTTAATTTCAGTCTGGTGTCGAATGGATGCAGTCAAGGTTTGATTCAACGTCCAGCGAAGCCAATATGGGTGGTGGCAGAAAATCGGACGCTTCAGGATGTCATCAACCCAGAGAATATAGAATCTGTGGTGCAAATACAACCGCAGAAAATTAAATTGTCCCTCAAACCGAGTATGTTTTTCATATTTTTTTATATTTGTTTTAGGCTCGCACTTAAAGGTTGAAATTGTGTGTCACTATCAAAAATACAAAATTAATTATATTGTATTTTATAATTTGTCCCTTTCATTCAACCTACAGTCCCGTCTAATAGAGAAGGACGCTGCATAGTGGCTAAATTTTTTTTTTTTTAAATTAAGGATATCGGTGAACATATTTTAATAGGCAAAACAATTGCGATTTATTTTCTCATAGATAACAATTGATGAAATATACTTTTCGTCTGGTAGACAAATGGGTAAAGGATCTATCTGCGGATCCTGTACTATCGAAAAGTAGCATGCCTATCGATTTTCTATCGTCTGCACTAGGGAGAGTATGCGTCTATTCTATACGATCTAATCCAACCGGCTGCCTTATTATCTAACAGCAGACGACAGCAGACGACTTGCGATCACGTGTGCTGCCATACAGAAATGATGCACTTTAATTTTAGTTATTGTCCGTAAGAGGCCTAGTCGCAAACCACACCTTTGTTATAAGTTACGTGATACTAAAAACACGATTTAGTGTGATATTGCACAAATTGATAGAAAAATTGCCTGTCGCAAGTTGGTCGCAAGTCGTCTTCTGTTAGATAATAAGGCAGCCGGGCCTTATTATTATTTAAATCTAGTTTAAATGGGCACTTACTAGGTAAGCGTGGTCCACTTACATCAAGAGAGATCGCGGCCAAGCGCTGCCTTGACTCAATTAAAAAATAAATAAAAAAAATAACAACCATTCTGTCAATCAATACTATGTACTAAATATTTTATTTCTTTATGACTTATAATATTTGTTTTATATATAATGTAATAAAATAAAATAAATTTATTATTAACTGATTATTATAGATTAACATTATTATTAATTTATAATATAGATTAATTTATTATTAACATAAATTTATTATAGATTTCGATTTTTTTAATATATATACCAAATCTACATACCACTTTAAAGTTAATTATGAAGTTATATTTATGTTAAGCTGTTGGTGTGTAAATAAATTATATCTTCTATCTTTGTATATATAAAATTCTCGTGTCACAGTGTTTGTAACCAAACTCCTCCGAAACGGCTTGACCAATTTTTATAAAAAAAATTGTGTATATTCGGTAGGTCTGAGAATAGGTCATAAACTATTTTTTATAACGCTAAGTGATAAGGGTGGCCCACTCTAAAAATAAATAAATAATAAATACTAGCCAGTAAATAAATAAATTTTGTCCATTTTCAGGAGAGACGAAGAAGATAGAGTTCAAGTACAGACCGGCTAAGAATTATCCATTAGATTTGTATTACTTAATGGATCTCACATGGTCTATGAAAGATGATAAGGAGACCCTTGTGTCACTGAGAGATGATTTACCTGCTATGTTAAAAAACCTCACTGATAATTTTAGGTAAAATCTTTTCTTTTGGTCTTTTTTATGTGAATTGGTGGTAGTCTGACTGTCCAATCGATTATCCATAAGATAAAAATAAAAAATGTAGGTATACTCGTAGGTGGATTATTATTTTAAAAATTTTATTTCAAAAATAAACATAATAAGATAACAATGGAAAAAACGTTGACATGTAAAAATAGAAAAAATGTTGAAAAACTTAATACGCACAACTTTTCTTAATTTATAATTATTATTTTTCTTAAGCGTTGAAAAATTCAACACCTGACAAAAATATATTGGCAATAATTTATTTAGGAAAGCAATTAAATACTTATGTGACTTCGTTAAATTAGAATATTTATTATTCACACTATTTACATTAGTTATATAAAACAAAACTAATAGAATTAGAAAAATATATACAGAGAATATATGTTTTTACATTTTTTGACATTTTATAACATGACTTTTTTTTAATATGATCCCTCGGGAGCAGTAATTTTTCTGGATGAAATGTCCTTTCCTGGGTCTCTGACAGCGTGTATGCAAAATGCCATAATGATCTGTTGGGTACAACTCTATTTCGCATTTATAATTTTGGTTCGGTTGTTATTTATAACTACAGACTAGGCTTCGGCAGTTTTGCGGAGAAACCCTTAATGCCTTTTATAAGTGTAGACACACGTCGTTTGGCCAACCCGTGCGCTATGGAAGAGGGCACTTGCAAACCTACATACAGTTATCGCCATCATTTGTCGCTAACAAATCAGGTTGGTATTTTTTATCATTCTTTTATATACCTAGCTCAAAACGGTAATTTAAATTTGCTTGTTCATGGAAACATAAAAATACATTGTGAATGAAATTAAAGTGCATTTAGTGTCGAGTTCTACGTAAATTTTTTATAATATAGTCTGATGACAGTCTCTGTCCGCCTCTGTCTGTTTCTAAACCTAACTAACTTCTAAACAACTATTTTCACTAATAGAGAAAGCGATAATCGAGGATGGTTATATAATTTGCAAAAAAAATTACATCCGTGCCGAAGCCGAGAAGACCGACTTTAACAACATCATATTTTTTGGGGCGACGGAGGCATTTTTTGGAATGTGAGACCAAATTTTGGGACAAATCAGGCATAAATCATTGATGGAGCCAATAAAATTGCGTACTTAAGACAATATAACTTTTCAGATAAATAACTTTATAAAAAATGTAAACGACAGTGACGTCACAGCAAATTTAGACAACGCAGAGGCACAGTTGGATGCTTTGGTGCAGTCGATAACATGCGTGAATCAAGTCGGCTGGTCACAGCACAGTAGAAAGATCGTTATATTGCTCTCGGATGGGTATTTACATACAGCAGGCGACGGCAAACTCGGTATGTACCGATGTAATGCATAATTAAACAGATACTGTAAATAACAGATTCGTAATATATTAAAATAACACTCGCAAATTGAGATCTCAAACTCGTGTTACAAAACGGAAAGATTTCTTTTAACTTAAACTTGTGTTCATAAATGCGAAAGTTTGTCAGGATGGTGTTGTAATATATAGTATGTACTATGTTTATTACGTGAATTAACAATAAGATATACTTTATATCTTGGAAAATGTAGGTTCTCGTGGAATCGTTTAAAAATATAAAAAATTGGACTTCACTGTCGCCGTTGCGGTGCTACCGTCGTATCAGCGATAAATATGTCGGCCGTTGTAATACTAATATTTCTCAGAAAATATTGACAAATAACGATGGATGCAGATGAAGGGCCGCCCGATAACTGTGCAATTTGCAATTGAATTTAGTTTCGGCCATTTAGTTTTGATTAGGACTAAAATTTTGATGACCTCAAGTCATGAATGGTTTGGTATTTAATAATGCTAATTTTTTGTTGCTTTTTATTGCCTTGGCGATCGGTAAGCAATAAAATATATTGACTGTGTCTAGAATGTCCTACGTAACTGGTAAAAATAACTTTACAGCCGGCGCAATTCTAAAGAACAATGGGCAGTGCCATTTGGATGAGAATGGGTATTATTCAGATGCGACCATTTACGACTACCCTTCAATATCTCAAGTTTACAGACTTTTAGACGACTATAAGGTAAGCACTGAAAATAATACCAGTACCTACATGTGATATATTCCATGGCAAATGTTCACTTGATGATAGATTTTTTTTATGTTGTAAACGGCCGCTGTCAGGTTGAAACGTTCACTTGGTGTTCCCTCTATTCAGATTCACATCGTTCTCAGTCACACTCGGTAGGCAACCCAGCCTAGTGAATGAGACATAAAGGGTTCCTGGAATCATACTGAAGAATGAGAAAGCATAAGCGTATCGCCAATTGTGACCAAATTTTATGATTTTTGTTAATTTGTAAAATTATATATTTATATTACCTAAATTCTAAAGTTGTCACAATATTTTTGCATTCATTATCGATATTTTAGTAATTATTTTTTTTGTGAAGTGAAGTGATAAAAGCAAAATTTGTTTGAAACTCCGTATTAGAGGTTACTTTATGCCCGGAAGTCAAAAATCAAAATCTATAAAATAAGCAATTTTAAAAACTCCTGGAAAATTTTTCCAAGTAAAGCGGTTCAGCAGACTGTACTATACTGGGTGGTTCAGTATTGTGGCAAAATAATATTCATATGTTTCATTACCAACATTTTTTTTAGGTAAACGTGATTTTCGCTGTAACCGAAAACGTAAAAGACCATTACGACAGTATACACGAACTAATGAAAGACTTCACTTATGTTGCCAAATTGGAGAGTGACAGTTCCAATATTTTGAAACTAGTCAAGATGGGTTACGAGGACATAGTTAGCGTCGTAGATTTCGAAGATGATTCCAATGTTGGTCCGGTGAAAGTTAAATATTTTACTGACTGTGGAGTGCCCGGTGGGTCGATGGTGGAAGCGACCCGATGTTCTGGAATTGAATATGGGATGACTTTGAATTACGAAGCTCACCTGTCGTTACAATCTTGTTCGGAATTTAAAACGGTCAGTAATTTATTGTATTTATGTATGTTTGTAATGAATAAACTCAAAAACTACTGGGCCAATTTTAAAAATTCTTTCACCTTTGGAAAGCTGCATTACGAGTATCAGCGAGTAACATAAAGTTACGTGGACGAAATCGCGTGCAACAGCTAGTATTAAATATTTTTGCGTAATTTCAGTCACAAAAAACGATTCGAATATCGGAAAGCCAACTAGGTCAGGACTTACTGACCCTGGAAGTAGAGGTACAGTGCGGCTGTGCGTGTGAAGGGGATCAGCTGAAAGATATGGCTCTCACGTGTCCGGTCAATTCACATCTTGTTTGTGGAGTATGTCAATGTAATAAAGGATGGTATGTATTTATTTACTATTATGCATCTTCTTTGCTTTCTCTAATTTTCTTAATTTTCTCTAAATCTTAGATAAAACGAATAACATACATACATACATGTAAATTCTTACACCATTTGATAGATTTTTTTCATGGAGGTGGTTAATATGCTGTCAAGGTTTGAAGCTGGTAAATCCGCCGGGCACAGCTAGTTCTAAGTAAATGAATGTCTATGATTGTAAAACTACGGTTTTGTGTGGCATAAAAGAAATAATGTAACTGCTCTGAATATTAGGGACATCAGACTATGGAATACTTATTCCAAAATTAGTAATTACTAAATTTGTGGAAAACCATGAACATACTATGAACTACTTCATATTATTATGTTCATTTTTCATACTACATGTAACTACTTCGAAAGAATAAAAAGGGTGTAGTAGCGTCGTGGGATTTATGTATTGCAATTTTTTTTTTTAAATTATCACGCTCAATTTTACAGGTCAGGCCCGCAATGCGATTGCTCAACGAAAAATGTAGAGGTATCATTAGCACTACTGAGTCAATGTTATGAACCAAATGTCACCGACTCGAAAGTGTGCTCAGGAGCGGGAGATTGTATGTGCGGCAAATGTGACTGCGACAGAGGATATAATGGAAAATTCTGCCAATGCAAATCATGCGAGATCAGTCGGTGAGTGAGCAATCCGCTGATTTGTTCATCTTAGTAGGATTTAAGAGAAATAAAGTCACTGATGTATACCAAAACATTGAACTAGACATAATCAATCAGCAAACCAAAGACACAAAGGGTTAGGTCTTGAAGCTTTGGCAAAGAAATAAACAGAGCCCTTCATACGATTTATTTTTGTGATCAATTTTGTAGAAGGATAATACCTACACGTATAATTAAAATAGTACGTGGCATTAATATTATATTCAGGAGCTCAGGGTCAAACAATAACTTTTAATGATAGATCTTTTTGAATTTTGAGCTATTTTAATTGCGTAGGGGGACGTAAGGAGGATGAAGCTCTAAAGAGATCTCAGGGTACAGTCATAAATCATCGTGGAAACTGTGCAAGTGCAATCTGTAGATAAAAGTGAGACGGGCGGCGGGAGACAGTGCAAGGAGCTCTGTCACGACTACCTAACCATGATTACATAACAAACAAGAGAAAAAGAAATCGGTTTTGCTTTGCAGGGAGAACGGCATAGAATGTGGAGGCGTGGGTCGAGGCGACTGCGCGTGCGGGCAGTGCGCTTGCGCCGAAGGTTGGAGTGGCGCCGCGTGCGATTGCACCGCTGCCAACGACACTTGCATAGCCCCTGGCGACAAGCAGCTGTGCTCTGGAAACGGGGATTGTGTTTGTGGTAAACTCTTTTGACATCTACTTGTGTTGCATACTTACAATTTTATTATAACAGAAAAATAATATAACAAAAAAGAATTAAAGCTCGATTTTATTAAACTATCGAAATATTTTTCAACATTATATTTTTTCTTACGAATGGATAAATTTTAAAGTAGAAACCAATACTTATTCTTTTTTTCTTTTAAAATGTTGTTAGTGATGTACACATGGGTCAAAACATGCATGCATAAATTCAGATGTGTCGAGAACAGGTTTTCTGACTGGTCGTGACTGGTTTTCTAACTCTTTTTCACTTATATTTTTATTCCTAGATTTATTATCCAATAACTTATTTCCTAGATCATCCAAAGAATTATAAGCACTTGAATTCAATTACGACTAGGTATCTAATAAGTTTACTGTGAATCGTTGCCAATTATTTTTTGTCAGCCCATACCATTCAATAACGCTTACAACAGATTTTTTTTTATACGTTTGCAGGACAATGTCAGTGTTCAATAACCAACGGCACTTCGTACTCCGGTAGATATTGTGAGACGTGTGCCACTTGTGAGAACCCTTTGTGCATTACTGCTGAGCCTTGTGTCTCCTGTTACTTGAACAATGAGTGCACCAACATCTGCCGAATTGGAATCAACAATTATACCGTCACAGAGGCCAGGAATAATTCAGGTATAATTTCAGTGGTCTGCTTTGGCAGCATTTAAATTGAACTAAATGTAATCCCATCCTACGAGTATTACTTTGGAAAACAAGGATAGAAATGTTATCACGCGGACGTTCGTACATTGGAAATATCTGCATCGCTAGAATATGTTCTTATGTGGTGCGCTGCCATCATTAGAATTACCATCAAGTTGACTGTTACTTAATTAGGAGCATTTACGATATTTACGTTTTAATTAAAAAAATATTGAATTTTTTGTTAATCTTTATGTCTCCCAATACGGTACTGCTATTATTATATTCTAACTATCTACTACTGATAATATCGTTGGCTTAAAAAGTTAGAACTCCAAGAAAATCAGCCACAAAATTATTCTAACGACGCGTTTCTTTGTCAAATACAGTCATTATATTATGAAAGTGGGTTAATAAACACTTTTAGTTCGTAACGCGCTCAGTTAAACGACGTCTTTTGCGGTTTGCGGCCAACGAATTGTCGACTATTAAATTAACCTTTCTCGGAAACTAACTGACATTATCTTTCTTTTCCAGGAAGCATTAAAGATGAAGATATCAAGTGTATATTTCGCCGCCACGAGGACAACTACGAGTGCGAATACACGTACACTTACAGTATTGGTGACCAAGAAATGGTTGCTATGGAGATTCTCATTCGATCCAAAGAATGCGCGACTCCGACGAGCGCTGCCATACTGACGAGTGGTTTAATCATAATAGGTTGCGTATTAGCGTTAGGAATAATAGCAATTATGGCTGTGAAGACATCACAGATAGTGGCGGACAGAAGGGCCTATGCAAAATTCGTGAAGGAAGCTCAGGAGAGCAGAAATCAAAGGCAGGAGTTGAATCCACTGTACATATCACCAATATCGGAGTTCAGATTACCTGACGCCTATCCTAGAGATAAAAATGATTGATGTATTTGTATGCATGCACTGTAAAATGAAAGAAACTTAAAAAATTGCATTAAATTAAAACTACACGCAATTTACAAAAACCACAAAATTTACTTGGTTTTTTTAATATAGATACTTACTACATTTGTTCCAGTCTCTGATAGCGTGTTAAATTTATTTAAATTAATTATTAAATAAAATTAGTTAAGTTAAGTAATAGTTAGTCATTAAACAATTTCATATACTTATTGGAATAAAATTATAAATTTTTAACCGTTTTTTCACAAGAGACATTTCTATACTTTGATATAAAAGAGATTTTTAATTATTTACCTAGGTATAAATATTAAAAGTACAACTCTTACTTGTAGATATGGCATGTAAAAAACTTTATTCTTATTAAATTATTCTTAAACATCTTCAAAATGGTGCTTGAAGTCCATTCTAATCCCAATATGGTAGTCAGCGCACTTGCAACACATGTGGCCTTACTGTATTAGACACCTTCAAGTGACTGTCAGCATGTCTGTCGATCTTAACTTTTTAAAAAAAGTAAAGGATGCTTATTTGTAATTTATACCAATTTACTAGTCTTTGTACGTACTTAATTTAAATGTGAAATAAGATTCGTGTTACATGAAGTTCCTATGATACCTACCTATTTATAATGTACTAGCTGTTGCACGCGACTTCGTCCGCGTAACTTTATAAAATATATCCTATGTTACTCGCTGGTTTTTAAAATCAGCCCAGTAGTTTTTGAGTTTACATACAAAAATACAAATTTTCTCTCTATAATTATTTTTACATACGAACCTAAGTGCCTTACGAGTATTGCAAAGAGTTTCAAGTCTATGTAAACTTTTATATTTTATACTACTGTTATCGGAATTGACTGTATAAAGTGATGAAATAAATAATATGTTTGGTATTTATGATAACTTTCACTATGAAATGAACCCGCAAATATAATTTTAATATAATATGTAATATTTATTATGTACACGATGCATCTTAGTCTTACTTAGAGCATTCAGAAATACAAATATTAAAGCCATGTGTGAAAGGAAAGATATACTTAGAATAAATAAAAGGCTATTTGTTACTTTATATTGTTTTATTTCCCATTACATGTTAAAAATATTTTTATGAAGTTCGTACAAAATTTGTGGAACGTAAATGAGAACAATTTTATAATAAATTCAAAAACATTTTATTCCCACTAAAAATTAAAAATATAATTTCTAGTTATACCTACTACAGAGGATTTTTTTAACGTAATGTTAATTTTGTAATAAAATGTATAAATTTACAAAAATACAAAATATATGTATATAAATTGATATAGTATATAATACATATGCAATCAATTTACAATTTGTACAAATAGCACATTATGTGCCTATTTGAAAGTACTAAAATTCTACAACAATTGAAATTAATTAGCACATGAAGTTATAACTTTAACAAAAGTAAAATATACTATATACATGTAACATAGAATCTAAATAACTTTTTTATTAAGGTAAGTGTAAAATAATCAGTAATCGGGAAGAAACCAACTCCTATTAACCCTTCCCTACTTGCCTTTGGTAAAATACATTTACCGGGTCTTAAACCCTTCCCTAAGTATCCCTATAATTAATTTTAAACTAACGAAAGATTATTTAAAAAAAATAAAAAAATAAAAAATAACCTTTTGTCAGTGCAATATTACTCAAATTGCCTGATTTTCAAATATTTTAAATAACGAGTTCTATTGTAGTTACTATTTATAAACTATTAATTAAATCTAACGAATCTATTCCAACTAATTGAAGAGGTAATCCATTCTATTGCTTGTACACACAGCGGGCGAAGACCTATCAAGTTTACTGCACACCAAAGATTTTTCACTTTCTTCCGAGAGCAAATAAGGGTCAACTCACACCGGAAAGCGGAAAAAAAGTTTCTTTTTATCATATCGAAAATGTATCTTGACGACTTGCTCGTTGATCGAATAAGGGTCAGCTCACACCGGAAAGCGGCGCAAAGCGCACCTTTTAAGATAACAATAGATACTATTTAGAATAGAACTTATTTACTACAAAAAAAGGTAAACAGTTCAGTGTATAGTATTATATTCTATTACCTTAAAAAGTGCACGTCGCGGTGTCCGGTGTGAGCTGATCCCAACTCGTTCAATGAGCAAATCGTCTAGATATATTTTCGATATGATTAAAAATAGATTATATTTATTGAACGAAATAAACAATGACGAATTTGTTGTATCGCCCTAATGATTTTGTACTCTATTTTGCGGCCAGTTGCAATTTTATAAACAATGGCAACGACTTCGTCCGATTGATCGGATGATTATAAATGTAATTTTATTTAGATAATGGCAACATTCGGTTTTCTTTCGTTTTGGAAAGAACTAGAAGAGAAAATGTCGAATGAGAATTTTCTTTTTCATTCGCTTTTTTATTCTTATTTTTTTAAATTACTTAACTCATTATTTTTTCACATTCCAGAAAAAAAAAATTTCACATGTAGCGAAGATTTAAAAAAGAAGTTAAAAGATTTCCCAAAGAAGTACTCCCACTAACAGTACCACAGTGTCGCAATAACTTAACATAACTTAATTTAATTTACAAAAACTTGTTAAGTAATATTGCAAATATTATATTTGTATTATATCTTTAATTACTTGCTTTTCACATTCAAACTGTGGCTTGTGAAACTAGATGGGTAAATTAATAGGTGAAATCATTGTCATGTTACAAATATTATCCAAAGGAATCTGATTTTTCTTAATATTTTTCTAATTGTTATAGTAAAACTGTTGCTTAAATAAATTTTCTTTTAATTTCAAACTGACTGACAATACCTAACCTTGTTCTGGGTAAGTTTATCAATTAAAAAATTCATTTTTTCTTACACCAAAGTAATTTTAATCTATTAAGGTCGCGTTATTTAAAAGTCTTCGCTTATGTTTAAATTTTCATCATTGTTGATAAATGATAATATTTTGACATAAAATTCATTACTAATTCAATTCAGTCTGTACAATTACAAATTCCTGCAGTAATTTCGGGCTGACATTTGTTAATATATATTAAGGTGCTCCCTCAACGCGAGCATTCGCCTGTAATGTAACATTTCAGATTCGATTATGAGCATTTACTCGTAGTTTAGTTGAAGCGGTCGTACTGAGCGCGGCAATATTAATTCGACATTGTTATTTACGTATAATACAAAAACAGGTTAGTCGCAGGACTGCACGTCAAATGTGAAAACTTTGACGAACTTGATGAAGTTTCACAAAAAAGTTTAAATAGTTTGTTTTATCGACGACAGATGTCGGCTGAGCCGGCAAGTTATAACGCGCTATCGTTTCGTTCCTCAACCGAACTACACTTTTCATACAAGATTTTATACAACTACACATATCATTACAGGTTGCGCACTGTAATGCTCGGTTCTCCTTCTCACCGATGTAATGCTTGTATCTGTAACGTTACATTACATTACAGGCGAATACTCCGGTGAGGGAGCACCTTTAAGGCAACTAATTCAAGCATGTATAATAAGTCACGTAGCTGTTCTGTCATACGTGACGTTCTGGTCTCGCTGGTCCGTGCATTAGCACCATAGGTCGCGACTCCGGTTTCGTGGGAGACTTGTCGCTTTTAACGCTGTTTGGAACTGACGACGAGTGTGTAGGTGCTATCGGTACCGCATCTGGTACTAGGTTCCGAAGAAACTCAGATATACACGGCCATGGGACCACCCTGTAAATAAAAATAGACGGACTCAGATGAAGTAATACGATGGATTTAAACAAACAAAACAATCTATACTACTTTGTCTTTGTGAACGAAATAATTTTACCGCATTTAGATGGCGTGGAAAGTGATGTTTTTTTTAGAAAAGGAAATTCTATGGAAGTAGACTTTTAAAAGTTAACTAAAATATATTTTTACGTATGAAAAATTATCAAAATTCATTGTGTTCATTGTGTTATATAGAGGTAAAATTTTAATGTTTGTATGTAGGAGGATTGTCCCTCGTCTGCGCTAGCCCTAAAACATTCCTTTTTTTCACCAATAAAGTTAGATATAATGAAATAGGAAACTACACATTTGGCAGTAACCATCCGGGTAGTCTTTAATTAACATTTTTGCTTTATAATAATACTTTATACATTATTATTAATTGCGAATCATATTATTGGCTAGGCACCCGCCTCCTGTTTAACACGGGTGCATTTTTTCTACAAATTATATATTACAAACTTTCGTCGTTTAACGCCCTTTTCATTAATGAAAACCGTATCAAAATCTGTTCGGTGGTTCAGAAGTGTAGAAACGGATAAAGGCGGACAGCGAATTTATTTTTATAATATGTATAGATATCGTCAGATATAATTAACCTTCGTACGTAATTTGCAGCATCTGTATTAGCGATTTTATTGCTTATTATAAGAAAAAACGTATATAATACTATACCTATATTTCCATTATGTAACTGCTCGTGCGAACAAGGCCATAGCAATTTTATATCATAATCATTAGGTGTAGCAATTAACTTTATTACTCGAGTCACATTATTTTAAAAAGACAAGACAGATTTTAAGATTACAACCATTGCAAATAATTTTCCATTTTGGGGTATACACTTTCACAGTCACATTAACAAGTCGGTATGGAGCATATAACCCATACTAATGCTAAATAGAAAAAGACAGTGGATTTTATATGTAAGTTAGTTGATAAGAATGTCTGAAACCACCGCACCTATTTTTTAAATTCTTTCACTATTTTAAAGGTACATTATACCAAGTGAACATAGAGTACTTACTAAAACCCCAATAGCTGCCAGGCGAAGCCGCGGTACGTTCGATTAGTATAATTATATAATAACCCCTATTATTATTATTTTTATTTATTTTATTTAATAAGGCACACAAAACAGGACACTGGCATTGAATTTATGTAATTTTATCTATACCTTATAGGTATAGATAAAATTACATAGATTCAACATTTTTTTTTAATATGTATTTTATGCTTACCATTTAAAAGGAAGCAGGAGAGTGAAGTATCCCGGTATGTAAGCAAAAGATTCATTTGTCCGAATCGCGGACACAACTCTATCAGCCACGTCGTTAGAATTCAGTTGCGGAACAAACCTGAAATTTTCATTATTTTATTATTAAACATGATATCCGTTTTATTACAACTTTGCATTAATAATGTCTAGGCTCCCTGGTTTCGCAGTCATAAATTTGGCAGCTCGTCTGACGACAGTAATCACCTCTTTACTGAAGACAAAAACGTGTACGTTACGAGTAATATTTTCTTTAAGCGTATTATATACCAACTAGTTCGAATATAGCATCAACTGTATCAAGCTGTGTCCCCCGATTTTATTATCATTAGTTTTCTGAATTGCCTCCCCTCCACTGAAGCAAGTATTCACGTTAAAAAATAACTATCTACTTAGAAAGTCAAGAAAACAGTTTACCTCGAATTGACTTGCTCGAACATTCCTGTGGAGCGAATAAAGTAGGGGCAAATACAGGAAGTGTGCACCCCAGTGACACCTTTAACTTCCAACTCTATCTTGAGCGCCTCATCAAAACCACAAGCCGCAGCCTTCGAAGAACAGTAATCGACTAGCTTCGCGATGCCGACGTGACCAGCCATCGATGCGATTGTCACAATATGACCGTTGTTTTTCTCTATCATAACTGGGAGGAAGGCTTTCACCGTCTGTAAATTAATTATTCAAATTCAAATTCAAAATTTTCTTATTCGAAATTAGATTTACCAAATAATTTCATAGACAAGAACAAAGTAAACAAAACTTTTAACACTTAAATTAAATACTAATAACTAAGAATATACTAGCTAGAGAATAAAAAATTAATACTAGCTAGAGAAAAAAAAAAAGAAGTAATTATGAAAAAAAGAGAAACTTTAGATTTTTTTAAAAAGAAATATCAATACTATAATTACAAAATACACAAAAACTCATACAATTTCATTCACACATACACTTAGTTAATTATTCATGAACTTTTGATTTTAGATTTATATAAATTAGTGTTATAATAGTTAAGTTGTAATAAGTTAAGTTATAAAAATGTACTGCATATTATAATGAATAGCGGAATTTCCTTTGTGTAAATTTGTGAAATAAATATATTATTATTGGTATAGAGATAATTGACGCCTTTGTCACGATACGTATATATTTAAAAAAATATATAGTGTACGGTTCATACCCAGAAGTGAGCCAGGACGTTGACATCGAATGTTCTTTGTATGAGATGGTCAGGCGTTTCGAGCAAATATTGACCTGATACTACGCCAGCGTTGTTAATTAGTATCGTCACCTGAAATACATCAGAACTTTATTTCATTATTAATTCACACATTCGTAAAACTTTTGAATTCTCTCAGTGCTAATTATTAAATTACTTTTAGAATTAATACCATAAAGTTCAGTTCGCATTAACACATATGCTAAAACTCAAGTAAAATAAAATAAGTACAATACATCTTTGTGCCAATTTTAATAACAATAACAATACATATTTTAGGTACTTTATTTTTTCAGTATCAATTCACACCAGTGAATGCAACCCATAAATTACAAACTAGCTGTTGCACGCGACTTCGTAAGCGTAACTTTATAAAATATAGCCTACTAGCTGGTGTCCGCGACTTCGTCGGCGTTGAACGATGAAAGGTACCCTATGTCTTTTCTGGTGTCCCAGACAACGTGTATGCAAAATTTCATGGTGATCGTTTCAGTAGTTTTTGCATGAAAGAGTTACAAACATCCATACAAACATACTTTCGCATTTATAATATTAGTGCGGATGTTAGTGTAGCTTTCTATTGGTGAAAGAATTTTTTAAATTGATCCAGTAGTTTTTGAGTTTATTCATTACAAACAAAAATACAAAAATACAAATCTTATCTCTTTATAATAATAGTATAGATAGGTATATAATGTAAACAGTTCCTACTTATTTTTCGATAATACTAATTAAGCTTTGTATTTTTCGAGAATTAATGAAATGGGAATAATATGAAATAATATATGACAACATAAATTGTACAAATCCAATGAAAGCTCAAACAAAAAAGTTCGCTGGTTTCTACTATCAAATAAATTTGAATTAATTTCAAGAAAAAGTATTATGAAGTCACTACCTACAAATAAACAAATCAACCCAGGTTATACTACTCTGATAGAGTTAGCAAAAGAACTTATGTACTTAAGATTTGCTTATAGGTTTCATAATCAAAGCGATAAAGAATAGTATACAGACGATTTTCAAATAAAGTTGTAGGGCTGTTGAAGTAATTATCATTTCAATTTAATGCTTACCGGACCAACTTCTTCGAGCACCTTCTTTGCAACCCTGTAGATGTCGTCCCGCTTAGTTAAATCAACCACGTAACCGTAGCACTCACCACCCACTCCTTTCACCAGTTTCACGGTGTCTTCCACACCTGAGAAAAAAAAAACATAGCTGTGATTATCAAATCTTCTATATGGATATATTTTTGGATATTTTAAACTTTCTCAAAAAAAAAATAACATCTTACTATTCAAAAATAAGACAGCATCTAGTTTTCTTAAGGGCCAGATTAGGCTATGGGGCCTTAAACCAGTCCTTATGGAGTACTCTGGCACGCTCACCTCTGGGCTAGCGTGCCAAAAAAATATATATCATTTCGATGGCTAGACGCCTTTGACATTTTACAGCGTCGAATTGTTCGAATTATGATGACTCATAGCACACACAACAGCTAAGGGTTAGAAACCCTTAGTAGGAATGTTCTATCTTTGTCTTTGTGTGTTCTATCAACTGTACAATTGCGAGTGTTTCTGATGCCTACCCCGAGTTTTACCACATTACTGCGCGCCAAATAATGATCGACAGACGGGGAAATCAACTTCAATTTATACTATATAAGGATATTTCACCCTATTTATACATACATTATTAGATAATTATTATTTTATTTTAAACAGATAATTTTATAAATTTCAGGCATCTTTGCCCTGTATCAAAATACAATATTACATCATAATATGGCAATCTTAATTCTCAATTAAAAATTAATTAGGTAAATGCTTTTATTTATCAGAATAAAAATAATAAAATTAATGTTGTTTAATTGGCAAACATTTAATTGGTGAAATAATATTCGCACGTCCATGTGTGTGGTCGTGGCTAATATCTCTGACGCAACACTTGGTCATCACTATTAAAATTTATGTAGATGTCGACGGGCTTAATGTGAAGTTATTTTTTGCTTTCTTCAGGTGACAGAAGCATCATTATCAGCCGATGACCTTGAGAGTGAGTGGTGGATAATTAGGATCTGTAGAGAACACTTTCCACACATTCACGATTAGTGTTTTACCTACTTTAAAATTTATTATATCGATACTATCCATTAAAGTCGATAAATGCAACGATATTTCAAATTGAAAATGGGCTGGATTCCTTATTCACTCACTGAAACACAATAGGACACATGATTTTAATTCTTGGTAATCTTCTGTAAGGAGGCCGTTACTGTTACCAGAGGGGCTGCCCTATTGATTACTGTGAAATCCTGCCTGCCTAACAATGCCTTAACAAAAAATAAGAAAAATGAAATAAAAATATTAAATCACAACGAATTCCAGATTGAGTTTAAGTCATAATTGAAATATGAAATGTAATCACCTGACATTTTTTTATATTAATCTCAGATAAATATACTAGTATTAAATGCAATCAGTTGATTTTTTAATGAAATAGCCGAAATGATAAAAATATATGTAAAAACCGTACGAGAGGTCCCTTCCGCTACATTGACGTAATATCTTAGATTAGTTTAGTTTGTTTTTCAATCCGAGACGCAGATTTAAATTAAACTGGTTCGGTTGTTATTTTTTTTTTGTTGCAGAAGAAACCTCGATACATTATACACCAATATATCGAAAAAGACATCCCTATTAATGATTGTAACGACCTTTCATATTGAAGACTAGTCTTCATTAAGTACAGTACGAAGCAATCAACGGCGCGACTGTCTTTACCTATAAGTCAGCACATTTGAAAACTTAATTTATTTTAGCAAAATTATAGAGACGAGTTATGAAAATTGGCTTAGTATAATACGCTAGCCGGCCGTGACTTTGCAAAGATGCAATTTTTCCTCGTTTATTGCTCTTTCCATTATTAAAAACCATATAAAAATTCATAACATGTTTTAGAAATTTAGAAGTCTTAACAGAAGCGAACAGCGTATATATATCTATAGATAGATATGTACGTCTACATCGAATTTCGCAATACAATGCCATAAATGATAAATCATACCACAAATTAATACCTTTATTTCATAAAAAAAAGTCAATATGGGAATTGGGTTTAAAACTAATAAAAATAAAAGTAATGGGAAATTGATTTTTGATACAATGATATTGGGTAGCTAAGTATTTTATGTTGAGTAGACATGGCGTAAGAATTCGCTAAAAAATTGCATTTATTATAACGAGTTGGTCTTAGATTGTAAAATGGTTTGTGTTATGTATTTGTGTCAATGCCGACTACGAACACGAGAGCGCACCGTTCCGTAGCGGGAAGTGTTTCCGCGCATATTTTCGAAACTCGATTACTCTTTCACGCATGCGATCTCTAACAAAACCTTGTATTACGGAGGAATTTCTTAAGGCGAGGACTTATTTTTCATTATATTTAAAATATGTCTTAAAGTTCTTAAAGTTTTAATCGGTTTAACACATTGACATATTATTTTGGCTCGTCATTTTTTTAAATTAATAATTATTAAAAATATAGAAAAAAAACAAAACAATAAAATTAAAACTAAATTACCATAACTGTACTCTGGTCTTATATTTTATGCTTATTAAACAAAACTATATTGTGTAAACTGTCAATGAGGATAATGTCAATGAGGATTCAAGAGATGATTCCGGTTAATGTTGAGAAGAATCCGACGATCCATTATTTAATTAATATTAATATTTTTGAAGTGAAAACTTCTTTAGGCGCGTTGGGCATTTATGAGATGGGATAAAATCATTGAACTCGCGACAGTGTCATGTTACCGAATGTAGCTGATGTAGCTGATAATAATTTAAAATAATTTAAAAAAAGAACAATAAGCAGACAACTGCATAGGACTAAAAACTCCAAACTTACTAGGACTCCTAAACTTACTAGATCAATATGGTATACACTTCTGACCAATAAAATAGTTTCATATCAACATCAAACCTTTTTAATTGTCTGTCATTATGAAGTTCATGTTAAATATTTATGTTCTATTTATTATTGTCGTGTGTCAGTGTCATATATAATGATTATATATTCTTTTGTATTTCTTGCGATCAATAATTTTATGAAGCTTAGTTTTCACTTCTGACGTGCGTTGACTGTCAAAAAAACTAGCAATTCGATATGCTTGCAAATGTTAAAATTTCCATATCAGGTTCATATAAATGATTGGATCGAGTATAACGTCATTTATCAATACCATTTAATAATAAGATAATAAAATTCAAAACACGATCATAAGATCGTTTTTAAAAATAGAATCTATTTTTAAAAATAGAAGACAAAATGTCTGTCTAGTTATAGTCACACCAACAAGGCATGGCACATGACACGATACTTAAACTGTGAGACTCCTTTTTTTTAACGTTGGGAATTCCTCATGGATGCCCGGCAGCGAAGGGGACGCTGCAGGATTATGCCGATTATTACTGGCTAAAACCCAACGCCTTACTAACTAGAGCAGTCGTAGATGGGCGGGGTCGCGGGGAGGACTACGCTCTCTGGACGGAACCTTGGCGCGCCGGATCTCCCCTAAGACTACCGCCCAGGTCCCGGTCAAGGGGTAAGGCGGCGGACACAGACCAGCCGCCTGAGCCCGAGCTTCTTCCAGCGGATTGGCTGGGAGAAGGAATCCTCTGTACCCTGCAGTGGTAGGCGGCTCCTCAGATGCTCGGTCTCAGTACGCTACCGACCTTAGTAGGGCAAAGGATAAGGGTTAGGAGTGGATAGGCAAACCGTCTTTGGCATTCCTTACTCACTCACCAAAATACAACGGCACAATCATGCTGTTATTTCTCGTTCTTCTATAAGGGATTATTTACTGCCACCAGATATGACAGTAAAACACAATGTGCATTGCCACTGCTAAAACCAGTAAGTAGGTATATCCAAAGTAAACGAAGCAAGCAGCGAACGATATTGGTTGTTATATAATTTAAAATTAATCTCTTACAAATGTTGTGTTTGACTGTTTCGATAGATGATCTTGGCCCTGAAGTCTTGAAAATCATAAATTTTACGTTTCGGCCTATCGGACACATCTCACATCTGACTCCGTCGTCGTCCGTACATTGCGTAAACGGCTGCGGAATCTAGCTTGCCTTGACAGTTTTCTATAATTTGGTTCTCGGTTAATGTTTCGTAATTATTCCAATGAGTAACGTTATTTTGCTTATACGGCGAACAATAAACAAAGTAAACAAACACTGCATTCAACCTTTGTTACTTGGCGTTATAATAAAGAATATACAATGTTATAAATTTTATGACGTACTAATTACTAGCCGCGTTTTGTTGGCTACCAACTGGTAGCTGATGTCGTTTTTATTATTGTAAACTGTTTTCTAGTAATATTATAAACTACACGAGTGTGACCCAGTTTCACACAGATGCAATTGGAATAATTATTATACACAAGCCTTTGCCTGCGGCTACGTCCGCGCCTCTTTTCTTAAATGTTAAAACATTTATTCAATCTTATCGCTCAAATATTTTTCATCGGCAGTCAGGCTGTTCCATTTGATGGTCGCGGGTCTTATCTAAAAAAAGGATGTTATAGATATTTACCAAAGTATTTATAAAAAGCAGGACATTTAATTTCACACTAATTATCAATGCGAGTAATTTCACACATCAATAATATTTACGTATTTTATAAAAGCGCCAATAACAGCAAAGACAAGTGCACCGTATCCACTGATGTCGGCCTTGACAGATAACAATGTGAATGCACTGACGCCATACTGACGCACATGCCTTTGTTTTAGTGTAGACCATATCAAGGTGGAGTCTAATCAAGTATTAAGTTTTGATTGTCACTTGTTATTGTAGTATTCGAATACCGAATATATTTTTTAAATATTTTCGTTAGTATAATTAGTGTAGTATATATACTAACGATATACTAGTATATATATATGTTATATATATATATATATATCTACATCGCTTCTACTACTATAAAGTAATAGTATAATTACATATACTAATGAAGTCGTTGTCTGCCTGCGGGTTGTTAGTGCCATATATTTGTTTATGCTCATTGCCAACAAAGTAGTCTAACAAAGTTATCTAATAATAATAAAGATAAAAAAGCCATTTACAAAAACTATTTCTCCATTAATACTTAATGTATTTTTAAATAAACTCTAGGCAACCAAAGAGATCAAACGTAAAAACACAAAACATATTTTTTATCAATTTTTTTGCTGTATGTGTATAGTTGTTATCGCTAAAATATCGCTAAATATTTTATGCAAATGTTACAAAACAATAATCAGTCAGGCCTTCATACTCATTGTATTCTTAATGCCATTGTCAAGAACGGAGTTCTTTTGAATTCTGCGTAGGTACTTAATAGTGACCTAAAGAACGTGTTAAATATTGAAGAGTTTTTGACTTACTATATTAAAATAAATGATATATTAGTTACGAAATACTTTAGTGATTCTTTTTTCGCGTATTAAACGTCGAGATGACGGTCGTTTCCAAGACATGCTTTGTCTTTTAGTTTCGGGATCGAAATGGTGAACCCATGTTTCATGCATCGTAACAACACTACGACAAAATTGATCTGGATCACGCTGTAACATTTCGAGATTCTGCTTTGAAATTTCCAAACAACGCCTTTTGTTTTCGTCCATTAACATTCGAGGTATGTATCCATCTTGCTGACACTTTTCTGAACCCCAGTGAATCTGTTAAAATGGATTGAATGCTACCAAATGAAATTTTCAGAATCTCAGCTAAATGTTTAATTGTTATTCTTCTATCTTGCAAAACCAAATTCTCAATTTTTTTAACATTTTCTTCCGTAAAGGAGGTTGAAGGCCGCCCGGAGCCATGATCGTCTTCACAGCTCGACCTAACCCTTTTAAATTCAGCAACCAAGTAAACAACTGTTGAATAGGGTAAAGCATTATCCCCTAATGTTTGCTGAATATCCAAAAAAATTTCTTGCGTTGAAACTTTTTTAGGCACAGGTACTTTATCACTGTCAACACCTTAATAACGTCCACATGAAGGAAAAGGTAATAACACCTTACACACACCTTACACACACCTTACACCTGCCAATACACTTTGCATTCGAAAGCGCAAATCAGTAATCTTGTGTTCCATCATCAAACCAAATGTCTTCAATAATTTCTCTGGAATCCATCTATAGATAATGACAAGCGTGGCTAACTAATGGAGCAATCATATACCAATATAATACTAGCACCCCTACTATGAGTTTCACAAACATTGATTCCATTTGACTTTATTTCGGTCTTGATCTTTAAATTTTTTTAAAATTTTTAAAAAAATTTAAAATGGTTAAGAGGTTTTTTTAAAATGGTCTACCTTCTTAAATTTTCTGTTGTTGTTGTTATCATTTTGCTCTTTTCTAAGGTCTATAGCGATATTGGGCTACTATGAGCAAATTTTTGAGCTATAATTCACACTTAAATAAGTCCTTTTAAGCGAATTTGGAATGGTTCAATTTTTTTTGAATAAATATTGGATAGTAATAAATCCGCATTTGGGTATTTATATTGGGTATTAATAAATCCACATCCGAGTAAACTCCTGGTATATATCTCTTCTATGTTGATTATTGTCTATATACAGAGAATATACAGTGATATTTATTTAACGTGATGAACATGAAGTTCATAGTTTTTAAGACAAAAGGATTATAAGGTTTTAATAAAATTATAAATGTTAGCCAGATTAGGTTAGTACATGGTAAGGGAGCTGGCTACCATGATATGGCAGACGTGTGCGATGCGATGGTATAATTCACCATCAGACGTCAATTGCATGTCCCGTTTTTAACTTTTTTAAAAGTTAAGCTGACGGTCCACTTGACCATCAGTCTGTCTGTAGTCAGCCGTCAGCTTGGTAGTATGAAGATATTTAGTTCAACTCTTTAAAACCCTCTAGCTAGACACCTATTGACGTACTCGTATGTTCACAAATAAATTACCAAAGCATGGCTATAATTTCTTGACGAAGACGCACTTAAAAAGTAGTAAAGAGTTAATTCATATAATTCTTTATAATGATACCTACTTATGAAATCATATGCACCGTCACGTACCTACCTTTACTGCAGACTTAATTAAGAATTGTAGACAAAACATAAGAGCGGTAAGATTGCGACAATACGAGTAAAGACCTACTCTTGCTTGCAAAGATATATTATTTCGATGATAAAGACATATCACTACGTCACGTTATACTGTCTATAATAAACTGAAGTCAGTTTTATGAAAGAATCTTGATTTATAGATAGGTATAGGTAGTATAGAAAAATTGACATAAAAATGTAAAAAACTTATAGAAACATTTATGTATAGGGTATATATATACAGTGTATAAAAATATTATTTTATAAACAACCTTTTCTTGATTCTCTAAATAAATTAGTCATATAAAAATAAAACTACATAAATCGAATGGCATTTATTAAAAAAATAATCGAAGACGTGAGTGGATGAAGGTGATAAGTCGCTTAATTGCAATTTTGAATAAATCGAGGTTAAAGTTTTACTTTTAATTTTTGAGATAAGTAGCCACGGAATTGATTTTTGTACTAAATTATGATACAAAGTTGTGCAAACAACCTAAAATATTAATGGTATGATAGCAATTAAATTCTTATATTATTGTTTTGAATAAAAAGTGAATATAACTCCTTCTTCCATTAACAAAAGCAAACTTTTCTGCACTTTTTCTTTTTAAAATTAATTGTACATAACACCTTTTTCAACTTTCTATTTTCCAAAATATGTCTTAAATCGACGATCTTAAGTTCTGTAATCATTTATATGGACATGTTACCTTCATCAAGGTAAAAGAACGAAATAACCCAAAAATGCGACATATCATATTCATCCACTCACGTCTTCAATCATTATAATAGCAAATTTTGTATTTTTATGACTTTGTATTTGGAAATTGAATATCCAAACTTTGTATTTTTATAGAAGAACTTGGTTTCAATGAAATGGATGTCTAAATTGTCAAATGTTGTCTAAATTTATAAATAAGTAAGACAAATAGAGAAGCCTCGTGGTTTGTACAATACCATGAGTATTTGGCAGTCGTATTGGCGTCTTGTCAGCAAAAAGCGCTGTTGCCCACCCTTTGGTGCTTTTTCCCTTAGCCGATTTCTACGGCACCCACGAGTTGAGATGGGTAGATACTATTCTAAGCCGGTACACCACTGTTAACTATACTGTGCAGTCGAACACCGAAAATTAAAATTAAGGAAATCATACAGTTTAAAATTTAAATACATCGCAATCCATTAATATAATGCACTGCATACACCTTAATAATTTAGTAATAAGGGCTCAAATCGCCTTAACATGTTTCCCGACAGTACAATCATTTTGTGAAAGTTAGAATGCGTGTTTTTATACAATTTGAAATCTTTCGTATTTAGTCGACCAAAACGGAAGTGTTTTTTTTTATGTATAATTTTAAGAAATTATTATACACATTAAATATTAGGCCGTGGTGTCGATTATTAAGTTACCGAACACACAACCAAAGGTGGATGTGTTATTGAACTACTAATGGTAATTCAAAAAGTTTGACGATTATTAAAGGCACACTCATTGTGCCAATGAGATAAACAGAAAACCTTTTAAACTTCACTCAGAATGATCTAAGCGAGAGATAATAAACGTATTACGAAAACACTAAGTCTTGTGTGATTAATTGCGTAATTTTATAAATATTTTTTGCAATACTACGACCTCGAAAGTGAAAAAAATTGTAAGGTGTTTTGAATGCGTCTAACAACATTTACCCAATGTATGCAATCAACTTAAATTATATTTTTAAATGACCCTGAATCTTGTACTTAGTTGTAGTACAGACTATATCTTTAAAACAAATTAAATTTCGTAATTTGAATACAGCCACCAAATTTGGAGGCTGATGGACTAGACGTTAATATTATCCTAGTCATTTGGGTGACTAGTTAGACATATTTTGTAGGATAGACAAATTCACTTAAGTTTATTTATTTCACTTATTTTAAAGTTTTAATTCAAGCTTCATACAGCTTAAAATTTCAAGTTTTATTGTCTCGTTATTTATGAATATTCTTGAAGAGAAGATGCCTTGTAAGTTGTTTTTTGACATAGTCAAAAAGTTATTTTTGAGAAATATTTTTTTTACCAGGAAACATTAATTTCCCTCGTGGTGATGATATTAGATACTTTCGGTATTTAAAAGTCAAAACAAGAAATTACTTCACTAATGTCAAAATGAAATTTTTTTGAAAAAGTATGCCTTATGTGAATTAGATTTATATTTTATGTCCATAAAGAATTCGCATACAAATTAAACACGCGTGCTCAAACGACGTTGGAATCTCATAAAATAGAATTAAATGTTCGCGAACAGGAACCAAAGAACAGAATAAATATAGGTGTGAGTTGAGTGCAAATTGCTCTTTATCTCGCATTGCTTTTTAAATTTGGCCTCTAAATTATTAAAGGCCTCTTTCACCATCTCTGAGTAAAGTGTCAAGTAAGCTAACCGCCATTTAAAGTCACCGGTCACCGGGAATGATGGAGCTGATATACCTTTGTTTGTATGGTAAAAGTCCCAAACATTAAAAAGAAAATAATAAAAAAAAATCGCCTATCGAAGGATGCAGTGAACGGAGTGCATAATTTAATAAAACATAAAACTATTTCTAAAAGTAACTAATCAACGCTTTACTTGTAGTTGGTGAAAGAGGCCCTAAGTATAATTATGTATTATCCCAACTATAATACTTCAAACTAAATTAAATTTTTGATTAAAAATATCGCAATTTTGTTAAAAATACGAAACAAAAAAAATATATTTGTTAATAAAAAAAATAAAGCAATATTATGCCGCGGCCCTACGGCCTACTTTCTCGCAGGCCTAACCGCACCAAGCCGGACTAACAGGCCATGGGATCCGTTGCATCCGATAATGCCTGCAGTGGCCTTTTGCATGTCTCGATACGTCGGGAGTCGGTAAGTTCAAAGGTAAATGGCTAAAACTACAATAATGGTATAACACTCCGTATCAATGACATGTTGGAATAGAGGTGAACCGATCGCGACACGCCACGGAAACGCTTGGTACAAGCCGCGGCATAACATGCGCGGCGCGGCCTATCAGTCACAGCGGCCTTGAGACTGCAATCTTAGGTGACTAAAACCCTTGAAAATCTGTTAAAAATGACGCTTATTATTAAATATTGCCTTTGCATATTTTTTGTACATCTTACATCCTTTGACAACGTGTATGCACAATTTCGGTTTAGTAGTCACCTCGCACAATTTTGTTTCGTACGAATTGTGCGAAGAGGCAACCTTAAATTTATATATATTTTCATAGTGATCGGTTGAGTAATTAAGCGTAAAAAGAAACAAACTTCAATTTTTCAGCCTACTGGTATTATTACATAATAAAAACATAAAAAGTATATAAATTTCGAAGCTAATAATGGTTTAGTCACGTCGCGAAGCCATTAGAATGAGATTTTTTTATTAGAAAGAGTACAAAAATACGTTGAAATACGTTACAGCTATGTAAAAATTGTAGTAAAATGTTTAAAATATTTTAACGTCAAAAATCACTTTCTCATTGCACAACTCCGTAAATAAGATGCAAACATTGCAGCTGTGCTGTAACTAAAGCACTAATGATAACGAGTGACAATTGCATTATGCTTGCGTTAATATGTGAAGTGGCTGAAATAGAAATGACATAGCAAGCAGACGATCATTCAAAGGCCATTGACTGGTTTTAGGTCACACATTCACACTGAATGAGATGAACTAATCATCTTTTCATGCATCTCTAATTTGCAACTCAGTGTGTCGATAACCTCGCTAGCTAAGAAGGCTTAGAAGCTAGACGCAAGTTATCTACCTAAGAATATTTGAAATTCAACTTGGTCCTGTGAACTTTGAAACTTTTTTCCTGTGAACCTAATCATTGTAAATTAATTCATTACATCTAAAGAATTTACATTCTATAGTGTAGGGACTTGTTGTAAATACTCTTTTGCGTTATACATACTTTTTGGTTTTACTTTTAATACTTTTTATATATATTTTTATGTCATATGTATGTTGTCACTTATATTAATTTTGTCACCAATTTGTCATGTTCTTATAATAACTTTCTTTGTAAAATATAATTCTTAATCCGTCGTAATCCGTATCTTTAATTTATACAATCACGTACAGCACAAACCAACCACAAATTTGGTAACTCCGACGTGATAATCTGACGTGATTTTAAAATAATTTGCACACTACATACGAATAAATATAACGATGGAACAAAATAGCCGTCCGAACATTTTAAATAGTGTGAGCGTTAAAGTACCACCGTTTTGGCAAGAAGATCCGGCACTGTGGTTTGCCCAATTAGAAGGCCAATTCGCCTTAGCTGGTATAACTACGGATTCGACAAAATACAACCATGTAATAGCAAATTTGGATTGTAGAATTATCGCTGAAATCAAAGACACTGTAAAAAGCCCACCCGATACTGGAAAATACGATAAGGTAAGAGATGAGCTAATTTCATGTTTATCGTCATCCAATGAGCAGCGAGTTCGGCAGCTCATTAGCAATGAGGACATTGGCGATCGCAAGCCTTCGCAATTCCTGCGTCATTTGTTGAACCTTGCTGGACCAGACGTTCCTGATGACTTTATAAAAACTTTGTGGTCAAATCGTCTGCCATCGCACGTCCAATTAATTATTGCCTCACAGTCTAAGAGCTGTTTAGAAGACCTAGCTAAGCTCGCTGATACAGTGATAGATATAGTGCAACCGCAGATACACCAAGTGTCCACACCATCGACATCAAGCGAGATGATCGAACTCCGACGGTGTGTCGACGGTCTTAGTCGCGAGATTGCGGAATTAAAGATGACAGCGCGGCCACATGCTTCAAGTAGAGGGCGCTACCCAGACCGGCGCCGTTCACGTTCTCGGAGCAACAACCGAAGACAACGTGGTGGTATGTGCTGGTATCACAGCAAGTTTGGCCCGCGCGCGAGTAAGTGTCACTCGCCTTGCAGTTTCAATGAGGGAAATGCCGACGACAGTCGTTGATGACGGCCAGCGATTGTCAAAATGTTTCAGCCCGTTTATTCGTGACCGACAAAAAGACACAGGTGAAGTTTTTAGTGGATAGTGGTTCAGACTTATGTGTTTATCCTGTTAGTTTTATACGTAGTTCACGCCCTAAAAAGGACAAATACGTATTATGCGCCGCAAACGGATCGACAATTTTTACTTATGGTACAATTTCTTTAAAGCTCGACCTAGGCTTACGTCGTGATTTTTCATGGCGATTTGTTGTAGCAGATGTAACAAAACCTATCTTAGGCGCAGATTTTTTAAAATTTTATGGGTTATTGGTAGACATTAGGCATAAACGTTTGGTTGACAATATTACAACACTTTCTATTAGTGGTATTTCCGCAAAATCTTGTTCTGTGTGCCATGTTAAAACAGTTACAGGTACATCTATTTTTCATCACATACTACAAGAGTACCCAGAGATTACCCGTCCAGCCGGTGATACTTCGGCACCAAAGGTGAAACATAATACGGTTCACTATATTCGCACTACTCCTGGTCCACCGGTGTATTGCCGCCCAAGGAGATTAGATGCAGAACGACTCAAGATTGCTAAGCGTGAGTTTGAACAACTTGTAAATACAGGTATCGCGCATCGATCTGACAGCTCATGGTCCTCACCTTTACATTTGGTCCCCAAAAAGAAACAAGGTTGGAGGCCGTGTGGTGATTACCGTGCTCTTAATGCTCGTACTATACCAGACCGATATCCAGTCAGACACTTAGCAGATTTTTCCTACAATCTCTATGGCTGTACAGTATTTAGCACTCTGGATTTGGTACGTGCTTATAACCAAATTCCAGTATTTGCGGATGATATTCCAAAAACAGCAATAACGACGCCTTTTGGTCTTTTTGAATTCAACTTTATGGGTTTCGGTTTTAAAAATGCTGCGCAGACGTTTCAACGTTTCATTGATGAAATTCTTTGCGAACTAGAATTCTGTTTTCCATATTTAGATGACATTTTGATAGCGTCAGTGAACGTGACAGAGCACGAAAGTCATCTGAGACAAGTTTTTGAACGACTACGGCAACATGGTGTTTTAATCAACACAGCAAAATGTAATTTTGGAAAGACAGAGGTAGCTTTTCTCGGACACAATATTTCTAGCAATGGCACAAAACCTTTACCAGAGAAGGTAACTGCCATACAGAATTTTGCACGCCCCAAGACAGTTAAAGAACTTCGTCGTTTTTTGGGCATGATTAACTTTTATCGACGTTTTCTACCACAAGCAGCGCTTAAGCAAAAACCACTGAATGCTTTGTTAGCAGGTCCAAATTTAAAAAACTCGACGAAAATAGATTGGAACGAAAATTTAGATAGAGCATTTTTGATCTGTAAAACAAGTCTAGCAGAAGCCACACTTCTTGCCCATCCTCATCCTAACTCGAAAGTCGCGCTGGTTACGGATGCGTCAGACTTAGCAATTGGTGCAGTTATCCAACAGCGTGTAGACGATGTATGGGAACCGTTAGGATTCTTTTCAAGAAAACTAACAGCAACTCAGTGTAAATACAGCCCTTATGATAGAGAGTTGTTGGCAATATACGAAGGTGTTAAATATTTTCGTCACGTGTTAGAACTTAAACCTTTCGAAATTCATACAGATCATAAGCCAATTATTTTTGCATTTCAAAAGCCATTAGACAAATGCTCGCCTCGTCAATTCCGATATCTAGATTTCATAGGTCAATTTTCAACAGACATAAAGCACATATCTGGAGAGGACAATGTTGTTGCTGATGCGTTATCTCGACCAGTTGATACAATTAGTATTATAGATTTCGCCGCATTAGCTAATTCACAGGACACCGATCCTGATCTACAGCAATTGCTGAAGACAGGGTCGTCGCTGCAACTTAAAAAGGTAGTGATACCTGGTCTACCCAAAGAAGCAGCAATTTTCTGCGACATGTCCGGCTCAACTGCTCGTCCGTATCTTACGCCTGAGTTTCGTCGTGAAGCTTTTGACTCGCTTCATAGACTGAGTCATCCTGGTGGTAAGACGACAGTGAAGCTACTTACTCAACGTTATGTCTGGCCCGGAATAAATAAAGACGGTCGTGAATGGGCAAGAGCATGTCTACAATGCCAACGTAGTAAAGTTTCTAGGCATGTACATTCGCCGATAAAAACATTTGTTCCACCATCCGAACGTTTTTCTCATGTACATATAGATATAGTTGGTCCCCTGCCGCTGTGTCGTGGTTATCGATATTGCTTGACTGCAGTGGATCGTTTTACGAGATGGCCTGAAGTGATGCCAATCGCCGATATCAAAGCGGAGACCATCACTCAAGCATTTGTTTTCGGATGGATTTCCAGATTTGGTTGCCCAAAACGTATCACGACGGACAGAGGACGACAATTTATTTCTGACACATTTCGACGTTTGGCGAAGATGATAGGAGCTGAACATTTCATGACAACGGCTTACCATCCTGCAGCCAATGGCTTAGTGGAACGATTCCACAGGCAAATGAAAGCAGCGATCAAGTGTCATGAAAGTGAAGATTGGTTGGAAGCCTTGCCTTTTGTACTTTTAGGTATAAGAACGGCCTATAAAGAGGACATTTCAGCTTCCACCGCAGATCTGGTGTATGGTGAACAATTGCGTTTACCTGGAGATTTCTTCGAGAGCTCAAATAAAAATGTAATCGATTATACAGATTTCTTGTCCCGACTGCAATTGCAAATGCGAAAACTGCAGCCTACGATAACGGTTCGTCACGGAATGCCAAAAGTTTTTGTTCATAAAGATTTGAAAACAGCTTCTCACGTTTTCGTAAGGGATGATTCTGTTCGAAAACCGTTGCAACCGACATTTTCCGGACCCTATCGTGTAATAAACCGTGCAGATAAATTTTTTAAGCTCGATATCAAAGGAAAATCGAATAATGTTTCCATTGACCGTTTGAAACCAGCATATATACTAGAGGAGCCCAGTCTGGCACCTACAACTTCTAGCGAACGTGCTGTTGTTTCACCTCAACAGTCCGCTCCGGAACGCAGAACAAGATCGGGTCGTCGTGTTTGTTTTCCCAAACGTTTATCGACCTAAAGGTCTCCGGGGGGGCTGATGTAGGGACTTGTTGTAAATACTCTTTTGCGTTATACATACTTTTTGGTTTTACTTTTAATACTTTTTATATATATTTTTATGTCATATGTATGTTGTCACTTATATTAATTTTGTCACCAATTTGTCATGTTCTTATAATAACTTTCTTTGTAAAATATAATTCTTAATCCGTCGTAATCCGTATCTTTAATTTATACAATCACGTACAGCACAAACCAACCACAATAGCAATAAATTAGAGCCAACAAGTATAAGATTTACAGGAAAATAACTTTTTAACAAAATAATTAAACCGCCGAAAAAACTGAATAAAAAAAGGTTATAAAAATAATAAAAAAAGGTTTATTATTTTTTGCTTTTCAGTATTTTCGGCGGTTTAATTTTTTTATTAAAATGTTTTTATTTTATAATTTTTTATAGCGATGGTTGTGTCGCCACACGTCCAGTGGTTGCAACTTTTCAAGGCACGAAGGATTATGGCGACATGGAGCGCAGGATGTAGCCGATAATTTTATGCTGGGCCGTCACGGTACACAAATTACAAGGTACGACCCTTGATAAAGCTGTAATCGACCTCGGAAAGAAAGTGTTTGCCAAAGGGCAGGCATATGTGGCACTGAGTAGAGTAAAAACACTTGATGGTATTGCTTTATCTGATCTAGAGCCAAATAAGGTATTACGCGAACGAGCCTTAGCAGAAATGCTGAGACTGAGAGGTCTACACACAATAGACTCACAGGTTTAATTGTAAAACACAACTCAGCATTAAAATATGTGAGTGAACAATAAATCACCCCTATTTTCCCACCCTTAGGATAGCATTGTTATTTAACCCAATAAATCCATGCCAAGCTTTAGAATTAATATTATTATCAGGTGTAAAGAAATTACACGGTCAACATCAGCCCACAACCGTCTAATTTTGAACATAGGCCACCAAATTGTGAGCCACCAGATTCCGTTCTCCACGTTCTGCATATATCCACTGCCAGCCACTCTATTGAGGTTATCATTCTTGTGAGAAAGTGGTTATTTCATGGGGCTTTTTGATCGTGGACCGTGGTCTCTACTAAGACTCTCTAATCAAAGATTTTTCGACAATGGTTTCGCCTAGAAGAAAACTGGGACTAAAGACGACACAAGGAATAGCATATACAATAAAATAAATCATATAAATATTGTTAAGTGGGACAAAGCACGCATACTCTAAAATTTATAGCTCTTTTATGACGTTCATAATTTCAATACTTGCAATGTATACGTTATGGGCGAAGTTCACAAAGCCAGAATATTTAAAGTGCCTACAACTAATTCCGATGTTCGGTAGACTGATAGAATGAAGCATGTTTTCACCTATGACTTATTAAACTATTGCTTTTACCAACAGGAATACAAATGAACACGAATTCTTTTCAGTATCCTAATACATATTATAAAACAAAGTCCTCCACCGAGTCTGTCTGTCTGTCTGTCTGTTCGCGATTCAAAAAATTACTGCACCGATTTGCATACGGTTTTCACCAATGGATAGAAAGATAATCAGGGAAGGTTATGGGACTTTATGGCTGCGGAACACAGAAGTATATACGCTGTATAAGAAAATTTTAACAACTCTTGAATTCACGTCAAGAAACAATTGCCCTTATAAACTCCACTGTAGCTGCATGTAACATTGCGCAAAGTAAACTGCACGTGTCGTATCGAATTGTTCCCAGATATGCCCCCAGAAGTCACTTCAAGTTTTAAGACAATATTTGACATTATCCGTCTCAATGGTGTAAGGTAACGACTTGGTAAAGGCTCGATTAAAAACACCTTTCTCTCATTTTAAGAATACCTCAGCGCCCAGTAAACCATTATTAAGACAGTGCTAACTTTCTAAATTTTATTTTATTGTTTGTACACGAATCAATCACGCTCAGATTGCGAATCGACAATAAAACGAACCTTCAACTCATACTCGTAAAGTCACTTTGTCTGATAAAAGTTTCACGAGTAAAATTCAAATTGATTGAATGCCTATAATGGATATATTAGTTTTTTGAATCCGTTATTCCCATCAAGTTCTACTTAGGTTATAGGAATGCAAACAAATTTTAAGAGAACGTTAAAATGAATCATAGTGCCTATGAATTATAATAATCAAAATATTCGACGAGCTCATAGAAGGGTCAGTCATTGGTCATTGGTCATTGAGTAATGTTGTTAAGGTTTTTTTGCCTTGCCTGCTGCGCTGCCTGCGCTTGCCTTGCAGTGCGTTTTTTTGATAACTTTGAGAAGTTTGAGAAGCCCACGAACTCAGGGATTCAACATCATAAGGTACAAATGTATAATCAGCTTCTAGATAATTCTATCTACCGTATATACTGTCTTAAGTTTAAAGATAATTTTAGCCTTATTTCTGTTATTGTTTATGATGTTCAAGATTAAAGAAATAACAATTGTCGGTCAACACGACAAGGTTGCCTTGCGAAACTGCATGACGTCGATGAAAGAAGGAAGGCGTGCAAAGGCAGTTAACATTAAAATAGTTATTTGTTCAACTAGAGAGCAAAATTGTTTTTTTTTTCTGCGAGTGCCGACTTTTAATAACGAACTAGCGAAGTAGCGTAGAATTTAATAACGAGCGTAGCGAGCGATTCTAATATAGACTACTAAGCGAAGTGAGTGATTTAAAGGCACGAGACAAAAAAAATGTGCTCTCGTGTTAAACATACAACTTTTCACCTCAACAGCGAGAAAAGCGTCACTAAGTCAATTAAGACAATTTTAAATATTATGTTTATTATAGCCAAAGTCACATAAATTATAACTAAATTAACAAAAATATTAAAAGTTGAAAGTAAAATTACAGCAATTTGTAAGACTAAAGGTAACAGTAGTCCTGTTTATTTTAACAGCTGGGCCAACTCTAGTCGGCTATGGCTGGACACACTAATAAAATATTCCTGTAAGTTAAATCGCGTGTTCGAATTTCGAATCACGCTCGCATCAAAAATCGATTTTGCTGCGAGTTTTTAGGCACCATAAGCACCCTTTTCGTTCTGGAGAGGCGAAAACTAAATTAAATGAAAATCACTTGATGGGGCTGACATACCTTTCTAGGGTGAAAGCCCCAAAATACAAAAAGATAATTAAAAAAAATAATAATTAAAATCACTTGAATTAAATGAACAAACTTTGACGCTACATTTTTAAAAAAATGAGGGCAACGACCTAGGAACAGCTCAATATGGAATACGCGTTCTTTCCGGGTCGAAATATGCCTTTCTAAACGGAAGAATTTTTTAACCTTGAAATATTTTTGTAACAACTTTTAAATGTTCTTTTGTAATTACAGATCTTTCCTCTTTTATGACAACAAAAATTATGAGTCGTCAATACATTATAATAAGTGCTAAACAACATGGAAGTTGTCGAAATCAATGTCGACCTTGGAAGCTACTTCAGGAAAGAAGGAGCGAGTGACCATACCAAACCATTCTCTTAAATTATTCAACCAGGATGTCTTTCTCCTTCCTCTGCTACGTTTGCCTTGAATTTTTTTGACATCACTAGTTGAAAAATACCGTATATTTAAAGCATTTATAGCTCGTAATAATCGTAACTTTGTAGCTTCCTCTCCTTTATTGCTCTTAGCACTTCAATTCTTTTTCTCGTTCGACACAAAACACAAAAAATGTTATTCTAAAAACCGGTCCGAAACAAACTGGATCTAGTGTCTATCCAAAATTATTTCCTCTTCCTCGCCTAGCAATTCCATTTTATTTTTTAAATAAGAATTGAATTAGGAAAATCATTACAGCAGGGTACTAAACTAACAACTTCGATATGAGGACGGCAGAAGATTACAGTTTGACTGAGCAACATTCAATAAACTTCGTCACTTGTATCTTTTTATCACTAATTTAGTCTAGTCTAGTTATAGACGATGATCTATAACTAGTTTTGGGTTATATATAGCCAGCTGAGAGATAAGGTGCAGAAATATCTCGCCCACAAAATAATAGTTGCTTAGCGGGTTATATAAAGGGCAATGCTTGGCATTTCTCTTGAGGATATGATCTAAAATAAAGATCCGTCAATGAATCAAGGTTGTGTAGCAAATGAGTTCTATAAATAAAATTGATGTGTCTATCTAAAATTTTGTAATAAAAGCATCCTAATATAAAAATATATAATGGTAGGCGGCAATTATCGCCCAAGAAAACAAAACCAGTAGACAATCGTTGTTATTACTGAACTTTTCCTAGACTTCATTTGTATGTTTCATGGATAAAGTTATAGACAGACAATTGATTGGTGGGAGTATTAACTGTCTTCTTTATATAAAACTTGAATATAAAGCTATAAAAATATATGTTGATTTTTATATAAAGCGACCCGGCACTGGCTTCGCGCGGATGCAATTTTTTTCCGCAAGTTATATACCTTCACAAACCTTCCTCGTTCATCGCCCTTTCCATTAGTGAAAATCATATCAAAATTTGTTAAGTGATTTAGAAGAAAGCGGAGAAACAGACAGAGGACGAGAGCGACTTTGTTTTATAATAAGAGACATATATGTGTACTAGTGGCCCGCTCCCGGCTTCGCCCGGGTTCAAAATAAAAATGATCATATCTTTTAAGTTGGACCAAATTACATATAGTTACAAAGTTTGATCAAAATCGGTTCAGTATTTTAGGAACATGTGACACGTAATTTTTATATATTAAGATATGCACAGGTAGATATAGATGCCAGTGGAGAAAAGTTCAGGGAATGCGACTGGTAATTTTTTGTCTCATATTTTTTTTGTCAAATATTTTTTTATTAAATAGTCAGTGAATTCACGCCTTTACATGAGAATACGTTTGGTATTTAACAAATGGCAACCTGTTGACGAATGTACCTATTTCATATTTGTAGAGAAACCTCCGTTGTTTACTTTGAGCAAAATATTGCTGACGTTTTGTCTTTGTCAACAAAAGAATTTTACCGCATTTAGATGGCGTGGAAAGTGATGTTTCTTTAGAAAAGGAAATTCTTTAGAATTATACGTTTAAAAGTTAGCTATAATATATTTTTGTATGATTAATTAATATATAAAAATCACAAAATTCATTGTGTTACTAAATTCTAGTAATATTATACCTAAATGCGAACGTTTCTGAGGATGGATGTATTAATGTTTGTTACATTTGCACAGAGATGGGGAAACTTTTTCCTTCGCGGGCCAATATTTACTAACGAAATATATGGCGGGCCAATTTGTTGCATTTTTTACTGAAAGAAAAATATTGTTAGGTATTTTCTGAAACACTAATTTATTGTGCAATATTACAAAATAACTATTAATTATTCTTATTATAAAATAATAAGAAAGAAATTGAAAATTGAAATTAAATTAAACTTTTAAGTTAGCTGCGAAGTAGAATGTCAAGGCGCATCCGGAGGGGCGTCCGCGCGTAGTCGATAGCTTAGCTTTATTTTCGGTTTTGCTCATACAGCCCGCACTCGCGAAAGTAGTTGATTTACGCGAGCCGCGCACTTCCAATGAGAATGAAATTTCAAACATTACGAAAATTTCACTTGATTTTTGTTTGATGGTCGAGGGCCGGAGATGGCCCGCGGGCCGTAGTTTCCCCTTCCCGGCACTTGCACGTTTAAACGGCTCAACGGATTGAATAAAATTTGCCACACAGATAGTTTATTACTTGAATTTATATATAGGATTCTTTTTATCCTGGAAAAATGTTGAATTCCCGAAAGATCGTCTAAAAATATAACAATTGGGCGCCACTGTCACCTTGGCGGCGCGGCGCATCGCCATCGTCGTCACAAAAAGCGCCTCACGCTATAACTTAGTATTTTCTCAGGTGTTACATTTTTCATTTTTCAAAGCAGACGGAGTCGCTGACTTCGCTCTATGGATTAGGGATAAAGTATTAATTAAGATGATCGGGTCCCGCAGCAAATTCTATCAAGTGGCCCTTGGTTAACCAAGGGCCACTTGGTCAGCAAAAATATTTTTTCTGTAAAAATTATTTTACGCCTGTAGCAATTGCTAGTTTTGCTACGTAGCTAATTCGGCACCGGTATTATGAAGGAATAAGGAAAGAGGTGGCATTACTCATCCACCGAAACAAAATAGCAAACATGTTGTTATTTTATGGTGTTCTTCTGTAAGAAGGTGTTGTCCAAATGACAAAACGCAGTGCATACAATATCCTTACATATTATAAAACAAAGTCCTCCGCTGCGTCTGTCTGTCTGTCTGTTCGCGATAAACTCAAAAACTACTGCACCGATTTTCATGCGGTTTTCACCAATGGATAGAGGGATAATCAGGGAAGGTTTTTACCGGGAAAAAACTGCACCCCGGACGAAGCCGGGAGCGGGACAGAAAGTATATAATAAAAATAAATTATACATATAGTTATTTATTTATTCATTAAAAAAAACTTAAAACATACTTTGTTTTCTAACCTTCCCTGTCATTGACAAGTACATGTATAAACGAATCTAATTAGCCGAGGTGTAAATCGAGCTTTCAAGGTCCAAATTCGTTCAACATTGTATCAGCTTTAATCAATAACTCTAATCTTCACACTTGAATAAAATAAACCATCAGAAACTATAGAGTATAAATTGTGTTTCCGTCTTGTTTGCTAACATGTTTAATTAGCTATAAAACACGCTTTCCAAAAACATAAAAATGTGTCAAAATAATATATATCCACATTAAATGTTTAGAAAATATCTAAAATTTTAAGACAACATAATTTTATTTTAAAATAATTTTGCAATAATATTGCTCTCAAGTATATAAATTTGAGAAGATAAGTCACTGTCGCGCGAACCGTGAGACCTAGGTTGCGATATTGCAAGAATGACTAACTGAAGCATTTATTGCGTTGATAAAAAAATGATAAGTGAGTAAAAATTCACCTGTATATTAGTAGCGACAGTTTCGTAAACGAGTTGACTGTAAACAAGTTGTAATAATGTTAGAATTTTTAAAATAATAATCTAAACCTAGTACTAATTTTTTTTTATGACGATTACTTGATGACATTATTTGCCATTATTTATGACATTATGAAGATTAATTGATGAGGTGGCTAGCATCGCCTAGCCAATTAACACAAGTAAGACAATAGCAGTTGCTATTGAGCTATTGACCAGGATATGATCTTAATCTTATCCTGGTCAGCATCCTGGTATTATCCTTAGATAAGAGACGGAGGATCGAGCCCTGGTGTCTCTTATGTCAGCCATAGGTACCTATGGTTATGATACGTGTATTGTATGGCTGACATCACTCGCTCATTGAAGAATAATAATAATTGTAAGATCGCTGTAAGAGGGTGGTTACTGCTGCCAGACTGGCTAATAGTTTATGAGTGTAAATGCAATGTGCCCTGTCACTACTTATTTATGAATTCATTATTTGATTTAATATAAAACACACAATTATTAATTCAAAATTAATTTTTCATTAAAAACACTATGAGATTAAATTAATATGAATTTGTGAATAAATAAAAAAAATTAGCCGGCCCGCGACTTCGTGTGAGCTGTACAGTGAGTGAGTTAGGCCGGCCATACCCGGGCAGCTTGAAGCAGTCAGGACCAACTGCTTCAAGCTGCGACTGCATAGTGAACTATGGTGCATAGGTCTTATACGTTCACACATACACGGGACCGCCGAGCAGTTGTGACTGCTTCGGGCGGTCGGCGGCACGGTGAAATTTCAATTGCTCGACTGCAGGCATACACTGACTGCTCGAGCTGTCGACTGCTCTCGCGCAGTGAGCTTCGCCCGCGCTCTTCATTCCACGTCGCGCGCGCCTCTCGTTCGTTCCTGACTTGTCGAGTAGTTGATACCAACTGCTTCAGCATTTATCAATGGCAGTTCAAACAATTGACTATGACTGCTCGAGCGGTTCGTGTATGTTGATCACTGGCTAACTGCTCGTGCTGCCCGTATATGGCCGGCCTAAGGGAGACCAGATCCCATTACCCCCATCCCTTCCTTATCCCTTATCCTTAATCCTTCTATCTATGGTCGGCAGCGCACTTACAGCACCTATGGCGTTGCTTGTGTTATAGGCGACGGAAACCACCTACCATCAAGACAGTGCACCGTCAGCCTGTCTGTGGAACTTAACATAAAAAGAAGTTTCATACTATTAGCGAGTAGGCTATAAAAGCTGGTTTAGAAGCAATATGTTATTATAAATTTAGTTTGCAGTATGTTGTCAACCTTGTTCCAAAACAGATGTTGTTAATTAAGTTTGATATCTAGTATAAATTCATAAACACTTAGTTATTACACTAATAAGGTCTTCTATGATTAGATTGATTGCACAAACACGGAGTCACACTGGCCTTTTATAAAATAAACTAAACTGAAAAAGAGAGACAATGTCAAGGGAGGTCAAAGGGTTATTAAAATTTCTTTAAAGAAAAAATAAATGTATGAGTAAAGATTGCTTGTTATATGTTTCTTTCTTGCTTATTAATGATTATTAAAATTTAAATCAAATTAAAATTAAATTATTTTTATAAGTACGGAAATTACATTCTGCAAAATGTTCAATATCCAATAAGAGCCTTTAATATTATCTATATAGGAATAAAGGTTGGTTAGTAAGTTTTGTAAAGTACTAACCACCTGTAATGCGATCATATTGTTAATTAGTAGTTCTAAATGAAACAAACTGTATTCTACAGCTAAAGAGTTCCATTTTCAAATGTTGTAAATATTTTTTTCACCTCTCCAGCACGAAATTTGGTGCCTAAAAACATGCAGAAAAATCGATTTCTTTTTTTGCGAGCGTGATTCGAGATTCGAACACCACATTTTGCAATTATTCGACGCAGAAAAAAGAAAAAATGCGTTCAGAAACTCTATAAATAAATAAATTCAATAAATAAAAATTAAAAAAATTGATTTTATTTATTGAAATTATTGCTATTTTTAAATCGTAATATTAAAAATAAATAACAGTATACATTAATATCACATATCTAAAAATATCATGTTTGGTTTTCATAAAAAAGTCAAATTTAACTGTCAAACGCAACCAAAAAAGGAATGGTCCGTTCAGAAACTCATTTTGGCCTACCGATTTAAATCACAGGAATAAAATTTTATTTTTATGTATTGAAATATAAATTTGTAAATTGTATAATTGCTATTTTTTAATCGTAATATTTAAAATAAATAATATTAAACATCAATTACTTAAAAATACCATGTTTGGTTTTCATAAAAATGTCAATATCCCAACGCAACATCTAAAAAACAATATTGTAAAACAAAATGAAATCAACCTTTTTTCAGCATTAGATCTTGGTGTTTTTGGACTGTTTTGGTAAATATAAAAAAAATGAATACGTCCAGCGGTGAAGATTCTCTAACTCCAAAAGAATTATTAGAACAAGTTTCAAATGCCGAACTTATTCCAGAAAAGTCGCGTGAAAAATATCTTCAGACGTACGAATTATTCAACAATTGGCGACTGTCAAAAGGTGCTAAAACTTATTCTGAGACGGCGTTTTTGTCGCTCAGTAGTCTATATATGTCTATACTCGCTACGCTCGTGATTCAATTCTATAGACTACTTTTCGCTAGTTCGTGATTTAAAGTCGGCACTCCCAGCAAAACACAATTTTGCTCTCTAGTTGAACAAATATCTATTAAATATTGTTTATGTAATTAACCATTTCCGGAAACGTAAAGTGTGCCCTATGTATAAGAGGTATCAAATATACCTACTATAGACAATAATATAATAGCAGTTTAACTACTCACAAATGTGGGCGATTCCTTAGATATAAAATGTATTTAATAACCTAAATTCAAACAAAGATTAATTGGATGCAATTAAATGTTTGTTTTTATACAATTATACGTTGATAAACAAACTGCAATCAAAATTATTACGGTCATTATTATTTTGTTGAATTGGTAGGTATTTTAGATAACAGATTGGAGGTCCTTTAGAACAAATTAGTGTCACCACTTTATATAATTTATAACTACATTCATTTACCGATACCACTGTTATGAAATAACAGCATAAGTGCTGTTGTGTTTCGGTGAGCGAGTAAGGGATGCCCCTATCGCTTCTTAATCCCTTATCCTTAATCCTTCTATAATCGGCATCTCACTTGTAGCACCCTATGGCGTTGCTTGAGTTATACCACCGATTTTCAGCTTCAGTTTTCGTTTTAAAAAAATAACCCTGGGAGAGGAGGTTATTTTTATGAATACCTAAGTAGGTATGAATCTGTATTTAGAGAGGACTACTTTTAAACTGAAATAAGATTATATGTTATCTAATTAATGTTTTTTGTACTTGTTTTCTTTTCAATTATTTATGACATTTATATTATATTATAATGCATTTTTAGCATATATTTTATCCCCATTTTATATATTTTAATAAATTTTTGCTTGCTAGCTTAGGTATAGTTTACTACTTAGGTATAGTACTATAGCTTAGATACAGTAAAAACACTAGCTCACAATAGCTGTCAGATTACCTTATAAATAAATGTTTGTATTCAACGCATAAATTAAATCTAAATGATTGATGAGTCACGTCTTGTTTGACCTTATCAATAACCTTAACGCTTGGGGTACTAACTGACAAAAGAAACATCAAGCAAAGGATCTAATAAAATTAATAACCATAGTAGGTTACAATTGCGGTATTTTTTTACGATTTAAAAATAGCTAAAAATACCTAACCAAATATTTTCCCGATGTTCCAAAAATGTAAAGCTTATTTAAAGCATTATTGTACCTATATGTCGTTGTATACTTCTGCTCTGTGGGCAATTTACACACAAAAATACAGCGCCCTTCGTGTCCAATTTAATAGCGTATTTCTTTGGTAACATGCGTAAAAAAGGTAAACAGATTTTTTTTTTTTTTTTTTTTTTTTTTTTTATCTCTCTTTAAATTGCAATCTATCTTTAAGATATTCAGCAATTGGTGCAAAAGTACGAATGACTTGTACGGAGTTCGTCCACCACTAATCCGTATAAAATTATGTAATAAGGTCTTGAGGAATTTTTCTTTTTAGCCTTCTATCGACCGCCTTTGGATTCATCAATTCAACCGCCAGAGCGTTTGGGTGTCTTGCAATACGCTGCTTATAAGCAAGAGCTCTTCTCTGTATCTCCTCTTTAACAGTTTGGATGCCAAGATCATGATGGAGTCTGTCGTTTGTGACGTACCAAGGAGCGTCCGTTATTATTCTCAATAACTTGGACTGAAACCTTTGCAGGATCTCAATGTTTGACTTGGAGGCTGTTCCCCACAGTTGCAAGCCGTAAGTCCAAATGGGTTTAATTATGCACTTATAAAGAGTTAATTTATTTTCAAGCGTGAGTTTCGACTTTCTATTTAGTAACCAGTACATCTTTCTTAATTTTTGGCCAGCAGCGTACCGTTTTGTGAGGATGTGTTTGGTCCAAGTCAGTCGTCTGTCCAGGTATATTCCCAGATATTTTACGTTTTCGGCCTGCGGCAACTGAATGCCATTTAAGGTAACCGGAGGACATGTATCCCTTCTTGTCGTGAAGGTCACCTGGACAGACTTGCTTTCATTTGCACTTATTCTCCAATCCTTAAGCCATACGGATATTCGGTCGAGACTACTCTGTAGCTTGTGTGAAGCGAGATGTGGCATACAGTCCACAGAAAGAATGGCAGTATCGTCAGCGAAGGTACCCATAACAAGTCTTTCTGTGATTGGAAGATCTGCTGTGTAAAGTAAATACAGAATAGGGCCCAAAACACTTCCCTGAGGGACACCCGCTTGGATTCTATTCAAAGAAGTAGTTTCATCCCCTTGTTTTACAAAAAAGTGCCTGTCTTGCAAATAAGACCTCAAGACATTGTAAAAGTTTATGGGCAAGTCCTTCTTTATTTTGAAGAGAAGACCGTCATGCCAAACACGGTCAAATGCTTGAGATATGTCTAAGAAAGCTGCAGTACCATACTGTTTAAGCTCGAATGCTGTGTGTATACTTTCAACCAGTCTGTGTACTTGCTCAATCGTACTATGTTTTCGGCGGAAGCCAAATTGGTGGTTCGGCAGAAGATTTCTTTCAGAGATGACTGGTAAAAGTCTCCGCAATATGAGCATTTCGAGGACCTTAGATGGAATAGGCAACAAACTAATAGGTCTATACGATTTGGCCTCGACAGCACTCTTGTTGGGCTTAAGGACCATTATTATTTGAGCCACCTTCCATTGCATCGGGACCGAGCATCTCAGCAGGATCACATTAAACAATACCGTAAGAAACCGAATGCCCTCCCTCGGCAACTCTTTAAGAATTTTACCTGTTATAAGGTCGTAGCCAGGAGCTTTATTTGAATTCAAAGCCTTGATCGCACTTTTTACCTCCTCCCTAGAGAACTCAGTGATGGGTAAATCCAGTTGGTGTGTTTCATTTAGTATGTCAGTGACTTCTTGAATTTTGGAAGACCCTAAATCGGGATTTGGTATAAAGGTATTCACCAAATGATCAGCAAATAACAAAGCTTTATCTGCATCATTGGCTGCCCATTCATTATTTTGTTTGCGGATTGGGGGATGGTTTGAAATGGGGCGCTTCAGTTTCCTGGTAACCTTCCAGAGGGAGTAGTCCGAGACCGCTGTTGTGTCCAGACTCATCAAGAAAGACCGGATTCCTTGGTTTTTAAGATCGTTGAGCAACCTTTTTAATTTTGTTTGAAGAAGATTTAAATGTCTTTTATCAGCTCTGTAACGTGTTTGTTGCCATTTTTTTCTTGCTCTACGTTTCTCAGCTAACAGGTCTCTGATAGATGAAGGACACTCCACTCTGTGCCCGGAGTGACCAGTAGTTGGAGTAGCAAGCCAAGCTGAATGCTGGACACAGCAATTAAAGTGCTCCACAGCCTCCACTATATCTTTATCGGATTTTAAAGAAATGTCGTTGTTAAGACAGTGCGCCAAAACCCGCCTGAATAGTTCCCAGTCTGTCCCGCGTGAGTGGAGCTTACATGGTTCCGGAGTAGGCATAACCTGACTTTTCAATGTTAATTCAACGGGTGAATGATCAGAGGAGAGCTCGAGACTTGTTCTACTTGAGAAGAAGTTGCTAGCAATGCCCCTAGTAATAAAGAAGTCTAGCACGTCCGGTATCTTCTTCCTATCCGTTGGCCAATGGGTTGGCTCCCCAGGAGAGACCACGTTGAGCTTCATCTTATCGATGGTTAAAAACAGTTGGCGTCCCTTCGTTGTTATTGAGCGTGAACCCCAGAATTGATGTTTAGCATTGTAGTCACCTCCAGCAACAAACCTGTGCCCCAGTGTAGAGAAAAACTTTTCGTAATCACACAACTTGAGTTTGTGTTTAGGGGGGCTGTAGACAGCAGACACCACAAACGCCCCAGCCCAATCCTCTATAACAATATTAGTTGCCTGGATTTCCTCCGTACGACAATGTATTGCTTCATGGTGCTTAATGTTGTTTCTTACAATAACTGCACTGCCTGCGTGCGCAGTTCCGTCCGGATGCATTGTGTGGTAACATTTGTAGTTACGGATGTGGAAATGGCTCTTCTCCGTAAAGTGGGTTTCTGTAATCAAGAGGATGTCAATTTTTTCTGTCTGTATATATTTTTGTACCTCTAGGGTATGTTGTGTCAGCCCATTGGCGTTCCATAAAGCTATTTTTAAGCAGTCGAATTTGATAATTTCGTCGTGAGTGATATCATTAGGGTTGTCAATGTAGTTAGCTGTTACATCATTTGTTTCAGCAAGGTCATAACTTCATGAATGTCATTTGATTTTGTATTTTCCATTGGTTTCTGTCCGTTTATTAGTACATCTCTGTATGTTTGGTGCAAATTTTTGAGAGTAATTTTGTCATTGTGTGGAGGCATGGACTTTTCAATTGGAGCCAATTTTGATGCTGTTCTATTAAAACGTTCTCTAGGTTTAGGAAATTTCAGACTTTGAAGTTCTCTATAGATTTTACAGCCTTTATAGTTTGCAGGATGGTTTCCATCGCAAAGGACACACTTTACCTCATCCGACCTGCTTTTTCTTGGACAGTCCAAGGAGAGGTGGTCCCCAGCACATTTAATGCATTTTGGATTACGGCGACAGTATGCTTTAGTATGCCCATACTGCTGGCACTTAGCACATTGAGGAAGTTCACGTTTTGGTCTTGGAGGTTCAAAAGATATTAGACATTGCATGAGGTTTTTAACGTCATATATACTCTTATTATTTTCATTTTGCGCCAACTCAACTATAAACATAGGCAATGGCTTTCTTGTGGTTCTTTGTTTAATATTCCAAATATTAACACAGGTATGGCCTATTGCTAAAAGAGCTTCTTTAATTTCTTCTGGATCAGTAGAAGGGTGCATGTTCTTGAGCACAACTTTAAAAGTTCTTTCATTTTTAGGCTTATAGGTGAAGAACTCAGCCTTTTTGTCTTCTAATCTTTTCACTATAGTTCGATAAGTATCGGGAGTTTTTGCTTGGATTTTAATCTGGTTATTATGCAGGACTTTTAAGATGTACATGTCTTTAACATATTCATTTAGGAGTTTTTGTAGGGGTTGGATATTTTCCACTTTATCGACAAATATTGGCGGGGGTTTCAATATCTTCTCCGGAGGAATAGCTTGATCGTTTGAAGTTTCTTTGGGATCCATGGACAGTTCACTGAAGCTATTGCTAAGTGTTATTCCTTCTGTAGATGGAGACTCTGACAGTTTTTTCCTCTTATGATTTCGGGTAACAGGTACTCTTTGCCAGTCAGGTGTTTGAATGGTTTCCTCCGGCGATTTGTCTAATGCCATTTTCATAGGCATATCCAACTGGCCTTTACTACCCAATGAAGAACTGCGACTTCTTGTAAAAAGGCTGGGATGGAAAGTCTGTTGGACATAGCGTTTACCAGTAGTAATAGTCGACACGAGGGCCTGGTTATCCACCGTTCTGTCGTCTTTTTTTTGCAAAACTTTGCCCCCCCCAGAATACGTGGGGCAGCCTGAGCTATGCTCAGGGAGGGATTCTCCGGCAGCGCCGGTACCCTCCTGGGGTAAATTATTTTTGAGTCTTGCTTCCATGATTTAAGTTCCATTTTACATTCAGGGTTGGACTCCCCTAGCCAGGTGTTCGGTTATGGTAAACAGATAAAACGGTATTTAAGAACTATGTGATTACTTCCAATCCAATGTGATTGTAGATAAAGTTAATAATATTATAGACTAGTTGTGCCCGCGACTTCGTATGGATGGTTTCCAGATTAGATTGAAACAAACGCTAAAGATTACGGGAAGCTTGCTACAATTAGGTACATCAGTGAAAATCGCATTCAGAACAGGTAAACTGCTTCTGAGATAAGCCTTCACAAACGCGCATTCAACGAACGACGATTTTATTATATGTAGGTATGAAAAAATTTAACAAAATTTTCATGTTAAATAAAATTATAACTTTTATTCATACTTATTGAATTTTACCTAAAATACAAATTTCTATTTTTGAGTGGCGTTTTTAAATTAAAACAAAACTGGTTTCAAATTTAACATCCGGGAACCCTGAGTGTTTTCTGCAAAAAATTATAAGCATTTATAACCGCAATAAAGTAAACAAAAAAACATTACCAAGATTTCCGCTCTAATTAGCAGTTGATTCTTTGAAAACTCTATACGAAATGTACCTAATCTAGAATTACAAATATTCCAGGTGATAAACGTCAAGCCTCGATTCACACGGGATTTGTCTGTTCGATTGCGGTTTGAGATAGAAGAACCGTTAATGTCATTAAAATACAGTTACTTTATCTGTAACTTCACACAAAATAGTAGTTTTTTGAATCTTTGCTTAATGTCCAATTCTTATCTTAATTTAGCCTAAGCAACTCTCACTAAAGACCTTATTTACCGCCGGAGACAACCACCGAGTGAGAAGGTTGCGGGTTAAGCGATCATATCAGAAGAAAGTGTAGGATCATATATGTACACAATAATGCACTTATGTTTTTTATACGTATGATTTGATGGGCAGTTCGATAAAAATGTTAAATGCTAAAGAATTAAATGCGAGGACAATAAACTCTACAATATAAAAGAAGAAGACTATAATACAAGAAATAGTTATTTAATTTGTAAGAATCTCATCTATACGATACGAGATGAGAATCATCTACGCACCAAAATGCTATAGCGGTTTGAAGCCTAAAGCCTCGAAAAAAATTACACACGCTAACATGTACACAAAGTACTCTATGGCGCAACAAAAGTGTTTAAAACGCAACAACAACGCGTCAAACATGCAGACAAATAAAAAAATTAACTTCAATCAAGATCGCTTCAAGCACGAAATTCTCGACCTCGACTTGACGAGCAGCGTAAGTATAGGATTAAAATGTTTTATACTTAAGAACGCTGATAATGTTGATGTTGCACTAGCTAGAGACTAGACCGAAGCGATGATTTCCTAAACGACCAAGGCCTTTGAAGCGAAGCTATTAGCTGTTGCAAGAAAGCCGGTCTCCTGCATCGAGTAGGGCAAACATTAGGGCGAATTTCAACAACTCTCTAAACAGGCACATTGTCAAATATTTGATCAACGCTTCTAGCGCAGTGCGACCGTGGCACTTGACCGTAGCGACATTGAACAATGAATTTTCGCAACTTCAAACCCGAAATCAAGACAAACCAGTTTCAAACAATGCTTTCGACCGACACAAGTGCATTCGCACATGCATCGGTTTATTTTGCAATTAAGAGTTACGAAACAAAACATAATTAACAAGATTTTTTAACAATTAAAGTTATCGCACTTCGGTAAACTTTTTGTAACGATTTAAACTTTATTTTATTGCTATATAATTGAACTTTTTATACTTCTATACTAATATTATAAAGGTAAAGTTTGTAGTTTTTTTGTATGTAAAAGATAACTTAACCGATTTAAAAAAAAAATTCATCAATAGTTGGGAAGAATTTCAAGACGGAAGTAGATTATAATTTCCAAGCAGGCGAAGGCGCGGGCCCCAGATATCTAAAAATAAAGATCCAACTCTTGACGAAAGTATAATGTCAGGTGTTACTCGTATATTGCTTTACATATTTTGTCAAGGAATTTCTTTTATTTTTCAACGCGAACAAAGTCGCGGGAACTAACTAGTAATATACATATATGACGGCAGAAAAAAAGAAATACAAAACAGACTCAGGATTGAATTTCATTAATTTTATGTGTCAATTATAATTATTACTTGCTATAATTGTAAAACCTGAAAGGCTTAAGAGTAGCAATCTTCTACTAACCTTTAATACTAACAAAGGTTAAAAAATCACATAGAGAGTTTTCATAAAAAAAGAAGAAACATGTGTCGACAGAAGACTGAAAAGAAAAACAGACAAATAGCATGTTAAATAAGGTTAAAGAGGTTCACAAAGATATCAGAAGGAAAGGGTAATAAAATTGACTATTGAGGGATAATTAGCACAACGAAAAATTTCTAATAAAGCGAAATGAAGCCTTAAACATAATATTTTTATCATAGTAAACCTCGAAAACGCATTGGCTCTCTAAATCATAACAGGATATTACATTTTGCATAATGTTGAACTTATCCTGTTACGTAGAGTTAAATAATGACCGTAAATTAGCGCGAAACGTTCTAATCGCTGAAGTGTTCATTATCTTTTGTTGTTTACTGCGTAAATACACGTTGGATTTGGAAAGTTAATACCATCGAAAAATAAACGATATTTTTCTATGCTGTATGATATTCTTCTAGTATTTTCTATGCTTGAACCAAATGGTATGGTATGTGATTATAGCAAGAGACCTGATGGGATGTAGTTCCATGAGGCCATGGGTCCTTGCGTCGACACTTTGGCACCGTCCCACTTTCATGGAAAAGTTGCCATAGCTTTTCCATAGCAGACGCGGCCGAAAAGCGCAAAATACACAAATACAGAGTTGATATGGGTACTGGCTATATTTTCGAATCTCTGGGTCCGTGGGGTCCCAACGCGCTTAAATTTTTTAACATTCTACCAAAACGTTTGGTCGACGTGCAGAACTGGCTATTACCTCAGTCAGCAAATTAGCCTTGCAATACAGCCAGCAAAGCCAGCAGCGAGGTAAAGCAGCCAGCATGCTTGAGACCCTGCCTAAGGGATTCAAGCTTAATATGATACACTATTTGTAAATAATTAAGATTACTAATTACATATTCATAGTTAATCATAATATACTTATTTAAATATTCATGTCAAACAATAATATAATGTGACCTTAAAATAATTGCTTTATCGATGTTATTTAAATAATATTTTTTCCTATAAACAAGATGAAAGATAATACACGAGTATTTCTGCATACTGAGTTGATGTTGGGAAATGCTAGTGTGTCTTCACAGCGTTCTTGCTTCACGAGTGCAAAACTAAAGCCGAGTTTGTATTACAATGCTCAGGCTTTACATAAAATCTTTAAAGAGTGCACAATTCTCTTAACAGAACCGTTGAAAAAGCCTGAGCAACGTTTCGCAAGAGTTAAGCATGTCGATGATAATCAACATAATAATGAGGTATGCTGGTAAAAACAAAAATGTTCAACTCACCTTGTTTATTTATGTCCCATAAAACGACTTTGCAACCTAATCTCGCCAGCCGCAAAGCGATTAGGCTTCCGAGGCCACCACCTCCACCTGTCACCACTGCGATGCCACCCTTTACATCTTTCTTAGGATATCCTACAATTGATCTATAAATTCCTTGTATAACGTATCCTATGAAGACTATCAGGAACGCAATTATATCCAACACAGCTTGCACGACTGGATACTTGTCTCTCATGCATTCCGGGATCTCTCTGGTCAGCGGACCCGACCTCATGCCGTTCAAATACTCCTCAGATTCTACAGACATTGTGATATTGGTTGTGATGATCCTAAAAGAATATTCCTTTTCTGTTGCACATCACTTGACATCACTCGTATGCTGGACTCTGCAGGTCGTACATACGTGCATCTGAAAAGATGAATAATATAAAATTAGGTACAATATATTATAAACAACAAAAAAAAGTGTAACTTTGGAAATGAACTTTTCAAAGTTGGGTCACTACTTTGCAGTCATTTGGGCAGCCACCAAATCCAACCATGACAAGTGGGCCGTCAGCCTATCTGTTGAGTTCAACATAAAAAAAACTTGTGTGGCAAATTAATTGAGTTTCCTTTGCTGTGGCAAACTTTTTGGTAGGTAATATTATGTGTATTACTAAAAAAACAAAATAGTTTTGTCAAATTTTAATATTAAGAATTTACAAATAAATTATCTCCAAGCGATACGACAACGTATAAATAACTTGTTTATAACGAATATTTCAGTGTGATTTGAATATTTACATTTTAAAATTACCTAACATTTTGTTTACTTCATCATTGAACCACCTGTGTCAGTAATTACGGAAGCTATTAAAGTCATCAGTCTCTCATATTGCTCTGTTCAAACAATAAAGGATTACAATGCAAACAAAGGCTTAAGACGAACTGCAAACGCTCATGTATAAACTTCGTAATCGCTAGCTAGGTGATCTTTCGAAAGAGATATCAACAAGTACCTAGACATTAAAATAGAAATAAAGTTGGAGAAAGTTGGTTCGTTTGTTGGTATTGTCTTCTAAATGCTTTTAGTTAAAATAAAAATCAATAAAATAAAGTGAGAACATAACATTAATAGTTAAAGGTAGATTTTTTAATGAATAAAGGCGACAGACATTTTTGGTGGCTAAATTACCCATGCTTTATTACTCAAAAGCCCTTCAAAAGTTTTTGAGTGAAAAACTAGCATACTACATATATACAACCTTATAAACTTTTAATTTATTTATATTTTATATAATTTTAAAAATTATAGAATTAATAAAATATATATATATATATAAAGGCCTTTTTCACGAACTACAAGTAAAGTGTTGATTAGTTACTTTTAGAAATAATTTTATGTTTTATTAAATTATGCACTCTGTTTACTGCATCCTTCGATAGGCGATTTTTTTTAATATTTTCTTTTTAATGTTTGGGACTTTTACCGTACAAACAAAGGTATCCCCATCATTGCCGGTTACCGGTGACTTTAAATGGCGGTTAGCCTACTTGACACATGGTGAAAGAGGCCCTTAGTGAATTAGCCCTTAGTTTACTTGTAAGTTTACGCTGTTAGTTTACTCTGAAATATAAGAAAATATATAAAATGAAATATAAGCTTAAAACTAAAAGGTATTCTTAGGCTAATTTCCAAAGATACCAATTTCAAATATTTGTTTTAATGGTAGATATTTTTTGTGTGTTAAAATAATAAAAATACCAAAACAAATGTATGATTTATGACATAACTCAACCAAATTTTAAACAAATGTAAGTATAAATAGACGAGCAATAGATGACACTAGAATTGTAATGTAAAATTGTATTGCTTTTTTACATTACAATTTGTCCATAACGTAAGTTTATGGATAAAATATTCGAATAAAATGCATAATTTCCAAGACTAATTCGAAGAAAATTTCCATATTTTTTGCTATGGCACTTTTTACCATATTAATAAATTTTACATAAGGTCATTAGCAAGCGGAATCAGAAAATGCTGGTGTCGGATTCTTGGAATGTCCGACTAGACGTATTATGGGAGTGGATGCAGTTTACTCCTTCATGAGTCGATGTCGCAACCGAAGTCGGTGAACGCAAGCCAGTTGCACAAATACCAAGGCATCGGACGCACAGTATTAAGACTTCTAGTACTGAAACTATTAACTACCAATAAAATCATTCAAATATGTTTTCATCTATACTAATACTAGCGACCCGCTCCCAGCTTAGCACGGGTGAATTTTTTTCCTGCAAATTATATATAAAAACCTTCCTTGTTTATCGTTCTTTCCATTAGTGAAAACTGCATCAAAATCCGTTGCATAGTTTAAAATATCTAAGCGTACATACAGAGGTACAGACGGTGGGAAGCGACTTTATTTTATGTAAAGATTATAAAGAGGTAAAGTTTGTATGTTTGAATGTAGGAGGTAATTTTCGAAACGGATGATCATTAAATTTATTTTAATGAACTATAATAATTTTTATGATTTTTAATGTAACATGGTTCATTCATCATATCATATTTTAGTTACATCAGTTCAAGTGGTAGTGCAGCTGTGTAAAGTCAGCAGATAGAGCTTAATTCGTATTTTAAATATTTAAACGGGTTAGAGTTCCCCAACTGTTTCCCATTACTGTGACATGTGCTACAACCTGTGACCGTTGAGGTCTCATCGATATTGTATTACAGACATGAATAAATCTGCACCAATTGCTTAAGTTATCAACAACACAATAGGTAAAAACAAATTGGTACTAGACTGGAGTCCCAAATGTATAACGAAGTTATTAAAGTACGAGTAACTAGCTGGTGCCCGCGACTTCGTCCTCGTTGGAAAAAGAAAATATACGAGTCATATAACGCCTGACATCTGCATCGCTGTGATGACAGTGTCACTCATTTTTTTATATTTTTAGACGATCCCTCGGGAACTTAACATTGTTATAGAATAAAAGTACGAGTATCCCATATGTTAATCCAGGTAATAAACTATCTGTGTGCCGTATCTTTTCCAAATCCGTTAAGCCGTTTCAGAGATTAGCGTGCACAAACAAAGACACAAACACACAGACAAAAATTCTAAAAACTATTTTTTTGTGTCTCTGTTTAATATAAGTACACTGAACAAGGAATCTTGCTCATGCAAGTGGTAACGGAATAATTCACCCCTAACTATTGTAAATATAATAAGAGTAGACGATAAGAGAAAAATTGTAATAAACATAATAAGTAATAGATATAAATAATATTAGAAGGAAGATATAATTGTAAAGAGAAAATATAGGGCCACGGATGTGGAGTAACGCCCGGGGGGGATACTACGATAAAAAATATATTTAATGTACAGATATACGGCTCGTTTACGTTTTTATTAATATATAATTTGGTATGTTTTATTTTGAAGGTCTATAATATCTACTATTTCGTCCATTCCATTCCAAAATAATAAAATTCCAAAATAATAACGAATACTTCGTACTGAACTATTCTGTTTTTCCTATTTATACATAGATACAGATTTATACAGTATACAGATTGCTAGATTATAACTTAACTCTATCAAATACACACTGACTACATTAACTTGAAGGTCTTCCATCGTGGCTTTATAACTCTTTGAAATATGTTTGTGGTTTAAGAGCGTTTGCTCTTAAACCACAAACTTAACTTTGAAATATGTTGGTGGCCAATCAAGTATTGGAATCTCAAATGAAAAAAGAACTTGTGAATATATAGAGATATTAATTCATTTTAGCCTATTTTGAGATATGCAAAAACACTTTTACAAATAACTTACCCAACAAATAGTTAAAATTTTTTACTTGTGAACTAAATTGTCTTATTAAAGAAAATAATGTTCAAGTCGTAACAGTTCACTTAAACAACTATAATGTGATATAACAGGACATATAAAGAAGCAGTTATATAAAAAGCAAATAACTTACAAAACAACGATAAAAAGATAGATAGTTAGCAACGCCAATTGCAAGCAAAGGCAAGCGACCGCTTTGGACGCAACCTTCGAAGGTCGTTTCGCTTACAACAATCGTATTATTGCTCATGTACTTTACCTACTACTATCATAATAGTGAATGTTTGTAAATAAAACTTCCAGTCACGTGTTAACATACCGGAATAAAAGGCTTAATAGGTACATACTTTAAAATAATACCTGTTAAGTATAAGTAATAGTGTAAGTAAATAATAGATAATAATAGATGTAAGTACTTTTTTTTTTAAAGAATAAATATGCTCTCCAATGTAAGCACTATTAGACTTTATATAAACCGTTGTATAAACATACAACGGAACGGGGTAGAAATCCATCATGGATACCGTTGATGTTGTGTGTATAATTTGCAGAAAAAAATTGCATCCGTGCCAAGCCGAAGCCGGTGGTCAGTCGATAGTATAATATAAGCTATAGACAAAATTAAATGAATAACCCTATTTCTGGCTACATTTCATGAAATACATATCGTTTTTTCATATGCAATTATTTAATACAACAATCTACTTGTGATTTTATATAAAAAAATTAAACTACATTTTAGCAAGTACTGTACAATTTTTACCACTTTTATTGAGGCTAAGAAATGTACCGCTAAGTAACTTGATGCTTGTAATTTGACCCACTTATTGAATTAAAAATGATTATACTTAAAAAAAAGAAATAATTAACCAGTTATTTCTCCTATATATTTTTGATTCAGTTATATATTAGGTATAACACATATACATAATTGTAGTATCCTAATCCTAATAGGTACAACGTATAATTTGAAGTCGCTTTCCGCGTCTTAACTGTCCGTACAATTGTTGAATTCGCCATTTAAGGTAAGTCGGTTTATCTGATCAGTACGTACTATACATGCATTTTGAAAATCTATATTTAAGAAACGTAGCTATACATAAACGCTTTTGGCTACGACATTCGTTGCCGCAAATAACTGACGGAGCGTGAAAAAAGTGAAATTGTCTTGTTGCACTCTAGACAAAAAAAAGACTGTATAAATAACACGAATCAAAGGTATTGCCAAACGGCCTCGCGCGTTCGAAGACATGCCATTATTACTATAACCTATTATAGACTCACTCTGTCATTGTGCGATATGCTATTGACATTGTTGAACCGTGGTTGAACCCATGGCCTATCTCGATTTCTGTTATTACATCTATTAAAATATGTAAGTGTGATTTAAAATATCTAGTATTTAATTTGGTGTTAAAATCATAGCAGTAATAGAAAAGAGTGTTACACTGTGTAAATTGTCTGGCGTCTCTAACCACCACCTTATAGTGCGAGAACCGGCATAAGAAATACCCTCATCTGTTATTTAATGATGACAAAGACGAGAAGGCACACGCGCCAAAAACTTAACATCCAACCACAAATAAAAATTAATAAATTAATAAATAAAACTAAAATAATAATAATTCTTAAGTACACGCCAGGAGTGCAAAGGGGGAACTGCACCGGTAAGCGGGGGGCGGTACAATACGTTGAGGAGACGGATAGGCTGATCACCCACGACCTACACAAATTTCGTGTTGCCTATCATCGATCGTTGAATATATTTTTAATTTCCGATCACGCTGTTTCATTTTCTTGGTAGGCTACACTGGCGCCCAACATTTAGATTTTTCCATCACAATCTAGTCAATGTCACCGTTAGGAAACCTAACGCGCGACACCGTACTTCCGTACTAATATTATAAATGCGAAAGTATGTTTGGATGTATGGATGTTTGTAACTCTTTCACGCAAAAACTACTGAACCGATCACCATGAAATTTTGCATACACGTTGTCTGGGATACCAGAAAGGACGTAGGGTACCTATCATCGTTCAACGCGGACGAAGTCGCGGGCACCAGCTAGTAAACGTATATTTTTGTTACGAACGTGGAGACCGCTCCATGTGACAGAGAGGGATGCTGAGAGTTAATTATAATTTATATTATATTAATTAACAAGCATCGGTACGCGATTTAGCTAGGTAACCCATTCATAAAATATATCCAATGTCTCTTAACCCTTCTATGTATATATGTAAGAATCACTCCTATATAAGGAGGTGGTTACTGACACCAGACGGGATGCCCAATTTATGAATGCGATACGCAGTGTGCCCTGCCACCAAGACCAGAGTCAACTGTAAAGTTCAATATTTCTTTATTTCTATAAGGCAGCGAATTCAAGCCGGGACTCCTGAGTCAGAGCGCTAAGGCAAAACACCTCAGGTCGAACAATGCACTCGTCAAAATGTTATGTTGACTTGTGGAGTTTTTAATTCGTTTACTCTTTAGTATTTAAGGACGCATTCTCATTACAATGTAAAGTGCGTACTCTGACTAATAATCGATTTAACGCGAGGCAAATAAGTATATCCTTCAAGTAAATCGAATTATTGGAAATAAGTCGCAACAATAAATTTTTTACTTAAAAAATAAATACATATTAAAATTATTAAAATGAAAAAATTTCACTTTATTATTTTATTTTATCGTTTTATTTTTAGTAATTTTTAAAAAATTAAAATAAATATTTTTGTGCATAAATCTAACTTTTTTTTCAGTAGTATAAGGTCGCTATAAGACCTGCTATCGCTATAAGCTATAAGGGCTCTGACAACTCCAATAATTTGCAATGAGATTGAAACAAAAATAATTGATGATAGATGAGCTTCCCCACTGTATTTTCTGAACTTATTATATTATGTACCAACACGCTTTACATGACGGAAATATTTTAAACATCGAACACAGAAAATATATAAATTCGTACAATATTGCCAGTTCAAATATTTGTTATGGCCAAATGTATTAACAAACAGACATCTTTAGTTTGTTATCTTCATAGTGATTTCATAGTATCTACGGAATACGACAAAAATCGATGTCAACATTATTATATACTTACTAGCCGGTACCCGCGGCTTCGTCCGCGTTGAAAAATTAAAAATATTATACCTGATTATTTTATCGCTGTGACGACGGAGGCGCCGAATGTTTTATATTTTCATACGATCCCTAGGATTTTTTTTCCAGGATTAAAAGTATCCTATTACTCGTCGGAAATATCTTGACAATTCGAAAGAATGCGCCTCGTGCGCGTGTATGTATTGTTTCGCATTCTTTCCCTTGATTCTGTTATTTTTACTTAGATATTTAGTTTTTGTTGACTGTTTTGTTTGAATTTAGATTAGACCATTTACAATAAAACAATTATTTTTAATAAAAAAAAAATGTAAATTTGAAATTTATTTTTTTAAACACTTTTAATTGTCAAGATATTTTCGACGAGTAATACATGTTAATTGAGGTAAAAAAATATCTGTGTAACAAATTTCAACCAAATCAGTTCAGACGTTTTTTCGTTGATTTATTCTCAACGAAAAAACGTTGAATTGATAATTTTATTTTTATTTATTGAACCGATACCATTTTTTTTTTTACTGCAGACTTGGACTGTAATATATGTATTGCTCTTTTATAACAGATAACGAATAGACCGATAGATAAACTGAAAATAATTCTTATTTGGAATGGTATGGCGGTGGTGGATTGGTATTTGGAATTTGGAATAGAATATTGGAATAGAATGGTTTTAGGTAGACTTTTTTTTTTTTTCAAATAACAGCACAACCTAATTAGTTCTACGCGAAATCCCTACTGAGTATTACTATAAGTATCTAATATTAGACACAAAATGTATTATAACTACATTAAAAAAGCCCCGAATATATTCCGAAATATAGAATTTATAAACCTAAGTCCAGTGAGATTAGGAAACGCAAAAGCAAGTATCGACAAGGCAAATACAAATTCAATGTTCAAGTTAACATATGGCGCCCCGGAACAATGGTAGTGGAAAGTGAATACATGTATTGAAATATTGAATTTGAAATACAATGTAAAAAAAAATGTTAGTTGCCATGATGTAGTCATGTAAATAACTAAACAAATAAAAAAAAATTAGAGCCAGTAAGTTATATTTGTCCTGAATAAGTCTGAGAATAACGAGAGATCGCAATTTTACTTCTCGTTAACTGAAATACCCGTTACTCGGCATTTTTGCCTGACTGTCCTTTTCGTAAGCCCACTTTCTCTCTTGCTTTCTTTACAACAGCCAAGGGGGTTTTGATTTCAACATCATACTCATGTAATTATTGGTGTACATTACATTATTATTACTTGCACTAATGCATTTCACAATAAACATCGAAAAAAATACACTTCTAATAACAAACATGCAATTAAAAATTATCCAATCACAGTTATTACCAAACAAAGTTATCGCTGACTTTTGACTTATTCTCTTTGTAGTGATTGATAGCTTATAATATGTAAATATGTAAGTAATTATTTATTTGTACATTCGTAATGTATCTGTGATAATTAATGTACATTCGAGTTCAGTCTTGACTTTGTTCACTTTGTTTCTCAGTGTAAGGGTGATATTTTTTATGAGAACGCTTCGTAAGGAGTTAATATATTCAAAAATCTTTTCTTAGCGGATGCGTACTAATAAAATAAATTTATGTTCCTATAATAATTTATTTCAGTAGTGTCCGACCGATGGTCAATTTCGGGCCGAAGCCGAAGGCTTAAAAGCTCTAAGAAATTTTTGTCGACACTAATCGTTAGTCAGAACAATATTATAAGTATAGAAGATGCACGTCGCCTTTAATTAAAATGTTAACCTAGCTTTAATACTTTTTATTGTAACGTATCTAAAATCAGAATATAACTGTTTTTATAATGAGGAAAACAAGTAGGTACCTATTTTATTTTCATTGCTTCTGTAGTTGTTGATAATACCTAATTGAGGTGACGCAGTGTCTGATCTTTGACTTAAAAACAAGTAGGTAACTTATTTAATAATAGTGATTATACTTTATTTCACACATAATATCCATTTACATAACTACTTAAGTTAGCTAGCTTAGTAAGCTTAAATTTTCCAGCTATACACCGATAGACTTGGACACAAGTTAAGTTGTATCCTTAAAAACAAGTTGTTCTGAGACATTACTTGAATAAACAAATATTTAAACGTGTTTTATTGAATTAGAAAATCTTCTAAATATAGTGAACTATGGACCCAATAAACGAGTTTTGTATATTTTAACATGTCATAAAAATGTCGACAAAAATGGCGAAACCCGCCTTTATTCTTTGTAATAATGGTGGATTTATCGTGGATATTTAATTTTTAAGAATAGTTAATAAAGTAAGAATCTTGTTAAAGATTACTACCTTTATTTTACAATTGTGGGTAGTTACAAGCTGTCTAAATTTAGATAAAATTCCAATACTCAATTTATTACAGAAAAGTTTTTGGAATTTTTAGGTTTTGGAAGTTAGGTGGCTACCGTCGCCTATAATACAAGCATTGTCATAGGTGCTGCAAGTGCGCTGCCGATAAAAGAATAAAGGATAAGGAAGGATTATAAGTATAATAGAATTAGATATTATAATAAGTATTATAAGTAGTAGCTAATTAAAAAGTTTTAATAAAACGAAGTAATAAATGTTTACTTAATGACGGCATTAGCGTGCAGCTAGTATAATTTCAATAGAATTCCAGCTATTTTAAACCCAGTTAATTTTAATTCAGTGATGCAATCAATTTTGCGTTCTGTATTGGAAGCGTTGAATGCCTTACGGATGTCCACTTGTGTCTATGTAGTGCGTCAGCCTTCTATCCTAAATATACACTTAACTCAATGACATATGAAAACAAGTTAACACAAAATAATCGATTTGAATTCATATTGAGATGTCCAAACGAGCGTATTGGTGGCTAAGTACTAAGCGCACGTCACCGGGCGGCCTTCTGGACGCATTTCTCAACCACGCACGAGTTGTATACGCAACCGACCACTTATCGTGGTCACCTCGGAAGGACGTTAATATTTTGTATACCTGACGGTTTACATTTATACATCTATTAGATGTAGACGGTGAATTTAATTTGATACAATCCTAAGGTATCTAATATATATATATATACCTAACACTGATTGTTGTATCGGATGTTGTATGACATAAATGTTAATTTTAAAATAGCAAATAAAAGTCATACACAAACACAACCTTTGGAACTAAACTAAATACTTTGTAACTAATTAGTAGCAAGAAGCGGCTAATGTGTTAAATAGGTAAAGTTAGTACGTTTCTTTGTTGGTTCTTTGTAATCTTCGAAACCACTTATCCGATTTAAAAAATCTTTCACCAATAGTTAAAATAAATAATTAAACAATTGTTAAAAATTAGAATTTCAGGATAGACATAGGCTTAATACTTCAAGCGAACAAAGCCGCGGGCACCATCTATCTAAAAATAAAGATCAAAGCTTGTCTAAAGTATAATGTCAGGCGTCAATGTAGGTATGTCGGGCGATATTACTTCAGGTAGGTACATATTACATCTTTTATTTTTCAACGCAGACAAAGTCACGGGCACCAACTAGTTTTATATATTTATAAATTATATTTATCAATACTAATATTATAAGGAGGAAAGATTTGTTTGTTTGTTTGTTTGCATTAAATAGGCTCCGAAACTACTGGACCGGTTTGAAAAATTCTTTCATTATTGCGAAGCTATATTATCAGGGAGTAACAGCTAGTTTTTATATAAATATACTTGAAAATGTTGAAAATAGTATTATTAATATTAAAATAAATTTCTAGATTTTCTAAATCTAGATCATGTAGGTACTGCTGAGGTACTGTCATTCGTTGCTACCTTTTCCTGTGTAAAAGATAATCACCATAATATAAAACAAATAATAGAATTAATTTTGCTAAAGGCTTACTGAAGAATTTTCCGAAGAAAACAGATACCTACTCCGACACATTTTTTTAAAATCTTTTTGGTATATTTAAAAAAACATAACTCGTGATAAGTAAATTATGTTTAGCCAACTTATAAAAATCTGCTAATGTGTGCAAAAACATTGATGTCACATTAAAAGTGGCCAAATGAGCAAATTGTGCGGTTCAAAATTCAAACAACGCAAACGTTTTAACACATCCGAGACCTTGTGTTTGACTTATTATATATAATATACGAGTAAGTTGTTCAGGCAAAAAATGAGACAATAGAATAGATAATTTTTTTTTTTATAAAAAGTATTCTATATGTTAATCCATGTCATGAAATATCTGTGTGCCAAATTACATCCAAATCTGTTCAGCCGTTTTTGCGTGATTGAATATACTTTCGCATTTATAATACTATTAGCTGAACCGCCACGCTTCGCTGTGGCTAAGTTTAATACATAATTATATATAGAATAGAAACACTCCTATGTTAAAATGCAATGTTGTGTAAAAGTTTCAAGTCAATCCATCGCCCAGTTTTCAAGTTTTGTGGAAAAAACATACGGAAACTAAATTTTTATATAAATATAGAATAAGATATAAAAATTTTATACTTTAAATAAAATTTGTGTCAAAAAGGAAAGTTTCGTTTGTAAAGAAACAACAAGCCATCATGTGATAGATAGCTGAACCAGCGTAAATGATACGGCATAGTCATGTTAGTACACATGATTCATGACTCAAAGCATTAACTTTATGGAGCGATCCGTTTCACAGTTTTTCAGTAATAAACTATTTGATGGACATTAAACAAGTAAGTATTGTACTTAATCTTTTACAATTTGCTGTATAAATTGTTGCTTATTCATAACATAAGCATTTAAACTTTTAAAGTATTTAAATTGCAGTTAAAATGTAAAAAAACTAGTTATTAAAAAGAACCATTTTTCATTTTCATTACTAAAATATACACCCTTTATAGTCTCACACCTGGTCTATAACATTTTTCAAACTTTAGATGAAATTATTACAAAACTAACCTGTCGCCGAGACTTTATCTGCGTTAAAAAATGAAAAATATAATACCTCAATAACGCTTGACATTTATCGCTGTGACGTCATGGCACCACAGCGACAATGGCGCCCAATTTTTTAGTTTAGACAATTTCTAGGGAACCAACATTTTTCTAAGATAAAAAGTATCCAATATGTTAATCCGGGTAATAAACTATCTGTGTGCTAAATTCCATCCAAATCAGTTGAGCCGTTTAGCGTGAAAGAGTAACAAACATCCATCCACACAAACTTTCGCTTTTATAATATTAGTATTATAGTATGTCTATGATAGTGAATCTGTGCATTAAAAAGATTCTTTATATAAGTACGTTTAACGAATAGTTACAAAAAATGTAAAAGAAAAATCTAGACAAATGAAAAACTATATATAGATATGTGAACAGTGATTGAATGAACTTATTTACACCAATAAAGAGGTAAAAGGTCTACCCCATAGACAAGACTAAAGTATGTTAAGCAACGTTCTACTTCCCGCTCTCAATGTCTTTACTTATTATATATACATTTTAAGAAAACACTTCATATTTCTCCGACTCACTTCATTATAATTTGTTGCATAGCAGATTGGCGATTTACTCACTTCCACTGTGACATTTAGTTGAACATTGTATTTATTTGTATAATTATAATTGGGAAATTCTTCAATAAATATTCCCCATAATACAAGTATGCTAAATTGTTAAAATTAAAATAAAAATCTACTCAAAATTTAAATATAATTTAAGGTTGTGTTCAAAGTTATCGTCAAAATGATTGACGAATTACCTGCAGAATCCTAATTCATAAATAGTTCACAAAAGTGTCAGTCCAGATTTATTATTGTTCAGATTATGTAATCACTAGCTGGTGCCCGCGACTTCTTCCGCGTTGAACGATGAAAGGTACCCTATGTCCTTTCTTGTATGCAAAATTTCGAGTGATCGGTTCAGTAGTTTTAGCGTGAAAGACTTACAAACATCCATACATCCATACATCTATACATCCAAACATACTTTTGCATTTATAATATTAGTACGGATTATTAAAGTTAAAAGGCATCTAATATTTTTATTTGAAAATCTCTAAAAATTAACACCTTATTAAAAGCAAAAGTTTCATTCTATTTTAATTAAACTTTATATTGCATGCAGTTAAACACAACCGCAAAATTTCTATTTTGCTCACAGTTACACAAGTAAAGATCACATTTTATAAAACAATATCTAAATTTTCAATAAATTGATTACTTAATCTTTACTATTTATAAAGAGACAAAGTTTGTATATTTGTTTGTATGTAGGAGGTAATCTTCGAAACTATTCGTCCGATTTAAAAAATCTTTCACCAATATAGAACAGAATTTCAGGATGGACAATATGGACAAAGGCTAAATTTTCCACGCGGGCGAAGCCTCAGCGACCAGCTGTCTATAAATAAAGATCCAACGCTTGGAATAAGTAATGTAAGGGGTCATTGGATATTCCTTTACATAGTTTGTCAGGCGTTATATCAGTTATTTTACAACGCAGACGAAGACGCGGGCAGCAGCTACTATTTTGTAATACGTATACTGTGTAATTAAACAGTAGTACCTAGCACGTGATAAATCTGATATAAATATTATTTATTCAATTATTTCCTCAATTAAGTACTAACATCATTTTTGGTTGATTGTTTTTAGTTTAAAAAATAAATTTAAATTAATTAATTGTGTGTTTATATTTATTTATTTTAAATAAAATGAAAATCTAAGCGACAAAATAAACGTGTGCACCGCTATGAACCACGATCGCCTTGAAATACTTTCAAACCCCTCGTGAACTATGTGAAAATATTAACTGTATTTACCGATGGAATTGTACGTTAAACAAAACTTAATTAATATAATTATTTATCATGAAATTCACTCACCTAATGCTGTTTCAATTGTTCATTCACAAAAATTTGGAAGCCGGGCATGTAACAGCTGATCGCACACTTCAACACTGAATTGATTCGTTTTCTTCTTGATATGTTATCAAGGCAAACGATCTTTGAAGTCTTCACTTCAGTTGAGGGCTCGTAAGTTTGGACACTTTTTGGCGGGCGCGCGCCGCGAAAATTAGTTGCCGAAGCGTCGAGCGCAGGCTACGACGGCGCGCGCTATCATCGACTGACTGACTGGACTGAGTCTTGAACGCACGCAGACTGCGCGCGTCGATTTCGCGACCCTCAGCAGTCGACACTCTAGACTACAGACTCTAGACGAACGACCTTCACGAAACTGGGGGGTAGCGAATCTACTTACTACATATATTCCGTTTATTCAGTCCTAAAACACTATATTTCCTATGTCTAAATAACTGCTTTTTACTAAATGTATTATATATTTACCGAAGTAGGTATATACTTGTAACAAAAATACAATTTTAATTTTTTTTTCTATCTGTTTGTTTGTTCCGGCTAATCTACGAATCGGCTGGAGCGATTTAGACGAGACTTTCACTAGAAATTAGCTGATGTTATAAGGAGTAACTTAGACTACTTTTATTTTAGAAAAATAAAATATGAGCAAGCAGTGTCCAGTCCATTACCGCGCGCGCCACACACGTTCCAGCGAAACGTAGCCGGATTCGGTTAGTTATAAAATAAAATCGAATTCCGCCTCTTGTCTGTTTCTCCGCTAACTATTTCAGCTACATTATCAGCGAGTAACATATATGCTATATTTTATAAAGTTACTCGAACGAAGTCGCGTGCAACAGCTAGTATATTATAAAATATTCGTTTTGTAAAAACCATTTAACAAATTATTGTTCACAGTGTTTCTCTCAGGTCGTTACATGTCAAACATGTTAAAATTAGCATTTGCAAACAAAAAAATAATATATTATGAGAACAAAAGAAAAAAGCTATTTAAATATTGACTTGACTTTAAAATTTTTAGTCATTTAAATTAGCATTGTACAGTGGGGGTACGAATACCTTCGTCAGTTTTCAAATTCATTCCTTTATTAAGTAAGTAAACTCTTATTAACTTTTGAAACTAAAGCTTTTGAACTAAGTTTCATATCAACATCAAACCTTTTGACAAGAGCTTCGTAATCGAAGCTCTTGTCAAATATGTTCTATTTAATTGTCATTGTGTGTCAGTGTCTTTTCGTCAGTGTATTTCTTGCGATCAATAATAATCGTATTATTATTATTGATAAAAGAGCTGCAATTAGTGCAGATCATGAAACTGACTAGTAAAATATTAGCGAAATATTTCAAATCATAATAATAACTACATATACTTTAAGTTTCTGGATTATGCTCTAGCCTTGTTGGTTGTTGGACTACAATTAGTGATTGATGCGTAAGGCGGATATACTCGTTTTTAATATAGTTTTGTTTATTTAAATAAATTTTACCATAATTAGTACTATTCATTTTATTTCTTTAAAAAACAATACAAAATAATAAATATGGACATAAACACGTCATAATTTAATATATAATTATCCCGAAGTCATAGTTTCCGATGGAAAAACATTCACTACATCTTATTAGTTATACATCCTTATTAGTTGACCAGCCAGTCAACTAATCTATTGCAAACGTCAATGCGATATTCTGTTTTGTTTGAAATGAAATGTTGGTATGACTGATAATTGCCCTAGTGCAAGCAAATGTCGACTTTAAGGTGACGAACCTTTTCATACCGCGATTTTACACAACTATACACAGACATTGAAGTTGCATTGAAGTCTTCCGTGTTTTAAAATATTAGGTACTTGTATTTGGTAAAATCAAGTTTATTTAAATTTTTGACGTAAATATGTTTTTGATTTGCTACCATAATGGAAGGCAATTCAGAAAACTGATAATGACAAAATTGAAGAATACAGTTTGATAACAATTACTCGTATTATCATCTACATGCAAAATTTAATTACATCAATCCATAGCTAAGGGATCTATATATAGGCAAAAGGACTGTGGTATCCCTTACTTAACAACATACATGCAGTTATTTCATAGCTGTATTTTTTAAAAGGGTAATATTATTAATTCCGATTTAGTTAATTCATTTCATTCATTATTTGGAATTTGGGAATGGAGTATTCTAAAAAATGTTTATCTCTAAAATATGTTAATTTTATTATAACACATACTTACCCTATTTGAAATGTTATGAAGTAAATACAAATTTCGATATTGCACGATGCTTTTAAATATTTAGAAATCAAATTTTTAAGTATGTAGATACAATATATAATTACAATATAATGAAAATGAATTAGGTAAAATAAAGTCTTACAAAAAGATAAAAAGCAAAAGAACAAAAGCAAAAGAGCGATAGCTGAAATGCGTGACTGTGACGCGACCGATACAGTAATTATTGCCACACGAAATCATCGGCCATGATGGAGTGGCCTTGAGAGACGATTACTTATTTACATCTTAAATCAACTCTCTGTCTGCCAATCTCAGAATACAGAAGGAAACAGTAGTTGCATTCATTCTTAATTGCATGACGTACACTGAGTCCAAAAACAACATTAGAAATTATGATAAAGAAATTCGTAAATCAATTGGCACGTAAATTAGCTTCTACAACTATTTTCTCAACCTATTTGATGCCTATAAATATCCATAAAGTTTTGACGAGAATACCTACATCTTTAAATTTGTTTCCATAGTGGGAGGCAATTCAGAAAACTGATAACAAAATTTAACTTGTTCTTAATTTCAATGTTTGTTTTGAAATAAAATGGTTAATATATTCGAGTAACTCCAATTAATAGTATTTTGCCTTTCCTCATTCGTTTAGTTTCATTGTTCTCGCGATCATCAATATATAAGTGAAAACAGCATTCAAATCTGTTAAACCGTTTCTGAGATTAGTGCCATCTATTGGATCCGGCGAAAACTGTTAGTTCTTTTAAGTGCATGTTGATTCGAAGAATGATCTAACTAAATGATATTGCTTTAAAGGTTCCATTACTTTACACTAGAGAGCTCTTACGCTCAATTCTTATAATATTAATTATTTACAAACTAGCTGTGCCCGCAACTTCGTATGCGCGGTCATCGTACTGACGGTCTACTTTGATATTAGGTGGTTAGCGTCGCCTGTATCACCAACCACGCCACAGGCGCTGCAAGTGTCTATAGTAGGATTAAGGATAAGGGATTAGGAAGGACTCTGGCATCCCTTACTCACTTACCGAAACACAACAGCACACCTATTCTTACGTTGACCCTGTCGGGAATCGAACCCGGGAACCCTAGAACAGTGCGTGTACAAGCACCCTAACAACTCATCCAACGGGCTCGTCCAACTAAGAAAACTTAGTATTAAAATATACTAAATTCGCCTATCTGGTATATCTTATAATACTTAGTTTAGAAATAGTAGGACCAAATGATCCCAGTAGTTCCATCAATAGGAATACAGAATGCAAATATTAGAATACCTACACCCAATTATTTTAACAACATTTAAGAAGTAATCCCGTATATTCTAATATCATGTAACCAACCACTAGCAGATTTGCAGTTAAACCTTGAATGCCACACTAAAGTACGCTTTCCAAATTGCCGTTGTGTGTGGCAATGCTTAGCGATTTATAATTCAATGCAATGTTAGGTATTATTTGCAATATTTAAAATCTTATATGCGCTATGATGTACCTACCTTTTTTTTTTTAACGTTGGGAAATCCTCTTGGATACCTTGTAGGGGACACCTTTCTTTCTAGCGCGGCCGTTGATGGGCGGGGTCGTGGGGACGTTATGACACGAGTTCGATGCCCCGCCACGGCTATCCAGCGCGGGGAAGCCTGCGCTCCCTGTCAGAACCTCGGCGTAGCCGAAAGTGGAGGTACGCCGGCCATCTCGGGGGACCTTACGACGGGCGGCAGTCTCCCCCAAGACCACCGCCCGGGTCCCGGTCAGGGTGGAAGGCGGCGAACATAAGCCAGCCGCCTGCGCCCGAGCCTCCTCCGGCGGATTGGCTGGGAGAGGGGATCCTCTTCCCGCTGCCTTTCCGCCGCTTCCTTGAACGACATAACGTGCTCATGATGTACCTACCTATGTAAAGAGGTAAAGTTTGTATGTTTGTTTGCTTGATTTATTGATTGATTGTGTATAGGAGGAAAACTTCGAAACTATTCATTCGGTTAAATCGGTTTAACTAGGATAAGTATAGTTTCAGTATGTACATAGTCTAAATATTCCTCGCGTGCGAAGCCGCGGGAACAACCTATCGGAGTCGTAGTGTTGTGAAGGTAAAACATATATTTTAGCAACCTACACCGTGTGTGGTACATTGCTATAATTTTAATACTTACTTATAATATTAACAAACTGCAGAATAAAGTACCTACTCATAACTGAGTATGTATATAGTATTATGTAAAGTAGGCATTTAACTCAAAAGTATAAAAGACAAAGTAATAAAAGTGGAAATATGATTATGGCATTGAGCGCGCTTGTTTCTTGGAACAAACATTTACTTACATTTGTGTCACTGTCTTTGTGCAAGGCACAGTGCATCTAATAATAAGTAGTGTGCGTCGCGCAATCCATAGTGGCCTGGCCAAAGTGTTATAGCAACTTTTTTTTTAATTTTTCAACGCGGACGTATTGACGCGGGCATCAGCTAGTTAAAAATAAATCAGCCCAACTAGCGGTAGACAAAAGACAGAGGTGTCGTGGCACCCTTTAACTTATCTTAGTCACCCTGTCTAACCTTGTTAGAGTTGAAATCGCACTTCCATTTTTATAGTTGTTAATGTGTTTCCTTGTACATCCGAGGGTTACAACATAGATTCATTTAGACCGTCAGCCTCAATAAGAACTGCAATTATTCAAAATGACGATTGTAATTAAATGACTTTAATAATAATAAAGAAAATAGAACTTACTTATAATTTTAATTTGCAATTATGTGTGACTAGGTTAATTAGTAGATATAATAATATACAGGAGACGTTAACTACTATCGTCTACTATTAAAAGACTTTCTACAGCATTTTATTTCTATTACACGTATTAAGATAAAGTTTTGATAAAGGCAATTAAAATTATGAACAAAAGAGACAAATACATGTATCTTCTTTTTTCAATCTAGTCTAGTATTTATAAATATAATATGAGCTGAGAATCGTTTAAATCCAGACTTCATTAGCCCTTAAATAAATAGTTAATCAGCGATTGTATAAGCCTTTCGAACAGTTTGGTTTTGTTTACATTTAAATCATAAGTAAATGCATTCATAGTAGGTGAGTATATGAAATATTGTAATTTATAAAATGTAATTTATACGACGACACGTTTGGTCTAGTGGCTAGTAACCCTAGCTGTTAACCAAACGGTCGGGGGTTCGAATCCCGCTAGGGGCAAATGTTTATGTGTTAACATTTTACCTTTGTACCTGAGTCATGGATGTTTTGTATTCATAATATGTATGTATTTACAAAAAAAAAGTAATCTATGTATTATATCAACTTTCTGGTATCCATAATACAAGCATTAGTTGCTTACTGTGGAACTAGATGGTGCTGTGTGGAATGTGTGAAGATATTTATTTATTTATTTATTTATTTGTAATTAGATAACAATCGCACTCAAAAGTCTAAATTTCAATTTTCAAATTCTGTATTGAAGACAACTTCGCAAATTATCATTTTCTCTTATTAATTCCTCTTTAATAATATAAATTTATAAAGTCTACTTAAATGAACATAAAATCTAAAAAATCGAAAACAGCAAACGAAGTTTGAAAAAGAATTTCTATTCAGAATTTAAAATATGATTTTTTACATTAAATTTTATTTTTCACATTATTGTAATTAGAGCAATGAAATCTAAAAAAATTGCCAAATGCTGTCTAAAGACTTCAACTTATTTTATTTTACATACAAAATTTCATCAAAATTAGTTACAAATTATTTAGCGCTAAAAAGGTACCTAATATACATACTTTATTATAATTTCGCATTTATAACAATTAGAATGGATCTCTTTAGAACGTGTCTAAGCTTCCAGCATTCAACAGAAACTACAGCATTCACAGAGCATTCTACAGAAGTATACTGCTGCAGTTACGTTAGCATATTAAGATGCATTATTGACCTTGAAGTCTCGGAAGGAATCCATGTTTGAAAACGGGTTGATATAATACCGTTAGGGGAGAAAGTTACGGAGACCATTGATCTGGAGCGCTGTATGGTGCAGTCGTGGTTTGACAACGACAAGTCGCACTCGCATTCACTCCGAAGACTTGGACGCGTCGCGATTTTAAGAGCGTGCGTTTTATCTGTGACTTAAGTTTATATAACTGAATATAACTACTAAAGGTACTAATAATTATTATTTACTTATAATATTTTTAAATACAATATTTAAAATGATTTTTTTAAAGGAATTAAGTGTTTAAATGTGTTTTTTTGTTGCTTGTAAATTTGCGGAATAAAAAAACTGTTGAGATGAGACAATAAAATAAAACTTTTATATAATAATATGAATATTGCATATAAAAATATTAATAACGGTGCTATTTCCTATTGACTCAACACATTTGTGCTCAATTTTCACAGACGCGTTGCGGTTTGACAAGCTACTTTCTTTTTTATCTACTTTCTAAGTGACAGATGTATGTTAATATGATTGTATACAATAAATAGTATACGAATTTTATAAGGCATACACATATAAAGTTACACATATATACTTCAAATTTTAATAATTGCTTGAATTACCGAATACACAAACCATGTTTATGAACCAAAAAAAAATGCATAATATATCTATATATTTGAGGATATATAATGAGTAAATAAACCATAAAATTATTTCTAAATGTAACTAATCAACACTTTACTTGTAGTTGGTGAAAGAGGCCCTAAGTATGCAATACAAATATTTGCGGTATCATTTTAATTTAGTTTTATTCGCGGATTACATTTCGTAAGCTTTTTTTTCTTATCCAGTTAAAAATGGCTATTTTATTTCGTTATTTTTGTAAAACTGTTTTTTCGTGCGAATCCGGATCGTGCGATCCGTGCAAATCCGGAGGTGAACCGCTAGTATAAAATAAAAAAGTCATATAGTATACTGCACTACTTGCAAATACTTAATTGCAAAGTAACATATACCTACAAACGACACAAATTAATCATGAATCATGAAAACTTCATGAAATAGTACATGCAAAATTTGTTTACCTTCATAATATAGCTATTGAATTATTGACCTAGTTCAAGCCATGAATTAATAAAAAAAATTATATATAACAAAATTGTCGCATTTTATAACTGGAATCTGCAATTAGTTTTTAGTATAGTATAGTTAAGGCGTGCGGTGAGAACACTACTTATTATACTTAGTTAATGACAATAAACCTTAATTTAAAATTAATTAACGCTTTTTCCTTTTCCAATTCATTAAGACGGGGTCTAACGTATTATTTTAGACGCCTTTAAATTAAGTATCAATTTAAAACAAAAATTTGCAATTACTAAATAATATATTATAGTCGTATGCTGTTTGACAGAGCAAACACATATTATTATTTTTCTCTATTATCTACTCCCAATATTACACTGTCATACTAGTGGATGGTACCAAAACAATATTCTAAAGCGAACACTATTATTATAATATTGTTATTATTATAGAGACTTATTATAATAATAACATTATTTTTATATTTATAGACGATCCCACGAGAACATAAAATTTTTACGGGGTAAAAAGTATCCTATATGTAAATCCAGGTAATAAACTATCTGGTTGGCAAATTCATTTAAATCTGTTCAGCCTTATTTGCGTGACTCAGTAATAAACAACCAAACAAACATATAAAATTCAATTCAATTGCAACAAAGGATTGAATTGGGTTGAATTGAATTTATAATAGGATTTAGCTTTGCGTCTTTGTCTGTTTCTCCGCTAACCTCTTCTAAACCACTCAATGGATTTTGATACGGTTCGCACTATTGGAAAGAGCGCTAAACGAGAAAAGTTTGTGTATTTCATTTGCAAAAAAATGCAAACAAAGTCGATGGCGAGTCGCAAGTGTATAAATTACGTTCATCATTAGCAATGAACGATCAACAATCTTGACGGATATTTGATTCATGATTGCGACAATGTACATTTAATACTTAGTGTCTGTTGCAACGTACACTTAGGTCTCTATAATCAACAACACTGTCGGCTAGAATAACTTTGTTTCATAATCACAAAAAGGCATTTTAAAAACTTAATGTAATTTTTAGGTACCCAATCAGTGGCTATAGAGACTGTCGCGAAAGTCAACCGACAAGGCCTAAACGTGAAACAACCTTTTAAGTTGTTAGTCAATTATTTCATTAAAATCAAATCGTAAACCATATTAATGAAAAGGAAAACATTGTCTAGTTCAATCACAAGACTTGTATTTAATGTGATAAAGTTTGTTTTACGTTTAAAACACTAGAGCGCCCTCGAACGCTACGTTGGTTGACTTGCAATAGACTCTACCTACAGACTTTGTTCTAACTAATAAACCTTATTTTATATTTTTATTATTTTATTTGCGACCCTTAGCGCGGATGTAATTTTTCTGCATTTTTTTTAAATTTTTTTTAATAATTAGCGGTGGCAGACAGGCTGGCGACTCACTTGATGGTAGGTGGTTACCGCCGCCTAGGGACACAAGCGACACCAAGGGGAGTGCTAGTGCGCTGTCTACCCTGCAGGAGTCTGTTTACAGCTCGCTTGAAGTAGCCCATATTGTAGCTAGGTGGGAACACCTCAGGAGGGAGATTGTTCCGCGGGATAAAGTATCTACTCAACTGGGCCGTGCGTAGTGGCACCTTGTCCAAGTAATGCGGATGAACTCCGAATCTATGACGCGCAGTACGGTGGCAAAAACTTGGGGTAGGCATTAGTTGGAACAATTCATCAGAGCACTCGCCATTGTACAGCCGGTAGATTAACATAAGTAGGCACAAACCTTCTGTTATTGCTTTTCCTGTTAGTGAAGACCATATAAAAATGCGTTGGATGATTTAGTAGTTAGCGGAGATACAGACAAATGCGGACAGCGAATTTATTTATATGTATTAATTAGAAAAGAGAATTATTCAGTTTGCTTACTCGCTCCCTAATTCGTGAAAAAACCTCATGAAATATATACGGTTACCAATCTTTGAATAGAAGAGGCACTTAAAGTAGAAAAAGCAACGTTTATAATCTATACTTCTATACTAATATTATAAAGAGAAAAGAATTGTATGTTTGTAATGAATAAACTCAAAAACTACTGGACCGATTTTAAAAATTATTTCACCTAGAAAGCTAGAAAGCTACATTATCAGCGAGTAACATATGCTTTACTTTACAAAGTTACGCGGATGAAGTCGTGTGCAACAGCTAATTATCCATAAAGTGACAGCTTAACACAATGTAGATTCAATTCTTGAACTAAGGTCAGGTACCTATATATGAAATCGTGAAACCTATGGCGTTTACATCTGTCTTTATTGAAAGAAGATTTCTGTTGCAGCAAACAAAATGTTGGAAGGGACAAAGATTAACGCGCCTAACCACGTGTCAAAAGTTTTCGACATCGCTAAGGACACAGTTTTGTTTCTACTATTATCCTGTTATTACATCTTGGAATCTCTATTTTGGACCTTAGTGCCTAATGCAATAAGGCCCATAAAAAGCCTCAAGGGGGATGTCGTATTGGTAACCGGAGGTGGTGGCGGAGTGGGGCGACAGTTAGCTATTAAACTGGCGAGACTTGGTGCCAAGGTTGTCGTTTGGGACATTAATAAAGAAGGTAAGAACACTTATACATTATTTATTAGGGTTAGCTATACAACCTAAATTTAATAGCTCATTGACTTGGTTAAAGTTTCATAAGCAATCAAAAGCAAGTTAAAGTTCATAAAGCAAGCATAAGCAATAAATGACTTCATTTACCTATACTTAATTTTTGTACTAAATTTATAGATATTTACACCATTTTAAAATTAATAAAAATCTTTCAGCCCCCAGTCCTTATAAAGAGTTGTTTAAGCCCTAATGCCTTACACCTATACTTTGAACAAAACCTTTTCATCACGAGAAAATTATATTTTATTTTAGCGCTGTACCGTATTTATTTAGTTATAACTTATATCAAAATCGAGCAAAACCTCGCACTCAGGACTATCTAGTCTATCTCTCTTTTAGTATCTCTCTAGTACGTTACGAGTAATACAAAATACCTCAAGGATTAAAACGAGTATTTTTTTCACTTGAATCTTAAAAAGCGAATTGGTCTACATAAGAATGACGTAATTAACAACTTTATATGTAGTAATGTTATATTATATAACTTGTTGTTATCAGGATTGCATAACACATGTGCGGCTGTAAAAGAAGAAGGCTATGGAATATCAAGCTACTTGGTCGATTTGGCTGATCGTGCAGCTGTTTACAAAGCTGCCGAAAATGTTCAAAAACAGGTATGCTACACACAATTTATTTGCACTATTGAAAACACTGCAAATATCGAATTTTACGAGTATATAATCTATTAATATAAAAAATGCGAAAGTTTGTATGTTTATTACTCAATAACGCAATAACAGCTTAACGGATTTGAATGAAATTTGGCACACTGATAGTTTATTACTTGGGACAGTTCAAAAATGATCAAAATTTAATGTAAACAAATTTGTTTTAATAAAAAAGGATTTCCTAAGTACAGTACTAAGTATACGAATTTTAATAATAATAAAAAAAATGTTAAAAATACAAATACAGTGTTGATACCAAACGCGCACAATCTAGCTAAAATATTATAGCTAAAAGCTAGAATAGGTATAGGTAGGTACAATATTCAAGGTGCAATGAGGACATTAGATCCGGAGCGGTCTCGCGCCTTCCCCTTCATTTTAGGTATTTATACTCGTATAGTAGGTATTTTAACTATTTTAAGATTATAAGAATTTGTAAGATGTACTAATTCTTCTTAAATTTTAATTGTTACTCTTTCACGCAAAAACGGCTCAACGGATTTGGACAAATTTTGACACACAGATATTTTATTAGTACATGGATTAATATAAAGGATACTTTTATCCTGGAAAGAAGTTAGGTTCCCGAGGGTCTAAAAATATAAACCGTCGTCATAGTGTTAACGATGTCAGATATTTTCTCAGGTGTTATAATTTTCATTTTTCAAACCGGACGAAGCCGCGGGCACGTGTTAGTTTAAAATAAATTGCTCTAATAAAGAAGAAGAGACCTGACAATAATACTTTTTTATATTAATTCCTTAATTTTAATAATCTTTCATTCAGGTCGGCAAAGTAGATGTATTGATCAACAACGCAGGAACAGTATTTGGCGATACATTGCTTGAACTAAGCGACAATGCCATCGAAACCACATACAAAGTTAACATACTGTCACACTATTGGGTAAGTCACTAACTAACTATACCTAAACTGGCTCTAATTGCGTATTTTAATTGTTTATGTGGGTATTTTATTATGCAAGATTCCAATGCATTTGTGATTTGAATACGAATAATAACATTGTGACTACTTCTGTAGCAAGCAAGCAGGTATACTTGACAATAATAAATTTAAATCTAAAAAATAATCTCCAACTAAAACAATTAGCAGATTTGAAGAAGAATTGAAAAAGAAAAGAAAGAAATGGTTTTATTTTTAATGTATTTCTAACTTCACGTGAATTTGACTAAAAATTAAAATTAAAACAAATATATTTTTTTATAGATAGTTTTGACAAGCCCGTTGGATGAGTGGTTAGGGCGCTTGCTTTAACGGGGTTCCCCTGTTCGATTCTTGGCAGGGTCAACTTAGCAAATAACTTTTCAAAGTTGGCTTTGGTCTGGATCTGGAAAGTAGTGACAGGGGACAATGCGTTTCGCAATCATTTGGGCAGGCCGTCTGACGGCAGAGACCACCCCCTTACAGAAGACCACCGTGAAATAACAGCATGTGTGCTGTTGTGTTTCGGTGAGTGAGTGAGGGATGCTAAGCCCATTTCCCTATCCCTTTCCAATCTCTTATCCTTTATCCTAATATTGAAGGCAGCGCACTTGCAGCACCTATTGTGTTGCTTATATTATAGGCGACGGTAGCCTACCATCAAGTGGGCCATCCTTGTTAGCAAATCATTGATCATTGAAGCTCATTGGCGTGACAGACATCCATTTGTTAAAGCCAATAAACTTCTTCGGAATCGTATGATTATTGAACCCTGGCAAAACACATTCACGTTAGATTTATGATAATTTTATTACTACATTATAACGCTAGCGAAATAAATTTGAAACGGAAAAGTTTTGCAATTCATTTGTAACGTAGGCCGTTTATAAAATGCAATGCAGCATTGCGGACGTACTTATAAGTCCTTAAACTAGCAATATTTATTCAGCAAACGAGTCGTAAATGTGTATGTTGGAAAATGGAAACACAGGAGTGGGCAAGCGATAGTACAACGAAGTCGTAACGTAATTGAGGCACTAAAAAGTTAACTGAGAAACGATATCCTTTTTAAGCTAATGTTGTAAGAATAAGAACTACCTACTCTTGATCATTTAAATGTTTATAAACGTTTGTATGAATGATTAGGATTAGATATTTACAAGGTTCTATCACAAAAACCATGTCAACCCATTGGATGAGTGGTTAGGGTGCTTGCCTTAACTCTCTGCCTCAGGGGTCCCAGGTTCGATACTCGGCTAAACCATATTTGGAAATGTACTTTTTAAAGTTGGCTATGGTTTGGATATGGAAAGTAGTGGCAGGGCACACTGCGTTTCGCAGTCATTTACGTGGGTTAGGTGCATAAAGTCTAGATTCCAAAAATGTCTTAGTGGGCAAAATATCCAGATCAGCCCGTCTGACGGCAGTAACCACCCGCGACCTTTGAGTGGTTAAGGAATGTATTTCCCTATCCTCTCCTAGTCCCTAATCCTACTATAGTAGGCAGCGCACTTGCAGCATCTCTGGCGTTGCTTGTGTTAGGCGACGCTAATCACCTACCGTCATGTGGACCGTCAGCCTGTCTATCGACCTTAACGTATAAAAAAATCTTAATTTTTTAGAACTAATTTATTTTTAATTGTCGACGACGTATCAGTCAATATTTTCTTTATATAAACTTTAATTACGTATTAGTTAAACGATTGTTGCATCTAAGTTAATAGAAAAGTCGTGTGGCTATCCTAGGACTGGATTGAGAAAAAAATATATAACAATTGCAACATACATTTTTCGACTTTGATTGAAGTGATAAAGTCTCGACTTAATTTATGTAAAAAGTGATTGTTTTAATGTGTAAAATATTACTTCCAGACTGTCAAAGCATTTCTTCCGGATATGATCAAGACTGGCAAAGGACATATTGTGACCGTCGGCTCTGTTGCCGGACTCCTAGGCACCTACAGATGCACAGACTATAGTGCAACCAAATTTGCGACAGTAGGCTTCCATGAGAGTCTTTTTACTGAATTGAGAGTAAGTTATCATTTATTTACACTTATTACAAACTTGACACGTTAATTTGTTTACATATGATAAAATCTTTGTTGGTCTGTGCGTTTGTGCACTGTTGAAGACGTGTTTTAGTGAGCTGCTCGTAACATTTAATGTTTGCTGCTATTCAGTTGCTCGTAAGCAACGAATACGAAGGCAGAGCTAGTAATGGACAAATATACACATAAATTATTTTTAAATGAATCTACCTACAATAAATTCTAAAAAATTGCATAACTGTATTCTCAATCCTAATCATATTATAAATGCGAAAGTTTGCATGTATGAGTTGTATGCGAAAGTTTAATGTTTGTTACTCAATCACGCATAATCAGATTTAGATGAAATTTGCCTATAAACATATGAACAGATAGTTCCACTTTTTATTCTGATAAAATGTTAGGTTCCTGTGGGATTTTCAAAAAAACTTTTATTGACATTTAAACTTTAAGTTTTTTCTTTAGTAGTACTTAGCATATGCAATTTAAGAGGAGATAAAGGTATCCGCCGATCCACATGTGGAGCCAAGCTGTGAATCCAAGTGGAAGGAGTCCAATGTTTTGGCTTAAAAAAAAACACATGGACACTGTTGAGTAATGAATATCTAAAACTATTCTATTCTATATCTTTATAGTATTATATTATTATGTGTCATATAGCTAATCTTATTCATAATATATTGTCCTTTGTGGGGGGCCTTCTACGTGACCTTCTACCAATTCTATTCAATAAAAATTTGAAGTGATCGAACTTGAATTTTAATGTATTATCTAATGTGTTGTGCATACAAATTTTATCGCCGAGTATAGGTTTCCCCTGTAGGCCATCAAAGGGTACGGCTAACTCAGATAGATCACCTAAATGGGTCATCCAATATAACCTGTCAATTTTGCAAAATTTTTAGGCAATTTTCAGATTAGTGCAACGCACGATTCGTAGGAATCGAAGTATAAAATAAAATCGTTTATCTATGATTATCGATTTGTCCGCTCAGTTCTCCTAAACAGTGCAATGATTTTAATGCAATGATTTAAAATTGGGCCACTGTCGCCGTAGCGTCGTCGCCACCGTCGATGTCAGATATTTTTTCAGATGTTATATTTTTTATTTTTAAAAGCGGACGAAGTCGCTGGCACCAGCTAGTGACTAATAATGTTATCACACTTTTAGGCACACGGTCATACAACCATTCATGCAACTCTTGTCTGCCCATACTACATCAACACCGGCATGTTCGACGGAGTTACGCCACGACTGATGCCGATGCTGGAGCCGGACTACGTCGCCGAGACGATGATAGACTCCATCAGGAAGAACGAAGTCAACTGTATAATGCCAGGCTCAGTCAGATATTTACTACCCTTAAAATGGTATGTATTCATCAGAAACATTAAAGATCGCAGTATGTATAAATTTGTACATAAATAATCGAAATAATAGTTACAATTAGTTAGTAATTAGAATAATAGTTGGATCTTTGCAAGCAACATAGACTTTGATCAACTATATACAGGTTGATCAATAGAAATGGGTCAGTGATGGCAAATCTGAAACCGTGAGATACGAAAATTTATTCTTAGGAATTCAGGGTTCAATTTTTGAATAAACAATAACTGTGTATTAATATTTTTTTAAATTAAATACAGTTTTTCTGTGTAAAAACCACAATTATTTTTTTTTACTTACCTAGTTGATAATGTGGGATAAGGAATAAATTTTGCATGTATGTATTTATACAAGTTGTAAACAGTGTGCACCTATTGTAAACCACCACAAACTCAACACCAAAATAAGTCTACCAACAATTCTAACCAAATATGAAGAGAAGCGATTGACCATTGTTTCAAATTTTTTTTTTCGATTTTCAGTTTGCTTCCAGCGAAAATGTGTTGGGATCTCATGTACCGAGTAATGAAAGGGCCACAATCGATGATGGACTTCAAAGGGAAACCAAGGCAGAACACTAAATAATTCTATGTAAACTTTTTTAGACTATTTGACACGATAGTCTGTTACGCAACTAGATAAATATAATTATTTCACTTCAATTTGGTGAAGTGAAAAATTTAATTAACGATTTTGTAATTGAGTTTTTTCATTTACGAATGGTATACTTAAAATTGTAGCAATACTTAGTAAGTACGAAAATAAGTTAGTTGTAGTCATTAGAAGACTGAAATTAATATGAAAAAAACATCCAAGACAATCGAAATGTAGTCCCAAAATTTAACGTAAATAATAGATTTATGGAATTATTAAACTATACAAATTACTATTATTCTGAATTTTTATTATACCTTCATCTACTAAATAATATCTGTCCATGACAGATACTACCCGTTGACGACCCCGGTGGATGAGTGGTTGAGGTGTTTGCCTTAGCGTTCTGTTCTAGGGTTTTCGGGTTCGATCTCCGGCAGGGTCAACTTTTCAAAGTTTGCTCTGGTCTAGATCTGGAAAGTAGTGGCAGGGCACACTGCGTTTCGCAGTCATTTGGCAGCCCGTCTGACGGCAGTAACCAGTGAAATAACAGCACGTTTTCTGTCGTGTTGGAAGTGAATAAGGGATGCCAGAGCAAATTTCCCTATCCCTAAACCAAGAACCTGTGGCGTTTCTTGTGTTATAGGCGACGGTAGCCACCTACCATAAAAAAAGATACACCTGCGTGTGCAACAATTAATGTATTTTTAAGTTCAACAAGACTAGCTATGATTGTGAATTACCAGATGATCCATCAGGCATGTAAAGCCAGAAAACGTATATTGAATTTGTCAAGACTTACAAAATATAATCCATAATTCATTTAATGTTTTTTAAAGGACATAATTTGGACAAACTTAAAATTATGTGGATCTCGAATCAAAAGGAATTTTCAAAATTCAGAATAAAAAGTCATTACGAGAAATTATTTTATTTGTCTACTTATAGCTTAACATTAATATCACAAAAAATTAAAATAAATCATAGAAATAGTGAAGGCCTTGTCCCAATTCCCATATCGCAACTCCGGTCCCGTACTCGCGTGCTAATTCCAATCTCTTTTGTATGGAGTATAGGGTCGGAAAAAAAATTTTTTTGGATCCTTGTGAAGTACTGAAAAAATAATTAAAAAATTGCTGACACCATTTGATGTGATCTACAATAGGGATGTTAACTATTTTTGGGAAAGTTTTAAATCATGTATAGTCCAGGAAAATTTCAGATCCTTAGGGGAATTTTTTATATAATATTAGTTTCTAGAATATATGTAATATATTAAACTATACAAAAATGTTAAGAGTTACAAAAAAGCTTTCAGACAAATGTAGAGAATTTAGTTTTACAAAAAAAAAAATATTTATATAACTTTTTTTGCTAAAATTAAAATTAACAGAGTTAAATAGAGAATTAACAGAGTAATAAAAATACGCGGCTGATAGAGAACTATACAGTTAACCAAAACCAATATCATCCAGCGAAACGATAATGGATCCAAGCCAAGCTCCTTCCGAAACAAGAAGAAAGAGACACACACTCACCGTATTTCTACATAATTTTCCCCTGTATTATTGTTATATGTTAACATCTGGTTGTTTTTCGCGTGTTTCAGCAATTCGATATATTCATTTCCCACTATTGGACCTCCACCATTGACTGTGTAAGAGTTACCGTAGAAATTCAAACCAAGAAGAAGTTTTGAACGCTTCGATTGTGCATCATCGTTATCGAGTAACTTTTCAATGCACAATCTCATCCAATACAACGGTGCATTTGGACCTGTAATATAGTAAATGCCTACGTTAGTAAGTAGGTACTCCTCTCATATAAACTTTGTTGGACTTAATCTTGAGAAATTTCATAAAATCTTAAGAATTACATCAACCCACACAATCTGGTCATAGACAATTATAACTTAGCGGGTATAGATGCTAAAATAAATTATATACCTTGAATTTAAAAGGGAAATTTTATACTTTGTCTGATAATAAATATTGATACAATAAATTTAAAAAAACTGCCAGTCTTAGGACTACACGTCGAAATTGAAAACTACGCCATCTGTTAACATGTTAACAAACTATTGACGAAGTTCTGACACAAGAATTACGCACTAATTCGGGTAGATGGAGCTTATTTAATATAATTAAACGTCACTGAGGGTGAGGGGACATACTTTTGCCAAGCGTTGGGCATCTTTAGTTTAACCCATTGAAGTATCTAACCTATGACAATCCTTAAACCCTATTCTAACTACTATTTTTTAAATTTAATGATTAGCTCCGAAGATTACCTCCCACATACAAACACACAAACTTTTACCTCTTTATAATATTAGTGTAGATGAAAGAATAGTGAATATTTATTACCCGGTTTCTGCGGATTTGAAAAGTCATAAGACATCACCGATACAGCTTCGACGTAGGGATGAATGTCGTTGAAGGCTTCAATGAAGAATTCGTCTGTGGGGTACCCGCGGAATGGCGGATATACGAGAATTAAACTCAAATTGTCTTCGCTCATTTGCAAGCCTGAAATTTAAATTATCTAAATTAGATATTCGCTTTACCTACATGTCATGATTCTACGTACTGATATAAGATAATATATGTCTCTGTAATAAATTTAAGGCATGTGGTGGTTTACAGTCCACCTGCAGAAATCCATTAAACTGCGAAACAATGTATAATAATTATTCATATACTAGCTGTGTATGTGCACTGTAGGTCGTTTTTCAAAAAATCCCACAGAAACCTAAAATTTTTCTGGGATAAAAAGTAGGTATCCTATTGTTAATCCAGGTAATAAACTATCTATGTGCCAAATTTCAACAAAACCGTTAAACCGTTTTAGCATAACAAACATTCACAGATGTTACCATAGAAATCTACCCTAGATGCTCTTTTAAAAAAAAAACCATTATTTGAATCTCAGTTGGCATGCCTGCCACCCTTTATGATATAACAAAGATAATAAGTAAATTTCATATCTCACCTAATTGCTGTATAAACTTGACAGATCTATCAACATATTTTCCAATCTGAGACAGTATCTCCAGAACTATTCCATCAAATTTCCATTGCTTACATGTTTTTTTTATCTCTTCTATGAAAGCTTTTTGCTCTGTATGGGCTGTGGGCTCCATAAAGAAAGCTTTTAGATCAGAGGGTTGCCAGTTTTCAAATAAGATTCTTGGTAGAACTGAAACATTTGAAGAAAACAAAAATTAAATCTAAAACAAGCCTAATGGATATTGTACATTCTGGTCTTTTGATTTACTAAACTTATGAATAAACACTTAAATATTTCTCAGTGGTCTCATATAGGTTGGTCCTTTCAGCCACCCGGAGAGATGTCCAGTACCTAGTATGTATGAGTAATTATTAATTATAGAATCTTAAGACTAGAATATTCGAAGTCAACCTATTTTTGACATTTTTGTTGTACGACAAAAATGTCTAATTTAAAACATAGTTAAACATATATATCCACTCACTTTTTAATTTACTAATAGATCCTTTCTGTTTAACAACTTTCATCCACGCATGATCCACATCATGCAATCCAGTGATAATGTAAATGTTGGGACTTTGTCGTTTCACTTGGAGCCAGACTGGTGAAATGTAATTAAATTTAGGTGCCCATAACTTTGCCACATCATAACCTTTATTGTTCCACTGAAAAGAATATTAATTACTTAATTATCTACTTAAAAATATTATTGTGTAAACTGTACACACATTCAAAATGTTAAATTATACTTTTTTTATCGTAAAGTAATAAAAACAGTTTTAAATTTTACAACTAAGTGTAAAAACAGTTATAAAAATTTCCATTGAAATGAGGCCATTTTTTGGTCTAAATACTTCAAGTATTCAGTGAAATATATATATAGTTTGTTGTCATACAATTAATAAGTATCAATGAATAAAGCATTGATACTTCTTTTTAATCTAATAAAGTAGGTATATTATGCTAATACAAAAAACATTGATATAAATAAATTTAACAATTAACTTGATTAGAACTAGCTCACCCTGTAGTTAAATAAAATAATTAAAATAACTGAAACAAATTAAGTAGATTATTGTAATTGACAACCCCCTTGACTGTGTTGCTAAGATGCTCGCTTTAATACTTGTCTCAGGGGGACCCAGGTTCAATTTGATGTCTCAGGTGGGGTTCCCTTACAGAAGACCACTTGTTATTTGGCAACCATGTCCTTAAAGAAAACCACTGTGAAATAACAGCATGTGTACTGTTGTGTAGAAAAGCCAGTGAGTGAGGAAGAAAAGCCACCAGAATCCAATCTTCCCAATCCCTTAATCCTACTAAGGTTGGCAGCGCACTTGCAGCACCCGTGGCATTGCTTGTGTTATAGGTGACGGCCTAAATGCAATCAAAATAGTAATCACATCTGAGCCAAATATGTCTATATATAAAATAATTTCTTTCCAGGCAATTGAAAAGGTAAATTAAATTAATTTCTTTCATTTAAAAGGCTCCCCTTTCAGGGACTGACTCACAGATTAAATGTGTTATTATAGATTAAGTATAGGTAAGTACCTACTTAGAAAAACTGGAATTGATACAAAAACTTTTTACCAAGAAATACCTACCTACTGCTACATATTTTTATAATATATCTTGATGATATTATATAGATATAATGGATTGAAACAATAAGTACTTACAGGCGTTACGTATCCCAAAACCTTATTTGGAAAATTACGTATGGAAACATCTTGATGATAAGTGGCGTGGTATTTCAATATGTCTTTAACATAAGGAGTTTCGGTCACTAATTTCCGATCTAGAACATTATTTTTCCTCGGTCCTTCTTGAGGTTTTACTGATTTCTGTCCCTTTTTATCGTCAATCGGTGGCGATAAAGTAGCTAAACAAATGTTTAAGAGAAATATTATTTGTAATACAGTACCGGTATAGAAGAACTTCATCATCTTTGGTTTTCTTTATAACATGAAACCAAAAGTTTACGTAGATTTAGTCTTCCAAAATTAGGTACGTTCTTTTAATAAGACACCGAATATACCGATGCAACCAGCCGATCTTTATCTAAAGCCGGCGCCGGCACAAATCAATCATTTCTTTTGAATTTTTCAATATTATTTACTTATCAATAATATATCAATATTTAACAGCTTTCGTAATAGGCTGTCACATGTCAGTGATATGTCAAAGTGAAGTTTCCACTTTAATTTATTAATGGTCTGTGTTTGGGAATCGCATAATCTAGTACTCGCGACTTCGTCCATGTTGAAAAATAAAATATATAACACCTGACAAAATGGACATGAAAAGCAATAATTATAATGTCTGCTATTATACTTTTGCCAATTGTTGGATCTTTATTTGTAGAAGATAGCTGGTGATAGTGGTGGCGCTAGACGTGTCGCGCCTGTGGGGGCCTCATCATAACAGAACTCTAAAAACATCAAAAAACAAAATTAGTAGAAAATGTCTATCGATTACGCATTTATGATTTTTTTTATTCTTCCATTATTTCAAATTAAAACTTTTATGTAAAATATTTAACTAGTTTTTGTTTTGACAACCCTGACCCATGGACGAGTTTCTGTGCTCGTTATTATATGTTCCTTGTTTCTCTGTGTAGATTAGATACTTAAATATGCAGTGGCGGAATGCACTGCATATAAAATAAAAATAAAATATACCTAAATTAATTAATTATGTATGTACCTAATAAAAAATAATTAACACTTAATATCAAATAGACCGCCATCCTTTACATACTATCTAGGTACTACACATAAACATATTGAATCCTAAGTGATAACAAAATTTGAAAAATTCAGCTGTGGATTCACAGCTAAGATTATGATGATGAAGTAATACATAATCATCATCATCTTATTAGTAGAAGGGTACACTGCGTTTCAGTCATTTGGGCAGCCCGTTTGGCGCCAATAACCACCCGCTTACAGAAGATCACTGTTAAATAACAGTAGGTATGTGTGGTGGAGTGAGTAAGGGATGTTAGAGCCCATTTCCTTATCCCCTCCCAATCTCTTATCCACAATCAATCCCCCCACTGGTGGGCAGCGCATTTGCAGCACCTGTGGCGTTGCTTGTGTTATAGGCGACGGTACCCACCTACCATCAGGTAGACCGTCAGCCTGTCTGTCGACCTTAATACAAAAAGATTAATAGTTTCCTCATTTTCCAATGTACCGAAAGCTATAATATAATGTTATAACAGACTAGCTAGATTATATCTTAATCTAGTCTAAATACATTTAAACTCCATCTACAATGCGGAAATCGAATGCATAACTAACTGACTTCCTCTCTAACTCGGACATCATCATAAAGAAAGTAGGTATTACAAGTATTCAGACGATGGATATAACCGGTCGATTATATTCAGTGCCTTATAAGAAGCCGTAATCGCAACATGGCTCGAGATACGTCTCGAATATTTGCCGTGATTATTATATTTGTTTTATTAGGTAAAAGTGATAAGCACATATACCCACGAGTATATATTAACCGCACTTTAAAAGGAATATACGGAAATTTATCAAACAATTAAATTAACAGTTTCTCTAAGTTGTGATAGTTTTTTTTAAATAAGTGATATAATTTTTGCAGGTGCTAACGGAAAACATGTAAACAAAAGAAGTTTTGCCGATATAAAATGTCACGAAAGCGGAAGATTTTACAGGTAAGCGAAGTTCAGTACTAAAATCTATTCTTATTAGGTAAAATAAAGTCGTAAACGAGATGCGTCTGTAGGTACATTAAGTTTTTAGATACATCGTTTTTAGTTTTTTTTGTCTGTTTGTGCGTTTGTGCACGCTAATTTCAGAATTTCACTGATGTATTCCGGTTTTCACTGATGTATTGATGATTACCATAATTAAATTTTTTATCCTGGAAAAATGTTAGGTTCCCAAAGGATCGTCTAAAAACGAATTATAGCGCGTACGAAGTTACGGGCACAGCTAGTTGTAAAATATAGTTATTAGAACTGGTGCAATAGTTTACCCACACTTCCTAAAGGCTTAAAGTTCAACACGATCACGAGTTAGCATGGCTTGAAAATGTTTTGTAATCAAACTTTAACAATCAAATCTGTAGAACTTAAATTACTCAGTAGGTGAAATCATAAAGTCGTTACGAAGTAAAAGCTGACCGTACCCGTTACTTAAGCAACTAAGGAGAAATTTAACACTTAGTTGCTATAACTTAACATCTATTTGAAATGAAAAAAAAAAAAAACTTTTTTTAAGAAATCGATTATTGCGTAATTTCCATACTTGCAAACCAACCAAGTTTAAGAAAATTGCTCTTAAGACATGACAGTCTAGTTACGAAAACCACATCCTTCAGACTTTAGGCCCTGCAAAGAAGATGGGTTTTTTGTGTGCCTAACAAAAATAACTGCCTCATCGGCTCTTGCCCGGAAAACCGTTGATTACGGTTGACAACGGCAGAGGTTTTCCAGATGCCTTCCAACGTGTATACGTGTATACGCAGCGAATATTTTTAGGGGAGGACACATATTAAAAAGAGTTGTTGTCGGATCCAGTCCGATCAGTTAATTTGTCATTCTAATCGTGGTAGACGGCCAATGTTTGTCGTGTCCGCTGCTGGTGTCGGATATACTTTTAGTCATTCGTATGCATTGCTGAGACTGTAATCGTTATCATTAAGAAATATTATTATTTAACTGTATCGACGCCCTTTGAGACAAAAAGAAAATGCATTAAGCATGATATCTCAATACATTTGCTACCACAACACGTGAGTACGACGACCCCGTACGACTTTCGCCGCAACCTTGACTGAGCTACTACCGTTCGCGCTTCTGTTTCGCATGATTAATATTTCCTGTTTGTCTTGAGAAATTCACTTTCGCTATCTACTTATGTATATTGTAAGTTTTAACAAATGAATCTTACGAAACACAATATACCTTTAATTTTTTTTTGACAATTCGATGTTCAAATAAGGGGCAACAACAAAATATTAATAAGGGGCAGACGTTGTCCCTCGCAAACCCGATTGCAGCGTCATCTATGGGGTCCAATTGTGAATCTAAGCCATTCAGGGGCCCACAGACACACACATTATCAAAATCGGTTCAGCCATTTAAAAGGATTTCAGTCACATACATACGGACAGGAGAAATTTATAGACATTGTTAATATTGACTTTTAAATTTTGATAATTATTCTAATATTAGGGATGATGCCATACCCTGTGTGTGCTAAAAATTTACAATCCAATGTCGATTTGGTTGTAATGAGCCGGAGCCGATCGATCTTACCTATTATATGTTATCTAAGCATACAGTTTTAATAATTGTTTTCTAACTTAGGTATTGACATTTTGCAAATTTTGTTTAACTAGATTTTATTTATACAGGAACCCTGATCGGCCAGAAGAAACAATGTGGAGTAACGAGGAGTGTGCCAAATATTACCTATGTCTTGAGGGCGACGTTTTTGAATTTCATTGTTCCAAAGATCTATTCTTTGATGTCAATAGACAGTTGTGCGATATGCAACAAAATGTTCATAACTGTGATCTAACGACAGGTAAGTTCATTTCTAATTTTAAGGGTACCTAGATAGGTACTTAGAGAAGTAAATATAGGCTCAATGTTAACTATCATTTTAGAAACTTTGACTCCAAAACCGCAGTTGGAAAAGGCTGTATGCGCTAATGCAACCCATCTTGGATGTGCGGATGGCAATTGTTTGCCGGCAGAGTACTTCTGTGACGGATCGAATGACTGCATGGATTCTTCTGATGAAGTAAATTTTTGTAAATTTTATGTAAAATAGTATAAGCATTAATTGGTTAACTTTCGCTTCGTTTCTTTTGCAAATAATTCAATTGGTCACACTTTTTCCCTTTGGAGAAATTTCAATTGTGATAACCTTTCTACCTAATAAATCCAATATTACCGTATTGACGTAACAAAATTCGATTAGGATTAACAAAGGAGCTACTTAGATACTATAAGTAATATTTTTACCGTGGATCATCGATTAGCATATATACACTTTCTTTTACACGAAAAATTTTAATGAAATTAAATAACTTTAATTTAAGCATTTTAACTATAATTCAGTTTTAGTTAACCACTTTAAGTGTAATTCCATTAATTTTACCACAAAAAGCAAGGCGGCATAATTTTTTGGATGTTCCAAGAATGAATTTAGAAATTTGTAGACGGAATTTCTATTATTCCTCTATTAAAATATACAATAAGTTACCCACTGCTCTCAGAGAATTACCGGGAAATTTATTTAGAATAAAACTGACCAAGTGGCTATTAGACAAATGTTTTTATAATATTAGGGAATATTTTGACATTTAATTAAATTTTACAATTGACTATGGTGTATTTTTTATTATTTTTGTTTTATATAATTTTTATTTAAGTAGATAGATATGTAAATTATGATTTTACACGCCAACTGGGCAGTGCATGAGGTGGCATATTTGAACTAATGAGAACTTGTTTACATTGACCCATGTCACTTGTAAATAAATAATTTGAATTTGAATTGTACCTAGTAGAAAATATACACTTTAACAAATATTTAAATCTTTGCACTTTAAGTTTCAAAACGGTAGAAGGGCTTCGAGACATGCATTGTCTAGGGGCCAAAACATGTTTCTATGATATACTTACTTACTTTTTAATATTTTTTCAGGCATGGTGTGATATAAACTATGATCCTAATGCCGCTCAAACATGTGATACGACACTTTGTCAACTACCAAACTGCTTTTGCACGCGCACTGGTATTCAAACACCAGGAAATTTGGTGCCTAATTTGGTAATATTTTTTCTAAAGAATATAACATTACCGGTAATTGTCAAAGTTGAATAAACTTTCAATATTTTTTTCAAGACCCCTCAAATGATCACTCTTACCTTTGATGGAGCTATAAACCACGAAAATTGGGATATATTAAGCAAGCATTTGTTTACGGCTGAAAGGAAGAATCCCAATGGATGTCCGATCAAATCAACTTTTTTTGTGACGCATCAATACACAAATTACAAACATGTACAAAAACTATGGAATGATGGACACGAGATCGCTATAAATTCAATAACGTGAGAGGAATCAAATTATTTAATAAAATTTAAACTTTACAACCGTAGATAAAAGCAAAAAGAAAAATTACGGACGTTCTTACATTACGTAATCGATAAATGGGCTACATAAAACTAAATGCCTAAATAAATCCCCACAACTACAATTCCAATATCGAACACATGGTAATAATAGTGTCGACAAATGAATGAAATTCATATTTTTCCACAAAAACTGTGTCCGTCCGTATTTTTAACGTATCATATATATGCAAGACAATGTCCTTTTAGCAACTGAATGATACTGAGTTCATTGGACTCAGTATATAAGGTCCATGCGCGGATAGTGAGTCACTAATTTTTCTTTTTGCTTCCATCTACGCTTACAACCTTCGAAATCTAAGACAAATTAATTTACATTTACCTATTAAATTCTTAAAGGCACCGAGGACCTGAGGAATGGTGGTCGAAGAACGCGACTGTAGAAGATTGGTTTGACGAAATGGTTGGTCAGGCAAATATCATAAATCGATTTGGAAGAGTACGCATGGAAGATTTTAGGTAATCTGTAATAATCCGGCACGAAGGATCATTAATTTGTTCCTTAAGATTAATTGCTATCACTCTTAGATTAGACTTTTCTATACACCACTAATTAAAACATTGCAGGGGTATGAGAGTGCCGTATCTTTCAGTGGGTTGGAACAGACAATTCCTCATGATGCAAGAGTTTGGATTCGTTTACGATGCAACAATTGTGGCGCCACTTTCTGATCCCCCATACTGGCCTTATACATTCGATTATAAAATGCCACATACGTGTACTGGTAAGACATTTGTAAAACTTAGATACTTAAATAATCATTATACTCCATGATGATCTTCTGGAAGTATTTTTTATCAGGAATAAAATCGAATAAGTATGCAGTTAAGTGGAGCATGTGAATAAAGTTAAGTAAGATGTTATGAGCCTCTATTGTTTATGATAAAACAAGAAGCAATTGCAATGATTGGTAACACCAAATTGTGATATAATACTTCATCATAACTATGAGTGTTGGCACAAATTTTTATTATTGTTCTGTAGTTATTTGTTTTAATAGCTAATAAATAATTAATTAATTAAATATATTAAATAAAAAAATATATGAAATACATACGTATTTTCATATTTAAAAGTGCTACTTTCTTACACCTTTACTTAATTATCACAGAAAACCTACGATTTTAGATATCCAGTGACGTCAACACTCACTTTATAATTTACTACCTAGTGCCCTTGACTTCATCCGCATTAGAAAATAAAAAACATTAACACCTGAAAAAATGTGAGTATATCTTTATCGCTGTGTCGACGGCGGCGCCGTCACGGAGACAGTGGCGCCCAACTTTTTATATTCGATTCCTCGGAAACCTAACATTTTTTCAGGACAAAAAGTATCGTAAATGTTAAATATAAACTATATGTGTACCAATATTCATCCAAATCCGTTGAGCCATTTTTGCGTGAAAAGAGTAACAAACATTCATCCTCACAAACTTGTAATATTAGTAGGATTAACGATTTTCATTGAAAACTGAATATTTTTTAAATAATTACCACATAGCAAAGCAAATAGCGAATCAGCCTTTACTGTAATAATATTTTCTAATGTTGTTTGTACACTTAATTAACAGGAAACAACCAATACTGTCCAACCAGAAGTTACGCAGGCTTGTGGGAAATGGTTATTAATCCTCTATCTAACGGGGAACACATTTGCGCCACATTAGAGTACTGTCCATCAAACTTGAGTGGTGATGACATATATACCATACTTATGGATAACTTTAAGAGGCATTATTTGAAGAACAGAGCTCCTTTCGGATTGCATCTAAATACCACTTGGCTAAAGAACTATGATTATTTAACTGCTATTAAGGTACCATTATCATATTTCCATATATTAATTTTCAATTGATCTTAGGGATTTTGAAAATACTGCAATGAAAATATTTGGAAAATATAGGAAATGGGCTGATGGTCTCCAAACGCTTGAACAGATCTTCATAAATTATAGATAAATATGATCCATATATAGTGAGCTTTGAAACAAAAAAAACGGGATCCAAAAGGGTCTATCCGTTTGGGAGCTGTGATTCTACAGACAGACACAGAGATACACACATAAGTACACACAGATACACAGGCAAACACGTCAAACTTATAACAGCTCGTTTTTACATCTGACGTCTGGGGGCTAAACACTCCTCAAGGGTCATTTTAACAAACAATATTAAAAAAAAGTTTTGTAAAAAGTTGTTTTGAAACGATAACCTGTTTGAGATTATGTCTGGTATCTGTTAAATCAAGTTTACAAAATCAATTATTTTGTATATTTTCAGAAATTCCTGGATGAAGTGCTCCGACTACCAGATGTATATTTCGTCACATATAAAGAAGTTATAGAGTGGATCAAAAGACCAACACCAGTCCTCCAATTGAAGAAATTCCAACCGTGGCAATGTAAAAACAGAAATTTCGATGAGAGTGAGCTATCATGTTTGCAACCCAATACATGTAAATTATCATCGAAAGTCTTCGAACATGATAAATATATGATAACATGTACAAGCTGTCCAAATAGTTATCCATGGATAAGGAATGAATTCGGTTTTGAATAAAATGCAAAACTATTAAAATTACTAACAGAAAAAGTTACCAGCACAAAAGTGACCTGAGATACCTATGATTACTGTATTAGAATCTAAATAATGTTGTAAATTGTTAATTTATTGTTTATTATAAAAGTGAAAATGACTTGTATTAAATACTAGTGCATGTGCAATAACTTAATTTATAGAAAAAAAATAAAATTTAACATCTTAACTTGATTGTAATGAACATTAACAGTCCTTATTATTAGCAGTACAGGTGAGATATACACAATAGGTGGTATTACTTCTCATCTATTTGCATAAATTTTAATAATTTTTTTTTCAATAAAGTATGTTGGGGAACCAAAGATGTAAACCAAGTATTAACTTTGTTCTTTAAACATGTATAAAAACCAAAAAAATTACAAGTAGAAATTTTCATATTTGTATGGGATAAAATTTGGGTCTCATCATATATTATTTCAATGCTGATTTTCTGAAGAAAAACAAGCAAGAAAATGCAGAGGTATTTTTTAAATGTTTTGTAGGTACAGTAGAAACTCGATTATCCGGACTAATTGTTGTCCTTAGGCATTCGGATAATCGAAAATCCGGATAATGGAATGTATGAAGAAAAACGGGTTTTGTGCATATGTAGTATATAATGTTATGTGTTTATTAAAAACAACAAATAAATAATTATAATCAAGTTTCTACTGTATGTTGTAGGTGGTATATAATTTCCTATACATTTTTTTTTTATTAAAGAAAGAGTTATTAATTATAAGCAAGTCAGAGAAATAATCATTACATACATTTTGTGCCTTTTTTAAATATATTTTTCTACAAGATAATTTACCATATAATTAAATTATCTTTTAGATAGTTGTAGACATTTAATGGTTTACCTACTGATTTTAGTAAGCTTTTTCAGTGTAACATTCAGCATTATTTGGATACATTTATAAGAATACTGTTATTATTACACATTTAGAAGAATATGTACTGTTCATAAGAAGACAATATAAAAAAGACTGTCCCTCCCGAGCTTGACCCTACATTAAGATTTCATACATATTTTACCTAATTAATTTTTATCATTTTGATAAATAATGGTTTCTCAGCAATAAAACTTAAATGTCTTGTCACCATTTACTTCACATGAGCACAAAAATGTCATATACACTTGTCAAAATTCTTTGCAAGTATTTGAGTTTATCCTTCTTGAGTTATGAAGGGGTTTGGTATTGCCTCCATACCATCCATAGGACAAATTAACACAACTGATGTACCTCGGCAAACAACTAGACCCAATGCTCTTGTGTCATCTAGTAACTTGTATGGGTCATCAGGATCTATAAACAAAAATATTCTCTGTATTAACAACACAGTTCAGAAAGTTAACAATACATATAGATAATAAAATATATATATTTATACTACACTCAGCGTCAAAAATATCGCCCCTCCGCGAAAAATAGTTTCAACCGAATTTAAACCTTATTCGATCAAGGGTAAGGGTATGATTGTAAGGTAATAAAATCTATTTTTTAGGAAAATAAAAAAAAAATTTTTTTTGGGACCAAAAATTAAAGAAAAACATGACAGTCAGTTGAAAAATGTTTATTCAAACTTAGCTCTACAACAATATATGCATTACAAAAATTGCCTAAAATTAACTTAAACTGCGAGTTTTGACACCTTTTTTTTAATGGTCAGACCTAGAAACCTCTTTCGTGGCTTTTTATTTAAATTAACCAACGCTAATTGAAAGGTTATTAAACGTGCTTTCATTTGATATCAGTATTAATAATGTAAAGTAATTTTTATAAGTTTATATTAGCTTGAATCAGATTTTCGCGGAGGGGCGATATTTTTAACGCAGTGTAGCTGTTGCACGCGACTTCATCCACGTAACTTTATAAAATATAGCCTATGTTGCTAGCTGATAATATAGCTTTCTATAGGTGAAAGAATTTTCAAAATCAGTTCAGTAATTTAGGAGTACATCGTGAACAAACGTGACACGAAATTTTTATATATAGAGAGATTAGCACTCCGACCTTAACTTCAGATTTATGCAATTTTTCTTTTGCAAATTATAATACACAAACCTTCCTTGTTTATCACTCTTTCCATTAGTGAAAACCATATCAAATAAACCAACGGGAGCTGTGTTATAATATGCATTAATATTAGACTAGTAGTGATATAATAAAATCAATAAGGGTAAGTAAACAAAATGTTTAATCATAAAGAAAATTGCAAAAAGATACTTAATTTAAAAACAATTATAATTCAGTAAACAAAAACATGCTCCAATAGTCGAAATAATATCATGTTTGTTGTGGTTAATATATATAGAAATAGGTAGGTACTACTAATAATAAAGTTTAATTTTACGTAATATAAGCAAAGAAATAACACAAACCTCGAAGGAATTCTGTAGTATTGTCTAATACAAGATTCAATAGGGGATCATATCCTTTTAGGATACCAGCGGCCTCACGTCCACCAGCAAACTTTACTCGAATGCTTTTCTCTAAATATTTACTTAAGTCGAGAATGGATTCTTTTCGTCGCTTCTCTTTTCCATCGCCGCCACCCTGACCTCCCTGTAAACAAAATTTTTACTTCATCCGTACCTATACATACACATTTCACTAAAATATATATATCTATACCGTTTCATTAGTGCATGTATTTTACCTTTGTCTTCTCACCTCCTTCCTTTGTAGCCATCATTTCCGTTCCAAGGAAATTAATTAATTTTGTCCGTTGTTTTGAAACCTTTAACTCTAGGCTTAACAATAAAAACTCTGTAAGTAAAAGGAAACCACAACAAAAACAAACTGCCCGCACAAGCACAGGTTCATTCGCAACCTCGCAAGTCGCAAAAAGCCGCAAAGGCGCAAACGCAAACAAGAACAAGTAAAATTTAGGTTAACTTCCAGACCAAGGAACTTCCAAACTAAATAATATAAAAACCACAGAATACAACTACAACTTCAACTACAATACAATTGGAAAAGATTAGAAACAACAATCACCTTTTGAGTAACATACCTAAATAACTGCTTTCAGATATTGCTGTTAGGCATTAAAACGCTTTAAATTCTTGCTACATCTACGTCGTGCTTAATTAAACGTGTTAATTTAAAAGACGCAGATAAACACTGAAAACGGTTAGGTCCCATAACATCAGAGTTTCATTTGGTCAGTGCGACCACAGGGTACGTCCATGCCATGCCATGCAATGCGAGCCCATGATGACTTTGACATTAACTTGTCGTGACGTTTGTTACATTTCGTGTGATTGTTTTGATCGACGTATTCAATGATGTTTTTATTTATAAAATTGTAAATTTAATAATAAATAACTAAAGAATTACATTACGGACAGTCGTAATAGATCACAGAATTTAATTAAAACAAATATATTTACATAAGAAGCTTTTTCGCGGCATAGGATTTTCTTTTAATTTCCCTATTATTTCTAAAGTTAGTTAAGAGTAGGGCAGATTTTATGCACTATATAATATCTATCCAAAAATCATTTTAATACCGAACCTCTTTATATTTATAAATAATCCAATGAGATATCAATGCGCTCTTCGGTGAGTTATATTCTATCTCACGCGCCAGGAGAGTCGGTAATGTCGCACCCGGACTATTCGCAGCAGGCACAACATCATGCCTGTCTACTGGTGCTTGTCAAAGGTATTGGGGGCATGCTCAAAAATTTCAATAAACTCTGGGAACGGATTCAAAAAATTAATAACATCAAGGTTACAGGTATGTTTCTTAATTAAATTATCATGTTAATTTTTGTTTCAGAGTGGTATTTTATTTATATTGCTTCTGTTATTAGATTCGACAGGGCAAGTGAGAGATATATGGGTGCGATATGTACGGGATTATCCAGTGGAAAACAATGACTGGGGTGATTTTCAAACACACAGGTTTGTCATTTGAAATTGGAATTTTATAATTTAGGTTACTTGAATAATAACTAACTAGCATAATAAACAGAAGGGAACTTACAGAAGATACAGGAAGACCTAATTTTTTGTGTATCAAAAACCCTTTCTTATTGGCCACTAGTTTATGCCTGTGACTGTCTATTCCCATTTTTTCTTAGGTGTTACATTTATTCAGTCTTTATTGCTCATATATATCATTTTTATTTGAAAATAAAAATAATCTAATTTTGTAGGGAAAATATGACACAAAATTACCAAAAAACAAAAAAAAATATTTTGTTTATCCAATTGTTATTAAACTTCACATGATCATCTCCAGGGCTGTTTCAGGGCTATAAAGATTGTCTGAAAATTTCATAAAAATTGGTTGACTAGTTGCTCTTAAATAGTTGTACTTTAATCAGACATAAATACATTATTTATGAAAGGAGTCTGAATGCTGGCCAGCACTCTGTTCACTAAAACTATCCATTGTTTTAGTGCAACAAAGCCATTTTGATCTAGAAAAATATAAATGCTATGTTTGATCAAAAAGCTTTCTTACAACCTTCAAAGCTTTAAAAACAAACCTTTTTTTACAGGAGATTACTGGGCCTTATTACATTGAGCAAATTTACGAATCAAGTTGAGTTAAATGAAGTTTGTCGCGTTCATGAGTCTCTGAAAGTGAAATATGTAAATACTCTATATGATTCGCGAGCCTTTATGTTTGGTCCTGGCAATGATCTGAAGAAACCGGAACAAGAGCCAGAGACCTATAGTGTGTTCAATGATGATAAGGTGTCCAGAGAAGGAAGTACCAGTGATAAGTAAGATATTTTTATCATAGAATTTTAGATACTTTATTTATGTTAAGGTCGTCAGACAGGCCACTTGATGGTAGGTGGCTACCATTACCTATAACGGCTATAACACAATTAATGCCACAAGTGCTGCAAGTGTGCTGCCGACCATAGTAGGATTAAATATAAAGGTTTAGGAAGGCATAGGGTGGTTACTGATCCCAGATGGCCTGCCCAAATGATTGACTTCTGACACTACTTGCCATAACCAAATTCAGAGCAAACTAATTAATTCTAAAGTTTAGAGTTAATTTCTAATGTTGACCCTGCCGGGAATTGAACCTGGGACCCCTGAGCTCTGTTTCAACACCTTAACCACTTAACCAAGGGTCTTGTCAATATTTGATCTGAATACTTCCTTTTAAGACATTATTTTCATTTTAGAATGGTCAGTGAGCCAGTTGACAGTCTATCTTCAAATGAGAGCTTCCCACAATCAACATCCTCGAGTGCATCCATACCAATAGCAGAAGACAATTTCACAACGCCATCAAACTTCAAGACCCACGCAATGTTTTATGGAGAAAATGATCCTGTTCTCGATTTGGAACAAAATGTGGCTGAACTTATAAATTCCATGTTTTGGGTAGTTGAGTCTAAAAGATTGGAAAGGTCACGGGAGAAGCTCGATAAAGTTTCCTTGTTGTTAGCGCCTTTCGAAAAAAAGGATTTCGTAGGTAAATATCTTTCCATAATATAAATTGTATAAAAATGATAGAAATAATATAAAATTTAATTTTATTTGGACAATTTTAGTCCCAAACAGGAATGTCTAAGGGTGAATGCTGTTTTTTTTTTACCTTTACTCACTGTTTGCATAAAATGATACTACTTACTGAACTAGCGTTCTGCCTAAACCTAACGAGAGGTAGACATATTGTGACTTAGAGCTATTAAGATTTTATTTTGAAACTCCAAATCTAAGATGGACTTAAAAAAATCCAACTTTTATAACAGAACATTGCAACTGAACTATTAATTTTGTATTTATTTTTTATGCTATATGAGGGCGGCACTGAAAATTTCGGGAATCAAGGCAGTGATACAACATTATTAGTGGAAAAGATATTTATTGTTTTTCGAAGTATTCTCCTTGAAACCTGGCACATTTTTCCATTCGATGGAACCAATTATTAAAGCATTCATTCCATTCTGAAGTTGGGGTATTCAAAATGGCGGTTTTGTAGGCGTCTACAGCTTGTTCAGGTGACGAAAATCGTTGACCACGCAATTTGTTCTTAATTTTGGGGACAGTATAAAAATCATTCAGGCTTAGGTCTGGGCTGTACGGCGGATGGTCAAATAATTCAATGTTTTCTTGCTCCAAAAACTCTTTTGTTCTGTGGGCGGTATGAGAGCTTGGATTGTCGTGATGGAGAATGATGCGGCGGTTGCAGTTCTCTTTACGGAGTTCAGAGACGACCTGCGGCAAACAAATGCTAGCATACCATTCTGCATTCTTTGTCCCTCAAGAGGAATAGCCGCAATATGGCCGGTTTTAGAGACAAACGTGGTCACCATTTTTTTTTTTGCAACGCTCCGTGAACGAACAACTTTTGTTGGCTACAACTCATTTTCGAACACCCAAACTCATGACTAGTTTTTTGTTTGGGGTTCGTATGCGTATATCCAGGATTCGTCACCTGATACGACGCTGTATACAGTATTTGAAGATCCTCCGTGGAATCTCTCGAGAGTTCTGACGCACCAAGTAACGCGAGCTGCTTTTTGCTCTCCTCACAGAGCGAATGCGGGATCCATCGGGAAAACAACTTTTTTACACCTAATTGTTCATGCAAGATTATTTGTATTTGACTCATGCCAATGTCTAAAGTTGCCTGAACTCAGCCTCAATCAGCTTACGCACGGCATCAACGTTATCTTGGGTGACTGCAGTTTTTGGGCGACCTTGACGGGGATCGTCACAGAGCTTGACAAGTCCACGTTGAAATTCCGCAAACCAGCGATTGTGGTTTTAGATGGGGATCCGATCACTGTTTTTGTGTTAAATCACTTCGAAAGTCATAATAAATCATTGCTCTTGAATTTTCTCGAGTCAATCCCATTTTCACACTGACTTTACAAGTTCGACAAGACCTTGTGACAAGACCGCTTTCTTTTTAAAAAATAAATAAATGGTATTCGATTAATAAAACCAAGGAGTTTTCGAATATTAAGACTTTATTATGCCAGGAACAATGGAAATATCCGATACTTTTAGTGCAGCCCTCGTATTAGCCACAAAAAGCTAAATTTAAACTTGACGGTAGATGATTACTGTCGCCAGGCACTCGAGCCAAATTAAAGGAGAAAAACTGCCGATCCCATATCATAGATACCTCGGACAGAAATGTTAAAAATTCTCATGTCCTCATAGAAAACACTTATTTTAAATAAAATATTACAGGTCTAGATATGGAGTCACGAAATAATAAAAAGCGTTGCATGGGACGGGTTACGAAGAATCTTGCAGATGTGACCCTACAGGCTGGTTTAGTGTCAGAGAGTTTGTCATTGTATCACTCGGCGGCTGAAACACTGAAGTCTGTCAATGACTGGCTGTGGTTGGCTGCAGCTAAAGAAGGTACTCATATGTACATCTATATTATACTTTTGTTTGTCTATACTAATATTATAAAGAGGAAAGATTTGATTGTTTGTTTGTTTGTTTGCATTGAATAGGCTCCGAAACTACTTTACCGATTTGAAAAATTCTTTCACTGTTGGGAAGCTATATTATCAGCGAGTAACATAGGCTGTATTATGTTTTCAAAAAAATTAGGGATCCTTACTAAAACTCCAATAATGTAACCCAAGGTGTAATAAAATGACCTAAAATATTCCTTACATCGCGTGCGCTGCGAAAACTATTGATGATGGAACAAAATAATGTACTACGACTTTGCAGAACACATCACTATTTACAAAAAGTGTCGCTACAGCATATGTCTTAGGGCCTCTTTCACCATCTCTGAGTAAAGTGTCAAGTAGGCTAACTGCCATTTAAATTCACCAGTCACCGGGAATGATGGAGCTGATATAAATTTGTTTGTACGGTAAAAGTCCCAAACATTAAAAAGAAAATAATATAAAAATTCGCCTATCGAAGGATGCAGTAAACCGAGTGCATAATTTAATAAAACATAAAATTATTTCTAAAAGTAACTAATCAACACTTTACTTGTAGTTAGTGAAAGAGGCCCTAACTATTATAGTTATGCCACAATAGGTTTTCTTTTATTTTAAAATTTAGCCGCCACTAGAAAAGGCTCTTTATTTGTATATTGGTATTAATACTTATCAAAATAAATTACTTCATATTCAAGACTTTCTTCAATACCTTTATATAACTTTTTGAATTATTCAATTTGGACATTCCATTCGAAAGATATCACGAGTTTAAAAATGTAAGTATTAGAAAAAAGTCGCGTGGTCACCGCTCACCCCGCTCGGCTAACTAGGCAGCACCATAATATGCGATGTCAGGATTCATTAAAATTTCATTCATTTTACTTTAAAAAAAAAAAAACATTATCAAATCTGGTTGACAAAATTATTATTATTTTTGCGTTTTTCTAAAGAGCATAGTGTAGACGTAAAGTTTGTTTACGAAATAATACTTTGCTGCTCTATTTTATTTGAACTTCTTTCTACCAGTAAAACTTCTACCAGTAAGAGGAGCAAATGTTTGCATATTTTGTACACGATGGAAACAATGATAAAAAAATCATTAACATTTGCATTTGTTACATATGCATTGGCATTTGTTATATGGCTTAATAAATTATTATTTCAGGTTTGTGTGCAGCGTCTGCAATACTACAATATCCAAACTTACGAAATCCCACTACACTGCAAAGGAACGCTAGTCTACAAGAAAGTTCCCCCAGTAAAACTAAACCTCTCTCCCTTTTCCAACCGAGCACTGATCCCTTGAAAAAATTCAAGGTGACCTCATCTCCACAACGTTCATCAAAGACTTCTAGTCCAGTAAATCTACCAAGTGACCTAACACCTTCCTCGTCTGAAAGTATCGAGACATCTTCTAGACAATCGGAAACGGATAATGCCGATACAGAGTCTTTGGCTTCCTCGAGCGATATTGAATATCAAAGCCAGAAATCCTACCTAGCATCTGATCTGCCTTCTATACCCCGACAGCCTACATCCCAAGTCAACAATCAATATCTACTCAACGAGGAGGAAATTGTGGAGAAATATCGCAAAGCTATAATACATTATAGCAAATATCAAAATGCTGGTATAATAGAGACCGAAGCGTGTTTCAAAGCGGCGAGAATAGCCGTCGAGCAAAACAACAGCCTGCAGGCTTCTAGTTTTTTGCAAAATGTCATATTTATCAATCTGACGTTGAGTGAACAGGAGAAAATTCAAAGATTTGACACGTTGGCTGATCTTTATAAAGAAATCGGTGAGTATAATATTAAATTACTTATTTTTCTCATTGCTTTATTATGTGTAAAATCGCATAATTTGGAACACTCCTATATATTTTTACCTCATAATTATATACTTTAATTATTCGAATTTCACAAAAGCTCGTCAATAGCTACTAAACAAAAAATAAAGAAATATGGTTACAAACAAATGAGAAAAGGGAACTACCCTATGTCGTCTTAATCTGTTACAACCTATCGAGCCGGTCCCGTTTCCGCAAGGATGCAATTTTTTTCTACAAATTATAAACAAAAATCTTCTTCGTTTATCACTCTTTCCTTTAGTGAAAATCGTATCAAAATCCGTTGGGTGGTTTAGAAGAAGTTAATGGATGAATAGACAGAGGTGGATGCGGCATGCGGTGACATCAACAATCATATGCCTATGGAAAACGAAGTAAAGGTCGTTTAAATTTAATACCGATCTAAATCTGTGGTAAATGTGGATTAGTTCAGGCCTGTAATTAGAAACCGCCATGAGACCATTTAATATGACACTTAGACTTCCAACCCAACTAATATGTTATCATGGTAATGTAAGATAGTTTTATGTCAGTTTTTTTTTTCAAAGGTTTTCTACGTAAAGCGGCCTTTTGCCAACGTCTGGCGGCTACACGACACGTGAGCTCCAACAACCCCAACCCGGATTGGTCTCGATGTTACCACCTCATGCTGGACAGCTTCCCAGGCCACAAACTTAGCCTCGACCCCAACTATGTCTTACAGCATCAAGTTGGTTAGTATTTATTAGCAAATTCTATTCTATAGATTCTATAGACGATCTGATAAGGGCCTTTTGGAAAATCATGGGGAAGACCTATGTAAAGCAGTGGACATCCTATGGCTAAGATAAATGATGAATGAAAAGATTATATAGACCTAATAGCTAATATATAGTGAACTCGGGCCTTCACGCTCTGTTATCCGTAATATAAGCGCTATTTATCCGAATTAGTACGTACTTCTTGGTCAATAGTAAGTTTAACTTCGTCAATAGTTTGTTAAGATGTTAACAGATGGCGTAGTTTTCACTTCTGACGTGCAGTCCTACAAGTAAGTCTGTTTTTTATTTTCCCTTAAAAATTATGTATTACCTTTTTCTCTTGCACATAACTTGTCAAATCTCGATTGTTGTGCATTCTTCCAGAGCTCTCGTTTTTTGAAAATATCGTAATCCACATCAGTCATTATTTCCTTTGTAATGTAGTAGCGTTGGTACTACAGGTTGGCCAGCCCTACAGAGCCAACTCCTGCAGGAGCTGGTGGTGGCAGCGCGAAGAATGGCTCACCCGGCACTGGCCACTCGCCACATGACCTTCTTACTGCAAACGATGTGGCCACATCTATCTCGCCACGAACAACGAGATCTCGCCATACAGCTGCAGGTATGTTCTATATTCTCTTCCCTTTTTAACCGCCGAAGCCCGACGCAAAAACGAAGTGTTCGTGTGTGTCTGTGTTTGTCCAGGAAAATTTACTAATAAATCAAAATTTGAGTCTCAACCATTTTTAATATGAGCTTCTAGATGATATGTTTTTAATATAGTTGATAATAATAATAATAATAATAATAATAATAATAATAATAATAATAATAATTTATTTGCTGAATATAGGTAATTACAATGATTTTACAATGAAATAAGGCTCGCTACATTCTACCCTTCGGGGTGTGCAAATATTTTGTGAACACTACATAACAAAATAATTTCTTAATCACCACCGTCCACTAAATTATCAGACATATAATCTTTTAAATCATAGTAACATTTATCAACTAGTAATTCTTTAATTTTCTTCTTAAATATATTAATATTGAGCTGCTTAATATTGTTCGGGATTTTATTATAAATGACTGGTGCCAGACAAAAAACACTTTTGTGCATAAGAGCTGTGTGTGCTTTGCGAATACATAGCCTATTTGGATCTCTTTGAGCTTTTTTACTGTGCTCTGAAACTCGTCTAAATAAGGTAGGGTTCGCTCTTACATATACTAGAACCTCATATATAAAAAGTGAAGGCAGTGTTAGTATTTTATGTTTTTTAAAATAAGGCATACAACTATCTGTTACTTTTAATTTAAACATTGCTCTAATACATCTTTTTTGCGCTTTGAAAATAAAATTTTTATCAGTCGAGTTTCCCCAGAATAGCAGTCCATACCTGAGCACAGATTCGACAAGCCCGTAATAGGCCAATAAGATAGCTTCAATGCTTACAGTTTTAGATAATTCATGAAGGGCATACGCTTGTTTACTTAGTCGTCTTCTGAGACCATCAATATGAGATTTCCAATTTAATTTACTGTCAATTTCTAAGCCTAAAAATCTTGTTGTGTTAATTTCTTTTACAGTTTGATCTTCATAATGTATGTTCAAATGTGGTTTAGTGCGTACCCTTTGACTAAAATGCATGACATTTGTTTTGAGCAAATTAATTTTTAAATTATTGTTATTTAACCAAAGTATAATCTTTCTTAAAGCAGCGTTAATGTCATCATTATAGGTATCTTTGTCCCTGCATTTTATTATCATTGTGCTATCATCGGCAAAAAGACACATAGGATGTTCAACAGTTCTTGGTAGTTCATTAATGTATGCTATAAATAATAATGGTCCCAAAACACTACCTTGTGGGACACCGTATTTCAGAGTACGTTCATTAGATAGAAATGTTTCATGTGTTTTATTGTCTCTGTTTATACGACTAATCTCAGTAATTTGTTTCCTATTGTATAAGTATGATTTTATTAGATTTAGTACATTACCTCTTATTCCATAACTTTCTAGTTTTTCAAGAAGAATTACATGGTCTACATGATCAAATGCTTGCGTCATATCCATGTATACAGCACATATTTGAGATTTAGTATTTACATTTGTCATAATTATATCTAAGAATTTAAAAAGTGCTTCATTTATTGTTTTATTTTTCCTGTATCCATGTTGTTCATTTGTTAATATATTAAACTTTTCCATGTAGTTACTTATTTCTTTGTAAATGTACTTTTCAAATATTTTTGAGAAAACAGAAATCCGTGCTATAGGTAAAAGTTGAGTAAAAGAAATTTTCGAATCCACCCTGTAGAAGGGGTGGAAAAAAATTATAAAGAAAAAGATGAGTTGGAAAAAAGTTACGACAAAATATATTACAGCAAATTGAATTTTACATAAAATTCATCATGACACAGTAACCTTGACCTGATGCTGCAGCATCAAGTAGTCTTCGGGACACGCAACGTACAGCAGATATGTTTGGGCTCAATACGTGTAGTAAGTCGGGGGTTAGTTTATGATTTTTACTAATCAGAGCACGGCCTACAGTGAACTCTCAAAATGTATTAATGTTATAATAATTATGAATCGCCAGGCACTGTCAGCGCAGTGCGAAGGCGGACCAGTGCCACTGGTGCTGCCGAGCGGTGCGGTCATTCCGCCCGCCAACTTGCTGCACGCACCTCGCTGCGTGACGTTGGCGCCGCGCGCCCCTCCACCCGCCCGCGCGCCCCGCCCCCGCACCGCCACTCACTCCCACGGCCCCTTCATATTCACGCCCATACACTTTGGGAGTTTGGACCGATCGCAGCGACGCAACCACGGAAAGATGGGTAACTCATTTATACTAAAAATAGCTATGCCATTCGTGTCTTTCGTTAACAGTTATAATAATTAAAAAACAAATATCCGGCAGACAGGCTGACGGTCCACTTGATGGTAGATGGCACAATCAACGCCACAGCTGCTACAACTGCACTGCCGTTTATGGATAAGGGATTGTGAAGTTAATGGATATAGTATGAAAACTAGCTGGTGCCCGCAACTCCGCGCGCGCTACAGTTCGTTTTTTTTTAATCCCACAGGATATTTCCAGGATAAAAAATTATGTTAATCCAGATAATGAACAACCTGTGGGCTAAATTTCACCCAAATCTGTTCGGTCGTTTTTGCGTGATATTCTAAAATATATTAATTTACCTGTGTACATTTAGTAATTAAGTGCGCTGTACATTTTTCTAAATCTAAAATTATATCTGAAACAACAAAATGTATTTTCACAATGCATTACGTAGAGGTTATATGTATTTACAAATACTAATGCGGATACAAACTTTCTTTCCAGATTACTTGTGGGTAGAGAATGATATTTGCGAAGTTCAAATGAAACTGGTCAATCCGCTTCCTTTCGAGCTCAAAGTTTCAAACATGAGACTTTTAACTTCCGATGTGGTGTTCGAATCCATACCGGAGACGATAATTTTACCACCGGATTCACCCACTACTGTCATATTGCACGGAACGCCCAAAGAAATTGGGGAATTACAAATACTCGGCTATTCCACACACACTTTGGGCGTAAAATCTAACTGTCGACTGAAAAATATGCCCCCACCTAATAAATTCCCACCTGCTTACATCATAGAGGTGATACCAAGCCTGCCTACAATAACTATAGAGACAACAGTGGCGCCATCTGGCAACCTCAGTGTGCCCAATATGGAGAATGTGGGCAGCGTTACAAATGTCTCTTTGTATAATGGTGAGAGTACGGAGTGCACTATGAAAATAACAAACACCAGCAATGTGCCCATCGAATATCTTGAACTTTCCATACAGGTACGTTTGTGCAAACAATTTTCATATGCAACACAATATCATTATTATATGCTCGGTTTTGTACAAAGTAACAAAACATAATCTTGTAACTAATAAAGAACTTAAATATTAATGTTTTCTGTGGTCGACAGCGCACTTGTAACACCTGTGGCACAGATGTCGCACACTTGCGACATCTAGTGACCGTTTAAAAAAAATCTCAGTTGAATCGCCTGAATACATTGTATTACTAAACCTATATAGAGTATTCTAAAACTCATGGCCCAAACTCCATGAGTAATAATTTTTATTCTAAATAATTTTACTGAAATAGAATAATAGAATAGAATTCTATTCTATTTTACTGAAATATCTATATATATAAAATTCTCGTGTCACAGTGTTGGTAACCTGAAACTCCTCCAAAGTGGTTTGACCGATTTTTTTGAAATTTTTTGTGTATATTCGGTAGTTCTGAGAATAGGTCTTAAACTATTTTTCATAGCCCTAAGTGATAAGGCCCGGCCCACCCCAAACATTTTTTTTTGGCAAAATAACATTTGCCGGGTCAGCTAGTATTACATAAAAAAAATTAAATCTTTACTTACATAGTACAAAACAAAGTTATTTCCTTGGTCACGCTTTTAGAACGTTCAAATTGAATTTATTTTGCTCAATTTGATTGCAGTCCAACATGGATAATCAACTGCAGTCAAAAGTATTCAATTGGTCCAACGAGGCGATACAGTCGCAACTTCCTATCGGGGCGAACGAAACGGCTACAATAAACATCCAATTGTATGGCGAGGCGGACTTTTTGGATCTCGGTGGTGTGGGCGAGGGTCTGTTCCCGGGCAGCATGACCCCCAGTTACCCGTCGCGCGTTGGGTCCCCGACGCCCCACGCCCACGCCGGGTCCTCGTTGCCCACGCACAGCTCTAACCCGCACACTTCACTGAACAGCGGACTCATGCCCAACAGGAACCTCTCGGGTAGTTTCAGGTCTGTTCTGTTTTTGATACTGGGCGATAGGCAGGCTAACGCAATTGGTAAGTTATCATCGATGACAACTTATCAATATAAAATGAAGGCGCAGGAAGTCAAGGGCATTTTCAACATTTTAAGTCAACAATTAAAAAGAATTCTACTATTTTTTTCTGTTTTTCTGATAACTTCAAAGTATAGAATTTGCAGAAGAAAATATCGAATCCCTTGTTAAATATGGCATAATATACTCTTTAGTTACTTTAAAAAAATATTCTTACAGTCGTCAGTCAGTTTAAAAAAGATGTCTTTTTTAAATGGATCTATTTTTTGCACGACTTTTGCACATCAGCTTTTTATTGGAAATTATTTGTTTGACTATTATAAGCGCCTTAAAAACACTTTTTTCATAAAATTCTATTTCATAATACAGATCTACAGCTTCTCACACAACAAGTTGGTCGGCCCCAATATCCGTAATGCCTCCGTCCAGGGGACGACAGATAGAAACACAGGTACCTCTCATTCTGCGTTTTTTTTTTTTATTTATACTTCAAATGAAATTCTACTCTGATTTTTATAAGCTGATATAAAAGCTTCGAAATGTAAAAATGTTGAAAATATTCGTTAATTCAAAATAGAATTGACAGTATGAATAAAACAAAATAGAGGGGTCGCCTTCTTCTGGTCCAGTTGCTTGCGCCTTAGTAATCTGTCTAGCAAATTCTATTACTGTCCTCTTGCAAACTGCCATCGTGCGGACAGAAAAGAATAGTATGGCGTATTCTGATTTAAAAATATTGAAGCCATTTCCAAGCAAGTGAGAGAAAAATAGTTTATTATGGTAAATCACGTCTCGTTTTAGGTTATAATCAGATATTCTGGCGGAGTTGGCAAAGAAGCTCACTGTCGTCAGTCGACCCTACAAATCAACTTGGAGTTATTGCCGAGTGTCTCGATCACACACTGGGATGTGTTGCCGGCAGAGGTGTAAGTTTATTTCTTGTTTTTACATAATATTCATAAGTATATTAGTCGTCATCAACAGACTTTTAAAATGTCACAAATTATGATATTGAATATTATTTTATTTTATTTTTTCATCCACCCGTTATATAGTGGTCTAAACATACTTGTTTTAAGTAGTAAACAAACATGTCGTATTAACAACCATCGACAATTGATAGAGTTGGGAATCACCAAAATGAACTAGTGAAATGAAATCCAAAATAAAGTGAAAATAAGTGAAAAATTTATAATAAGAAAATAATAGTTACAATAAATTTAAATTATTACGAAACCTTTCCTTGTCTCATCTCTAAATTCCAAAAACAAACTAGATTTACGAAGTGTCTAACTGTTACAATATTATAATTATCATCCGTGACAATGGATGTCAATAAATTTTTGATTTTGTGTTAGCGCCCTACCTCACCGGGATGCCATGGCCACGTGGCCAACAATTATTGAAATGTATGGCAGATTTGATTGACATTTGGCGACGGTTTGGAAGCGTCGCTAATTTGAAAGCGCAGCCACGATTGTCGGCTCTTTGTGAAGACTGGCGAGCCGACGTCGCCAGTAAAATGTACACGAGTAAACTGCGTCTCACTCACTCAGTGTCCAACCGGTCGCCAAGACGGTTGCACGCGTATTTGTGGAAAGAATGATTTTCGATATATTTCTTAGGTTTTTTAGGTTTCTTCTTTTTTAAGCGCACATAATAATATCAACAGTTTTCAATGAGCTACATGTTGGAAGTGTATCTTTTATATTATACAAAGGCATAGATTGTGAGATTAGGTCGGCAAGTCCCGATTTTGATACGAACGTTTTTGGGTTACTACTTAAGACACTATAGATGAATATTGTTTCAGTCCCACTCAACTGTACCTAGTACTGGACATAACAAATTTAACATCGGAAGAAATGGATTTCCACTACGCGCCCAACAAACACATACTGATAGAGAGTAAGGAGTCGTGCCGAGTGCCTGTGCCACTTGACAGGTGTCCCTTCAATGTCACGAGCAAAACTGACGAAGGTAATGATTAAATCGGTGTTTCTTTATGGAGATTCATCCTTTACAAGAGAAAAAAATCATCTCTGTTAATTTTTATTGATCTTGATCTTAGTCTATGGCAGATTTTGTTAAATGGAATAACTCGTCGTCATCTTTGTGGTGTCTTTGTGACGAACAAATCTAGAATAGAAAATAATCTGAAGTAAAAATGTTGTTTCCCATACAGAGTCAACAGAAACCCGTTCGACGAGCACGGGAACTTCCATGAACAACCTCGAGCTGATGTGCTCAGAGCACATCACTAACAACATAAGTCTAAGGTGGCATCTCATGCAATCTGATATCAGTGGACGCGCCTCGGTAAAGGGAATCACCCTATCGCAGGCCATGATGGATATAGTTCGAATGTCGCCACTCAAGTGGGGTAAGTTGATTGTCATCATCACCATTACCATGTCGTGTATTGCTACTAAGAAAACGCTTCACATTAAATCGATTGTCTCAATATGCGTGACGTCACTAATCGCCCGCCCGCCGGCTACCTCTCTGAAGCGGTCGCTGACGGGCGCTTCGTGACGCACGCTTTAATGTTAATATGTTTTCTGCGTGAAATATTAAAACTTTGCTTATAACTTCGGCAATATTAGGTATTTTGAAATAACTCAAAAAGTGCTGTACTTTTAAGTATTAGAAGACTTCCTCATTTGGAGACTGCTTTAGTGATTTATGTATGGTGACAGAGGTGAGCGTGAACCAGGAGCTCATAAAGCCGCAAGAGGAGCTCAACTGTACGGCGGGTGAGTGCGTGTCGCTGGGCGTGGCGGTGCGCAACCACCTCTCGCGGCCTCTGCGGCGGCTGTGCGTGTCCGTGCGCTTCTACCAGGACTACAACAATGGCGTGCTCAACTACAAGCTCGACAACCGGCTCGCCACCGCCGGCAACAACAGGTCATTCAATTTTACACCTTTCTATATGGAAAAAGTTATGACGTCACCATAGACTCAGAGAAATAGAGTGAGCGTTCCCTATACCAGGTTAGGTCAGGACCTCCTTACCTCTATTCTCCAATGATTGTTACAAACTACAGAAACACAGAAAAAAATCTTTTGAGCTTTTGTCACCGTTGATGGTCATAGAATACAAGTACTACAATGCAATTTAATAAATGAATGATCAATCACAGTGGAGTAAGTCATAGGACATAGAGATAATGGACTTAGCGTTCCCTATTCAAATTAAAATACATAAGTTGTAGATTTTAATAGATAATGTCCACGTATACAACTTCTTTTATAATAAATTCTAAAATAAAAGGTGCTACAAAATTGTATTAAAATATCGACTTTCATGCTTAATCCGCTATGGCGACTGCTTCAGTAAAGTAAATTGAAATTATGTTGCGCAAATTTTCTAGTGTTCTCACATTAGGTAATCTTGTTTGTATTTATAAGTAAAATTGTCGCATGGAGACTTCAAATTTAAAGTTTGTGTTTTTTTAACACAGGTTGGACCTTGCCGAGCTGCCTGAATCGGCGAAGGCTTACCACGAATGTACAGTCGTATTTTTGACTCCAGGAGAATACAAGATAGATATACAGTGTTCCACGACAGAACCTGTATTAGATGATAGCACCAGTATTAGAGAAAATGAACCGCCTTCTATCATCCCACCCAGCACTGAAGTAAGCCACGTGTGGAGATTCATACCCCCAGTGGCGATTAGTGTTACTGAATAAATTAGCACTGTACGGCTTCGTTAGCCTTAAATTTGGATTCCTATAATTCGGTTAGCTTATCTAATGTCTGGTTTGCTATGCAATATAGTCCGCGAGTACATTTTATTCGGCATTTTTTGTTTAACAACAAAATCAACTCGACACGAAATCTGCTGTCTACTTTTTTTGGATTTTTACCTTAGTGAATATAGTTCACTACATTACTGATCGTTTAAAAAATTGCTTATGTAGGAGCACTATTTATCGAACTATGAACTGTTAAAAAAATATGCTATGTGCAACAGCTAGAATCTGTTATGAGCAAACCTAATCTAATCTCTAAAAAGAGTACTCAAGAAATATTTATTTTTAAAAATTCACCAAAATGAAAAACAGTTAAGATGTCTGTCTACTGTCACAATTTTTCTAGTTAATTCCTATGTTTAGGATGCCCTATGTCCAGATGTTAAGGTGCATCCAAACAGTTAATTAATGACTGCAGTTTAATTCACTTTAATAGATACCTATGTAATTCTAAATTAAAGTGAGCCAAATATTAAACTAAAGTAAGCAATCTATTATTCATAAGGGTGACATGTTTTTGTTCAATATTAAAATTATTTAATGTTTAATTTCTAAAATGTATTTAGAAATGTTTAAAATAATTATGTTTAATATTATATGGTTTTATAAATATGTTTAAAATAAATTGCTACTATCATTCACTTAATGTAGTTGTTAATTTTATTTTTTTACAAAATGTATATAAAATTATTAACTATCATCACTGGTAAAGGATCTTTATTTTTTGCCCAAGTTACCGATGATTAGGGCTGCAGAGCGACTAACATGCTGATTGCTGACAATACGTGTCAAGAAGCGGTCTACTTAATACTTACCATAGAGTAAATGGTACTTTACTATTTACTGTATGTACCTACTTACGTATTCACCTTTTATATTGCCAAGGAGGTACATACTTGCCATTTAGAAAGCCATGGCTCTCGAGACGATTGCGGGTGTCACATAAGATGCCTTTTAATGCCTCTTGGTCTTTGTCTTTGTAATGCTCTCTAGGTCTGAGTCCATCTTTAGGTGAAGGAACAAAGGCATAATCCAGAATGTTGAAGGTAAACACCTTGTCGCCCCGATAATAAGTAATATCGGGTATTATTATACAATAAATCTATCCTTACTTCCTTACTAATATTATAAATGTGAAAGTAACTCTATGTCTGTCTATTACCTTTTCACTCCTTAACTAGTCAACTAAACATAAAATTTTTCATGACACGTCTGGGCTACAAGGAAAGACATAGGGTACCTAGAAAAAGAGAACTGTTCCCGCGGGATCATCTAAAATACTAACGTCTGTCCAAAGTGTTACAGCAACAAGAGGTCAAGCGTTAACTTCCTTATTTTTCAACGTGGATGAAGTCGCGAGAACCAGCTACTCCAGCTAGTATATAATAAATCCCGACTCTTTAATATCTACTTTTGTTAGCGTACCTACCTTGACGATAACACTAATGTATGGGAACAACTTTAATGAAAATGGGAGATTAATCCTTTAACCCATTTTTAACCGCTGGTTTTGTAGTTGTCATGCCTCTAGCGTTTGACTCGTAAACCGATATCTTTTTTTAAATAGAAAGTAACTCAATGATTTAAAAAAAAAAAACATTTTATAAGTAGAGGTACTTTTATAATTATTATATGAGGTCAATTTGACGACCTTATCCATACATGCAATAGATTAGGTTCAAGTAGAGTGTTATCCTTAACTAAGTAGAATTACACAATAATTTATAGATAAGTAAGTAATCTTTATTTTATTTAGATAGTCTGGGGAGATCTGTCAGTGTTTGTTTATTTGTTTTGGTTTGTCGACGCTTCTGTGGTAGTAGTAGGTATATAATTTTCGAGTCTTTTCAATTTCTGACCTACAATACAACTTCAACTACCAACCGACCAATTGAATTGCTCTAAACTCAAAATAAAAAAAAAACTTTAATATATTTGAAATATAGCCAGACAAATTATACAAAAGATTACATTTATTATTTTCTAATTAGTAAGTAAGTGATAGTTAAGATAAGAATGTCCACACATTGTGCGGTGCAAGGATGTAAAACATCTATTTTCAACAAATTACCGGGCGTCTCTCTTCACTCGTAAGTACTTAAAATAATAAGATCACAAATATTTAATTACATTTTCCTTGTTATCTGTAAAGTAATACTCCTTTAAACCGCACAAATTGGAAATTACAGCTGTCCAACATCAAACGAAATGCGGACAAAATGGTTGCAAATATTGAGGAACAAGTGTACCATTTTGGATTGGTCTAAAAGCAAAATTTGTTCCAAGCATTTTGAACACAGATGCTTTGATTCTCAAAGGAAACTTTTAGAGACCGCTCTGCCTACTTTGTTTTACAATAAGGTACTTATGTATATCAGATTATTGTCTGTTGTCAAATTGTGCACATAGAAGTTTATTATATTATTGCTGTATAAATGTATAGAAACAATGTGATCAACCACAGTTCTAGTGACTGTGGCATAAAAATAATAGGTATATAAAACCAAAGATTTAAATCGAAAGATGCACACTAATCTCCCCGCGCCATACTTAAAACACACCAAAAATTATTAACAATGGGTTGAGCGTAGGCATTCAACCAACTACAGTTGCACACCGGCTAACAGTGAGTGATGGTCGCTAGCAGAGATTGTTTCTGATGCTTTTACAATCAAAAAAACTCATTCGAAGTGTTGTCTGTGTTTAAGTGTGTTTTGACAAATGACTTGCATTGCTATAAAAATGTATAACTGAATGTATATGTATTTTGTATAAAACTATATAACATTATTTATTCTTCTTGTGTCAGTGGTCTGTTTCTAAAATTTATGTGTTCTTCATTCCATCACAAGCTAAACTTAAATTGTTTTATTTAGATATTATGATTTTTGCAGACTAATTCTAGAAGAATTATCACAGGTCCACTCAACTTACGCTCAAACTTGGATACACATCTCAGAAAGAAGACTGAAAATGAACTGACAGTTGACATTAAGCACCATTTGAGTCAACTAAAAGAACCTCATAACTTACCTGATTTTGTAACAGATGACCTAAAACTTAAACCGGATGCACCCCTTGAAGCAAAACTATGGCTTATAATAAAAAAACAAGAACATCTAAACACAAGACTTGTAGAGACTATGATAAAGAACAAGAAAGAACAAGGATTGCAAAAAAATAGTGAAGAATCCAGCTCAGATAAGAAGAACTTGGAAAAAAGTATTGAAGTATACAAATATATTGTTAAATCTCTTCAAGATAAACATGCTTCTTTAGAAGAGCAAATTGAAATTCTAACTGCCACTGAATCTAGATAGTTCTTTAATAAAACAACAATCTTATGAAGAAAATAATTTATTTTAATTATGCATGGTTTTTATGAGCTCTCCTGGTCAAATCTTTTAAATAATCATTTTGATTTCAAGCTATTCAGTCTTGACTTATAAATACATTAATGGAAAACCTTAATAATAAAATACTAATTAATTCATAATTCAAACTATTATTTATAACTTTGATTTAGTACATACCTAGCTACATTGTAAAAGCAAAGTGCACATTTTTGAGATTCCTAAATATTGACCTTAGTGAATAGTTTACTGCCTTATCTATCATATAAAAAAAACTGTTAAGTGCTTATGAACACTATTTGTCGAACTACAGCATCCAAATAAAAAACTTTTTAATTAAACTTTCATGTATAATTTTTCAGGAAAACTTGTCAATATCTCAAAAGTATACTTTTTGCACAGATTTTGACTTGACAATGATGATTTACTTTTCTGTATGTTATTCTCATACATTAGACAATAAATAAATATAATTTACTTCTTTTGCATTTGTTTTGCAAGAAGTTCCCTAAGTCTTATTTTGTTATTAGTCTTATTAGTCAAAGGTCGAGCAATGGGAACAATTTCCATTTGAAGCAAGCGCCTGCGGAATTTCTGATAGAATTCTAACACATTAGGGTCTGCCCACACATGTCGAGGGTCAAAGTCTAATACTCTCAAAGTGTCTAAACTTTGTGCCCGACTTAAAGCAACATAGGCCTGTCCCGCCTCAAATATTTTTGACAATGACATTTCTACACAATCTAATGTCAACCCTTGCGATTTGTGAATTGAAAATGCCCAAGCCAAGTTCAATGGAACCTGTTTACGACAGAGTAATGCGCCGTGGGCATTCTTAACAAACCAACGTTCCGTCCTTGCTGTATATTCTTTTTTATTTTTGAATCTTACAACAGGGTAGCCTTCTTCAAATTTGACTACAACCCCCCTCGCTCCATTGACAAGACCAGCATTGATGTTCACATTTTTAAGTAACATCACCTGAGCTCCAACTTTTAATACCAATTTTGATGGTGCCACCGTTTGCATATCGAGAATTTTACAAGTACCGCTCGAATTGTCACTGTCTTGCGATGAAAATATTTTTTCTTCTCCTTCCAAGTCCTGTAACTTTGAATTGTTTATTATTTTAGAATCGTTTGTGTGAGAGCACAATCTTGTAGCTAGAATCCCGTCAGATTCAATTTTTTGTTTAGCCGTATTAAGAAGTCTCAGTTTAATTTCTTCCGTAACTCGTCCAATCCGTATGCTATTCAACATGTATATAAATTCTTGATCTTTCTGTCTATGTACTTCTTTCAGTTCGTAACAAAGGTCTATGCATTTGTTCCAACAGGCTGACTGAAAACAAAACCTTTTTTCTTCCTTACTCTTGTCCACAACTGGCGGTAATTGTAAGAAGTCACCACAAAGTACAAGTTGAATTCCCCCAAATGGTTTGTCATTCTTTCGCAAGTATCTTGCGACTGCTTCCAATTTTTCAAAGTAAGTACATTCAATCATTGATATTTCATCAATAATAAGGTGTTTGCATTTTCTCCATTTCTGCACTAGTAATGGAGTTTTCATTGCTCTTTCACACAAAATCGAAACAGATCCACTTCCATCACCAATCCCGGCAAATGCATGTAGCGTTGTTCCACCTATAAATGTAAGAAATAATGTAGGTCAGTATGAAAAGGCCCCATAAGATGAAAACTCAGCTGCTGACATGGTAGGCACAAGTTTGTATCCTTGCATCAAATTTTTTATTATTTTAAAGAGTAAATTAGAAACAAACTACTTAAAGAAAAGTTTCTAAAGGTTTTAGTACTTGAATAAGAATATCATTGGAAAAAAATTAAGTAGTTCTCTTATAGAAGACCAGTGTGAAATAACAGCATGTGTGCTGTTGTGTTTCAGTAAGTATTGTAATTGACACCAGAGACCATTTCCCTATCCCTTATCCGTAAGCCTACTATGGTCCACACGATGATTGGCGTTGCTTTTGTTTGATGGTTATCACTAACCATTTACCATCAAGTGGACCATCAGCCTGTCTGTCAGCCTTAACATAAAAAAAGAATTCTTATTTTGTATTAATGCACAATTATTAACAATGAGTTTATATACTGACCAACATGACAAGCTGCAACTCCAGTAGATGCAGTAGCAACTGTTGATTCCGGTGGCAACGCTGCTACAATCCTCTTAAGGAGAAAACTCTTTCCTGTGCCAGCAGAACCAGTGAAAAATACATTTTTTCCACTTATACAAGCGTCTAAAACTCTTTGCTGTTCTGCGCTAAGAGTATTTATGTTGGTTAACGGCGATGGTGAGTATAACTTCTTCTTGGGTGCTGGCCCACCACCGACATCTGTAGGTTTGCGTTTCTTTGACGGAGGTGAAGGCGTTGTTACTGTTGCTTTGCAAACTTTACTCCGTGCTTTGTGCAAGTCAGTTATGGTCACAGGACTTATTTCTTCAAATGCTTGTTTCTTGCTACTTAGCAACTTGGCTCGAGTGGTTTGTTTAGATGGAGTATTCTTTTCTTTATCTCCTGTCATTTTTACAAGTATGGTTCGTAAGAATGAGACTAGGTTAGTCGGCGGGGCGTTAGAAATAAACAATGTGTAACCGGCTTCTTCGAATTTTATACTAGCTTTTCCCTCGGCAATGAATTTGCTGAATACATTAAAATTCTTTAGTAGCAGCCTCTTCGGAACATTTTTGTCCATCGAAACTTCAATAAACATTTCTCTAAATTCGTTTCGGATTAATCTCAAGGAACCAGTTTTCACGTTGGCCTTTCGCGTAATTGACCCGTGAGGACCCAGACATTCTAAAGATACTGTACACGTTAGAAACGATTCACTGCTATCCATTTTAATTCAAGACATCAAACAAAGATAAAACAAATTAGAATTAATTATAATTTTTTTATAACGGTACGAAACTACGAAAGAAATATGTTTTGATAAGTACAAACGAACTTATATTTGAATCTATCAATGTCAAATGACATATTTGACATATAACATTGATAGATTCAAATGTAATACGCGTTGTTCCGGGAACAGAACACTATATATTATCCGTGATTGTTACAAAGAACCAACTCTATATTATACAAAAGCATTTTATTTACAGTGATTTCTTGAAATATACAACCGACTATACTTATTCACGGGAACGAACTTATAGAGCGCTTTCTTTTTCACTCAATTCCATACAAAAGACAAGGACAGCAAATATTGAGTGGGCGTTTACAATAATAGGTGAACGTTCACTTTACGCTGCTTTTAGCTTTGTAAACTATAATAAAATATTATAGTAATACCTACATACCTACTCACTACCCTACACTTTTTATTTTGTATAAATTATTCTAGCTATTAAGTTGTGAATTGTTTATTAATTGAAGATGTGAGTGAATGAAGGCGATGTCGCTTAATTCCAATTTTAATTAAATCAAGGTTAAAGATTTACTTTCACTTTTTGAGATGTCACCACGGAACTGATTTTTGTAGTAAATTATGATGCAAAGTTGTGTAAACAAACTGAAATATTAATGGTTTGATAGCAATTAAACACTTGTATTTTTAATTTAAAAAAGTAAACATAGCTCTTTTTGCACTTTTTGTTTTTTAATATTAACTACATAACACCTTTTTTAACTTTCTATTTTCCAAAATATGCCTTAAATCGACAATCTTAAGGTCTGTAATCATTTATATGGACATATTACCTTCATCAATGCAAAAAAACGAAAAAAAAAAACCCAAATATGCGACATATCACCTTCATCCACTCACGTCTTCAATTAAGATAATATACATTGTATAATATTATAACTATTTAAGTAAAACCGTTGGTAACATTATTTTAAAATTTGACATTAGGACCTGTCAAATTACTCCTTCGAATTAAAAAAAATGCGGTATAATAACAGTGAGTGTCTGAGTTCTACGAACAGACTAAAAAATACTGTGTACTGTGTACACTCACATTGTCGGTTATTTCCACCAATCACAGCCGAACGCTTTTTCTCCCTATAAGCTCGTTTCCGTAAGCATGAAGTAATAATATGCTTGACTGACAGTTTTTCAGTTTAATCCCCATATACATGGATGTCGCACGATCGCTTTCTCTCTTTCTATAGAGTGCAAAATTTCATCTGGGTATTGCTCAGGGTCACATTACATCCATCGAAATACTTTCCAGATTTATTAGAAACGGTGACAGCTGGATTCTGAGCCAGATCTAAATATCTGATCCGCTTGCAGACCAATTAGTTGCTAAATGGAATATGAAAATGAGCAGTAAAGATTTTTTATTTAGTATAAAATTAGGTACCTACATATACTATTTTATATATATACTTACATACACAGCCTGTAGTTCCTAATGTTATTGATCGTAGAATAAAAATGAATATATCCAAATTTGTAGAAAATTTTATGCAGAAACTTTGGTCAGAAGTAGGTAATCATAATGCTATTCCTACAGATATTCGCGATATCGCGAGCAAAAATCTGAAAAAAGGGTACGTTCAACCCCCAAAGCGCTCGTGAGGTATACCTAAGTGTACCAATTTTCAAAACTACATGGATTATTTCCCCTGATTATCGATATTCGGCTAAATTTGACTGTACTACTATAGTAGTTTAGAATGAAGAAGCTAAAACTTAGGGTTGTTGGCTCGACCGTAACGAACCTGCACCTGCCTTACCTGCAGGTAGTTTATGATGCTTTGAACTAATACTTTTTATTTTTTCTCATAAATAGTAAGTAGGATATTATTACAAATAAGTTGGATAAAGTCGCAGATTATCACAGATAGGTACTGTTCATTAGTAAATAGTAAATACTATTGGTAAAACAAATTTCAAGAATTATGTACAATGTTGCTTAATAAATTCCCGGAGACAATCTGTCACCTACTGGACGTATAATAACTCATGCTCGATCGTAAACGGCGAAACCAAAGATAAACAGACTGTCAGAGGTGACAGAAATAGACTATTATGTTTTAAAATATTATCAACGGGCGATATTGCAAATTACTCAATATAGATAGATACCAAGTTCTGGACCTGGCCTATGGTCCTGTGGGGAAGTTCGAGTATGGAGAATTATAAAGTTTAGTAGGAGTGTTAGTAAGTATTTTAGACTTAGCTGCTTCTTAGCTGGATATACTTACGTCAGCGTCACGTGGTACATTTTCTAGTTTAATTATGACGTCATGAATTTTTTGTATGAAAAAAAAAAAACTTCATAAACCTATCGCATAAGCAGATTTCAAAAACATACCACACGATTACATTTCAGCCAGTTGTGTCGTAAAAAATAAAAAAACATTTTCAAAACACACTGAGTTTGGGCTCTTCCTGACAAAAGACTGCTAAAAGAATTTTTTTAAAATATAAGCCGAGCTACTTGTTATATCCGTATATCTACCGTATTAAAAGGAATTCGGAAAATATTAATGCTTACTATTTTTGTTCTTCTTTTCATAAGAGAAGAATAAAAAACAGCACAATCAATCATGCCCTTCCCAAGTGTTGTTTCGTCATACACGTGACAATTGATTTTGTTTATATACATATATAGATAGGTATATCTATAGAAGATACTTACATGTAGATAGAATACAATATTGTAGATGTAGTTATATTAAAGTGAATATTTTTTACTGTCTACCTATAACCGTAAACTGATAAGTAGGTAACCTCGTCTGGTATGGCAGTTGTGAAACAATATAAGAATACAAGAAGAAGTTAAAAATTATATAGAAAGGCATATGACTGCAAAACTCTTCTCTGAAATTTGACGGTACTCGTACCTACCTACGATAAAGTTTGACATAATTCTATTAAAAACAAGCAACGACTGATTTAACTTCGTAAAAGATTAAATAGGACACGAAATATTACTGTGTGAATGTGATAGTAACCATTCCACCGATACAAAGTGTTATGAGGTCACCATTAAATCTGTGTACAGTGTCATTATTTGTATTTATAAGTAGCCAATGAACAACGTAAGTACTTACCATGAAACAGATACAAAGATTTGTTTGGTCCATGGTAGAATTCTGCTATCTCTATTTTTTCAGAAATGTCCTCGTCTAATTAATGAGAATAGCTAGCAAGCTAGACGCCACTTCATAATGAAGTATGTACAAATAGGGATCTGGCCTGGGCGGTAGTCTTAGGAGAGGTAACCGCCTATCGTGAAGTCCCCGATATGGCCGACTCTACTTTCTAGGCTCTGACAGATAGTGGCAGTCCTCACCCTCCTCACCGCGATGAACAGCCGTGGCGTTTGTTTTACCCGGTAAAAGTCTGGCATAGTATTTATAACCCATCAACAATATATATATGCTAACGGGTGTCTACATGAGAATTTCCTAAAGTGAAAAAAGGAAAAATAAGAATAATCAGTAAAATTAATGAAAGTAGATATTACTATTTTTATGGTACTGCGTAGCCCTGTTTAGCATACCAATTTACCTAAGTAAGTACCAATAACAAAGTGAGAATAAAAAACAAACTAATTTTACAGCTAGAAGGGATTTGGGTTGTTTTCTAAAATGTTAGGTATAACATTTATTTTATATAAGTAATCGTATATATTTATATACAGTTATATGAATATTTTCACTAAAAATAAATGTTCGTAATAACGGACGCGTCATAAGCAGATGCAACGACACGCTAATTCTGGGTTTTATGCGTTTGCGCCCGTTTCCTGTATCGATTCCTTGAGCATGTCGTGATACTAATGGTTGCTCCCAAAGACTAAGTATATGTTGCTCCATTCAAATAATGTGTCGGCACTGTAAGTATTTCTCTTGTCCTAATTTTAGGCTACTTTTGAAGTACCTAATAATGCTAGTAAGTAAATAGTTTTTGATGTCCGCGTCCCTCGGGAGCAGTATTTTTTTAAAATATGTTCTATGCTCAGATTAGTAAAACAATCTGAGGTCCTATGTCCTAACCGTCTCCTGACAACGTGTATGCCATGTAAATGTACCTACATGTTCATGTTAAGGCGTGAAAACGTAAACAAACTCACTTTCCCATTTACATAAAACATATTATAAGTGTTATTTAAATCCTTAATTTAATACATTATATCATTTAGATTTACAAGCAGCGACGTAGGTATTACTAAAAATAAATAATTTTTTTGTAAAATAAAATAAATAATCCGAAATAAAATTTCATTAGCTTCATTTCAAAATTTTAATATTACCAGTATTTCAAAATCGGGAAGCAATTATGACTGTCTTATTAACTTAGGTAGGTATTTATCTAATGTAGGTATAACCAAAGTAGGTATTATATTATTTATTAACAAAAATACTAGGTATATTAACTAATATATAAAATCACTTAGGTAATTAGCTTCTATTAAATATAAACAAATAAATAAATAATAATATAATACCACATTAAATAATGTAATCTATATCTGACCAAAATACAAAATTAGTGATAATTGCATGACTGTAGGTACATAAATATTTAGTGTGTAGGAATGTGTGTGTGGAATAAAATTTAAATTAAACAAATAAGTACCTACCCGTTTTCACGCGATAAGTGAATTTAGTGTCATACTCTCATCGAAATCAAACGAGCGTTGAGACATTTAGGGGCTGCTTCCTTTCGCATTAAAGATGTTCGCGTAACGAATAAAATATAATTTCCTCGGTGAAATATCTATAACGCTTTATTTCATTTTATTAGCTCAATGTTTATGAAACATTTCATTGCTGAAAAATAAGGTAAATTCACAATATAAATGGAAATTCATTTAATTTGAAGCCTGTGTATACCCCGGCTTCGCCCTAGTGAGATATTGTTATACTAGCCTATGTTCTTCACCGGGGTAAAAATATACCTTTGTTATATATACTAATTTTCATGAAAATAGGTATTTCTCTTAAATTTTGTACATACCTATGCATAGAGTTAAATGTAAATTTTAAATTTATGACTTCAGACAATAACAGATTAACTTGGGATTATACAAAAAAATTAATACCTAAGTGTAAAATTGGAACATTTGTGAACACAGTACCCAAAAATGTCAAATTTTCCTCAATTTTTAAATATATCTATTAACTCTTAACCAAGTGATCGATTTCTGTGGTATCTACGTTATCACTTTACGAAGCATTTCTCACGTGTTTTTCGGCATAAAAAGTTCCTTATAATAATTTCTCCAACCTTGTTTTGATTGTTTGAGGTTGATACCTACTTTTATTGCCAATAATAAAAGCCTCAGATCGTTCAAAGCGTGGGAAGCCGCTCGTTTACAATGGTAAGTCAAACAAAATAGGTACAATAAAAAAAATGCATGACTAGATTTTGCAATAATCCTTAAAGATTACATAGTAAGTATAAAACAACGTCGTTTTCCGCGTCTGTTTGTCCGTCTGTCTGTATATCCGCTAGCTCATCCTAAAGCACGCAACGGATTTTCATGCGTATTTTCATTTTATTAATCTGTTATGAATGCGAAAGTTTGTATGTTTTGATGTTCGTTACTCAATCACGAAAAATACGGCTGAACGGATCTAGATGAAATTTGGCACACATATAGTCCACCTGGATTAACATTTCACCATTAGTTAGATAATTTTTCACGGAAGGTTATATACTTACATCTCTACGAGTATATATACTTAATTATAAAAATTACGTGTCACATGTTCCTCCGCGATGAACTTCTAAACTACTGAACCGATTTTGATCAAACTTTTTAACTGCATATATGTAATTTGGTCCAACTTAAAAGATAGTATAGTTTTTATTTTGAACCCGGGCGAAGCCGAGAGCGGGCCACTAGTATATAATAAAACCTAATTCAATTTTTACTTATATAGAAAAAAAACAATACATATTTTGCAACCAAGTCCCCGAAACTGTCAGCGTCTGTCTGTTTCTCCGCTTACCACTTCTAAGAGTTCTAAACCATCATCGGGTTTTGATACCTGCGGTTTTCAAGGGCGATAAACGAGAAAGGTTTGTATGTAAGTAAGTTTTGCAGGGAAATTAATCCGTGCGAAGCCGGGCGCGGTCCTCTATTAAAAAAATACTAGTTGTTGCATGCGACTTCGTCCGCGTAACTTTATAAAATATAGCCTATGTTATTCGCTGATAATATACTCGTAGCTTCCCAACAGTGAAAGAATTTTTCAAACAAACAAACAAATCTTTCCTATTTATAATATTAGTATAGATAATATGCCTACTCCATATTAGTACCTAGCTTACTTTTGGAAAATTATTATATTAAAAATTGCCTAGGCATCGAGCCATTGTTTGTAGATGAAATTTAAAACTGATTTCTCAGCAGTTTTGTTTATATGATGTAGGTAAGTAATTAATTAATTAGTTGGCAAGTTTCCGAGTAGGTAGGAATGCTCCGCTTGGGGTTGCGTTACCGGACATTGGCTGAACAAAAACAATATGTGTGTGTATATCGGACAATATATGCTAGTGTGACTATGAGTTTATGTATTTTTCTAAATTACTTTTATCTTTACTAATATTATAAATGTGAAACTGAAAGTAACTCTGTATGTCTTTTACCTTTTCACGCCTTAACTACTTAATCGATCATCATGAAATTTTTCATAACACATTGTCAGGGATCATAATACCGGAAAGAACATAGGGTAGGTACCTTTATAATGCAGAAAAAAGTACCCACTGTTCCCGAGGGATCATCTAAAATTAAGAAAACTAACGCCTGGAAAACGATTCCACAGACAGACACACAGAGACGTCAATCTTATAATATTCCGTTTTTACGTCGGGCATTAAAAATATAATATAGAAAGCAAAAAGCTTCGCGGTGGTCACGTGACTAGGAATAGCAAGGCATCTTTTCACTTAGTGATTGTAGACTTTGAAACCATTGAAGTTTCCACACTTTGAATGAATGATGGTGCGCGTAGTGGAGGCGTCGGTCGTCTGAGAGAGAGCAACACATGGGCCGCATCTGTACGTAGCTCGCTGGAGGTGTACCCAATGAGACCAAGTCATAGTTGGTACTTACTTATAAAATATTAGATAATTCATTGTGAGCAGAGACAAACCAAGCGCCACATTGCCATACAATAATTATACTTATTGAATATATCTATAAAACAATTGAATAAATAATATTGTAATATATACTTTATATACAATTTCGATAATTTCATTCACGCTCTTACACCACAGAAATCTGAATCTGAATTGACCTTTAGTGTCCTTAATTATTTATAAACATTTAGATTTAAATTTAAGATAATGAATATTTTATGTACTACAGATATTCACTATCTTTTTCAAAACAATACAAAAGCAGGTAGTTACAAAAAACAGTACGACAATTGTTTCAAACTATAGATTCGGTGTATACGTGTGCACCGTGACGTATTTTCTTGTGAAACGCAGCTGTGGAGGCCTCTGCAGATGTTTTATGACACAGAATATTTCCAAGACGCTTTTATTTATTACTATATTGCCGTTTAGAACCTAATCTTCGGTTTTATTATTCAGAAACAATGGTCAGCTATCGGCACTATTTTTGGCATACGGTGCACAGATGTTGCAGCCTTTCGTGGGAAAGAATTCACACTAAACATTTACTTACCTTCTACTGGCCACAAACAAAAACCCTTGTATTGCAACTTTTTATTTAAAGCAAAAATGCCGCCGTAAATAACTGGCTGAAAAAACTTTTTCGTTCTATATTTAAAAAGTTTTTTGTTGTTTTATATATTTTGTTACTTTGTCAAAAGCTTTCTGTGGCCGCTGATGTATTATTTATTATTTCAAGAAAGAAAATTTTCCGATTTTTCCCTTCACAAGAACCTTTATCGCAGTTTTGCGCTTAGCAACACATTTAGCGATTCATTTTTATATTATAGATTAACTGTGGCACACGCGATTTCGTCCGCGTAACTTATTGTCTTAGATATAGAATCTAAGCTTATTGTGGAATATAATGTTACTTGCTAATAACGTAGCTTTCTATACTTGAAGGATTTTTTAAAATACTTAATTTTTTTACAGTATTTTTTGAGTAGTAATCGGTCAAGTAGTTTTTGAGGCTTTTAATTTTTATTAAAGTAGGTACCAACTCATATGCTAATTTCTTATTTGTTACATTATTGCAAATAATATTTGAAAATACATTTTATTTTAAATATACAATAGCAGGTAGGTAGTACCATATAGGTACCTATATAACTCGACTGGTTGAAACGTTCGTTTCGTTGTAGGTGTACCTAATAAAAATCTCACTGAAAGAGTCCTTTTAGTTAATTTTTTTAATTATGGTTTTTATTCTTTAATCACTTCATATTTAGTTGGATTAAAACTTTCAAAATTTTTGATGCCTTGAACAATTTGAACAAATACTTATATCTTTGTAGTTTGTCATGAAAAAGATATGGACAGTAGTTAAAGGCTCTTGTCGCCTATTACCTAACACAAACGGTGCCATAGGGGTTGCAAATGCGCTGATGACTTTGATATGATAGAGGGAATGACCTCTGGCATTTCCCATTCACTATAGCCGGTAGTCTTTTACAGGAAGTAGTTATTACCATTTGCCGCCCGTAGCTATCTATATAGCTTCAACAGGCAGAATTCCCGCAAAACTCAATATTTTCGGCTGTCTGTTTTCGTCACATTTGTGAGTACAATACCGTATCAGAGTGTTAATACTCAAAAATCTTTATCTAAATCAGGTGCTACATCACTTAAGCCAAAAACGCTGGGAAAATAAACTATTGGCTGTCGTAAAACTTTTAACAAAATAAATTGGGTATGTAACGCGTTAAGCTGTGTGTAAAACATCTGTAGGGAGGTAACACTCATTGACTGGAGGATGACACTTACCCTTATCTTGCTTTAACTTCAACAGAAATAATTAGGATATTTAAATATTAGGGTACAAACTTTTAAATTACATGCGTAAGTCAATTAAGTAGCTTGTGAAGTAAAAATTTTTGAAAATGAATTTCTTGATTTTCAAAACTTAAATCAACTTTATTTATTTTCGTGATTGAAGCAGGTCAATATACTTAACCTAAGCAGGTTAATTAAGGCGATTGAAGCAGGTTTGCTTCTTACGAAAGTAGGATTTTTTCAAAACAATGCCTACAGAAAAAAACTAAGCTTTATTTCAACATTACATCACCCGTCACCCACGGTGGTAACTATTCTAAAAATATCTTCTACTCCTAACGTAGCCGTAGATATTAATAAAGTGGAATTAAAAAAGAAACATTAACGAACAATGTAATAACGATGTTATAATTGCTATGTAATAATTTTCAACTAAAATTAATTTTCACACATTTCTTACAACTTTAAGAAGTTTTAAGGCAATGCATAATTTGGTAAAAATAGCAGAATAGGTCGAGTTTCCTATTAAAGAAATAGCAAAAAAATACGTGCCCATGAGACACACTAAGAGATAACTTAGGACTTATACAGCTAAGAAACATAAGAGATATACCTACTGATTGTACATTAATTAAAAAACGATTTATTATTTAGTATCTTTTGTTTTAAATTTGAATGACTGTACTATGCCCAGTTGCAATCCGTCCAATTGCGGATCTGTCTACTTGAGAATATGTCCAGTTGCTACGTAGCCTATTTTTTTACTACCGAGACCAATAGTAAGCACAGCATTCGATTTTTTGGTCAATCAAAGGTCTAGAAAAGCTTCTAAATTAGTCAATAGGGTACAATATAGCCATGAAAGATCGCTCGTTGATCGCTTTTTCCATTAGTGATTATAGGTATCACTTAGTAAAAAGCTTAGATTAGTAAAACAGAGTGAAACTGTATCGATCGAAATCCGTTGGGTGGGAATAAGAAGTTAGCGGAGAAATCAAAAACAGACGCGCACGGATATCAACCTCAATTTATAATACTTATGTAGATACTTAGGGTATGTATATGTATAATATATATTTTGTTTTGGCCTATACGATATAATTATATAGATATATTTAATTTGTAGTATTTTACAATATTAATTTTTGTAACAAAACATTGTACCTACAAGTTTGGCAAACAGTCCTAAAAACAGTAAACCCCCAACATACAAACAAACAAACTTTACTATATTTTTATAATATTACTACAGATCTATAGTGTATAGATATATACACAAAAATGTCGGACTGAAATGTTACAGAGTTTATATGACATACAGCAGACTCCCGCATTACCTCGTTGGTGTTAAGGAGCGTGAGATAAATAACTCGAAAATATTTATATTATAATAAGCGAAGGCATCGCAACCCGTGGGACCGGGTTCAGGCGTTCAGACGGGGTTCCTTACTTGGATTGCGTCAGAGATATTTTTAGTAAAGAATCAGGACGAGGCGAGGCAACAAAAAACTTAGAAGCGAACAAAGCAAGGGTGGCGCCGATCCGATCATAAATACGAGCAATTTTACACAAATCAACATCTCGATAAAATAATATATACATTTTAGAAGTTCATTTATAGGTAGATCATTTATTTTTTCTTAATTACAGATACGGGATTACCTAATTGAAAATAAAAAAATAAAAATGTGTGATAAATAAATGCAATAATTGTTGTCAAAAAATAATAGATATTCCTGTTAATACTCTTACGTATTAGCCTTACATCAAATAAGGTAGTTCTAATTTTTTTATATGTTAGTACTGATGAAATGGTAATGACGAATCCAAATTTTCCACCTCGAAAGCCTCACGGATCATTGTTAAATTCATTAAAATTTAGGTCTTTTTTCAGTTTTTGTCGATTTTTACTACCAAGGATCTGTGCTACGGCAAAAGTCACTATGCACACTTTTTAATTAGATTAAATTCATTTGATGTAAGGCAACGCCGCTTTTTTGATACGATTTCCATGGACTATTTTATGTCAGACCGAAAGAGATAGGGAGTATCTACCTTTAGGTATACTTTTATTTCAGTTAGGTATACGACCTACTGTAACATATTCCCTTGATATTTCAATTGCTCAAGACTTACTAGCTGTGGCACGCGACTTTGCCCCGCGTAACTTTATAAATTAAGTATAGCTTATGATACTCGCTGAAAACGTAGCTTTCTATAGGTAAAAGAATTTTTTAAATCTGTCAAGTAGTTTTTGAGTTTATTCATCACAAACATACAAATCTTCTTCTTACTTTATAATACTTATTTTTAGTAGTAAAGATGAAAAATAGGTTCAAAATCCAAATTTTATACACTAGAGCGGGCAGCTATTGTCTATTCGCTTTATTATCTAATATTTTTTTAAATAAATTTACAGTTTAATCAATACAATAACAAATTAAAACTATTCAATTTCTTGAAAATTCAGGTACCCACTCGCCTTAATTTGTGAAGTAGGTACAGTCTCACAGGATGTGCGTTCAGCGATGCGATATGGCGACCGGGGGACGCGCGCGCATCTTTCTATATTATATCTACATACATCCATATCTACATATCTATATTAGCAGTAAATACAATATCGGCGATGGACAAGATAAACAGAAAACGATCAACGCAACTGGAATATTTCTGTCCCTTTCTGGCGCATTCATCTTCGCGATCGGAGGCAGGAGGCGGTGCGAGACGCGGCTACGAAGCCGCCCAGCAATGGAGATGGTTATTTTTTGTGCGTTGTCAATGAAGGGACGGGTAGAGGCTAGGGGCGGGCCGTGGTTCACTCAAACGGGTCTTTATTTTCATTTCAAGTCGAATCAAATGCGCTTGCGCACCAGTGTTTTCAATTATTTCAATGTTCGTCCGTACACTTGCTATGGACTACGAAAACTGTGATATACCAGTGACAGTGAAAAACGAAATAGATTTTGAGGACGATGAGGAGAATTATTATAGGTACGCTCCAGTAGAAGTGAAAAGACATGCAGAGGAAGCGCATACTTTCGCGCCAACCTCTCCCTCACACCTGATGGATTTAAGCAACGGCTTCGAACGACCCATGCCTCCACATTATTGGCCAAATAATATTATAATTGACGGCGATGAACGTGGACATCAAACCACGCAGTGGCCTCTACACGAACAACAGCAATACGTGTACGAACAAAGACAAAGAACTTTCTCAAGAAACATCTATTATGAGGACTCCAACTCACAGGATGATGTCGGTGAACATTACGGTGTCAACGACGCGTGTCAGCACGATGTAACTTGCCACACGTCGGTAGGCGAGCGAAGCAAGGACGACGCGCAAAAGCGAGCGAGAAACCGTTCATCCAAATCGGCGCGGAAGAAAGCCCAGTCTTTAGAGGAACTTCAGGTGCAAAGAGTTATGGCAAATGTTAGAGAACGGCAGCGAACGCAAAGTTTAAACGAAGCTTTTGCGAGTTTGCGTCAAATAATCCCAACAATGCCGAGCGATAAACTGTCCAAAATACAAACATTACAATTGGCGACGCAGTACATTGAGTTTTTGTATCATATATTAAATAGTGAATCTAGCAGTGATGGAAGCAGCGACGGAGGCAGTGAACTAAGTAGATTTACATCTAATGCTAATAGTAACTCGAAAGACATTCATACACAAGATAAGCTTAGTTACGCGTTTTCCGTGTGGCGAATGGAAGGAGAGTTTACAAATGGACAAACGTGATACATATCATATACCTATGTAATATGAGAGTATAGTGAGCGTAGAGACGTTTTTCAAACATTTAAATCGTATGAGAAATATACACTGGCTTGAACAGTTAATAAAATACTTTAAAAGTTGTATTCGAGTGGTTTATAAATAATTCCAGTGAAAGTGGAAAGCGAAAGGTGACCAATTAGTTATTATTTAGTATTTTACGATATATACCAAATAGATACTGTATTTAATATCAAGGTTTAGCCCACATGTATCCTGGTGGAGTATTACCGTTTCCTTGTTCAATAGCAATTCAATAGGAGGAAGCGCAAGCTTGAAATGAGCAAGGGTTTGTATGCACATTTCTATCAACAAACCCTTGTTGATTTCAAGCCACTGAGACTCGAATTGAACAAGGATATGTAGTGATCGCACGAGGAAAATATATATAAATAAAATCCTTGCTCATTTCAAGTCTTCGCTTCCTTTTTTGGACAACTAGCTAGCTGTTGCACGCGACTTCGTCCGCGTAACTTTATAAAATATAGCTTGTTAGTCGCTGATAATGTAGCTTTCTATAGGTGAAAGAATTTTTAAAATCGGTCCAGTAGTTTCGGAGCCTTTCAATGCAAACTAACAAACAATCAAATCTTTCCTCTTTATAATCTTTATATATAAAAGAAAGTCGTGTTAGTTACACCATTTATAACTCGAGTACGGCTGAACCGATTTTTATGATCTTTGTTTTATTGAATTTTTCTCCATCCCGAATAGGTCGTGTTTTCTGACTTAAATTTAACAAGAGCCTCTAGTAATCATTCTTATTAAAATTCTTAAACATTCCAGTCAATTACGAAAGACATTAAATTGGTACTTAATGAAAAAAAAATGGCCAAAAATTTACAGAACCAAAAACCAGAAAACTAACTACACTAAATTCTAAAATATCTCTCGAAGTTTTACTGTTTACCTAATGAAGTGTTTGCATCTTGGCTAGGGCCCCAGATAGGAAGAGAGAACGCAAAGTCCTTAGAGATATTTCTGATGTATTTGCTAATAATACTTAAGAAATCTCTTGGTTACTGGACAATGGAGCTATGGACACAGACCATATGTGATTTATTGTCGTTTTTTCTAAATTTAATATACTAGCGAAATTCGTACCGTCTCAGAATAAAAACCCGTTCAATACTAAATGTATGGGAAAATGATTTTATTCTCAATTTTTGAAGAGAAAACTTCTTTATGCGCGTTTGGTATTTTTGAGATATGAAAAAACCATTGAACTCGCGACTTGTAATGACACCTTGTAACCGACACCTCTGTTGACAATTATAAAAGAACACAGTAATTTCAAATAAAAATAGAAAACGGCCAGTGATATTCCAAAAAGGTCGTCAAAATTTTTGAAGTGAAAACTTCTTTAGGCATTTTTGAGATGGGAAGAAATCATTGAACTCGTGACCTGTAACCGACACCTCTGTATATAAGTATGTACTTTCGTGACGATTCAAAAAAGACAAAGGTAATTGTTCAAGTTTTCACTTCTGTCGGTACTCCTTTGTAAATATTTCTCTTGTTTTAATAATTTATTATTCTGCCATTCGAGACTGAGACAAATTCTACAAATCAAAGATCATTTTAAACATCTGTCCAGCCGCTCTCGAGTTATAAATGGTGTATCTAACATGATTTTATTTTATATATTATACAGAAAGTGCTTAAATTTTCAAAAAAGTTGTGGTTATATTATGTCGTTTATAAGAAATTTGTGAACACGTGGGCTTAGATTAATAATTATGAACTAAAAGACAATTTATTCCATGTTAACTGTTTAATTGTTGATTATTTTTTAATAACAAGTTCATTTTGTGATGTACAGTTAATGCGTAGGTACTTAATGTATTATCACTTATGTGGTGCAAAGTTTAGCCAAAAAAGTGATAATTTTAGTATATAAAATCATATTGATTCCAAAGAGAATAACAAACCATTGGCTAAAGTTTTTTTTTCTAAAGCTGTCAAATTGATTGTTTTGTATCATAATGGCTATTTTATATTAAATATTTTGAAATAAATAATTAATACTTAGTTTTTATTGAAAACTAATCCCTAAAATATATCAGCAGAGACTCGCAATACCTTTTAATAAGAGTTACAAACTGATTAATATTTTCTATGTTTTAATAGATGTATTATTTTGTCTAAAAACATTCTTTCAAGAAATAAAACTTGGACACAAAATAAACAATACCCATTATTATTTTTTTATTTCAACATTTTCATTAAAAATATGTATGAAATTTTTTTCTACAAAATAAGACTTATCAACAGCGTGTATAGTAAAATATCGCCTTAAAAAATCTTCTACACTAGAATTATAACACACGGACAGAGAAATGAGAATTTAAATAAAAAATATACTTATCCTTAAATTTGTATTTATTGATTCCATTACGTACATTACATAATTACATTACCGCGAGTTATATAAAAAAAATCGAAATTCATACATTAAAACTTCTTTACAATGATTTTCGTATAAATAAAAATGTATATCTATCGACTAAGGTAGAACATTTGACTAGTTATATGTTTAAAAAATATATTTTATATATTCAACTAAAATTAGTTGTATACAAAACATACATTTCTCTCCATGCTGTTGAAAACAAAATAATTTTTGAATAGACATCTTATTTCCGAAAGAACATTTAATTGATTTTAATAATTACAAAAGGCTTTTTGAAGAAAAAAAAGGGGAATCTTATATCAAAAACAATACGCTAAAATAACATGTAAGTAATTTTAGATTATGATTGAATGAAACTAGATATATTGATCTTATAAGTAGATCTATACAAAAAAAACTTTTATAACTGAAATATATACACTTACACTATACACAAACAAGACGACATGTACAGATACAGGATATCTATAGCACTTTTAACACATTGGCTACTTACCAATGATTTGAAATAAAATTTTAAAATAATTACGTATTTAAAATTTAAAAAATTGATACTAACTTTGGGGTATATTTTATTTCATTCTGAAGTTTTTGCAATTAAACTTAAAATTGTAATTAAAAAAATGTAAATGGTTTATAATACCCGCGACTTCGTTAAAAAATAAAAAATATATATAAGCAATATAACGCTTGACCTCTTGTTGCTATAACACTTTGGCCAGGCGTTAGTTTTTTTTTTATATATTTTATTTTAGATAATCCTTCGGGAACAGTCATCTTTTCTGGATAACCTATGTCATTTCCTGTATCCCTGACAACGTGTAAGCAAAATTTCACGATGATTGGTTGAGTAGTTAAGGCGAGAAAAGGTAACAGACAGACAGACAGAGTTACTTTCACATTTATAATATTAGTAAGTATGGATTTTATCTCCTTTACACTTTGCATCCACCTTCCACATCATACAACCTAACTTTATAAAGGGAACGTATTGTATACATAAAGATTCACATCCATACTAATATTATAAATGTGAAAGTAACTCTGTCTGTTTGTCTGTTACCTTTTCACGCCTTAACTTCTCGACCGATTTTCATGAAATTTTGCATACACATTGTCAAGGATACGGGAAAGGATGTCTGCCCAAACTGTCATAACAACAAGTGGTCAAGTGTTACATTGCTTATATTATTTCATATATAAGCCAGGGGTATGAAATTTTATGTGATTTAGGCGCTGATATTAATTCGTTATGATAAATGTTTTTTTTTTATAATTTTTATTATGTATTTTATAATAGTTCGTAAGGAGTAAACTCCAGTCGTGCGTCGGAGCTGACACACTCACATATTTTTTAATTTTTCAACGCAGACGAAGTCGAAGACACACATCGGTATTCACATAACTATCTTCACTTTCGATTCAACCGGAAGCTTCACATCACAGTTAAATATGGTTTCCCTATATCTGCACGAGTATCTGATACATCTAGGTTAAAGTTAAAAAAACGACTGTACACCTATCGTCTACAAAAATATTAAAATTGCACAAAAACATAATTAAATATAATAATAATAATAATAATAATGTGCTTCTGTCGAGGGTAACACCGTCTCCCCCTCATTTTGGCTTTTGGAGGGGAAACGAGTTAAATAGAGAAATAATAATAATAATAATAATAGCCTTTTATTCAGATCAACTTAATAACAATATTAAAGAATTATTTTAAAACAAAAAACTTATGCTAGTATTTGTTGCTTGCTTGTTTTCTGAAGATCTGTTTGCCAATCGTCAAAGGCCTCCTCCAACCTTTTCCATTCTGATCTTTCTTGAGCCACTCTGTTCCACCATAGATGTAGCACAAACAAAACAAAAACCATAGATGTAGCACTGAAAATTAGAAGACTCAAATGGAGATGGGCTGGGCACATGATAAGAGGTCATGACAAATGGAGTAAGAAAGTGATTAGATGGTATTCCAGAGAAGGTAAAAGGAGGAGAGGTAGACCGCAGAAAAGGTGGGATGATGACATCAGAGAAGTGGCAGGAGTGATGTGGAACAGAGTGGCTAATTAAGTATAAGGTGTTAAAATCAAACAGTACACAATAATATCTACATAACATTACTTTTGCAATATTTTTGTTATATATACAAAAAAAAAAAAAACATTAAAGTCGTATATTTATTGATTCCAATTAGGTTCGTATATTATCACGTGTTACACAAAGGCAAAAACAATTTTATATAATAAAAAAAAAAGAAATATTTCTCGATATAAATAATTTATGAGAAAATAAATTTACGTTGTTGAATTACACCCATTTTCTAAACTCAATAAAATATCTTTAAATAGAAGTAACTATTAATATAAAAAATGTACAAAAATTGGCATAACATTTTCTGTCTTTTTAATCAAAACTAGATGAACCTGATAATACTAATGTTTTCACAATATTTCTTCCGTATGGAGTTGAATTTCCAAAAAAGACGAAATATGTAGTTATTTATTTTTGCTGAGAAGCTTTAATATTCAATTTCATTTTTCTTATTTCAAAAATGACGGACTTCTCATATAAACTTTCAACACCTATTTTATTTCAACTACATATGGGAGAGATTTTCAAAAACACTGAAATACGTATTTATTTAATTCTAACCAGAAGCTTGTACTTATATGAAATTTCATGCTTTTAATTTTGAAAATGATATATTTAACTCAATCATTTTCAAAGTTAATAATCCAAAGATATAACTTTGAAAATATTATCGGTCAATAACCGAATTCTGAAAATACTCAATCATATACAAACACTTCGTAATATATAAAAATATTTACATAATTCGGTAATTTTCAGACACTGCGTTTGTGTATGGTTGTGTCTCCAAATAGACGCACTGTATGACGTCGAATTTTATTTGAATAATGTCTCGCGCTGTCTATGCTTTGTTTATTCTAAAGACATCTTTAAAATAACTTAACAAAAGTTGACATGTCTCAAAACGCTTAATTTTAAGAACATCTGCTTTACATGAATGCGCGTTTGAATATTTGTTAATAATTTCTGTTTCCTCTAGCCATTCGTTCACTAAAATATTATTATTATTATTATTACTATTATTTACAAGTACCTATATTAACTATAATTGCAATATAGATAACATACAATAAATTACTGGTCTACCATCACAGCAACAGCTTCATTAGAGTTAATACCCAGCTCATTGATCTGAAATGAATAGGAAACATACAGACATTAGTTTTTTTTTAAAATATACCTTGTAAACAACTTTAATGTTAAGTAGAAAAAACGCTTAGGCCTAAAACAATGCCACGCGTATATCTTTCGCGTATAAAACCGACAACCTGCCATCATAATAAAGTTTACTTTAATAAACGATACATCTTGGTAACACTTCTCATTTTTCGATGCCAAAAAAAAACCACCCTTATCACTTAGGGGTATAAAAAAATAGTTTACGACCTATTCTCAGACTTACCGAATATACACAAAAAAAATCATAAAAATCGGCCAGGCCGTTTCGGAGGCGTTTGGTTACAAACACTGTGACACGAGATTTTAATATATGTCGCGGTATAAACGGAAGAAACGGATTTTGCAAAAATCCTAGTAAGATTGCAAAACACCCGATAATAGGAAACTAACAACGAATATTGTAATCATCCGAGGTACTTTCAAGATCTTTGCGAAAATCCGACCAGTTTTGGGTAAATCGCGAATAAGCGCTCAACTGTCATAACTCTTGAGCGCTGATTGGCCGAAATGAACGTTACTTACTGACGGATGCGCTGATTAACCAACCAGAACAGAGAAGCTATACATCATTGACCAATAAGCGTTTCATTTTCTAATCGTCCTAAACAAATTGGGATTTTTGCAAATATCCTGAAAGTACCTCGGATGATTACCAAATTGGTTGTTAGTTTTCTATTATCCGGTGTATTGCAAACTTACTAGGATTTTTGTAAAGATCCGTTTTTTTTTTTCGATTATACTGCGACACACACATATATATAGAAGATTAAATAAAAAGATGTCGTTACGCTCACCAGTTCGGTGGCTTGCGATTCTTCTTGGGCCTCCTGCGATTCCCCATACTCCTTAACGTGAACTTGCTTGATGTGGTCCTTGAGGGCGAAAGTGCGAGCGTAACTCGCACCGCACCACGAACAAGAGAACTTCAAGTTGTTCTGACGCAAGTGAGTCTCTGTATGGACTCGGACCGCGTAAAGCGACGCGAAAGGTCTGAAATTGTCAATTCGTTTAATACACAACATCATATAGTGAGTATACTTATTATTAGTACGAATATATTGGCCATTGACTCTGTAGATAACACCTTAACCTTAACGCTCCAGATTCGATTCCGAGCAGGGCCAATACAATAAATGAACTTTTCACTATTGTCTCTGGTCTGGATCTGGCAAGTAGTGGCAGGGCACACTGTGTTTCGCAGTCATTTTGGTAGCTCGCCTGGCGGCAGTAACAGAACAACACCGTGAAATAACAGCATGTGTGCTGTTGTGTTTCGGCGAGTGAGTTGAGGATCCCTATTCCATCCCAATGCCTTGTCCTGAATCCTACCGTAGTCGAGAGCGCACTTGCAACACCTGTGGCGCTACTTGTGTTACTGGCGACGGTAGCCACTGGCGACGGTAAAGTAGATCGTCAGGCTGTCTACCGAATTTAACATAAAAAAATATTAGGAATTTTCACAAAAAGCCTCATCAGATAAACGACATCCTTCCTGTACCTTTACCTTGGCTCCAGCTCTAGCACGTTTTCTCACTCAGCCTGCCTTCAGCTGTTTATCATAGAAACTAAAACATACATATGTTTGTTATCATACATACCTATTACAATGTTGACAGGAAAATGGCTTAGTGTGCGAATTCTTGTGTCCAGCCAACTGAACTGAGGTCTTGAAAGCTTTCGGACAGTACGGACACTTGTATGCGCGGACGTCCGAATGCGTCAACAGGTGATGATTGTATACGCTGTGCGCTTTGAACCTGATACAGATATACTAAATTTGATAACAACCACACAATTTAAAGAGTAACAGTATTCTAAAAAAATACCCTCACATCCCTCAGCTGAAATATACATATAGAAAGGTATTGTAAGTACTTAAATTTTTCTTTTGACAATTATTTAAGATTAAAATAGTTTTGGCTTTGGCAATATAGTCCTGCTGTCTGACTGCCTTTTTTTTTACGTTGCGAAATCCTCTTGGATACCCGGCAGTGTAGGGGACACTGCAGGGGGTTATGCCGGATTCGTACCGCCTAAAATCCAACGACTTTCCAGCGCGGCCGTTGATGGGCGGGGGTCGCGGGGTCGTTATGACACGACTTCGGTACCCAGCCACGGCTATTCAGCGCGGGAAGGCCTATGCTTTCTGTCAATTGTCGTTTAAAGGCAAGAAAGCTTTCTTGCCGCCCTATATCATACATAATTAAAAAATTTATCAAGTATTTTACCCAGCAATAATTTAAGATAGAATAATTAATGTTAAAATGCGGTATAGAAAAATCTTCACTTTTATTCGCTTTTAAATTTAAAAATTAGAAATATACATAATTAGAAAAAAAAAATAGCATCAAACGCTAATGACGCATCAGCATTACACATTTCAAAGTGGTTTAAATTTTTAAGCTGTTATTTTGTACATTTCTAGATTAAGTCGATGTATTTGTGAGTACAATACAGACTATAATTATAAATCTTCTTTGTCTATCTATGAGATCATTTCCAATTATGAGGCTATAATTTTCCCAACGACACTGAACACTCACTGCCGATGACAATCGTAAAAAGTTGCGCGTTAAAATTTTAACGGGCAATTAAATATTTATATTTATCGCCTAAGTATAAGCCATATTATTTGGTTACGTGGCCTATATTTGTTTACCTTAGTTACCTATGCGAAAACGAAATTTCGCCTGTTAATTAAATATGTACTATTTATTTCAAAAACGATTAAACAGACAAATGAATTCAAAAAATATAAATATTATCTTATCTTATTGGAAATCTGTTTTACTAATCTGAGGGAAATCTGGCTCCTTTTCAATGGAATGGTACAGAAGTTGTATTTTTTTCCCCGGAGGTTACACCATCCCCGTGGGCCGTTTATTATCAATTCATAACTATTTCGTACTTCTGTATTATTTATTGCTGTATTATTCTATATCTATTACAATTTTTATTTCATACTTGTACTTATATTATAGATAATTGTTTTACTGAATTTCGTTATAGACGTATCACTATCGAAGTCTCCGAGCGTCTAGGATAGGAAGGCCGATTAAAATCACTACAGAGCAGAGAGTAGGTTTGTCTAACAACCTATCTATATTTTGGCAGACCGGAGTGAAGATACATGAGATAACTGATTTATATAACTTATGAAATGTTAATTTTCCAAGACATACTACCATGCAGGAAAAGCTTTCGACGTGTTCAACATAAACAACTGCCACAGCCAGTAACTTCTATTTTAATGTGAAAGATTAAACTTCAGATTTTTGAGGATTAAACAATATATGATTTTTTAGGCGACAATATAGTACATAATATGTAAGTAAATTTATCAATGGGTGGCCCTGGCACCGACCAAGAAATAAAACGAAAAACAGGCCGCTTGTAAGGTTTGAAAATGTGACCTTTTTTTCCATGGCTGCAAAAAATTATGAAGTCACTGTTCGGTTTTTGTGTGACACTCAATACTGTCTGTTAGTCTTTGTGATTTAATGGGTCATATTTTTGTGTATATGGCCATTAAAAATACGTTTGAAATAGTTAACCGTCATTATATATCGCATAGAAGTGATTTCCTATACTTATAACAATATATGTAAGTATAGAGTAAGCTTTGACAAGATAGGTAATAGTTATAAAAGATTTGTTATAATTAGAACATTAAAAAAACTAATAAGGAATATTTAGCGATTATGGTGTGTTGAATAATACTCCAGTCGTTGTATGTACAGGAATGTTTTGTTATTAAATATTGGCCTATTTTTATACACTTTTTTACATGGTCACGTGACGGTGTGTGACAGAGAAAACAGTTTGTTGAGTGAGACGGACGATGTTGCTTCACGAGTCGCTAGTACGCATGCGCTCTCGGCGGTGGTGCGAGGTTATAAATATAGGTCGCGTAGTGCGGTCGGCCATTTTCTCGCCGGACGCCGTGGAAGAAACATCTCGTGGATTTCGTGCAACTCGTGGACAACATTGCGAAAAAGACGACTGCGACGACTGCTGCTGCCTTCTGTTCGAGTAATTGTTCTCCGTTTGGTGTCCAGTGAAAGTGAAGTGAAGAACACACGTTGATCGCTAATATAAACAGCTCTTGTCAGAGCTATTCCTATATTTAACCGCTAATGGTTGTGTGTTTTATTTTCCTATACCAAAACGTTAATCGCTAATATAAACAGCTCTTGTCAGAGCTATTCCTATATTTAACCGCTAGTGGTTGTGTGTTTTATTTTCTTATACCTAACATGGATACGGTAGCTACAGTACTCCCCCTCAAGCGAAGCGTACCGGTAGTTTGATGAGACGGCCTGATCGTGCTCGCTTGCTTTCACTGTTGTTCATCGTAGTACTGGGAGGTAACTTGGTAACTGTTTTGGTATGGTTTCGACTGGTAACTGGATTCTGGTACGAGGTAACAGGTTCAAAGTCTTCAAGTAAGTATGCCGGTTTCAATCGGTCGATTGATATATTTGCTTGACGGCTAGGTAATTGAATAGTGAATACTTTCTCAGTTCGGTTCACCACACGGTAAGGTCCTTCATAAGGTGGTTGAAGTGGTTTTCGAACTGCGTCGACTCTGACAAACACGTGAGTGCATGTATGTAAGTCTTGATGCACAAAAATTTTCTTCGTACCGTGAGTCTTCATACTTGTAGGTTTGAGCGCGTCGATAGTTGTACGTAGCTTGTTTACGTAGGTATAATCGTCAACTGGAATGTTCGATTGTGCGTTGAAAAAATCGCAAGGCAGTCTTAGTTTGTATCCGTAGGTAAGTTCGGCTGCGCTAACACCTGTGTCTGTGCGTAATGAAGCACGTAAGCCAAATAATATAGTAGGTAGCACGTCGGTCCATGTAGTACTGTGCTCGGATAGCTTGGCTCTTAATGCTGATTTCAGTGTGCGGTGCCAGCGTTCGACTATGCCGTTACTCTGAGGGTGATAAGGCGTTGTTCGAGTTTTCTTGATTCCCAATATTTTCATTAGGTTTGAGAATATGTCGCTCTCAAACTGGCGTCCTTGGTCGCTTGTGAGTGAAGCAGGGCATCCAAAGCGAGTGATCCATTGCTCGTAGATGTGTTTCGTAATTGTTTCAGCGGATATGTCGTGTGTAGGTATCGCTTCGGGCCATCGAGTAAGACGATCGATGATTGTTATTAAGTATCGATGTCCGTCGGCTGTAGTAGGTAGCGGTCCTACGATGTCCACATGTATGTGCTGAAAGCGGTCGCTCGGTGGGAATGACGAAAGATTACTCGATGTATGGCGTTGGACTTTGCTCTTCTGACAATGTATACAAGTCTTCGCCCACGTACCGATGTCTTGATTCATAGCAGGCCAAAAAAATTTTTGCGTTATTAGCTTGCGTGTTGTTCGTGTTCCGGGATGACTGATGTTGTGAACACTATCAAAAACGGTACGTCTATATTCTTCTGGAATATATGGTCGGATATGCGGTGTAGATGTTTCGCAGTAGATGTTCGCCTTAGTGTTAGGTATTGATATTTTTTTCATTGATAGACTGCTGTTCGTAATCAGTTGAGGAATTTCTCTGTCTCTTTCTTGCGCTTTAGATATTTCGTTGTAGTCGAGCGTAGACGGGCATGATATTGTTTCAATGCGGCTTAAGGCGTCTGCTACGTTTTCTTTTCCGTTTATGTGGCGTATGTCGGTAGTAAATTCGGCAATGAATAACAGTTGTCTTGTTCTTCTGGGAGTTTCTGAGGCTGATGGCGATTTTTGCAGAACGTAGGCGAGCGGTTTGTGGTCGGTAAAGATTATCAATTCTCGACCTTCAAACGTTCTTCTGAAGTGTTTAACAGCCATGTAAATTGCTAGCAGCTCTCTGTCGAATGTGGAATATTTCTTCTGTGCTTCTGAAAACTTCTTGGAGAAATATCCTAATGGTTGCCATTTATTGTCGTGGTACTGTTGAATTGCTGCGCCAGCTGCGGTGTCGGATGCGTCACAAAATAATGCGATAGGTGCTTTGTGGATAGGATGAGCGAGTAAAGCTGCGTTTTGAATGCTCGCTTTACATAACTCAAAAGCATTTGACGATTCTTCGTTCCATTCGATTTTTGTTTTGTCTTTTTTCTTGACGTCATGTAGGTACTTATGCAGCGGTGCTTGAATCGATGCCGCGTTGGGTACGTTGTCTCGGTAAAAGTTTAACATACCGAGGAAACGACGAAGTTCTTCGACTGTTGACGGTTTCTTGTAGTTCAGTATGGCTTCCGTTTTTTCTTGTGTTGGCTTGATACCGTGCTCCGAAACAATGTATCCTAGGAACTTAAGTGTCGGTTGGCCTAGGACGCATTTTGCAGGATTTATGGTGATGCCATAGTCTTCGAGCCTTTTTAGAACTGTGCGAAGATGTCGTTTGTGTTCTTCTTCGTCTGTAGAAGCTAGGAGTACATCGTCGATGAATGGGAAAACGTAGTCGAGTCCGCGCAGCACTTCGTGAATAAATCGTTGGAATGTCTGTCCTGCGTTCTTGAGGCCAGGACACATTCGAGGGAATTCGAATAAACCGAATGGTGTGATGATGGCAGTCTTCTCAATGTCCTTTTCATGTACCATTATCTGAGAATATGCACGATTTAAATCAAGGGTAGAAAATATTTTCTTTCCGGAGAGCATGTGAGTGAAGTCCTTGATGCGTGGCACGGGATAGCGGTCGGGCTTCGTTATTGAATTGAGTCTTCGATAATCGCCACATACGCGTAGATCGCCGTTCTTCTTAGGAACGACATGAAGGGGTGACGACCATGACGACTTGCTTGGTCTGCATAGGCCTTGTTGCATCATGTTTTCGAATTCCTCCTTGACCTTTTGATAGCGGTGTGGAGGTAATGGTCGTGCGCGACTGAAGACTGGCGATCCGGATGTTTCGATGAAGTGTTCTACGCTTCGGTCTGGGTTGAGTTTCATCGAAGTCAGATGAGTGATGCCAGGAAATTGAGCTAGTATGTTGTGATACTCTTGTTGCGTATCGATACTGCGGATGGTAGGTATGTTCGTCGCGTACATCGGAACTTTGACTGATAAGCTTGTACGGCCGTCGATCAGTTTCCGATTTTTGAGATCCACCATGAGCTCGTGATGATTGAGGAAATCGGCACCCAGTATTGGTTTGGAAACGTCAGCAACGATGAATTTCCATTTGTAGGGTCGCCGTAGGTTGAGGTCCAACTCGAGCGTCTTTTCACCGTAGGTTTTAATAACGGTGTTATTAGCGGCGTAAAGTTGAAATGGCAGTGGAGTTGATGTTGACCCTTTTTTTCTAGGTAGGACTGATATGTTGGCGCCGGTGTCTACCAGGAAAGATAAGCCGGTCTTCTTGTCCCATACGAATAGGCGGTAGGATTTTTCGTGAACGCCGGTGTCCGCCGCTTCCAATGTCCTGTTTCTCGAGGAGTCGGTCTTAATAAAACTGCATGGCGTTGTGCAGCGTCTCGCCTTCGCTCTGAAATTTCTATGGTAGAAGCAGTACTGCGATGATGATTGTGACGTCATACTGCGTGTACGGGAGCGGGTCTGCGGCGGTTTTCTTGTGCGGGATGAAGAGTGATGGCTGAAGCTTGACTGTGCCTTGAGTTCCGCTATTTCCGATGACAGCTTCTTAATAATATCGGCGAGAGATTGCATGTCAGCTGCTGATGTGGTTGCTGGATTTTTCTGTGGTGGTGAGGAGACGGTGAAAACTTGTTGAGGTCGTCTGTCACTGCAGAATGCCGGAATTCGCGTTGGCAGCGATATTGCGGACATTTTTTTGGCAGCTTCCTCCGTTGAGTTACAGCATTTGCGTTTTAGGCAGCTTCTTCAGCATTACTCGAAGGCTTCATTGTTGGGCAGAGGTTCCTCGTCGGATTATTCTGTTGGGTTGAGCTTCCTCGTCGGATATTCCTGTCGGGCAGAGTTTCCTCGTCGGATTTCTTCTGTCGGGGTCACCACTTTAGCGATTATGGTGTGTTGAATAATACTCCAGTCGTTGTATGTACAGGAATGTTTTGTTATTAAATATTGGCCTATTTTTATACACTTTTTTACATGGTCACGTGACGGTGTGTGACAGAGAAAACAGTTTGTTGAGTGAGACGGACGATGTTGCTTCACGAGTCGCTAGTACGCATGCGCTCTCGGCGGTGGTGCGAGGTTATAAATATAGGTCGCGTAGTGCGGTCGGCCATTTTCTCGCCGGACGCCGTGGAAGAAACATCTCGTGGATTTCGTGCAACTCGTGGACAACATTGCGAAAAAGACGACTGCGACGACTGCTGCTGCCTTCTGTTCGAGTAATTGTTCTCCGTTTGGTGTCCAGTGAAAGTGAAGTGAAGAACACACGTTGATCGCTAATATAAACAGCTCTTGTCAGAGCTATTCCTATATTTAACCGCTAATGGTTGTGTGTTTTATTTTCCTATACCAAAACGTTAATCGCTAATATAAACAGCTCTTGTCAGAGCTATTCCTATATTTAACCGCTAGTGGTTGTGTGTTTTATTTTCTTATACCTAACATGGATACGGTAGCTACAAATATATTGTTTTTTAAAAACACAAAGTAATCTGAATCGAAATCCAAACTAACATTGAAAATATTCATTTTGTTAGTGTTCCAATCAAAAGAAAAACCACAATATAAGACAGCAGAACTTAATGAACAGAATTTCAAGATGTGATTGTATGAATGAGTTCCATTCATAAATATCCGTCGAGTGCGTGAGGTGTGCATATGTATGTATGCTCATGTATGGTACATTCGTCGTGACATGAGGTATTAATAAACAAAATAATTTCAATCTTTTTAATAACAAAACAAAGGAGTAGGCTACACTCTTATTGACTCTTATCTAGTCAATTTACCTATTGATCTATCTATACTAATTTTGTAAAGAGGTAAAGTTTGTATAAGTATGTTTGTTTTTATGTACTAAGCGATCTTTGAAACAAATCCGATTTAAAAAAATCTTTAACGAAAGGCTGTTGTCACAAGTCACAAGTAGTATAAAACACATGGATATTAAAAAAATATAATCCTGCATGCATCAGACAGGATACAAAAGAATGTTATTCTGTCACCCATCTCAATTACGAAAACATGTCACAATTGCCAAACAAAATAAAAAAATGTATAGTAAACAATGAAAGAAAGAAATACATACCTATCAACGGTTTTAGTTTTTGAACTTACTTTTTATTTTTATTTTCATACAAACCCGTAATAAACTTTATAGTTAATAGTAAGTTTATGTATAAACTCTTGTAATGAACAAACGTCACCGTCTGTCTGGTATTAGTGCGTGTGTTATGTTGTAAATATAAACACACACAGAGATTGAGCTCGGCCGCATCCTGTTGCACATTTGTTAGAGATGCAAGAATGCAAGACGCAGATACAATAGAAACACATTTGCAATATTATTCTACAAAAACAATAAAAGTACGTGTCAAAATGTGTTCTCTTTGTTATAAAATTTTTTTTTGTTAATATGGAGTGATATTGTGGCTAGAGGACGAGTTCGCTATAATATCCTACTAATAACTTATATGAAATTTTGTTAGTGGATATTGGATTGAATGTTTATTACTCTTTTCCGCAAAAATGTCACATCGGATTTAAATGAAATTTGATATACAAGTAGTTTATTACCTAGATTAAACAAGAAACTTCTAATCATGGATTTTTTTTACATTTTCCGATGGACCGTCTAAAAATGTAAAAAATATAAATGAGTAACTATGGAAAATGGCTTCGCTGGACAGAATGCGGCTGCTCGCTTCATTACTGTCCTTATAATTTTATTTATTGTAGCTCTTCCCCACGGAATTTTTTTTTTCATCCGAAAAAACAATCCCCTTCCACCCGCGCCTCAGGTAGCATGCTCGTAAATTAAACTTCTGTTGATTTTTGGGCTTGCTCAAAATAAGCATGCTCATTACTAGCAATGTTGTGACACTTAAGGTAGCAATGTCTGTCCGTAGCTTTACGTCCGGGCGCCGGATTCCGACAAATTCGGGATCCCAGCCACTATACAGGTCAAATCTGTGCGTGTATGGCTAGCTTATAGCATAACCTATCACCAAGTGGACCGTCAGCCTGTCCGCCCCCTATTCTCGTGAAACAAAAATAAACGTACCTCTTTGAACAGTGCGGACACTCGTAAGGGCGAGCGCCGGTGTGCGTGCGCATGTGCAACGTGAGGCAATACGCCACGCGGAACGACTTGCCGCAAATAGCGCACGAGTGCGGCTTCTCACCTGTGCAACAAACAGACAAACAAACATTTCACTATATGGCACTCACACTATGTCAATGTCGCTTATTGACGATGGTCACAGATCATGCAAAAAAATAAACTCGGCGTAAAAAATATCGCCCCTCCGCGAAAATCTGATTCAAGCTAATATAAACTTTATAAAAATTACTTTACATTATTAATACTTATATCAAATGAAAGCTCGTTTAATAATCTTTCAATTAACGTTGGTAATTGGTTAATTTAAATAAAAAGCTACGAGGTTTCCAGGTCTGAGGGTTAAAAAAAAGGTGTCAAAACTCGCGGTTGAAGGGTCGCCAGTTGTGCCTGTTCCCTTGGGTATTAAAGATCTGTATAAGGTCAAAAGTCAATCATACACTGTCCAAACGTCAAAGAGAACACATCTAAGGAGCTCCAGCTCAGAATAAGGTTTAAAGTCGGGTGAAACTATTTTTCGCGGAGGGGCGATATTTATGACGCCGAGTGTAGTAGGGAAAAATTGAAAATATACATAGCGCCTTAAAATTTTTGTTACACCTAACGAACCTCGACGCCCAAAGGAAAGAAGGGTGTTATAAAATTGACGTGTGTTTTGAAAGTTGACGTGATCTAGCTATAATTTATGAAGATCTGTTCAGGCGTTTGAAGACCCTGAACTAGCTTCCGCATGTTCAATTGATGCGGAATAAGGTACTTATTCAGGTACTGTTACTTCAGTGTGGTATTTCCATGACATGGTAACCTTGACCTGATGCTGCAGCATCAAGTAGCCTGCGGGACAACCAACTTACAGTCTCCATAGAGAGTTGGGGGTTAGTTTATAATTGTAATTATAGTTTACCTGTGTGTATTCGTTCGTGTTTGACCTTCTCGTGTGGCCGAGAGAATTGTCGCGGGCAAAACGCGCAGCTGTATGGAAGCGCTTTGTCACCTTTGTACACTCGGGACTGGAATAACACCGTACATAATCAATCATTGCTTGCTACTTCAAAGCAAGTTTGACTATCTTAAATAAAATTAAGATTAATCAAAGTGTCCTTTGTGTTAATACCAGGTAATAAACTACATGTGTGACAAATTTCATCCAAATTTGTTAAGCCGTTTTTGCGTGAAATAGTAACAAACATCCATACTCATAAACTAGCGCATTTATAATATTAGTAGGATCTGTTGCATATCCATACTAATATTATAAATGTAAAAGGAACTCTGTGTTACCTTTTCACGCCTCAACTACTCGACCGATCATCATGAAATTTTGCATACACGTGGTCAAAGATACCGGAAAGGATATAGATAGGGTACATTTCATCTAGAAAAAATCACAGAAATCATTTAAAACTAAAAAAGTTAACGCCCGGCAAAAGTGTAATAGCAATAAAGATGTCGGGCGTTATATTGCTTATGTTTTTTTTAACGCGGACGAAGTCGCGGGCACCGACTAGTATCAATATAACATGTGTCAGCAAACATCACTCACCTTCTCCGAATTGTGAACATTAATATGCATCTGCAGATACTCCGTGGAGGTGAATTTCTTATTGCATATGTCACAGTTGAATTTGTTATTGTGTTTGTGGGAATTCTGATGCACCTTTCTGTACCCTATGGGTATTAGTTTGTCGCAAATACTACATAGGAACTTGTCTTCGCTCGCTCCATCACCGTCCGTAGTTCCGACCGGTGGCTCTATATGGCGTACCCTTAATAAAAAAATAAACACCTTAAGAACCTAGAACAACATAAACTAATGTTCAAGAAGGACTGAATGTCAGATGATTGATGTCGCCGCGCCGGCAGTTCATAACGCGCTACCGTTTCGTTCCTCAAAATCCCTTACACTTTTCATACAAGGTTTCTGCCTGAGTGACCGAGAGTGACGTGTGTTGCGTGTCGGATTGTTGCATGTCGGATTGTCAAATGTCGGATTGTCGCATGTCGAATTTACTGTTTTACTCCCTAGCAAATTCTCCAATATTTGCCATACAAACAATGGCCAAAGCCCGCCTAAAGAAGTTTTCATTTCAAAAAGAGATTCTGAAAACATGAGTTTTGATGTGAAACATCTCAGTCAACCGGACTGTTAACCGGACTACTGGGAATGGACCAGAAGAAGGGTGGTCTCACTATTCCGGTTGATTTGTACGGTCGGACTACTGGGAAAAAAAGTCTGACTAGTTCGGTCAACCGGACTGTTAACCGAACTACTGGGAATAGCCTATTGCGGCGGGTGAGACCGGCTGTTGGTGTGGCGTAGCGTGAAAAAGAAAATATTTGAGTAATCTAATGCCTGATATCTTTATTACTGTGACAACGGTGGCGCCGCCATGGCGACAGTGATGCCCATTTTTTATATTCTTGACGATGTTTCGGGAACCTAACATTTTTTCGATTACATACTAACATTAACGATACTAATTATTTGACTAACAACATTTCTATGTTATGTATTTCCCCTCCTATAAATTAAATAAAATAAAAATCACTTACTTCAAAGGATCGTGCATTCTTTTATGTAGTTTCAACGATTTATTTGTTTGGAAAAGTGTAGAGCAAATTTCACACTTAAACTGTCCTATTATGTCGCTGTCATCTGTAAATTAAAATAAGGATGAAATTTATTTAAAAAAAAATCCAGGTTATTTCGAAAGTGACAAATAATTTTGACATATTATTTGAATAGTTCTTATCGCACTGCTGACGTGCTGCTTTAATAGGATAAAAGATGAGGTATAAGGATAAAAGGAAATAGGCTATGGCATCCCCTACTCACTCACAATAGCACAAAACACGAACCCCCTTGGTCAAGTAGTTAAGGTGCTTGCTAACGCCCTGTGTCAGGGGTCTCGCGTTCGATTCCTGACAGGGCTAACTTTGGAAATGAAATTTTCATAATTCGTTCTGGACTGAATCTGGACAGGTGACAGGTTGACAGGTATTTAGTGACAGGTCAAGCGTCTCGCAGTCATTTGGTCAACCCGCCTGGTGACAGTAACCACCCATGTGGCGTTGCTTGTGACATATACGACGTAAGCCACCTACCGTCAAGTGGAGTGTCAGCCTGTTTGTCGACCTTAACATTACAAAAATGATAAAGAGCGTTAAGTAAAGATAGCCATTTTATTACATTATATACTTACATTTGATAATACTTGAATTTGAATTATTTATTGTAACGCTCGGTGTAACCTTGTGGACTTTCATGTGTGCACATAATGACTTTGAATTGTCATACGCCACCGAACAATGGGAGCAGTTATATTTTACTGAAAAAGAAAAAAAAAACATTTATATGTATATACAGTTATGCTTGTGTAAAATGGGGCCTTATAGCATTTCACTCAAATATCAAAATATTTATTTATCAATTAGGTTCCTCCAAAAACTGTTGTGATCGTCATTATAAATTTAAATTTCGGAAAAAAAGCCAAGATGATGTAGTATTTGGACTAATTAGAAATTTTAATTATAGCTTTTTTGTTACAGAAACACATTTCATTTACTTACACGTTTTACATGGATGCAATTTGAACTGGTCCAGGGACGTAACTGTTACACTGCAAGACATGCATGTATATAGTTTAGCTTTTGTCTGTCCGTCTTCTAGTATTTGAATTTCCTTCACGATAACTTTGTGGTATGGTCCATTTTTGTCTAGTGAAAAAAATTTCAGTTATTGAATATATTAAGTTATTAACTAGGATATATATCTATACATATACTCAATACTCATTACACCGTTAAGACCGGTGACGCTTTAATGGTCTAAGGACTAAAAGCAGAAAGCAAATCGAGGATTTTTATCTTATGAAGATTTACTTCAAAAATTCCTAAGTCTAAAAATTTAAGGGGAGTACAAAGTACCAAATATATGTACATACAGTATAAAATCATCTGTGCTATATGAATAAAAATGAAACATTAAATATGTTGCTTAGCGCAATACGCAAGAGCGGCTGGACCAATTTGGATATTTATTTTTTTCAAATATTCCCTGAATTCCTATGGAGGTGATTATGAAGAGAAAAGTTTGCAAAATTGCCTGTAAAAGTGCATCCGCGCAAAGCCGGGGTTGGGTCGCTAGTATTATAATAAATGTGAAGATTTACCATCATTTTTCTTTATATCCTTGACTACACTATCACAGAATTTATCGATTTGCACATATTTCTTTGACTGTGTTCGCTTCTCCCGTACTTCATCTTTTCTTAATTGTAACAAAGGCTTGTTATTTAAAGTTTGTACTTTTTCTGTAAGAATGCAATAACTTTAATAGGACCAAAATGACCGTTAGACCTTTGCTATTTGAAACAAAACAACACTATATTACAGCTGTTCATTTAAAATTCGAAGGAGGAAAAACTCTTCCTACAATAGTACGGCCAAAATATTTCATTCCGATTGATTGCCCTTTGACGTAAATCTTTATTGAAAACTAAATATTTTTTCATGGTGAAATATGTGAAATGAGTTAACCGATTATTTAAATTTTACAATATATATTATTTACTTTTCATTTCATTAAATATCAATAGTTTTCATAAGTGTTGCATACCAATAGTTTCATTTGTTGGTGTATAAGTAACGAAAAGTGGATCTTCAACAATGTCACCAGTGTCAGTGATAACTCTTCTTGATTGTCTCTTTTCATCTAAATCCTTCTCTTTCTTTCTTAACTCTTGTAACTCCTGATCGAGGGTTAATTCCACATGTTCCTGTAATGTTACAAAAATATAAAATACAATGTGTTTTGAAACCCCCAACGCCCGAAGCAAAAACGTTTTAAGTTATAAGTTTGACGTGTGTGTCTATTTGTTTCGTAGCTCTCAAAGATTTTGATCCTTTTGTGTTTGAGAACTGACATGAACGGGATTCTTCTAAGCTATAATTTATGAAGAACTGTTTCGGTTTTCAGGACCGTCAGCACATTTCCTCGTTGACGAAAGGAATTCACTAACTTCCACCAATTAAATTCGGTTACTTCTGTGTTATTTTGCATCTACATTCCCAAATGTGGAACTTTTGCATCAATTTAGACATTAGCATCCAATAAATAGATGTATGTGAATCTTTTACTCGCATTATAAAACTCGCCGGATAAACGTTTTATTAATTTAAAAGTTCAATTAATTGATAAAAAATATATTAAAATGATCAATTTCAATGATCTATTTCTGTTTCCCAAAAAAAAATTTCATTTATTTCTGCACTTAAACATTGATCTTCTAAAATTGCGCGTACAATGTACATATCCATATCCGTGGATGTTAAAAATTCTGCATTCGCAACAATCCTGCCGCAAAGTGCAGTGTGCCCTGCCTAAAGCTATATGATGCGATATGATTTACAATACATACTTATAATGTAAAATACATACCTCAACTACAACATCTTGATCATTGTGATATTTTTGTATATGTTCAATGACAGATGTGAATGTAACGCCACAAGTGTTGCAACTGTACAATTCATCTTCATTCACCTCTGCCTCTTTCTTGATGGACTGAGTTATCGTTATTACAGAATCTGTATCTGAAAACCACATTGATATATTTAAAATTGTTTTGGTGGTAAACCCCAACTATGAAAGAGACAAAAAAGGTCTTCAAAATTTCATATTAAAGGTATGATTGCCCTCCTTCTACTCCCTTAAGAGTAAACGACCCCTTGGTTGTTTGATTCTTAAATGGGAATAGGCAATCTTAGAAATGATTTTTAACGCCCGACGCAAAAACGGGGTTTTTATAAGTTTGACTTGTGTGTCTGTGGAACTGTAGCTTCCAAACGGATGGACAAAAGTGAGATGAAATTTGTCTTCTATGTGTATATCAAAAATTCTTTCACTAGGTATATGAAAGTGACCATATACATATATTATGTATAATAATCTACCCAATCGCGCCTAGGCGATGCCAATACTAGACTTGTCAGTTTAGTATTGATTATAAATTTATAAGACTCTTAATGTGGTTATTTTTGTGGACATAATTTAGAAATTTTAGAACATTTGTGCCCAATTGCCACAGAATAAATAAAATAACATGTTAATATTTTATCATAGGAACATAAATAAAAAAACATGTATGTAAGATTCTCGATATAATATATTCTCATGTAAAATAAAAAAATCAACTAAACTAAACATACCTTTGATATTTGTCAATGAAATAGTTCCATCACTATTTTGTTTGGTTAAAATAGTTTCTCCAGATTTATCTATATCATCATGGCTAGTTAAAACCATATACTGACCATTGCCAATATCCTGTACCAACTTTAAATCCTCGGTCGGAAATTCCATTTGCGAACATGATGTCTCAATCAAAATGTTCTCAGCCTCATCAGGATTATCCCCCTTTTCATTTGGCACAGTATGACTTTCTTCTGAATTTTCTATAAAACATAAAAAACATACATGAGGGGCTTTTTTTCCATTAATAATGGGTTTGCTCTTGGCCAGCATCTAGCCATGCAGCAGACGAGGCCGACGAAGGAGGGAGCTCGCCCAGAAAATGCCTATTCACTCGTAATTTAAAATATTTGGGTTATATGAGTTCGGAAACAGATGGCAAAAAGTTGACTCTGGTTTGGATATGGAAAGTAGCGGCAGGGTACATTATTTCACATTAATTTGGACAGTTAATCTGGTGGCAGTAACCAACCCCTTATATAAGACCACTGTGTAATAACAGCATGTGTGTGTTGTGTTTCAGTAAGTGAGTAAGGGATGCCAGACCTTAATTTCCATATCATACTATAGTCGACAGCGCACTTGTAGCACCTGTGGCAGTGCGTGTTATAGGCGATGGTAGCCACCTACCATCAAGTGGACCGGCACATCATTCTGTCTGTTGACCTTAATATACAAAAAAAAATAGGTAGACTTGAAATAATAACAAACCATTTAGTGGATCCTTCTCTTCACTAATAAAATCATTTATCTCATCACAAAAGTGAAATGTATACCTATGATTTATTTTTGAAGACTGACAATTATCATGATTTAAGTGTTCAATGAGTTGTTCCAAAGAAGTGAATTTTTTTGAGCAAATTGAACAACTTACACTTGATATTACATCGCCTAAGTGTGTTACAAGTGATTGTTTGTTAGAAAATTGTTTATTACAGCATAAGGGACAAGAAATTAATTCGTCACTCATTGTTAGATTCTTTTAGAAATGCATTCCCTCGTTTAGGTATTACTTTTTACTGTGTAGTTGTGTACAATAAAAAGTTTAGTAATTCATAACAATAATATGAAACATTGCTTGGAAAGATTTAAATATCTGGCTATGTTCAGTTTGAATTTGATTCTCAACCAACAAAACAGAACAATGCACTAAAATATGAAGAACTTCACACTTATTTTATTACGTTCCTCCCTTTTACTTGTGTTGTGGATGTAGAGGACAAATTGAATGACAATTATGACAAATGACAACGACATGACATCAAATCAAATGACAACTCACATTCAAATACAACAGGACAAAAGAATTGACATTGACGCAGAGTAAACAAAATTAGTTTACTTTTGATAAAGCATGTATATTTTTCATTTTATTATTATATCAGGAACCAAAGTGTAGGGTTGTGGTAGGTACGTAGGTATAATATTTCAAACGCTTACCTGTTATTGCAAACGCCTACTCAAGATGTGCTGTCCTTGTCTTTTGTATGGAGTTGAGTGAAGGAGAAAGCGCTCTATTAGCTCGTTTCTGTGAATAAGGTTTAGCTAGAAGTCTATACTCCCTCTACGAGCTAGAACCACAAAGAGGACTCAAGTCTCAAACAACTTCAACGTGAACATTACTAGCGTAATAAATATTATTGTCTATATATTAATAATTGTTCTGTGTCAACTGTCGACTACGTAACCTTAACCTATCGTGCTTACGCCATTTTGTTGTAGCATTTTATTTTGGCAGTTTATTTATTTTTGTTTACTACACTAAAATATACCGAATACGTGTGAATTGCCAGGGTTTTTAAAAAGAAAGTCTGTTATTGTTACACTTATTTATATCTTGTATATTCATACAAGCTATCTTGGAAGGTGGGTGTAGTATGCAGCAAATTGCACACAATATACACTGATTATTGTTTTCGCGGGAAATTTCAATTGAGAAAATGCTGGGGAAAAGAATGCACCATAACAGTAAAGGTAGGTTAGCCAGCAAAGGACACGACAATGGGAAACCCGCAAGTCCTGGGATTTCTCCTTACAGTAAGCCATCAAAAATACCAGGAGCCGTATCGTCTGTCGGGAAAAGTAAAGTAGAAACGTGCACAATTCCACATATTAAAATTCAAGATAATGCTATTGTGTTACCCCGGTATACAGCCATTGCTGCTAGATCAGCCGATGAACAGATTGGTATGGATGAACTTGACTCTTTACAATTGGAATTGGAGTCACTGCTGTGCAATACAGCCCTACGCATTAGACATTTCCAATCTGAGATAGAGAGCATTGACACAAATGAATCCAAAAGGGAAAAAAAAGGCAAAGCTGCTGGAAAACAATTGCAGTACCCTGTTAAAAGAAAATTTCTAGATGACAAGTCGATTAAAACAAAAGATTATACAAAATTGTCTAATCAACCTAAAGTTACCAAATTCAAGCATTTCTCTAATTCCTCTGGGACGCCGCATAATAGCTATGGCAGTGACACTGTTAACTCTGATAATCCTGTTAAATTGGAAATGTCTCAGTTTGCTTTACCAAAAAATAATATTCCATACAAATTCTGGAATTCAGTGGAACCATACTGTGCGCCGGTAATATTAGATGACATAAAGTTTTTAGAATCATTATTAGCCCAGAGTAGCAACATGACATTGCCACCAATACCTCCTCTTGGAAGACATTATTCAGAAGTATGGGCCGATGAACATTTAGCTGAAGACCAAAATGCTTCAAACCCTAATAAACAAAAATCATCGGGTTCTCCCGAAGCGTCTGTGATTCGTAAGAAGTCTGATAAGCCCGAAAATTTGATCACTGGCCCATTAACTCAAAGACTAGTGTCTGGTCTAATAGAGGAGAACATTATGCCGTTTGAAGTTCCAGATATTAAAGCAAAACTACCAACCAGTCGAAGCAGTTATAAAAATTCTCTGACCTTGGAGAAATGTTTGAGAAAGGAATTAGTCGAACAAGGCATATTGGATCCTGAAGATTTTCCACCATTAACAAATCCTGCAGACGATGAAATATTAGCTGAGATTAAAAAATGTCAGACGGAATTAATTGCTGTAAGGAAAGATAACTGTCGTAACTTAAAGAATCTCATTGGACTATGTAAACAAGAGATGACTAGACTGAATTTAAAAAAACAACTGGACCAGGTCGATATGGAGTGTACTGATATATACAAAAAGGTTGTTGCAGCCAAACAAAAGAAAAGGCCACTCACTAAAAAGGAGAAAGATGATGCTTGGAGAGCTATTAATGAGCAGATCAGGCTGAATAAGGAAATTTTCAGTCTTCCGCCAACTGGCCCAAATACAAGTTGAATTAACTGCTTATTAAATTACATATTATGTAGTTTTAATAAAAAAATGTATTTTATGTGATTAATAAATCATCCCTTGGTAATTACACTACAAGTTGTTTTCTTTATTATTGTTATTGAAGATGACAATGTACTTGATCACGGTGTACTGACTGTTAGGCATTATCATGAGAAACCTTTGCCACTAGGCATTGTCATGGGAGTACCTGTGAACAAAATCATTTTTCTTATTGATTTAGGATAATAAGATTCATACAATACAATTGTTACAATTTATAGTTTCTTGCTCTTGTTAGGTATCTATATACTTAAAATTCATAAGTATTAAAACAAATGTGTATTTAATCAGTAGTCCTATGTGTCCTATAATTGAACAAGTAAATTGTGGCTTAGGTTTGCAATGAAAATGAATTTATTTATTCATTCATAGTCATAGTCGTCAAGCATTACCAAGTACATTAGATAAGATAGAGAATGAATGACACATTTTTTTTGTTCTTTGGCTTACTTTGGTAATAGATAAGTTTTATACTTTATTCCTGGGGGCTGTTTCTGTCCACCAGCTGTCATGTGTCAATTTCAAAATAAGTTAGTCTTTGTACTTTGCCTTTTGAAAATTTAAACTGATTTTAACTTTAACGACTATAATTACGTTAATTAAATAAATATATTAGATACGCAGTCCTTGTATGCTTAAAATGCAGCCATAAGTTTAAATACATATTAAAGTTTAAAAGTTAATGTGCGGAAAATAAAATGGATAATAATCATCTTACACCAAACAAAATACAACGACTAATACATTTAGCGGAAGATAAATCATTTGGAGTACCCACTCCGTCACGCCATAATTTAATACCTGGTGATGTTTATAAGAGGTAGGAACCTTCTTGAATGTTTTATATCCGATCTTTATAGGATATAGGCCGGTAAGATCGATGCAATAAAAGGAATATTATTTATCAGGTAAACTCAGTAAGTATTGTAAAGAAGTGATATTTCAATATTTAATTGTTTTTTTCTTATTTGGATACACAGTGTTAATAATGTTGACATACAAACTCAACTGAGGCTAAGGACACACTATATCCAATATAAAATCGATTTATAATTTATTTGTTTGTTTTCATAGTGATTACATTTTCAAAAAAGAAGTAATTAATGTAGTCACTAGACTACTTTACCAACACTCGATTGATGACTAACTAGGCATCTATTTTGGCACGTCCCTTGCAGTTTGGCAGACACGATAGTTGACGATAGTATGCAACACACATCTGTTAACTAGGAGCAGTCACTAAGACAGTAACTTGCCTCATAGCATTAAGAGAGGCTCTTCATTAGAAATGGTGAAGGAAGGGTCTGTTTTGTAATTTTTTTTCTTCGACAAAGTAAGCTCAAGCCAAGATTCTCTTAATTTATTTCAAATATTCACTTATTTCTTATATTCGATATGTCTTCATTAAAAGAGTGATACTGTTACCAACATTCTGTAAACAGCTTAATATTAATTGAAATAAATTCACACCATAATTTGATTTTTTACAGTACTCCCTTCAAACCAGTGCAAGTCAGCTTAAATTGTGAATCTTCTTCGGGAATTCTAGATGTGGATAAATTGGATGGTATGTTGTATTTGTTTAGTACTACTTCATATTATTAGTTAATATAACTTTATAATTATTTTTAAATTTTTTACACATATATTTTATTTAACACATTTTCAAAACAACATTAATATTTTTAATAGTAAAAAGACATTTACAAAATTGTAATTCATAATATCACTGGCTCCCTGCAATGTTACTGTATAATTATCTAACATGAAAAAGAGTTTCAAGTGCTAGGTATAAGTAGTTCAATAGTTATAAGAAGTTACTTGATAATGATTATTTGGTACATATTTTCTTTTTTCAATTCTTTTACATGACCTGGGCCAAATTATTACTTTTGTAAAGCTCTTTAAAGTAATAGAGATCTACTAGACATATGTCGCTGTTAATATTAGGAGGGCAAAATAGATAATTATGTATTCATTATGTATTTGTATATGGATATTTTATATGAATCAATTTTAATGACTTGTGTTTTAAAATAAAATATATTAGTATTTTCTTTCTCTGTTTAATATTATTAATTTGGTACTCTATCTTGCTCTTGCTTTTATAACATTTTATAAAAGATATTATAAAATGTTAAAACTTTTTTATGTATATTTTGTCAGACAGGCTGACAGGCCACTTGATGGTAGGTGGCTATTGTCTCCAATAACACAAGCAAAACCACAGGTGCTGCAAGTATTCTGCCGACCATATTAGGATTAAGGATAAGGGACTAGGAAGTGATCAAGATTTACAATTATTTTATTTAAACCTTACTATGTTTAAATAATAAGGTTAATAATTTAGCGAAATTACCCTTTATCAGTAGGAAATCAAAATCAGATACATTAGTAAAATAATATGATATTATATTTTCTGGACTTAATTTTTCTATGATATTTCTACAAATTTTCAATGATTTAATTTAAAATTTAATACCTATTGTACTTCAAGAAGATTAGCTTTATTCAATTTGTGAGTATTTGTGAATTGTGGTTTTTGAGTAAAGTTTTATTTTAATCTGAATTACATATATTCTTTGTACCTTAACAATAAATAACTTAAAACTTTCATGTTTCCAGCTTTTGGCGAATCGGGACTGGGACTTGGGAACTTCTCATTGAGCAAATCAGTAAGTACAACATCATACAACATCCTACTTAATCTAAATTTCATTTAAGTAACAACTGTTAACAACTGTTAAGTACATTAGGGCACTATGAAAAAATTTAAGTTTAGGTATACATTTTTTTGTAAAAAATATTTTCGAAGTATTTAACCTTTTTTGAACCTATTTTGAAAACACCTTTTCAAACCCCCCTTGCCATACTTCCATACTATGTAGTTAACATTTGCTATACAGAATAACTGGACTTACTTCCCATAGTTCAGGGTTACTTTCCTTCAGTTTTACAAAAAATTGAAAGGATTCAGAGGTTCATATATAGAAAAAAAAAATGTGTGGAAGAGGCCGTCAACACCCACTTTAGGGTGAATATTATTCTAATGTATTATTTTTTCAGTGACAAATCTGTATTGAATTTTCAGACTGCTTTCAATACTGGGGAGATGACAGGCCGCTCAACAGGCACTGAAGATATAGTGGCAACACCTGCAAAAACATCTGCATTTGAAGCTTCCTTGGCTATTGACAACATTGCCACTCATGCAAATAAACAAACATCAGAAATAAACGATATTATGAGGCAGTCGATTGCTACAAACTACTCCTTTCATTCTAAGGTTAGGAAAACATTATTATTATTATTATTATTTAATATTTAAAATGAACAAAGTCTAAAAAACTAACCACTATTGGGTAACCCCCAATAATTGGTAGCCGATAATGGTTAGTTATTTAGATTAAAGCCCCGCAAATTGCTAATGCGCTTTCCCGTCATTTCGGTAACATAATCTCGTGACAGTACCATCACAGTTTTTTCACTTAAGATATGATACACCAGAATTTTGCTTATTTACATTTTTACTTTAATTTATTATACCAAATCACAGCACAATAGGGCATTTCTATCGCTTCTTTGGATAATGTTTACTCCACAACATGCAAATAGAGACTACGTGCAAATGCGCATTGAGTTGCGCTCAGCGCCATTGCTCAGCGCGTATGTAATTATTAATACCGTCTCTATTAAGGGGAGTTTACACGGGTCGATTTTCGCCGTGCGCTAGCCCATTTACACAGGTCATTTCCTTCGAAAATGCTGAGCGGAATAGGTCGCTGTAGTGGAACAACGTGCGCGAAACACTCCTGCATGCGGCGGGCGATCGCCTGCAACTGATCGTTTACACGGTCCATTTTAGTCACCAGCCGCATACGGCCGGGTAGCTGCACGGCCAAAGTCGGATGCTACCCAACTTTGGGGCTTGCGGCTTTAGTCACTTGCGACCTAGACGAATTGCCATTTAGACGGTCGATCTCCTCCTCGCGGAAAAAATCGTGCGGCTTTAGTCACCCGTGTAAACCCCACGTTATGATTGTTGAAAGCGTTATACTCGTAGTCTGCCACTGCAAATGTATTTGCACATAAAACTATATTTGTATCTATGTATTGGTTTTAAAGTTTCTATAGTAAATCTGTATTCATTTTAGAGAGACTTAACGGCCGACGAAGCATCCTTGATTATGAGAGAAGCACCGATCCCAATACCGATGAGTCAATTCACGCCGTTCCCGGAGAGCGTTATGTAAGATTCTTGGATACTAAATATTATAAATGCTAAAGTGCGAAATAGTATTAGCGACCTTCAAGTTTTAGAATACATATGAACATTTGCTACTGTACACAGGGCTCTCTTCTATATGAGGATTTTTGTTTTATGTTAAGGTCGACCGACAGGCTGACGATCCACTTGATGGTAGGTGGCCACCGTCGCCTATAACACAAGCAACGCCATAGGTGCTGCAAGTGCGCTGCCGTAGCGCTGAAGGGATGGGGTAATTTGCTCTGGTAACCCTTACTCACCGAAACGCAACTGCTGCTATTATTCTGTAAGGGGGTGGTCACTGCCGCCAGACAGGCTGCCTAAATGATTACGAAACGCAGTGTGCCCTGCCACTATTAAAATTTGTCAAATTATCTAGATTATATATTGTATCAATCTTACATTTTCAACTTTTGCAAAAGTTTACAGGTATGTTTATTTTTTCTTTGTTTGTTCTGTAGGTCAACTGCTTCAGAAATGTCGGTGGGAGCGTATTTCAAGAATCGATGTACAGATTTTGGAAATATCCTTAAACATACGGATAGTCCTGACAGAGCCAGTATGACTGATGGTATGTATTGTACCGTAGTAATGAAGTGGGTTTAGCCTGAGGCATGCAAAACTAATTAAAACTTAAATTTACTTAATTCATTAAGTGAAGTTATGGTACTTTTCTAATTAACAACATTTTAACATTTAAAATTTTAATATTTAAATGGTGTGTATACTTAGTGACTATTTTCCGATATTGGTTTTAACTAAAGAAGTAAGTAAATATCATTTTTGTGAAAAATATCATTTTTGTACAAAATGTCACAATGTGTTTTACATTTTAAGATGATGATATGTATATCCAATATGATGTTGTTTTTATTAAAATATAGGGGAGTGAAAGGCCCTTCACACTAGTAGATAGAAAAGGAGAAAAAATCAAACACTTAATAAAATAATCAATTTTTCAATTTCAGCCACACCAAGTTGCATAGAAAACGCGCTGAATAATTATGACGTTTACAAAATGGATCCCTGCCTGGATAATGTTCCCGTAAAGGAACCGCGGAGTCCAATTGCTAATAAAAAAGGACACAAATCACCATCGCAATCGCCAATCGCAAATAAAGTTGTCCCCCTCACTAAAAATAACCAATGTAATCAAAATGTTAATAGAAATAATCCCGCGCCGCCCACCTTTCAAGGAATGAAACCGACGGACATACTGATAAAAAATCTTCAGGCTTCTCTTAGACCAGCGAATGAAGATACCGAGGGTTCGGTGGAAAATTCCATGAGTATCTCGAAGATAGCTGATTATCTAGGTAGGTTTGGTAATTCTTTAAAATTTTTACATACAGTTTCTTAGGACAAGGGCTAACCTCAGACCGAACGCATTTTTTACCAAAATGAGCGCAACCTAATAACCTATGAATTAAGGTGCAATATGCGCTGCAAATTTTTATAGCTTCTCGGAGATAACTGAACAGATTTAAAATTAAAAGATTTGGAAGGTTCCTTCAGCCACTCCTTCAGCCAAGGTTAATTTTGCTATAACCATTGTTCCAGCGCTCCATTCGAGCATAATTTGATCCAGACAAGATCTGTCAAGCGCTAATTATGCTCTCATGCTCTGCCTGGCGATAATATTTCTATCTTTTGAATCGGCCAAATCTTGCCAGCTGTCAAATGTCACTTTTCACATGACGCGTCTTTCGATAATAAATTAATTTTACAGCCTAAAAATGCTGCTATCGAACTCAAATTCTGACAGTGGCTATTATAGGTCGTCCCATCACCAACATATCTAGCTCATGCAATATTCATCCAAAGGCCTGCTGAAACACAGCCCCGAGTAATTTATCTAATTTGCATTTTGCAGGAAAAGAATCCAATGTCAGTGTCACGGACATGTTGAAATATGGCAAGAGGAAATCACCAAAAAAACCACTTGCAGAGATAAATATGAACAGTCAGAACAATAACGCGACAAGGACATACGGAGACGTCACAGTGACGACTTTAAAGGACACGAGACAAATGGACACGGCCAGTTCGACTGATACTTGCAACACTGTGATTTCTGTGGAAAATTTGAAAATAACTGACCAAAATACACCCTCGATTGTGGTGTCGGGGTGTGGTGAGGCGGCAAATGCTGGAACTACCAAATCGAAGTCGCCATCTTGTAAAACTACACCTACCCTCAGTACCGTTTGGGAGAGTAACAGTAGTTTCAAGCTGAACGAAACTCCACAGCGGGTGAGCAAAGGTAAGTTTCTTTTCAATTGTTTCCTTCTCCCTATATGAATTAAAACAACCAGCGAATCAGCATAATATTATCTTCTCTTCTGTCTGTGTGTACAGTGTATTAGAGCTCGACCAGCGGTTCGACATGTCAGACTTTATGTATATGCCTTTATAAATTGTATTTATTTTATAAATATATAAGAATATTATTTGGGTTTGACAATTGAAATTAATTATTTTGTGTTATGTTTTGTAAACATATATTTTTTTTGTTGATTTACAATTTCATTATAGATATATATATATAGTAAAAACTATATGAACAAAGAATTATATTTAAAATGTAACAAAAATCACTTTTTCATCATTTGTCTGTTTCTGTTTCTATTCTGTACGTATAAATATGTCTGTTTTATTACTACTAAAGTTTTTATTTAACAAACGAGCACTGAGCATGTCCGATTCCGTCATTCGTTATTCTAGTAACAAGTAGTTGATATTTTCAGGCGATCGTTCACCAAGTAGTCATGATCGACTTAGTCGTTCAATAGTGTACAAAGAGTTAGATAAGTCTGTAGATTGGCAGGAAGTGTTACAGCACAAATACACACACAAAGAAGAGTGCTTGGCTAAAGGTTTGTGGGAATCGCTTTTCTTCTTCTTTGTGGGCATTCTCATTGAATAAAAAACTTCTTCATCCCTTCGTTGAATGAATGAATCATTCATTCTTTGCCTGTTTCATGCACTAACAAATTCTACTTTTAAACTCATAATTATAACATATGTTATTGATTATGATATATCAACAGAGGCCATTTAATACTGTCAAGCACTCCTTAGATATTATAATTACTAACTGCCCAGAACGAGCTCTGTAGTTGTATTACCAATCCTAGTATAATATACTGGTAAGTAGGATTGATAATAAAAGAAGGAGGTTGTTGTTCCTGCGAGTGTGTTTTAAGCAAATATCAATGTTTGGTAAGCATGGACTTAACTTATAACATTAGAAAGTATTAACAATAAAGTTCATACTAAAATTTATATAAAGTTATAAATCGGAATCGCCGTTTTACAGTTCTTGTTCCTTGGTTCAGTTTAAGGCTTTACGATATGTTAACGGTCTAAGTTCCAAAGTGTTAAAATTTTTGTTTTAATTTTTCTTTACTCTTTTAAAATATAAACATTATATATTATTTCAGAACAATGGGCGGAGATATCGACTACTCCGGTCAATGGATACGTAGGTGAGCTAAAAATTATTCCGAACTAACACAATTAACACAACATGATAATAAAATTAAGTAGACCATTTACATAAAAATAATATATTAATAAATGGAGATTATTTAGTTATTGTCGATTAGGGGATGTAAATAAGCTTTGCTTTTTTTTTTTTTTCAAGTTTTCTTGTCAAATTTCAAATGTAGGTACAAATAATTTAAAAATCATCTATAATTCTATATTACAGGCGTTAGCGCCGCGGTAGGCATGAAAATAACGACACTCACAGATAACTGGCTCACGGCTAGAATACAATTTGACTTGAAGGAATTGAACAAAGAAGTAATATTGGAATTGCCACGTTCGCCAATGTTGCTTTCACCCAAGAAGACTGAGACGTTCACCATTTACTTGACTTCCAATATCGAGTTACACACAACTCTGAAATACACTCTGCACCTTAAAGACGCCTCAGTAGACAAAGAAATCGAGCAAACGGAAGAAATGAATGTCAACATAAGAGTGCCTACGATTCAAGCTCTGTCGAACGACGGATTCAATAAATTAAACTTTTCTTCGATACAAGAGAACACGTCTCTCACCAAGTCCTTCGTCCTGATCAGTGATTGTCCAGTGGGTTTACAGTTGGAATTGTCGGTGGTAGAAGGTGAAAGTTTGTTTGTGATAAGAAGTATTCAGGAGATAATGAAATGTGACGTGAATCGGATAGTCGGTGAGCAACAGGGTCTGGTAGTGGAGGGTAAATGCAGGAGTAAGTCCAAGAAGCAATTGTGTCGATTGGTGAGCGGTAACGCCATAAGGGTGACGATCACTTTCAACGCTCCCAGATTATCGGAACTGCAAATAAGTAAGTAAAATATGGTATTTAGATGTTTTTGTGATTCCGATTGGAAGGGTCGGCTCCCTGAAAATTATGATTGTTTGCCTTAAAGTTGTGAGTGAACCAAATATCTCATCAATGTGAAACTTTAATAATAATAAACCGTTTTCTAGATATGTTAAAGACATAATCGCATTTAATGGAAATTTACTCGATACATTTATTTTTTACAAATGAGAAATTATTTTACTTTTCAGAGGATCCGTTAGTCACTTTCAAAGGTGCGCTTCACGTCAATTTGTTTGATGTGAATTGTGTATTAAAAAAAGTGGACTTATTGGCTGTTGTCGGAGTGGTACAGCTTCACATAAACGTTTGTGAGAAACTACAAGTCAGCAAAGGTAAGTGATTGTACGGGTTTTGATGAAATTTTGCACACAGATAGATACATATACCCACCATATTGCACTGAATTAACATTTATGATTTATCATAGGGCTTGTGATCCGAAGAAGAGAGATCGTACTTCACCCGTCTGTTTAACCAGATGTTGCTTAATTTAAAAAAACTAGCTGCTATGCAGAGTCCTTCTCTATTAATGCATTTATCTAAGTATGGTTCATAGGTGTTTTGTTTACATTTTCCAGAAGGAACATTGGTGACACTAACGAACAAGGGATCTATACCGGCTGTCTGGTCGATGAAGGTTTTACCTAAAATCCTGAACGACATGGAATCTCCCTTCAAAGTGATCCCTGACATTGTGAAAATAAAAGGAGGCGAATCTAAGAACATAACTGTGGCATATACCGGGCCCGATGATATTTCTCACGAGGCGTAAGTTATTTTTGGACTATTTTTACTCTTAAACTGAAGGAGTATTAATCTTATATTACAAAGGGTAGCGGATCACATGATGATAGGTGGCTACCGCCGCCAAATGATACGAGCAATAACAGGAAAACTCAAACCTTGTTACATTCACAGTATCAAAACTTCTACTGTGTAATATTGTCTACATTTTAAAATTTTTAAAAATCTTGTATTCTGTTTCTCTATGTGGTTGCAAGAATGAATTTGTAATGTACGTTTTGGGTTAACTAAAGACAAATTATATGTGTTTTTGAACCACGCAACAAATACTCAACACACTCTACTTTGTTTATAGTTGCTAATTTAATTTCATACTAAACCCCATTGCTACACCAGCGCCATCGCCATTTCGGTCTATTTATGAACCACTATTTAAATAGAATTTTATATTTACATAGATTCAGATTTATATTTTATAGATAGATTTATATATATTATTAGCTGACCTCGCAAACGTTGTTTTGCAAAAAATTTTATTTGGGGTATAAAAAATAGTTTACAACCTATTCTCAGACCTACCGAATATACACAAAAAATTTCATAAAAATCGGTCAAGCCGTTTCAGAAGAGTTTTGTTACAAAACACGAGAATTTTATATATATTATATGTTGCCTGAAAATAAATGAATTTTAATTTAATTATAATTAAAGGTTGTAGCTTGCCAGCTTTTCAGTTTAACACCCACGTAAATCAGTCCTACATACCATTACAAATTATATTCAAAGTGTTATATATATATTCACAGAACACTTATGTTTGAGAACGTCGGAAGCATAAAAAATCCATCCATAGATATTGTGGGTGGCACAGATAAGCCGAAGGCATTCCCAATCAAGACCAATTTCAATAACATGTCGTGGGTGCGCTCGGAGCGAAAGGAATTGAGCTTGAAGAACTCCACCGATAGAAAGATACGAATCCGGTGCAGGGTTTTGGGCGAAGGGTTCCAAATAGACCTTCCAGGGGTCGACACCAGGGGGTCCATGATCCTAACCTTTGAGGCACAGGAATGTCGTCCACTGCCACTGCTCTTCGCACCGACAAACCCCAGACCACATGTGGCCTCTTTAAATCTTGTTTACGATAATGAATTGTCACGAAAGGTATGTTAGTCTTTTTTTATATTTTATGATAAGGTTCACAGACACCCTCAGGGTGTCAACGTCAACTTCCTAAAACGACAACTTTTTAAAATGTCAATGTCCTAAAACGATAACTTCCTAAAATGACAACTTTTTAAAACGACAACTTTTTAGAATGTTAACGTCCTAAAACGACAACTTTTTAAAATGTCAATGTCCTAAAACGATAACTTACTAAAATGACAACTTTTTAAAACGACAACTTTTTAGCATTTCAACGTCCTAAAACAACAACTTTTTAAATAGTCATGTTTTTACATTTTGGTTCCCGGCGAAGGCTCCCGGCACAGGCCTCCGTTTAAAAGGAGTAAATAAAGTTGTGTGTAAAGGTGAAGTTGCACGGATGCGCGAGCGACTGGGGCGGCGGCGGGCCAGGACTGCGCTGGTCGGGGCTGGTGACGTACGGGGACACGGCGCTGGTGCGGGCGGTCTCTCGCGCTCCCATACATCTGCATCTCGCCAACAAATCCAACGCCCCGGCCTTCATTTGCGCTTCGCTTCACTTTAACTGTAACACAACACCTACTCATTCATTTACTTAAAGATAGCAAAGGTCTCCTTTGCTCGATTAGTGAAGAAAATTTTAATTTATTATTATTATTTTTTTTTAAATTACACTTTGGAGAATTTCGTAATAAAAGTTTTTCTTAATCTTAAGTAGATACATATATTATCTAGTAGCAAAACTATTCATAAAAAAAGATCACAAATAGATGACCAAGTGATGTAAAACGCTGGTAAAATATATAATGACCATTAGCTCTCTAAACGAATGGACCAATTGTGATCCTGTTTTTTTTTTTTTAAATTTGATGTGACTGGGATCGTTCTTAGCTATAATTTATAAAGATCTGTTTAGGCGTTTGAAGACCATCAGCCCATTGACGAAGGGATTTCACTAACTGTGAAATTGGGTATACTGTTATTTCGGTATTATTTCCATGAGACATGGTAACCTTGACCTGATGCTGCAGCATCAAAATATTCTGCGGGAAAGCCAACTTCTTAGCAATTTATAGAAGATATAACGTATATTGTCGACTTGAAAAAAGTACATAATTTTTTATCCTATTTGTGAGAAATAATCGATTTGATTTTCAGTACAGTACATGTTCCTGTCGGGACACACGACATTGTCGGGCGCGCGGTGCGTGGTGCGAGCTCGCTCGACGCACGTGGTGACCGTGAGTCCCGCTTGGGCGTTGGTCGAGCGAAGGAGCCACATCGCACACACGTCCGCTCTCGGGACGCTCAAGGCGCTCACTGGACACGAATTGACGCGACGCAGGATTTTAAAGTAATTATACATATATTAATTACAGACAACCAGCAACTAAGTTGGCAAGAATGGCCTAATTATTTTATAGCAAACTAGCTGTTGCACGCGACTTCGCCCGCGTAACTTTATAAAATATACGCTATGTTATTCGCTGATAATGTAGCTTTCTATAGGTGAAAGAATTTTCAAAATCGGTCTAGTAGTTTTTGAGTTTAATCATTACAAACATACAAGTCTTCTCTCTTTATAATATTAGTATAGATATCTTAATTTGATATTTTGTCCTAAACGTTGTTTAAAAATATTATAAAATAACAGTGACCATTTTTTGTTGCACGTGAGTGTAAGATGCGCAAACTTACCTTACCTTAAAATCTTGTCAAGTTCGGTGCCGATATCACTACTGTGTGCGGGATAGCGAAGCAGGGGGATAACACTATGCAAGAGAAAAAGCAGTTGCGCCTTATTGTATGCAACTGTACATGCGCTTGCGCAAACGAAAGACGCCTGCTCAAGGTCCAGAGCTCAAGAAGATTTGCTATTTTATATCCACATTTAAATTATTATTCAATGCGCTGTTGACTCAAAATGAGTCATGGCAAAAAGACTAAACGACAAAATTCTTAAGTTATTAAGTTCAGTTAACCTGCAGAGCTTTAGTTCATTCTTTTTGTTTCACAGAATCTTGAGGAATGAAAGCAATGGTGTGTTGGACACGACATTGATCCCCGACAATTTGAGGGTACTCGTGGAGACATTCGCTGATGAAGATCCTGCCATGGATTCAGAGTTAGCGGAGTTTCAAGAAACTAAGGTAATGGAAACTTTTCTTCGATTCATTTTTTAAATTTAATTCGTATTTAATGTTATCGTTTAACTTTGTAAACTTATAAATGAACTAGCTGTTGCACACGAATTCGTCTGCGTAACTTTATAGAATATAGCCTATGTTACTCGCCTATAATAGCTTTCTATAGGTAAAAGAATTTTTAAAATCGGCCCAGAAGTTTTTGAGTATGTTCATTATAAACATGCAAAAATATGTACAAATATTCTCTCTTTATAATATTAGTATAGATTATAAAAATTGAAATATATAGTAGGTCCAAGATTAAAATTTTCAACACCTTGGAACGTATACATAATATACGGAGACTGAATGTTACATGAGCCTGTAATAAAAATTAAAATTAAAATAAATTTTAGTTTTGCTCAGTGGCAACTCACAGTGGTGTTTTTCGAGCCACTTGTAGTGAAAGGGACTTCTTTTACAGGCTTCACTGAATGAGTTAATAAGCGGTATTCAGGAGTTGACAGCGCAAATCGACTTGCCTCAAGAGTTCCAAGAAGACGCCACAATCGTAATCGCAGACGACACAGCACTCGTCGAACATCACACGCTGGTCGATTGAAAGATTCGTAAATATGTGCCTTATGTACTTACTGTAGAAATAAATCTCAATATAATTTATAAATATTATACAATAAAAAAATGTACTTATGAATGGCGTTTTATTTTTTTATATGTTTGAAAAAATGTTGAGCTCAGAACATAGCTGTCTTCTAAGAAGCCTTACACCCTTTTTTTACAATGACTGAAAAAATCTGCAAAAATTCCGTAAATTATAAATTCTGTAAAAATGATGGTGAAAACCGCATCAAAATTCCTTGCGTGGTTTAAGAGGAGTTAGCGGCCGTACAGACAGACGCGGAAGCGACTTCAAATTATTTATACAATGTAAAGATGTGCAGCAAAAATGCGATTAACATCTGCGGAACGACACCAGTGCCTTTTGAATATCGCACATATAAGTATTTACCTGTTCTTTATAATCAAATACTATATATAAACTCTACAGTTTATAGTTTAAATAATATTACTTAGATAGTTTATATGCATCCTTATTCGAAACTATATTTGTAACTGTATTGTTTTTAATTCTTATTATGACCATAAACTTCAGTTCACACCGAAACGCGAAGCTGCTTACACGTTTTATGTTAGCAATAGATGCAATATGGAACTTATTCTGTCTATATGACGAATATTTTATTGACTGCTAACTATCACATGGACGCCAACATATTTCTCATTGCGATTTGAATGTTATGTCTAATGTCCCTGTTGTGCCCACCTCACTAACAGTTGGGAATTCAACACCCGAAGTTGTGGACAAGTACATGTGCTTTGTACAAACAGTCCAATCAAGTAGGAGCAAGTTTTGCAACATACAAAAGCGAAGCCATTTTGAGCCTCGTGTCTTTGCTAAGGTAGATTTAAAATTAGTTTTTATAAAAATAATTTCATTTTTTTAAAATGAGTTTCTAGGCGTTTTTTGTAAATTTTGCAACAACATATTATAATATACTTTATAGGCAGTCTGCAAGTAATTTTATTGTTTTTTTAAAAGCTCTAATTATTCAGATCTACTTACCGAAACAGACACTGTTTTAGCAGTTTTCTCAGAAATGCTTTTGGGAAATAGATCACTAGAAGAGGTACAAAAGATAATTTTCATTTTCAGGCTTAAATACAGTTAATAAACTGTATTTAAGGGATTTATTTATCTATATAAATTAAAAACTTGTTATCATAAGTGACAGATTACCCAATAATTGAACCGCAAGACTTTGGTTTTTGATTGATTTCATATAGGCACCCGAAACTGTCGAACTCATCACCTTTGAGAATACAGAGAAATAATGATTCTTAAAAAATATAGGTATTTCTAAATAAAAAAAAAACATAATTATTTGATATTATTTATTATTTTCTTAACCAGTTAGGTATATTTATCATTTCAATGCTTTTTCCTTATTTTTGTTTATTTGCTCCTATTTTTGTTTATTTACGTGTTACCTGTCAACGAGTTTTATAATATTTTTGCCTATGAACTACAAAACTAAAATGCGTATTTGTCACAACAACAAATAAGGATAAAACCGCAAAAATGATAATTACTTTTTATATATTTACAACGCTAAATATGATTGTTCACAGAATGCAAAATGCTCATTACGCTTCTCTAATACAAATGACCGAATCCCTTACAGTAAACCCCTTACACAGGATAACAGTAAGAATCGCGGGAGACAGGAGACGAAATGCAGCAAAACAAACATCTTAAATTAAACTTTGGGTTTTTTTTAACGTGCGAAAGTGATTGGTCCTTCTCAGAGGGGTTTAATGTATGGGACCCTACAAGGGAACTCCCGGCTTGGTGTATGTGTTTTATGTTTACAATTAACTCTAAAATATATTCTATGGGCGCATCTTTACACTCCGTTCTCTCTCTCACTCACACACACTCTCATTCACTCTTTCACCCATTCACTCCATCTCATTCGTACTGTTCATACCATTTGGCAGTTTGTTTTCATCGGTCTAGCCAATAACCCCCAGTGCAATACAATATTTATATATTCATATTCACATAATTAGGTACTATTTTTATATAATAAAACTTCAACCGATGGTGTCATTCAATATAATTATCATTCATGATAATTAATTACAATAATTTATCATTCATGACCGAATATGGAAATATTTTGTACATGAACGAGTCGAAATGTGAATATCAACATTTGTAATGTTTCACACGTCGTGTGTACGTTTTGTGTGGCGTAAGAACTACATATGAAAACATTATTAAAATGGAAGTTTATTTATTATACACTTAACTATGTATATGATATTTACTTGGATCAAAAATGGCTGACGAGTCGATTAGTAGAGCACAATACTAATATTTATTTTTATTTCATTTTTTTTTTAATTAATTTATTGCATACCTATTAACCTACACTTTGCAACTTAACAAGGAAATATTAAATCGCAAATATATCCAATTTAAATATACTAGGAATTGTCTCAAAGCAAACAGTTCATACTGTACAATCTAAGGTTTTTTTTTTTAAAAAAAAAGATGTCGACTACTCCCTCGGGCTTTACGTCCGAAAATATTTACACACACACACACACACACACACACATATTACTTTATCAATAAACACACTAGACTAACAAAATTAAACCCAGTCGCTTAGTTATCTACGAAATAATCAATTATGTAGATTGCCATTGATACACTGGCCTAGAGACGTATTTGCCCCTAACTCAATTTGGACCGGACTGTAACAATGGGGCAATTTTGGCTAATGGGGCAATAGAAACTACTTCTAAAAGTAACCCCTGAATAAGTTGTTTCAATCGCTTTTACCAAGGTAATGTCGTTTAGTTTCATATCAGATTACAATTAATATTAAATAAAAACTTGACAAAATTGTTTGCATTATCCCACTCTTACATTCCGATCCAACAATGACATAATTATTATAATTATTATGTTAAGCTTATTAAAATTATATTACATTAAACACTATGTGACACAGTGAGCTGTTTTACAAATTCATTTAATTTAATTAATTATCTCATATTAACAATTTCGTTTTGTTCTTCTAATAGGGTATGCTAAGATGTATAGAATTCATTCTCGACTCACTGATTATATAATTACAATTTGTTATTTAAAATTTTCAATACAAGAAAAAACTAGGTTACAGGAGAAAATTTACATACATTAGAAAAAGGAAGAATGTACAAAGGAAAATAATTTTCTATACAAAACAGTTGAAAAGGCTCTAGCATACCCATATTGAGTAATTGTCACACCTCAAATTTAGGCTTGCGAATAAAATATCCCTAAAGTAAACACAATGCTTGTCCGCTAACAGTCCACTCAACTAGATCATACTTTTTAAGAGATCAATATAGTTTTCTTACATGGAGTGCTGTTTGTATTAATGTCGACACAATGTCAATAGGTTTACAAGCGGGAAATGGTAAAAACGGGAAATGATATCCTCTATTTTAAAAAATAGTCAAAAGAAAACTAATTTACGTACACATATAGAAAACAATCATATAGATTTCACGCAGCGAAAGCAATGTGAAACTTCCATAGATAATAATTCCTTAAATCCAAGTTTTTCCCATTTCCCTACGACATAATATGTCACGCTGATTTGTTTTTACGTTGGAAATGTCATACAAATAATATATCTAATTTGTCAATTTAAAAAATCCCCCACACAATTAGCGTTTTTTTATAGCATACAGTCTCGTGCCTAATCTCATCCGGCACGAAGGACCAAGAAAAATATTAACATGCCACTTGTAATAAAAATTATAAAATCTCATAGAAAATACTAGAGCTAGAGAAGAGCAAAATGGAAGACACTTTTAAAGTGGAAGCGACAACTGAAGAAAACATTTTTGAGGTCAATAAAAATCAAGTCATGTAATTTGTGAAGTAAGTGAAAAATAAACACTTTTTATAAAGTAATTTTGGTTTGCATTCTGCAAACTCTGGTCTATGGTCGAGTTCTCTAGTCTATGGTCGCAAAATAGATAAAAGCGTGGGGGAACAGTAAACACGACATGTTTGCCACAAAGATTTAGACATTACATTCAACAAATGACCGCTAAATGAACTCTTGTTAATTTCCCATTTATTATTACTATCACAGATAACTTTAAATTAAACGGTCACGTCGGAATCATTGCAGCGTGTTGTGTATCATCAGCTATGTATATATTGTATATATAAAAAAATAATCGAGAAATTCTAAAAGGTTACACTAACACTAAATACAATGCACTTTTACGATGGGCGTGCACAGATATAATATTATGTGGAATATTTTCATTGTGACCATTTTTCAACACTGGTGTTGGCGTAAACGTGTCTTTTATCACTCTGCAACTTCAAAGAGTCCATCGGATATTAATTCATATTTATTACTATGCGATGACATTAACACGTTAATACCAAATATTACTACAGTGAAATACTGGCCTTTGATAAAATCTGTGCCCATCACGGATACTACTACTATTGATTTTTTTTTTAACAAACGAGTATTGAGTATGTCTGTCGCATATTTCCTATACGGGCCACTTTTGTTCTTGTTTGTAAATTGTAAATATGTAAATAAATTTTCGGTTTTGTACAACTAAACGTGATACATATTATAATAATTTATATTTTAATGCAGTGAAAATTTTCTGTACTCGTTTGTTTAAAAAAAAAATAAACTATGGTGACATGGTAATTAGGCGAGGCATTACTTACATCGATAACCCAAATGCCATGCACTACACGATAACTTTTGTCTTAGTCGCGTTCGTAAGTCGTCTTGAGCCCAGTGTCAGTTGTTCCTCGCTTGGAGCGGTGCTGCAGGTGCGGGTCTCTCTGAGTTGGTGGCTAAGGTAAAAATGTAACTAGGGCCCGGCTGGCTTCGCTAGGGCGCGCGGTACAGCAGGTAGGCGGTGAGCGCAGGCGGCAGCGCGAGTCGCGACGCCGCAGCGCGCAGTCGCGGTCGCCCGACGCGCTGTCTGATCACGCGTCTGCACAACTCCATCAGTGGGAGGGGTTCGGCTGAAACGGACGTAAAGAGAAGGCCATTAATCGCAAAATCCAAAAGATTAAACTGAAAAGTAATGTGGTTTGCGGACAGGGGAAAGTAGACCCACTAACCCCTGGGCCACGAAACCAACGCTTTAAGCGAGTTCGCTTTGCGCTGCAAACGTCAGCGTCAAACGTTAAAAACAAATTGGTTGTAGTTCATGTAAGAAGCCAAAAGACGGCGCTGCAAATTGCATTAAAGTTTTTCATTGCACAATTCATGGAGAATAACTTATATGGGGTGTTAAACTAAAAAACTGGCAACCTACAACCATTTATTAGTGGTTCATAAATTCACCAGAATGGCGCTTGTGTGCCTCCTCACAACCCCTCGGAGCTTTTTGTAACGTTACTGTTTAATTTAGGTGGTTTTAGATTGTAATGATATTGAGGCCGGCGCTGACTGGCTCCAAGCTAACTGCGTAAAGGAACAAGTGAGGATACTCACGATCCAGGCCACCGATATACTTCATAGTGATCTCGGCGTGTCCCCACACGGCGGACACTATGGGGTATAAGGTCTTCCCGCGGAGTCCCCTGGCGGCGATACCGAGGTACCGGCCGTCGGCGCAGAATGCGAGCGTACCCTCGTCCATGTCTAAGACGACCAGCACTCGGTCCGGCACTAGGAACTGTTCGTCTGGCCGCAGCAACGCCGGGTACGTTGTGCCGCTGCCGCCTGTGCCTTTGGCGTTGTGGTATACCTGCAACGACAACAAGGAACATTACTTCAAATTCAATATGGTTGACGTCTACAAATAACATATGGTTTAATTAATGCGTTTGCTCGACAATGAGCCCAACAAAATTTGTATAAGAACAGTACCAATTGTAAAGTGACTTTGTAACGACAAGATCTTGGAAAATATCATGTGAAAAAATAAAAAAAAAAATTTTTTACAATACAGTATCGCCAAATTATATTTTGAAAGGAAAAGGGCTAATGTCGAATCTATTGTAACAATCCATTTCGTCAATTCTATACAGAGACGTTTTGATCAAATTGAGTGTGACTTCATTTGCGTTTCAGACAATTTAGTTATCATTATGAGCGAATTGTCTAACGAGGTCATACTAATTAACATACTAAAATGGTCTTTAATATTTATTTGGTGTATTAACCTAGTAACCCAGTAAGTAGTAGCCAGCCAGGTAACGACAAATGTAATATTTTTCTTTTTTCAAATCTACGTATTTTGTACCATTTATGAAGGCATAGAGCATACCAATAATGATTTAAAAAATATTATACATTAATTACAAACCAAATATGTATTCACCTTTCTTCAAATCTACATCTTCATTCCTAATTATGAAACGAAAATAAATAATGAAAGAAGATTTTATTCCATCTTAATAGTCATTTAACAAATATCTCTCGTAAATATACTTTTAAAACGTTTTCTGTCGTTTGTGGCAAGGACGGGCGAAAGATTTTGCTAACAGCGGGTGTACTCACTTTATTTCTTCCTAAATCCCAGCCCCAACTGTGGTCGGTGGCCCCAACGAGACTCTGGTAGCCGACCGAGTGAAGCGGCGCGTGCGCAGTGGCCACTCCGACCACTGCGTGTGTCCCGCGTTGTCTCGCCGGCCACACAACCTCCCAGCAGTGCAACCCGCGCGAGTACCCCACTCGCCCTCTGATGCAGTCCGTACTCTGCGCCACCGGGTGCCGGTGGAATGTCAATGCATCTTCTTCTTTTACAAATATATTTAACGACCTGAAATGTCAAAGGTGCAATTTTAGAAACGTTTTTAACCCCTGACGCTCGATGCAAAAACTTTGTGTTATAGGTTTGACGTGTGTGTCTATGTATCTGAGTGATAAATAAGATAATAAATCAAGATATTGACATAAAAAAAAGATCAGCATTAAGTACCGATTGAATTAAACAACTTTTTTATAGCCAAACAGTGCGCATATGTACCTTCTTACTGGCGCCAACTCACTCAATAGCTATCGAGATATATTTACTAGAGATGAAACGGATATCCGGTAACTATCCGGTATCCGGCCTATCCGGCGGCCTGAATACTATCCGGCCGAATACCGGATTTAAATAAATATATATTTTTAGGTGATTCATTGTTTTATTTATCACTTAAAAAATACAATCAGTAATCACAATATAATTCTACAACTTAAAAAAAAGAATAACCTAGTACTCATACTGCACTAAGGGCAAATTATGGTGAATGAATACTAGAGGTCTTCGAGCTTCAGAAAAAAGTCTTTCGCTGCACACACTGCTGCAAGGTGCTGAAAGGTATACTTTGGCAAACTTTCCTAAATTTGGGTATTTGGCCATTAAACGGCAATGTTCCGCCGGATATTCGGTGGCCGAATATCCGGTATCCGACTGAACTGCTCTCCGTTTCATCTCTGATATTTACAGCTGAAGTTTTATGTCTTTCTTTCTATTTTACTAATAAATAACAATTATAGTAAATTCGATCGGCCTATTGGATGAGTGGTTAGAGGTGCTTGCTCAAGGGTCTCGAATTCGATTTCCGGCAGGGTCAATTTTGGAAATAAAATTTTCAAAGTTAGATCTGAAAATGTAGTTTGGAAAAGTAGTGGCAGGGTAGACTGCGTTTCGCATTCATTTGGACAGCCAAAAAATATAAATCTCAATATAAGGCGCGTTTACGCAGCTTTCTTCCTCCAGAACTCATTTTGCCATTGGCTATATATAACTTTAAATATGCAGTTGCGAAGCACCTGTTGGCTTATTTCAAGTCGGTCATACAGCCAAACGAGTTCTATACGAAATAAAGGATGTTTTGAATTGGAGTACCTGCTCAAAGCATACTTGATTTACCTTGCGAAACCTGATATCCGAATCCTTGCCGAAATCCGAATTATAGAACCGTGGATAGTGTAGAGGAAACATTTGCTAACATGCTCAATAAGAGTACCCGCAAACACCATCGACACCAGAGGATAGGACAGATCGCAGGACAGACATATACTCGGCGAATTTCGTATAGCCTTAGATTAAAACCCGCTCCATACAAAATTTATGAGATATCAAATTTTATTCATAATTTTCTGTTTCGTGAATATTTCAAATGTTTTTTTTTTAATAGTTACTCTGCTATTCGCACCGGATACAAACAAATCAAAGACCATAAAAATCGGTCCAAGCCGTTCTCGAGTTATAAATAGTGTACACGACTTTCTTTTATACATGTATAGAAAATATAATAAAATACTAGTTATTTGAAATAACATTTCACTCGAGTTCGGTAAATGAAGTTCTAAATTAAAAATTAAAAACATCCAACTAACAACGAATCATTAAATTGACGTCACATCATATTATCTAAAAAAAACATTTTCGTAACAATATTAATAATACACCAGTGACCCGCTCCGGGCTTCGCATAGATGCAATTTTTTTTTTCTGTAAATTATACAGAGATATATTAAACAAGAAAGGGTGCGCCCTTATCATACTACCAGTGACAAAAAAAAAACGGTCCTCCTTATTTGCACATCTACTAAAAAGAATTTGTTTTCATTGCCATCTTAATAAGTATTTTTATTTCTTATTGGCGTATTCTGTTATTGTAAAGTGTTCTCATTGGTTGGTTGAACCTTGTAAGGAAAAATAAAACTTAAGGACTAACATGTCAAGAAAACAAACGAATCCGTGCGGATACATTGCGAAGACGTCATTTACATTGCTTGGGGGTGCATCCTTTCTTGTTTAATATATCTCTGAAATTATACATAAAAATCTTCCTCGTTTAAGGCTATTTTGATTAGTGAAAATCCGCATCCGCTAGTATAGAATAGGCGTAGGTGGTGTGTACCTGTCGTCTGGGTTCCACGCGTGCTTGAGCTGCATGTCAGGATGCGCAGGCGGCGCGTCCAGCAGCGCGTCGAGACGCGCGGGCCTCGGAGGTTCGGGCGCCAGCTCGCGCGCGACCACCGCCTTAAACGGCGCCGTGCACTCGCGCGACACCGACTTCACTCCGCCGGACAGCTTTTGGCCCATGTTCATGCCCCTGCACCGCGTGCGGGCGCGCTTCGGCAGCGCCTTCGGGCCGCTGCGCCGCGCCTCCTCCGCGCCGCCCCCGCCCCCGCCCCTCACTGAGCGCACCCCGCTCTTGTACCTGCCGCAAAGAACACACACATCACTACTGAGTCACTAACACAAACAGAAGATCTTCAGGAATGTTCGACTGACTACCTACATTACCTCATGGCCGACGCAAAAACGTGGTTATAAATTTGGCGTGTGTATCTGTGTGTCTGACTGTGGAATCGCAGCTCCCATACCGATAGACCAAATTTGATCAGTTTTTTTTCGTTTGTAAGCTGACGTGATCGGGAACGTTCTTAGCTATAATGCTGTAGCATCAAGTAGTCTGCGCGATACCTAACTCCTTAGCAACTGGAGGCGTGTTTGGGCTCAATAGAAAGTCGGTTGTTAGTTTATAATTTTAATTAAGCCTGTTTCTAACGTTAAAATTTGTCCAACAAATCGAATGGTCCATTCCAATTGCGAGAGCGAGATGTTGTACAAAAATGGTTTGAGTGTCGTCGGTGAGCGGTGGATAGGGAAATAACTCTGGCATCCCTTACTCATCGCACACATGCTATTATTTCATGGTGGCATTCTGCAAGAGGGCGGTTACTACAGATAACCAGGCTGCCCTGACTGCGAGCCGCAGCGACAAATGCGATGATCCTATGCTCGTCATTGCGGTTGAGAGGTTGTACGAAACTGGTTTGAGTGTCGCCGGTGAGCGGTGGAGCGGTCGGTGTCGTCAGAGCAGATGTCAGATCACCGGCGGCAGCGGAATCGCCCGCGCATCTTATGTAACATCTCGACCGTCTAACCGTGAAAGTCGCCGCTCAAAAGCCAAGGTCAACACGACCCTCGAGGCTCGTTCCAATAACACATGCGAACGTTCTAATGTATATATATACATTTAATTTATCCGTTTTCCTAGTAGGTCCATGATATCATCAAATTGCATAGTGAACGTTTAATTAAACACAAAGATTTCCGAACGAAACAGTATAAGGCCTCACACCAAATAAGAACTATAGACAGACTTTTGGGGACAACATAGTTAAGCCAGTTTTATAAACATGCTACGTACTGCATTGAGTTTGTGTTCCTATCTATAACCTAAATTTTTGTTTAATTTTATTGAAAATGTTGGTTTCCAAGTTTACTTACGTGTGAAATGTGGTTCCACCTTGCTTTTTATTTTTTGAAACCTTGGTTTTTATACCCTTTCACTACGCAATTCGGCAATTTCACTAGTAAATATTTTAATAAGGCGTACCATCGTGGTGTAACCATCGTGTAACCGTGTAATACGACAAAGGATTAGTTCTGCCATCCATAGGGCCTCTATCTTTAGTTCTTATTTTGTCTGAGGTATAAGGCGTGTATAATTAATTAATGTGTCAGGACTGAGTGTTCGTGATGTCATCTATACTGTGAGCGGTCGGTTACACTATTCTATGGATGGGAAGGGACGCCTAGAAGGTACGCAATCTGCAAGGCCGTCTGCCTGTCCGTTGGTTAGAGCGGCCGCATGACAAAAGCGGGAAGTGAAAGGCAGTGAGTGAATGCGTCCCGTCCCGTCGCCCGACGCCTCTACCGTTAAAGCAAAAACACAACAGCGACTATCTCGTTGACAAAACGCATTTAGACGTTCTTAGAATGGCAAATACAAGCGGTACCAATGACATTCACCGGTTGTGTATTGGCCAATTTATTACTTACAAATACAAACAAATGAGCGTATTTAAAAGTGTTTATCCCCATAACCATATCAAAATACAACCCTTTGAATACTTTAATATGTATTAATTTATTTGTACTAGCGATCCACTTATCTTGTGTATATAAATAAAAACTAGCATTTTTTATACACACAAAACTTCCTCGTTTATCCTTCTTTTTATTAGTGAAAACCGTCTCAAAATCCGTTGGGTGGTATAGGAGGAGTTAACGGATATACAGACAGACAGACGCGGAAAAAGATTTCAATTTTACACTATGTAAGGAAGAAACATACAACCCAGACAGACGTCACTTTGTTTAAGTTACAATTCCAGATAGTTGATGACCTCACGTGGCGATTCGTAAACAAATCAACATGTGACTGGCCAATGCGCGATGCTTTTATCTTGTCAAAAACATAATATTATATAATTTATTAATATTGTATTAATAGCGCCGGCCGTATTTCAAGGCACGCCAGCAAAATGACATCATACATTTGTCTCTTGCCACTATTAATATACCTTCAATGGTCGAACCAAATGGTATCGTACGTGATGATGGCAAGAGACTTGATGGGATGACCCTAGTTCCATGAAGATGAGTCGTCCACTAGTGTGGGGTGGGATACTATCTGCGTCGACACTTTGGCACCGTCCCATCTTCATGGAACACTTTCCACAGCTGGTGCTGCTACGGAGGCAGCCGAGAAGCGTAAAATCCACAAATACAGATATATCGGCACCGGCGACATATTCATTCGATTCGGTGTCGAATCTCTGGGTCTGTGAGGTCACAACACAACATACTTATTTTTTTTTAATATCCTGCTAAAACATTTGGTAGACATAACCGGCGATTATAGAGCTGGCTATTACCTCGGTCAACAGATTAGCATTGCCATACAACGAGGTAATGCAGCCAGCATGCTTGGGGGAGCCTGCCTAGGGGACCGAAACTTTATTTTGTATAATGTGATGTAAATATATTATATAACTTAGAATTACATAAAATAACTACCGATTAAATAATTATTTATTTAAACATAAAATCCAATATAGATAGAGTCCACCATTTGCCGTTTTGTAAGTAAACGAAGCAATGGTCGATATCAAAAGCGAGTGATAGGAAAATAGCATTGCAGCAGATAAGTGAGTCAGCATCGTGGGAACACAAGCAATCCGCTAGTCGCGCGAGGACTTTTGTACGCAAAAGTTAGAACGGCACTCGAATGTGGAAATAGATTTTTAAAATGAATGGGTAGATGTCGGGTGCGGTTGTATGCAACGTGACCGTTCATGTTCGGTGAGAGGTGAATGGAATGGAACCGGGGGAACGTTTGCTACACTGACTAAGTACATTGGAGGAGTGTGCCAACGCGCCAGAACAATGAACTAGCCTAATGACGTATTCGTGTGATGCGCGTCACTGTATGGATCATACAAAACTATGTATATCAGCATTCCAAAGATTCCATAGACATACACACACGTGAAACTTATTATTAATCCAGTAACTTAAGACGAAAAATGGGCATGACTTCCGAAAAATTGTAACAAGCTGAAAATTTATATACACGTTTTTGTAGAGAGTTTTGAATTCTTTCTTTTTTATAAGTATACCTCATAGCGGTAAGATCGACAGAAACGAAGATTTAGGCAAAAAACCGAAAAAAGGTAATTTTTTACCGCTTTTTGGCTGTCAAAAGTTATGCCCACCCCTGGACTCATGGGACTTTTCAGATGTTATTTGGGGAGCTAACAGGTACGTGTATACAAATTTTCAGCTTGGTTGGAGTTTTTCCGAAGTGAAATGCTAAGTTACTGGTCTATATATATGTAACTCCCAGTTTTCGCGTCGGGCGTCGAGGGTTAAAAATACTTTTTATTTAAGGCTACTTATATACAGCAGTTAGTTATTACCGAGAGTTTCAAAGTAAAAGGTTTATTCGTAACTTTGTATTTATTTACGAGTTGCAGGCGAGTGCATGAGTTGCATGATGCATTTAATACTCGTATCTGTCGGCTCGGAGAAAGTGACGGCACCGAGGCGAGGGTCGTCTTGCGAAAGAAATACCTTTGAGGACATCATGCAACTGACTTGAATATCTTAATATAAATTCGTTTATATATACATATACCTACATATATATTTAAATCAGTCTTGTATAGTTAGTGAAGAGATGAAGAGTTTCGGCATTACTGAACTAACTAAATGAATTGAAGACTAACAGGACTCCTGTACAGACTAGGGTAAGGCAGGACTCAGGATGGTTGATATCTAAACTTACCGCACAAATTAGTGCTAGATTATATCTTTTTATATTCTTGCAACGTTCATTTCTTGCAACAATGAATGCACGCTTTAAGCGTAAAATTTTTAGATACTAGTAGTGGTGTAGGAACAAATGAAATATTTTAAATTTATTGTACTTACTAGGTACTTCTATGTAGGTCTTTGAGAAAAAATACAAAATATACAAAGATTTTAATACAAATTATTGTTACAATATACCTACATAAATTTGTACTGTACTGTATTCATTTTATTAAAAAAAGGTGACTAATAAAAAATATTTCATTAAAAGAATATCTCTTTCGCGATCACCCAAAAGTTATTATTATAATATAAAAGGCGACATAAAATGTTTCTGTGTAATATCACGTTCGATTAACAATCGACTCGTATTTCGTTACAAAAGTGAATTTGCAAGCGACATAACGATCACGCACGACTGTAAACATTCTGACTATTCTGAGAATTCTTCGTCCGTGTGATTATAGTGTCGTGGGATAAATATGTGAACTTGGCTTTGTGCTCATGTTACTATTTGGTTACCTAAAGCGCATCATAACATATGGCATAGGTACTAGTAATTATGCATTCACATAGTACCACTTAAATATTATTTCAGCAACTACGTTGATGTAAAGGTTATTTTACATCAACGTGTATTAAATTAAATATTCAACTAATACTTTTTTTTTACACTTAGATATATAAGAAATATATTTTACGTAAAATACGCGGACTATGATGGATCCTACATAAGGAAAATTCACATGCTGTGAATCTCTTTTATCAAATATACCAAAAAGTTTACAAGCTTGAAATCGATAGCCGAACTTGTAATCTTCGTACACAGATAAAGTTTTTTTTTAAGCGAGGCTTGTTTATCGTTTTCAAATATTAGAATATTATTATTAGTTCTTCAAAGTGCTCTGTTTAGGTTAGGACGCTTTAAATATCGCTAGAATTATTGTTTGGAAATATGTTTAATTTATCTATACTCTAAATACCTACCAATACTATAAAGAGAAAAGATTTGTATGTTTGTAATGAATAAACTTAAACTACTGGACCGATTTTGAAAATTCTTTTACCTATAGCAAACTACATTATCAGCGTGTAACATAGCCCATAGGCTATATTTTATAAAGTTACTCGGGCGAAGTCGCGTGCAACAGCTAGTATTATAATAAAAACATTTTATTAATATTTTAATCAAACTTAAAAGAACTTAGAGGAACTTCGTGAAATAAAATCACGTGTTGTATATACATATTTGTGTTTCAGTGTGATATTGCGCTTGACAGTTTTGTAACATTTGACTATAATAATATATATTATACGTTTCATAAGCGCAAAAAATGGGTAATTATTAGAATGTCCAAATTGTCGTCTATTTTTCAGTCCATTAAGTTTTGTTGAGTGAGGCCTCGACATTAAGGCGATGCACTATCACTCGTTTAAATAACAATTAATAATCGCTAGGGCGTGTCGTTGCAACCTTGTGTCGCTTGCCGCGTTGCAACAGGCCCTCGTGTCAAGGAAAAACCCACTTAGCAGTTTCCCTGGCCCCGAATTACGTCAATTTCATTTTCGCATTCGCTCAATTTCCTTTTACTTATGCTTAACATTTTGCTTCTGGATAAATTCTTTATAAAATCATATAAAATTACGTCTAAATTATAAATATTTGAAACACAAACCAAAGATATTTTCACGTCAAACGATCAAAAAGTCGGCGGAGTCACAATAAATAAAAATTAGCCTCAGGGTATAAACGCGAAAGTTTCTAAGCATGTATGGATGTATGGATGTTGTCACCCTTTTACGCAAAAACGGCTTAAAAAGGTAGGCAGTATAGATAAAATTCTCATAAAACAAATAACGACGTTCAGAAAATAAATAAATAATATGTATTAGGTATTATTAGCAGGTGCCACTAAGATTAATTATTTTTTGGTTACTTAAAATTATTATGCACAGTCGGGGTACGAAACCGTTATCGGTTTTCAAATTCATTCCTTCATCATGTCGTAGACTCTTAGCTTTTAAAACTAAAGCACTAAGCAGACTACTGACAGACGTGTGAAATGAGATTTTAGCATAATTGATAAATAATTGTTGGTGCAAGCAAATGTCGACTTTAAGGTGGCGAACCTTTTCTTACCCCGACTTGACTTAGAATACTTATTGGCTACCATTTGTTTTACATACAATATATTTGTGCCGGAGTATGAAGTGCGTGAAAAACATTCGTTGTATAATGATAGTGGCGATTATTACATAACAAGTGCATAGTTTATGTTGCGTTTGCATGCGTCCGTGTCAAGGATGCACTGCCACCGGCCGCAGCTTGTTTCAAATGAAGCTATTGTGCCACGGTCGTAATGTGCCCATCTACCCATTTATTTCCTTATTTATTACCACCCGATATCATATAAAACCGGTTTTACATGTTTACTTACCACAAAGGACTAATTGTCAGATATATCTTCTACTTACAAAGAAATGAACAATTTTCATCGCAGTTTATTACGAACGATTTGTTAGTAAAATTGTTAAAGTTTTGCAGCATAGCGAGCTTTACAAAATTCCTTACAAGTACATAAATGACTAATGTATTATTACAAATTATTAGGTTATTTTCTTTTTACTTCGTGTTATGGCGTTAAAAAAATGGTAGTTAATATAACTTCTGTCTCGTTATTTTTCAAAAATTCAATTTAAAAATAAAAAATAAATAGACAAAATTTTTGCAACTAGCCACTGGCCACCCATCCTGAGTTAGCGTGGATGATTTAATGTAAATGTTGTAATTGAAATGTGTTTTTATTCTGAGGCGATACGAAGTTACGAAGTTCGCCGGGTACGAACTAGCTGGTAGTTTATCACAAATATTAAGAAAGAAAGAAGGAATGAAAGAAAAGAAATTTTATTGAGTCAACACAAATAGCACATGCAATACAAGTTTAATGAGACAAATTAAATAATCTTAATCGTATTGGCAATAGTACCATACTAGCCAGTGGATGCACCAGCAGTGTCTCGACCTAAATAGGCACCCAACTCAGCATTTGCTGTGTGTGCTACAAGTCACATACATCACATACATACAGGGACCGCATAGTTGGCTTCACGGACGCCATAATATTGCAAATAAATAATAATTAAGTATATATCACAAGAGCAATATATAACAGTCTATAACAACATAAATAAATGAATAATAAGCAGATATAATTTTAAATATATTAATTTATATAAACAGTGTATTAACAATAATTATACTACTAACGATATACGAACTATGATGGATAAAATTAGTAATTGATACTTCTGTTCTCAAATTTTCTTGTTGCTTCTGCCAAATTACAGTAAAACCAAGCTAACTACTAACTACGAGTAAACGGACAAACAGACGAGGATATTGACTTTTTTGACTTTATGCTACGAGTATTTAGATATTTACTAATTGTAGTTTAAGCCTGGCCATAGTTTTACCAAGTTTATAACAGGAAATAACACAAATTTTATTATTAAAAAATAAACGCTTGTTCTATTGTTGTACGCACCTTTGGAAAATCCAAAGGCGTGACGTGCATAAGTTGAATAACGTTTGACCAGTTCATGACGGGTAGATATGTCGGGTTAGTTTCTTGGCAACAGGTCTACTAGAAAAAATGAACTTCTCTAAGCTGTCTCGCCCTACTGCTATGATTGGGGCTGTATGATAACCGACTGTTTGTATTGCGATTTTTACATACTAGCGACCCGCTCCCGGATTCGCACGGGTGCAATTTTTTTCCAACAAATTTAACGATAAAAACTTTACTCATTTAAAGATCTTACCATTAGTGAAAATCGCATGAAAATCCGTTTAGTTGTTTTTGAGATTATCGTGAATATACAGACAGACAGACGCGGCGGGGTACAATATTGTCAGACATTATTTTATAATTTTCAACGCGGACGAAGTCCTGGTGCCGTATACTAATATTATAAATTGAATCGATACTAATACTATAAAGGGAAAATATTTGTATTTTTGTAAATTCAAAAACTACTCGACTCTTTCACCTATAGATAGCTACTTATCAACGAGTAATTATAAATTTACGCGGACGTAGTCGCATGGAGCAGCTAGTGACTAATAAATTGGCGGGTCTAGCCGACTGCCTTATTATCTATCGTTAGACGACAGCAGACGACTTGCGACTTGCGATCGTGTGTGCTGCCATACAAAAATGATGCACTTTAATTTTAGTTATTGTCAGTAAGAGGCCTTATCGCAAACCACGCCTTTGTTATGAGTTATGTGATACCAAAAACATGATTTAGTGTGATATTGCACAAATTGATAGAAAGTTTTCGCCTGTCGCAAGTTGGTCGCAAGTCGTCTGCTGTTAGATAATAAGGCAGCGGGCCGAGCCGGCCTGCCGGGACTAGATGACCTTGACAGCAATGCGCGCGTGCCGTAGCATGTCAAGGGAGCTCTGCTTTCGCCCGCTACGCCTGCACCCAGATTTGATAACGTCATTACGTTATCAAAACTACAATAAAATGAAACTTGTGAACGAATTAAGACCGGTGGCAGGGGTGGAGGATAAGATGTGAAACCTTGAAGGAACTGATTAAGGTTCGACATTGGCACACAATGGCTTATAACAACAGACTGAAGGCAAAAACAATTTAAACGCGGCCTTCGTTCTAGGAGTTGTGTAGGCCTTAAACGTGTTATGTGAATTACTCATTATTACAAATACAAAGTCGTATAGTTTGTGCATCGCAATTAAGTACAATGAAAATGGTTAATTTATCTAAAACTGTAAGGATTGAAGCTATCTTATTGGCATATTACGGCCTTGTCGAATCTGTGCTAAGGTATGGACTTCTGTTCTGGGGAAACTCGACTGATAAATTTTTTATTTTCAAAACCCAAAAAAGATGTATTAAAGCAATGTTTAAATTAAAAGTAACAGATAGTTGTATGCCTTATTTTAAAAAACATAAAATACTAACACTGCCATCACTTTTTATATATGAGGTTCTAGTATATGCGCAAAGCTCTTATGCATAAAAGTGTTTTTTGTCTGGCACTAGTCATTTATAACAAGATCCCAAACAATATTAAGTAGCTCAATATTAATATATTTAAGAAGAAAATTAAAGATTTACTAGTTGATAAATGTTACTATGATTTAATAAAAGATTATATGTCTGATAACTTAGTGGATGGTGGTGATTAATTACTTATTTTGTTATGTAGTGTTCTCAAAATATTTGCACACCCCAAAAGGTAGAATGTCGCGAGCCTTATTCATTATAAAACCATTGTAATTACCTATAATCAGCAAATAAATTATTATTATTATTATTATTAGGAAAATTAACAATTGTAATACTAATCCTATAGAAGGGATAGGAAATATTTCTAAGTTTTAATGTTTGTATCAAGGAATTACACATTCGATATGAATCTTACAACGGAGCTTTATGGATATAAGTTATATTTTATCCCGTTATTGATACTAAGGACGAAAAGTGCTTCTGTAGAAAATTATGTCTATATAAATTGTATTCCAAGGAAGAACAAAGGTTATGATACTATTTAACTTTTCAATCAGGTGAAGCTAATTGATATTACTTTAAATATGAATTAAGTGCGAATTCTCAAAGTAGGATTCATGAGGAAAGACAGTGTCGAGCAATCTTCTAAGTGGCGATGGCGAAACCCGGCGGGAACAAAGCTCGTCCTACGCCTCCTCTTTACTTCAGATAAGCGCGCCTCACATCTATAAATGCCTTTGCCGCCCGCCGAACGAGGCCCCTCTTACGGAGCCAAATGGGAAACTTTGCCGTATCTTTCTCTAGCTAGTACGATCGCTTATGTATATCTAATGAGAAAGCAATGGCTTTATATCAACGTGAAAATCATTCATGTAAACAAACGAAACTAAGCAATCCCATTGCTTAAATTAAATTGCACAGTATTGTGTGACTGTCTTGCTGGTTTTTTTTCTTTATAAATAAATATTTACTTTATTTCATCAAAGTATATTTCTTTATATAAAAATGTTAGTATCCGTATGTTAATGTGCTTAAAACTCGAAAACTACCGTATGAATTGTTTTGAAATTTTTACACAACATTTAATTTTAATAGTGTTTTTATATACTTTTTATATGTATAACGGGAATCCAAAAACACCACAGCAAAGCGTGACCGGAGAAAAATACAAAATTTCATGAAATAAGGGAAAAATCTAATGAAGCATTTAGATAACCGTTTTGACCTAGTTACGTCGACGCCAGCCGGATTTAATGCTTCCTATGAAAACAGCTTAAATTACAGAATTACCCCTAAAATAAATTCTCAATTAAAATAAACTTCAGTTTCTTTTAATTTAGAGACTAATCCAAGTCTGCTCTATTTGTCAGTCCCTCATGTTACCATTCAAAAACAAGTGAGTATAGAGAATCAGCAAACGACTGATGTCTTCTCTCAGTGAACACGTTACAGCTTTGAAGTTGGCAGATAGGGTAAGGGAATGGAGGGGAAATGGAGACGCAATCGCTCGGCTTGCTCTGAAATTCCTCTTTCGCGAGTCAACGAAGGGTGTCGTCGCAGTGAATTATTCATGCACTCCCGTACCTCACAGCCGCCGGCAACCAAAGCCTTGGCTAGTGAAACCGGCTCCACTTTTGCCGACCGACTACTTCTCAGTATTACGAATGCTCAGACGCATGTTTATTAAAAAATACTAGCTGGAGCTCACGACTTCGTCCACCAATTTTTTTTTTAATATTTTTAGATTGTTCCTTAGTAAAAAAATAAAAAGTGTCCTATATGTTAATCCAGGTAATAATAACAGGTAATCTATCTGTGTGCCAAATTTCACCCGAATCTGTATAGCCGTTTTTGTGTGGACGAGTAATAAACCATACATCCATTCTCACAAACTTTCGCATTTATAATATTGGTATTCTTGTGTGTACTGATATAAGAATAAGCTGTGAAAGCGCAATGGGACAAACGGCTGCTACATGACCGACAAAGGTTTGATATCTGATCAAGCCTGCACTTCTGAGTCTTATTGATCTTGCGTGGTTTAGAAGTAGTTATCGCGTGCTTATAACCTAAGTGTATATAGTACATTGTATAAATAAGACATTTGAAGTCTTTCCATTAAAAGTGGTAGGTAGTATTGTACACCGGCTTGCCGAGACCTTGCCCGGCTGTAGGACGTAACACATACAAAGTCCGATACAGTACAGTACCTCGCACTTGTCAGAAACAAAACCGCGATAGGGTCGGCAGGAAGTTGCGTTATTTACTAAGCAAATCGCGTTAGCGACGCGTGACCGACGATGACGATTGGTTGAGACGAACGCTTCCGCGAACCACCAAAGTCTTTGAAGATACACTGGTTTTCTATACTAATATTATAAAGAGAGAAGAATTGTAATGTAACTCAAAAACTACTGGACCGATTTTAAAAATTCATTCATCTACATATATATAGAAAGCTACATTATCAGCGAGTAGCATAGGGCTATATTTTATAAAGTCACGCGGACCAAGTCGGGTGCAAAAGATAGTATATAATAAACAGATATTACAAAACTGCTTCGCCACTTCCGTAAACTGTGTTCAATGGTTTCACGCTTGGCTATTAAATAAAATGTTTAAAAAGAAATACAAAGTCGGGGCCCTGTGTCGAAAATAACTCGAAGCCTGCTTTACAGAACTAACGAAACCAAAAGGAAACACAACGAGTAGGCTCGCGAGCGCGCAGGCCGGGCTTGACGAACAAAAAATATGTCTAGTTGTTTTGTTTCTTTTGTTTTTCTCTGGAAGGACCAACCAACAATGCGATGCGTCGCTCGGAAACCGGTACAAGAGGCTCGCGTTCGCTCCTCGCCGCGCCCTCAGTCGCAGTTCGTGCAGGTACCTATATCAAACTATCGGATTGTAGGTATACAAGCCTCAACTCTCAATGTCATCATTCCATACACACAATTTCCCGAAACGCAATCATAAAACGTTGAAAATAGTCCAGGAAAATGTTATTAACTCTGTTAATTTTAATTTTAGCAAAAAATTTATATTAATCATTTTTATGTAAAACTAAATTCTCAACAATATTTTTGGTCTGAAACTCTTACCATTTTTGTATAATTTTCTTTTTCCCAACAGGTTGGAATTGAAAATTTCTTGCACCTATCGATATTAACATATTCCAGAAACTTATATCAAAAATGTCCCAAAAACGTATATCAAAAAAGGGACTCAAATTTTAGTAAATTTCCTGAACTAAAAATTCAACTCGACAACAGTATCAAAGTTATTTACCGGTTATAGCGGTGTGTGTACACGGATAATTAAGTAGTTTTTTATGCTTAACGAGAGAGAGGTATGCGAAGTGCATTCAACCCCAAGAAAATGTCTTTGCACTGAGTGAAGTAGGTAGGTACTTGAATCAATAAAACGATTGAGCGTATTATTTAAGGTATATGACGATATTAATTAATGTTTTTTTTATAACACATCGTTGTTCACAATACAATAAATAAGCAGTATCAATATTTTACTTAACTGCGATCCGCCCTGGCGTCGCATGGGTGCGAACTTGTCTAATAAGCAATAAATAAACCAAATTTCAGCTTTTTAGACTTGTAGTTTTCGCTATGTGTTGATAGTCGTCAGGACAAACAAAATAATAACAAATATAAAACAGTATTAATCTACACATATAGAACAACTTCACGAGAAAACATATTAAAACCGCATAAAAATTTGTTCACTAGTTTAGGAGAAAGCGAATAAATTCGGTAGATGCGGTAGACTTTGTTTTATATTATTTTAGAGACAATTTCCTATACAATTAATTCACTTGTCTGTACCAAACGGAGTAGGGAGAGGGGAAAATCGATTGGAAGGCCAAAAAATAATGTAGGGTTTGTACGGTATGCATAAAACGCAATAATAAATAATGTAACACAAAGGGCTATGGATAAATCGCGTGGCGCACGGCGTCGTGCATGGGGCTGTGCGTGGGGTCAATGACACGCACCCTGCTTCACCATGGGGCACAGACACAGGACGTGAGTCACTCGTGGGGCAACCAGCTGCTGTCGGTAAAAACTACCCTCCCGCGTGCGTGTGCTTCTTGCACCATTCATTATTCTAAAACTATAGCAGTTCCCAATACAATCTATCGTTATCCTAAAAGAAAAACTATGGCTTATTGAAAAGAAATCCCTCATAAGCGACGTTTGCCTGTGTCAGAAAAAGTAATTTCTAAATTGAAACTGAAACCATTGACCACTGAAAAGTGCATTATAGTTTCTTTCTGACTTTCTATATTTTTTTGCGAATCAATAACCCACGTTTAAGGTTTTGGTGTATATATAATATAATAATATAAATTAAAATACTCGTACAGTTCAACTGAGTAAAGACAGCGTAATTAATTTGCATAAAAATACTTATAGAAATTCCAAACTGGATAACCCTTCTGCCGGCAGTACCCATCCCTTAAAAAAATCTCACAGTTAAATAAAAACGTGTGCGCTATTGTGTATCGGTGAATGAGTAGGCCTATTCCCCTAAATGTACATCTTGTCACTTGTCCTACATTTTATCCTATCACATTCAACCCCCTGATTTTACTTGTTTATAGGCGAGGCGACCGTAGCCACTGTCATCGCGTCGTCATCGCCAGCCTGCCTTTTTTTGAGTTTTACCATAAAAATAAGTCTTTTGTTGACATGATTACAAAATGTTGAAATTTCACTGATATTAATAAAATTTATGCTAATATGAAAATTTTTTTGATATAATATTATACTTAAAACAAAACAAAAACATTAAACTAAAAAAATAATGTTTTGTGAAATTTATAAAAACCCACACTGTTTTCCATACATGAGTAAGTTAACAACGATTGTGATGTAGAAGGGAGTGAAAGCAGCAACATATGCTGGCCCCATTCGTTTTATGAAGTGTGGATCTCGGCGCCATATGCTACACCCAAGACAGCTGATTCAACTCTTGCTACAAAAGTGTATTAAAACAAAGCATGTTAACGTTTCCAAATCAGGTGATCGAATCATCAACACACAGCTGGTCACTTAAACTAATAACCACTTATGGTTAGACAATAACATAACTGGGTGGACGATAAACTTAGTGGTCATGTTGAATTCGCATCGTATTTCATTAGCGTCGTCTCGCGATAAGGTTTATGAACTCACAATAAATACATTAACATCGAGCGAACGTATGCAGAGGGCGAGGAACTACACTTCATCGTCCTTCGCCTAGAGCTGGGCCGAGCATCGATCCTGGGTCTGCGCTCGTTTGACGAGTATATTTATAGATGTTGTTCGCGACAATGACAATCGAGGGCTCAGCGCACTCACTCCGCAGAGTAAATCCCATTCTGACCACAACACACAATGCGAACACGTCGTGTTTTCTCACTCATGAAGTCGGTTGGTTTTAAACAATAATAAACGTGTCAGTTGCGTGACTCACATCGTTAACTATTAACTACCGAAGTTTAAAGGCGGAAACTAGCTTAGCAATGACGTAATAAGTATCTATTGTAGTTATTCATTATAACGAGATCGACGTGAGAATCGCTTCAAGGAGAAGGCGAGCAGAGAAGTCTACTCGGGACACCTACAAAAATTCGAATGGTCGTTGTTAAAGAGGTCGGCACACACTTCAGACGTGGCGGGAGAGCTATGCGAACCGAGATTTTCTACTCCTGTTTTACTACTAATCACTATGGCGATTAGCCAAAGCTGAAACGCCGCGTTGTCCTGCCCCGGCGGATATGTGCCGACGCTTTAAGTGAGGGTATGTGGACGACGTCAATAACCTCGACGGTACAGATCGTGGAGGTTGCAATAAATACGACATCGGCGGCGGTGGCCTGGTCAAGAGCCTTTCAAGGTCGGGAGGTGAGGCGGGGAATGCGAATCACATCTGCACCACTCACAATTCCGTATCACCTTCGTTCCTTTCCCAAACCAAACGTTGGTTCATCGTTATACCTGTTTGATTGCTAATTTTTTTATTAATAACCGGCGATCAACTACTTTTTGCTAGCGAACGGAAATTTTTATATCATTTGATAAACGACCACTGGTAAACTCGGTACGGTGAAAACTACACAAAAGGTTATAAATTGCTTACAAAACGGCTCGTTTTAGGGTAAATAGGATCTGATAAGTCGAAAGCTAAAGTAAAAATCGTGACCGCCAATTTAGACGAGATTACGCGTGTTCGCCTGGTGATTTCGTAACTTTGTCAAGGTTCATAAACTAATGACTTTGTACTTGAAATGTTAACTTAATTGTGAAATTATTTACTTAAGTGCTAGTTGCGATTGTTCGCGCGACAGCGCCGTATTTCCCTATTTCAGCAACGCCGACGTAAACTACACAAGTATAGGGAAACCGTTTCATTAAAAGACCATCAAAACGTCCAATCACAACACAAACACTGAGCATCCGTCCCGTCAATAGCGAACATGTTGGAAAGAGACGGACGCACGTCACTCTCTCGGCGAGGATTCAACAAAGGATTGTGACAGGAAGCATAGCGGCGGCTCGATCAACTAACTCACCGGAGGTCGAGGAAACGGGCACTTTTAACTCTTCTTACACAGGACATATTTCGCTCTTCTATCAATAAAATGCACTCAGTAGACCACTTCACAAACGAGCTGTGGGCACCATGTTTACGATAACGCGCGCGACCGTCCGCGCACCGCCGACACTACCCGCTGGCGACGAGAGAACGTGCGCACTGAGCCGCGTTCGTTCAGTCAGCGGTGCGCAGGTTACCTGTCATTTCCGCGGCTGACACGGCGAAGCGGAGGTGCGCATCGCGGCGCACGCGCAGGTACCTACGCGCACTCAAAAAGCACAAGAGGGGGGAAACGCTTTAATCGCATAGGGCTACCATGTCTCAGGAGGTGTCCTGAGATCTCAAGATTTATAAAATTTTCAATAAAATAGAGTAGTTTTTTAGATCTCTTTTTAAATAGAACAAAAACAAAAGATAATGTTATATATATAACTAATACTGTAAAAAGAAAAGATTTTTAGTTTTGTTTGTAAAGAATAAACTCAAAAACTAACTACTGGTCCGACTTTAAAAAATCTTGCATCTATAAAAACTAGAAAGTTAAATTATCAGTAAGTATCGCAGGCCATATTTTATGCGGACGAAGTCGCGTGCAACAGAGAGTTTATACATATAGAGATTAATTAAAAATCAACTTTGGTCATGTTAATTGCACTTATCAGTTTCATCACATTTATTTTGCGATTATACCGTATTAAGCTTAATATTTTTTTTTATTACGGTTTTATAAAATTCTTTTTTAATTGTAAATTAGTAATTACGTTTGACAAAATAATCTGTAATTGTGTCAAATTCTTTTGAAGGTAATCTTAATCAGGCTTTTTCTCGGGACTTAAATTTTTCATTTGGTAACCCTACTGACTCGCATTACCGAGCGAGCGTCGCGTTGGGATCCCTTTGAAATGTCCTTTACCGACCGAAGGAAAGGAACCAATCCGAGCACGACAGGTAGTGACGTCAACAAAAAAGCAGACAAGTAAACAAAAGAGAACCGAAGAGAAACTTTAAAACCGTTCATCCTAATTTACACGTAAATTATTCAAACACGAGTCATTTACTAAGACTTGACTTACTTTCACCTCGTGTTATAACAATTAGCCCGGCGTTCGTTTGAATGACCCTATTCGGAGTATTCGTAAAAGATAAAGAAATTGTGTACTTTCGAGGAAAGGAAAATATTTTAGTTGTCTTCATATTGTGGTGAGGACTAGCTGAAAACGGCCACGCTTCGCTGCGGGGTGCGCGTGATACTGGACACTGCTTATATAAAATATTATTATTACGTAGTCTAAGTTACTCCTTATAACATCAGCTATCTGCTAGAGAAATGCCCGTAAAAATAGGTCAAGCCGTTTCGGAGAATAGCCGGAACAAACACAATTTTTTTAATTTTTTTTGTTGTTAAGAGTACCATACTTTAGTAATAAGCATTTATTATATACATTTAGTAAAAAGCAGTCATTTTGATATTACAAACAGATACTTCAATTTTATTTATATTCGCTAGGTATGTATGTATGAACTACGAGTATAATTTTTAACTTGGAAGCGCTTGGATGGGAAAATTATTTCTGGTACAACCATTAACTGCTCAAGGACAAACCCAACTCCCGTCAGGAGATAGAAAAACGCTTGTATATTTTAGGTATTTTTTTACAATATTTATTATCAAGCATGCCAAGGGCGGGCACCTGCAAACGCGGGTGTCGTCATAAAGTTCCTTCACCTGTCTGGTGACCGGCTATTCGTCTAAACCCCACGCCCCGCCGCCCTGACAGCTTTTTAAGCCAAATCAGAAACAATACCAATGACCGACTAACGTTTGAGCGAAACGGCATTGACCATTACGCATTTCGTTGAGAGCTATCCCTGTCTCATATTTTTAGTACCTCCGTTTCATACTCGCTTGAATTATTGTATTTAAATAAATTAGATAAAATCTCATTCCACAATTCAAGTTCTATAGGTATTGTTTTTATGTGAAATTCTCAAGTTTCAAGAATAGATTAAATCTATGCAAAACGTTTCGGTAGAAACAATTTAATCACAATGAACAGACAAATAAAAATGGCACGGCTTTAGTAGAGTTTCGGCGTTACGATGTAAATAGCATATAATAGGTAGCTTCCTGAGCGCTTTCCACAGAATCGACTTGCCTTTTTTTTTAATGCGCGGACACAAAACGGACCGGGATGAGAATTCCCGCCGGATCCTGAAACGACTCTCTTGTTTTTTCTTTGCTACAAAATATCATTGTTGCCCCGCTCCGTTCCCCGTTGTTCTCGGAGTAATTTAGTTTATTGTGCAAAAGTCAGAGGCGGAAATGTAGAGGCAAAATTTCAAATTAAAAACGAGAAAATTTCTCTGAAAATATTCACCGTCAAGATAAAATGTTAAAGCATCTCTTAAACATATTATCCTTTTAATTTCATATATGATGTTGGCAACAGAATTACGTACTAATCGTAACTAATATTATAAATGAGCGAAAGTGAGTTTTTTGTTTGTATGTTTTTTACGCCTTCACAACAGTTTTGTCAGTGGTACAGAAAAGGACATCCTTTCAAAAAAGCACTGTTCCTGGGATACTCGTGACGAATCGCAGGCAAAAACTAGTTGTTTATGTTTAGGTATAAAATAAATCATTTGCCTTAATCTACAATTGAAAATCGATTGATCCTCCGGGTGCCTCCGGTAAAATTTAATCTACGTTGAAACAAAAGTAGGCAATCACAGACAATGACTTTACGAAAATTCATTATATTCATGGTAGGAAACGATCGATCCATTCTACAAACACTCAATACATAAATCTTATAAAAGCTGTCTATGATCCCGGTTGTTATTTTTATGTTAAGGTTGTCAAGACAGGCCGATGTTTCACTTAATGGTAAGTTGCTACCGTATATAAACATAACATAAACGTGATGCAAGTAATAGGAAAAATAGGATCTTGTCACTTAGTAAGTGACAAGATGTATGTAGGGAACAGGATAAGTGATTAGAAAGGGATAAGAACAAAACCCCGACGCCTGACGCAAAAACGGGTTGTTATAAGTTTGACGTGATGTGTGTGTCTGTCTGTGGAATCGTAACTCCCAAATGGATGACCGATTATGATCCGTTTTTTGTTTGAAAGCTGACGTGATTGGCATCGTTCTTAGCTATAATTTATGCAGATCTGTTCAGGCGTTTGAAGACTATCAGCCCATTTCACTAACTGTGAATTCGATTGATGTGAAACTTGGTACATTTTTACTTCGGTGGTATTTCCATGACATAGTAACCTTGATCTGATGCTGCAGCATCAAATAGTCGCGGAATAACAGAGTCCTCAGCAACTTATAGCACATATAGTTTGTTCGGACTCAGTAGAAAGTCGGGGGTTAGTTTATAATTTTATGTAATTAAATTACGGATATTACATTAGTATTCTAAATAAATGGGTCAATTAGTTTTGCCACTTAAAATATCCCAAATTCATTAGGCGTCTGTTAAATGCAATATACATATATGTATGTAGTAAGCGTTTAGAACTACATACGCTTTAGGTACGTAATAAAAAAGCAAATGCACGCGAGGCTGCCATTAGGAAATGGGTGCCGCCGCAACGGCAGAGTACAGACGATAACGATTTCACCAGGCGGCCATACTGAATGGAGAAAATTGCGCTTTTCAGCGAAATGAAAGCCCGGCTACCGTTGCAGAATTCACTAGATAAAAAAAAAAACCTATATAAATTTCGACCGCACAACTCTTGATGCTTATAATAAATTCATCCGTATATACTGCAATACGAGGGCTGCACTAAAAGTATCGGGATTGGAATATTTCAATTGTTCCTGGCATAATAAAGTCTTTATAATCGAAAACTCCTTGGTTTTATTAATCGAATACCATTTATTTATTTTTTAAAAAGAACGCGGTCTTGTCACAAGGTCTTGTCAAACTTGTAAAGTCAGTGTGAAAATGGAATTGACTGGAGAAAATTCAAGAGCAATGATTTATTATGACTTTCAGCGTGGTTTAACACAAAAACAGTGTGTTGATCGGATGCTTTCTGCATTTGGTGATTAAGCCCCATCTAAAACCACAATTTATCGCTGATTTGCGGAATTTCAACGTGGACGTGTCAAGTTTCGTGACGATCCCCGTCAAGGTCGCCCAAAAACTGCAGTCACCCAAGATAACGTTATCTGGATATACGCATATGAACCCGAAACAAAAAACCAGTCACGAGTTTGGGGTTCGAAAATGAGTTGAAGCCAACAAAAGTTGCTCGTTCACGAAGCGTTGCAAAAAAAAAAATGGTGGCCACGTTTGTCTCTAAAACCATGTTGCGACTATTCCTCTTTAGGGACAAAGAATGGTCAATGCAGAATGGTATGCTAACATTTGTTTGCCGCAGGTCGTCTCTGAACTCCGTAAAGAGAACTGCAACCGCCGCATCATCCTCCACCGCGACAATGCAAGCTCTCATACCGCCCACAGAACAAAAGAGTTTTTGGAGCAAGAAAATATTGAATTATTAGACTATCCACCGTACAAAATGTGGACCCGACTACAGTAAGGTGGGTAAAGGCCATGCTATCCAAGCGAACAGCGAAGGTTGAACTACACGGCACCTCGCTTACTGTAGAAACTACAAGAGGATGCCCGCAGGGCGGTGTTCTATCGCCACTGCTCTGGACTCTTGCAGTCGATCAGCTTCTGTACAGGCTGGCAGAATACAATTTCGACACCCTAGGCTATGCTGATTACCTAGTGGTGATCGTAAGAGGATTCTGCCAAAGCACAATTTCGGCCCTGCTACAGAAAGCTCTAAATATCATTTGCGAATGGTGCACAGCAAATGAATTGACTGTAAACGGTGACAAAATCTCCATAGTACCATTTACCAGAAAGAGGTTGCTGGACAAATTAAAGCCACCTCTAGTAAATGGCAAACGAGTTGAATTTTCTTCAGAGGTCAAATATCTGGGAGTTACTTTCGACCAGAGACTAACGTGGAACGCACACATTGGGAATGTGATTAATAAGGCTAAGGCAGCCTTGTGCATCAGTCGTCGAATGGTAGGGAAGAGCTGGGGCCCATGTCCAAAGCTTACCCTTTGGCTGTACACTACTATTGTGAGGCCGATGATCGCATACGCCTCTATAGTATGGTATAGAAAGACCAACCAGAAGACGACTATTGACAAGCTTAATGGCTTACAACGTTTAGCATGTCTGATGATAACAGGAGCCATGTCGAGTTCCCCCGGAGCATCTCTGGAGGCAATCCTGGGCTTACCGCCTCTAAATCTATTTTTAGAGAAGGAGGCGAAAACCAGTATGCACAGAATGATGAATCGGGGTAAACACAATTGGCTGTCCGAGGTACTCAGAGCTCTAGAAGACTCAGTACTAAGGGATCCCATTCTAGGCATGCCAACTGACACAATGGTACCACAGTACATAGAAGAAAAGTCCTACACTGTGGAGCTACTCTCAAGAGAAAACTGGTCAAAAAACATGATCTCTTGGGAGGAAGGTAGCCTTTCTTGGTACACTGATGGGTCCAAATCGGGACCTGACGTAGGCTGTGGAGTGTATGGCACGAACCAGAATTACAGGACCAGTGTAAACCTGGGAGGATATGCCAGCATCTTCCAAGCGGAGGTCTTCGCCATCCTAGAATGTGCGGAAATCAACTTGCGAAGTAACTACGTCAACCGTGTAATTTACATTCACTCAGATAGTCAGGCTGCACTTCAAGCACTAGACTCGGACTCTACAGTCTCAAAGCTGGTGCGTAACTGTGCAGACTATCTAAATACTCTAGAGCGCAAGAATAAAGTGGTCCTAAGATGGGTACCTGGCCATATGGGGATCGAAGGCAATGAACTTGCCGACGAACTGGCTCGAGCAGGCGCAAAAGGTAGGCTTATAGGTCCTGAACCTATGTGCGGACTACCAAACAGCCTAGCTCGCTGGACCATATGGAACCAGTGCTTTATTAAATCGTACAAACGCTGGACTAACTTGCCAGGTCTGAACCATTCCAAAGCGCTCATAAAAGCCTATAGTCGAAACGTGACAAACCAGCCTATGTCGCTTAGTAGGAGCAATCTGTGTATGTTAACTAGGGCGCTAACGGGGCACTGCCGCCTCAATAGGCCCTTAAATTAATGGGTTTCACCAACACAGGGGAGTGTCGTTTCTGCCGTGAGGCAGAAGAAACACCAATGCATATCCTGTGCGAGTGTGGCCCTTTAATACACAAGCGCAGTCACATCCTAGGTAGCTACACATTGGCCTGCGAAGATGTGAGGAATGCCTCTATCAAAAAAGTACTACAGTTTCTGAACGTGGTAGGTGTAGGTAAAGAGCTCTAGTTCACGTGGCGATCACAATATTTCAGCAATGGACGAAGTGATACTGGTACTGTAGCAGAACAGAAATAGCCACCGAAGATATAATAATAATAATCCACCGTACAGCCCTGACCTAAACCCGAATGATTTTTAAGACCTTAATTTTGGGGAATGATCCCCAAAATTAAGAACAAATTGCGTGGTCAACGATTTTCGTCACCTGAAGAAGCTGTAGACGCCTACAAAACGGCCATTTTGAATACCCCAACTTCAGAATGGAATGAATGCTTTAATAATTGGATGGAAAAATGTGTCAAGTTTAAAGGAGAATAGGTACTTCGAAAAACAATAAATATCTTTTCCACTAATAATGTTGTATCACTTCCTTGATTCCCGAAATTTTCAGTGCCGCCCTCGTAAGTCTATCCGCTGTTAAAACTTCACTATCACACGCACGCAACCTCACATGCAAACATAATTAGGTAGGTATAAATAGAAAGATAGTATTTCGATTCGGCAATGTAGAAATATAAAATACTAGCTGGTGCCTGCGACTTCGTCGCAGATACAACGATTTTGATAGCATTCCATTAAGCTTTGCAAAAATATCATCAACTACAAATAATACACAGACTAAGTAAGTCTAAGTAGATCTGCGAGTAACCACAAGCTTGCACTAGCGCAAGTGGAGCGCGTCGCAGTCGCCAACGCCAAAGAACTACTAGGAAGAGGAATAGACTTATCACGCAGCAAAGGTCGCGACGACAATTGCAAAAAATTACAAACTTGACGAAATTCTCGCAATCGTGTCCTTCACACTACACACGGTCGTTGAATTTAATACTTGAAATATTCGTGATTTTTTTAGAGTTTGTAATCTCACGTGAGGAAATAATAAAATGCTGCCTGCGTACGTATAGTTTTTTCTAATAGAAACGAGAATAGTTATTTAACGGACTCGATGGCTAAAAATTTAAAGGAAATAGCAAAAAAAGGGGCGTGGCTGTGTCGTGGACATGGCCGAGTAATATTTTCTTTGAGCGTTAATCCTATATGTACGAAAAATGCTTTCATCGACTGGTGTAATTAAATTTTGGATGTAGATGATAGATCTACAGCACCAAACTGTGCTTACATCACTTTTCTGAATTGCTTCCCACTATGGAAGCAAATTTAAAGAAATATTTGTCAAAATACATACAACAATCTCTGCAAATTTATACTGCAGAGATTTTGTTTCTTAAGCCTAGGTACAAAAATGGTGTAGAGGGCCTCCTATTAAGTATAAAAATACTTGTATTAGGAGACCCCAAAATTAATAAAAGATTAAAGATTTATCAATAAAAGATAAGATAAAGATAAAGATTTATTTCTGTGTTGGGCTCCCGTAATTTGGAATACTTTGATTCCAAATTGAATTTGGATGCGGTCTAAATTTTGGTACAAAATTGTTTAGATGACTAATATAAAATGTTATATGTTCGTTGCAAAATGATACAATAATTAAATTAAATTCTGGCTTATTTGCCAAAATTTCGTACGCTAACGAAGGCTCTCTTGTTATAGATAGACTAAGAAAAGAATATAAAAAAATACTCAAATACTCCCAACTAAAACCAATTTTTATTCAAATTTTCATTACGCGGAACACTACTTCTAGTGTATAATACGTGGCGTGGCAATAATAGGCCTTTAGATTGCCATCAACCAAGGTTAATATGTTTTATTTACATACTAAAATGTTAAGACTTAGTGGTAGGTAGTCAATGCTAATCACTGTTACCTTCAAAAACGACAGAACAGTTAACGTTATCAAGTTTTTTCAGGGATTTTTTTCAGAATAAACATATTCTTATACAGAATTTAAATTCTTAACATCTAAATAATTTTGGTTGATATCAAAACAAAAACAATCTGAGAAATTTTCTAAGGATTGAGCTGTGCCCGCGACAGATGACTTCGTACGCGCTGTAGTTCATTTTTGAAAAATCCTACAGGAATCTAACATTTTTCGAGGTTAAAAAGTACCAGCCGGTTTTGCGTGATTGAGTAACAAACATTCAAACATACAAACTTTCGCATATAATAATATTATATTAGTATACACTATTGTCATTGATAAAAGCATAAAGTATATGCACATTGGTTACACAGTTTTAAGAAAACGATTATAAGTATTTAAAATTTAGAAGGGCCGACAACCCTGAGATAGTACTGTTATGTACGAATACTTTAGGGACCGGTTCTTAAACGATTAGGTACGCTTTAGACGAGTATCCTTTGAAATATTTTTTTTAAATGTTAAGGTCGACAGACAGGCTGACGGTCCACTTGATGGTAGGTGGCTATCATCGCCTACAACACTACAAGCAACACAATAGGTGCGGCGAGTGCGCTACCGACCATAGACATAGAAGGATTAAGGATAAGGGATAAGGAAGGAATGGAGTAATGGGCTCTGGAATCCTTTACTTACTTATCGAAACACAATTTATTTTTATTTACTATTATAATATTATTTACTACTACTACTATAAAAATTTAAGTTATCAGATTAATTTTTCTTCTTCAAACACTTACAAGTACACTTAACTTCAAAATAATGATAAACACAAAATAGTACTAGAAAGAAGTTAAAATTAGTCTACATATTGAGATCGCATTAAATTTAACTTTGTAGACTACCTATTGTTAAAACAGTAAACACGAGACGGTCTGTGTCTTTGCTCTGCTAAAATTGTCCAACATGAAAAATTTAATGACTGCTTAGCAACAATCGGCGGGTTTTAGAAAGTTGTTTGAACAAGACTGAGTGTTCTTTGTTTAGTTTGCCGCGAGGGGAGCGAGGAAAATAGAACATTTGACACAGCAGTCGGGGAGAATTTCCGAGTTGCCTCTAACCAACATCTACTAACACCACTAACACGTTCATGATATTTGTTACTTTGTCAGGGGTATTTTTGTATCCTATCTCGTTTTCTACATTTTTAAAAGCCTACGTGTAATTTTAACAGATCCAATAAAATACAGATGATGTATAACTCACATACAAAAATTATATATAAACAATAATAAACATTAAAATTAAATTAAGATAATATTTTTTTCAATTAAATTTAAATTTAAATGTATTGACACATTTTAATGTAAGTACATCTGAATAATTTTTATTGCTATTTATTTATTGCTATGGATGTATGTCGTACATTATTAATTTTTAAAATTGATAAAATAATAAATAAATAAGTCGCTGCGCCTTACCTAATTGTGTAAAAAAAATAATAGAAATAAAAATAAAAAGCTTGTATGGATTACTAGATATCGACACCATGCACTGAAACGGTTATGAGTCCAGATTCATTATTCTATTTACTTTTTGAACACTAGCGCTCCTTTTACTACCTTTGTATTTTCATTTATGTATTTATTTATTAAATGTAAAGTGATATATGGTGTGGGTTCCCAATTACTAATGTTTAAGTTGATTTTTTTATAATACTATATTATATTGTGACATACTTTAGAAAATTAAAAAAAAAATCTAAGTATAGGTACTAGAATCGAAGTCTAAACAAATTTACAAATAATATAATACATACATACATAACATAACAGCTTTCCTGTTCATACAGGAAATTCGTGTATTGTAAGGATTATATTGCTCGTATATTTTTGTCTGCGGACACATATTTAAGTCGCGACATTTCGATGAAACTTTATACATGTGTTTAGGTTCACAGTTCCATTTGGCTACTACATACCTACATAGATACGGCACGTTAGACGTTCGGAAATGATGGCTCAGCATATTGACTATAGTTCACTATCTTTAGAATATCAATAGTTTCATTTACATATATCAATAGTAGTATACTTTTATATCTACACAAACCTTCCTCGTTTATCACTCTTTGCATTAGTGAAAATCGTATAAAAATATATAAGAGAAACAGAACAGACAGAAGCGGACAGCTACTTTATTTAAAGTAAATTACATTATACTTATTTGTATTATATTTATTTATATTTTATTAGAGAATCGACTTGTCTTATTCATCGGTGCAATAATCTATTCTAGTCTTAACAAGATTTTTTTTAATACTTAAGTTAAGTAATAAATATTTGACCAGTGTAAGCATCACGAAATCATAAGTTTTGACTACTTGATTAAAAAACTTCGATAAAAAGTAAACCTTTTGAAAGGAATTTTGTCTAAATTACTACGGTAAAAATACTTCCAAACGATCAGAATTTTTGTGTAGTGATCTAGAAGAATTAACCGGACAAAAAGACAGATTAATTGTGATTAATTTGTTCTAAATTTATTTTTAATTAAAAATATTGTAAATGTTGTAAATCCCGTTTTAATTTTTCGGTGACCAATTAACCTTATATTGTGGCGCGTAACGACTAAGATACATAATTACAAGGTCTGTCAAGCCAAGTGAGCGGTGGACGTTTCGCTTAAATGTCAATTCAATACCACCTCGACGTTTGCAAGGAATTATTCATTCACAAAAGATTATTCATGGCATCACTCACATGCATAAACGTATGGAGGTGTCCTCGGCGGAAAACCGCCTTTACAATACGACTTTATTATTTTACGTCACGAGACGACCTTAAAAAGGGTAATATCAAAGTGTACTATGTTATATCTACGCCGAAAGTTGATAAAGCGTTCGTGCGTATTTTCTAGTGTTCTTTATCGCAAATGCTTAGTACATTTTATGGTCATAGGTCACAGATAACGCAGAGTCGGGCCTAAACACGTAGGTATACTTAACGGAGTCGGGCCTGCTACGTAGTACAGAATTCTGGGTTCTTTATGTTGTGCCATATAACAATTGCGATTTCGTAATATATTTTTTTAAGTTACAGTGTTCCGTACCCTTTAATCTATTATTTAAGTATACAATATTATATGTTAAATAAATAAAATAATTGATATTGAAAATAGAACTCCGTAATATTTTAATAAAATATATACTTAATTACTTCTAGAAACATTTCACATTTTTAAAATTTTATAAATCAAAATAAAAAAATCAAAACATTTTAATTGTCAGTAGGTATATATTTTACCCGGGTTTCGAGAAACCAAAATTATCAAGATGATGACGATCCTGAGAAACTCAGAAACCCCGAAAGAAACTCAGGATACCGACTATTCTTTTTGTTATCTTTAAAATAATAATTGCAAAAATTACAGTAATCCAATGAGATCTAAACACAGTATGAGTTCAGAATCGTTCAAATACAGGCTTCATTATCGCTTAAATAATAAAAAATTATAATAATACAAAAGGTACATCTATATACTATCTTGCCTTGTTAATAAAACTAATAAAACTCAATTCTGATGGCATCGCAGTGGTAGTGAGCACGTAATTTCAAACATTTTGCGCTACCTACGCCTACGGATAAATGCGGAAGTCACACGCGGAAGATGAATTTAAAAACAAAGTTTTTTACACCTTTAATAATAATTAATCTAATATATGCCTACAAATTCTATTCGACAGAATAAAACTAAACATTATTAATTCAACCATCACGTATAGTGTGGTGACGATAATGTGACCTTTAAAAGGAAGCCTGCATGTGTAACGTGTATGCAAAACATCTCATTGACCACTCAAAGAACACTCAGGTATTGTAGATTTCTTATATTATTATGATTAGTATACAAGTAACGTTTTAAGTATTGATAAGAATGAACAAACCTCAAACGTGCCGAGTTATGCTGTCAGCAGTTATGCTGGCGTTGGCGCATCTGTCCAGTCATCATCAACTGTACGCTTTGATATCACAGCGAGGAATGCAATCCACGTCATACAACAACAATGTGCACATAACTATAATTGATACACGTTATATATACTTATATGATGTTGAAGGCACGTATACGGAGCGGCGCGCCGAAACCAACTGGGACGGACGACGATAGCGGTGCGCGGGCGCAGGCTCTCGGTCCATTTCCCCCACGCAACTCGCTCCGTTAGATTTTTGTCGTCGTATCTGTATTATATCTACCTGTTTACGTTATCCCCCACGAACACGTTTGAAAATCTATGTCCGTGTGTAGACGTAGAAAAATACATGTCAACAATAATAAAAATAAAGGAGCTGTGTCAATTATCATATTAGGAATGTGGTGATTGTTGTCAGTTCGGTGCTATTAATTTATTGCTATTAATTAATCTGTAATTTGTTAGGGCATATTTTTCTTAACGAGTTTTGTCTTCACTGAATAATTTTATGATGATTATTGCTCAATAACGCAAAAACGGCTGAACGGATTTAGATGACAGATGGATGATTTTGGCATACACACCCTGGAAAAATGATTTTTATCTTGAAAAAATGTTAGTCCCGAGGGATCGTCTAATGTAAAAAAATTAGGGCGTTGTCGTAGTATGGTCTGTTTGAGATCAAAAATCGATAACTTTTTTATTTGTCAAGAAAGACGATTGAATTTTTGCACAAGCATAGAATATTAAATAAGGCTTCAGATAAAGTTCAGATGCTATACTTTTATTTTAGAGTATATACATATATTTTAAAAAATGATAAAAAAAAGTTATAAGAAATTGCCTGTATTTTATTTTATTATGGATCTTTAAACAAATTAATAAGTGCATTACTTATTTGGAGGAAAGTAAATTAAAATCAATTGATTATACACTGAAATGGCTTCTTGCTTGGACAGACAAGTATCAAAAGGAAATTACTTTAAGTCTGCACGAACACTTGACGGACAGCCGATAGAACGCAAATAGCAACTTTAATTATTATTGTACTTTAATGGAACCAATCTATATTTGTGTCTATGTTAATTAGTGTACTATAAATAAACGATAACATTTTAGTCTATGACTAGATAATATTATGGCACACTAACTACTGGGGAAATACCGCACTTTTAGAGAATGTAAGCGGCACGCTGCCTAACTAGCAAGTATTCCTTTACAACTAGTTCAATTGAAGAGTCCTATTGATCATTGTTCCTTAGTTAGCCCACATTCATTAGAATTAGAATATATATGAAATCACATATCGTTCTTATATTATAAAAAAGCTGAGAAATTTTTAGTACATTTTATATATTATCAAGCTAATAATAACTTCAAGCTGTAATTATTTCAATTTACATGTTCATGTTAACAAACAGTAAGTTGAGTTACGATATTGCGATTTCGATGCAGCTGAAATAATGCTGAAATAAGCGTTTTCGATAGGCCTGCTTGTAAGAACTTTACAAAAAATTGTAATTTTTTTGGAAAAATTTTAACAGCGGCCGAAATATTGATTTATTTAATACTCAATACTGTGGCCGCTGTTAAAGAGTTCTTTTTTGGTATAATCGAGCGACTTTACCGATGAATAATATCGAGCTATAAAAGTCTTTATTGTAATAAGGATGAAAACGGCATTCATAATGCGCAATCCTGGATAGTAATTAAGAGGAAGAACTCATCAGAACACTTAACATTGTATAGTCGCTAGAACAGACAAGAAAAGGTTGATGGAGATTCTAATCAGAGTTGTGCGAATATCTTATGCTATGTGAGGAGTCAAATGAAAGTAGCTGATATATCGATTTACCAGTTCAAATTCCATAATACGTTGGCTGAGCTAAAGGATATAATTTGCTTAATTAAATCTTAATACATTAAAGGCGCCTAACTGGAGTCTAGTCTAAGTCATAAAATCTACAAGTTTTAGCGCAAGCAAGTGCAACAATATTTACCAATCAGGAATGTAAACCCACATCGCATACGAACCGTTATATATATTCAAGTTTTCCAGTGTATCCGCAATGTTCTCGTTGCAAGGCCGTTATCCACCGGTTCAGAAACAGGTGTCGTTATTATTACTTTTCACTTCTCTCCAAATGTGTGTAACACAATATGGATTTTACTAACTAGTGTGCATTTTTACAAAAAAAAATTGTGACACGTTTAGCAACTACTTAAACAATGGGCACCTTTTGTTGGTTGTTAAAAACTATGACACGACAGTGAGCGTCACATGCTTTCGTAGAAAATTTGTGTTATATGATAATTTTGATGTTAAAACAAAATTGAATGGCTAATTCAAAGTCTACACAACTTTATTTAATAAGGCTTCCGAGCGCCATCGAAATATCTTGATTTGAAATAATAGAGATAATTGTGTCAATAATAATATAAACTCAATATGGTTTGTATCTCCTAAATATTTTCCAGTTTTATTGTAGTCTGGGCGGTAATAGTATACCTTACTGCTTTTTGTTTTATTTACAAAATTATAAAATTGTTATACAAATTGTTTACAAAATAATAGAATTGACAGTATGAATAAAACAAAGTGGCAGTCGTCTTCTGGTCTAGTTGGTTACGCTTTAAAACTGTCAAGAAATTTATTTATCCTCTTGGAAGACATAAAAGTCGATTGAGTTATCCTTTTTTAAAATAATGAAGCTAAATTCCATGCAAATAGAAGAAAATAATATTATTTAATATAATGCTCAATATAAAAAAAAATGTTTAAAGAGAACATTGTAAAAGTGCCAATTCAGTCAAGAACAGTTAGTTCTAGATTATAAACTTTATAAAACTTGAAACAACAACAGATCGCACTGTTAAGTTTCAGGAGTTTGTGTCTTAACTTCGGGATTTGCTGTTTCATCGTGATTATATTTGTGATAGCCTTAAATATATTGGATAAAACTATATTATTCAATTTTTTTGTTAAAATAGCGTTTAAAACGATAAATGCATTTTGTTAAAATTTAAATATCCCAATACCAGAATGTCCAAATGACATTCTGGTAACGAATGTTAGGAGTAGGATAAGTAATATTTGAAAGTTTTCATTGAAACATTCTAAGGTTAACTTAATTATATGTCCATCAATGAGTTGGGTGTGGGCAATGGAGCAATTTTAAGATTTTTAAGAAGTATAAAATAAACTTTAACTGCCCTAACCTCTCACAGGTAGTAGGTCCTTTACACGTTTCCTAGTCCACTCTAAAGACACAGTTTTTCTCGCGAAGTTTTCTTTCACTATTCGAGTGAATTTTCAATATGTTTGAATAGTCGACTCATCAGACACGCAGGCCCAAAAGCTATTCGATGCAATTTCTTTCCGAATAAAGTTAATTTGTGTCTCTTTAAATAAAATATTAGATTAATCTAAATGCATAAAACTTACGTACGAGTATGTGCATGTGTATACCAAACATTACGAGTAAATACCTGAAACAAAAAAAAAAAAACAACAAATAAGAGAGGAACCAAGTAGTATTATTATGCTATAGGAAACAATAGAACATTCGTTCTCTCCCTCCTGTAGAGAATCATCATCCGATTTCTCAATGTAACCGCCGAGCATATCCCTCTCCATAGTTCTTTGAACGACGTTGAGCTTTAGCTTTATCCCATAGTTAGAGATCACTTTTCAGCGCCTGTAGAGGATATAGTGTATTAACAAAGCGGTTAAAGGCCTGTGTAAAGCATCGTCAGCATTTGGTTTTCCTTAAATCAAATTTTAGGTGAAAGTCTAATTTTTAATTAAAACTAGGTTATGTAAATGTTTAAACAACTCCAAAGATTTAATAGATAAAGTTCACTAGCACGTCCTTCGCAAAGAAAAATGTTACATTTATCCGGGGCGAAGAAGTCGGAAAAAGGGAAATAAATTTGCAGCGATTCCACGCCCGGGGCTAGACACATACATACTCGTACATATACACGTATTACCCTAGTAAGGCTTTACGTGACCCAAAATGTTCGAAACTGAATATTATTTGACAGTGCGGTATGTCTCTTGGCAGGCACGTTTTATGGAAGAGGGGCTAGATGAATATTGGCCGATTCCGACAATTCCAGACATGTTTGGTACAGATAAAGCGTTTCAGTTAGTAATTATCTTAATCCTAATTTTACAGTTTCCTCATGACATCTTATCTAAGAGGCGGTTGCTGTGTAATATGACAGAACATATTAATATTATAACTATGTATTATGTTTTGGTGAACGTATATAAATTAAATTAAATACGGAATGAAGAAACTTATATAATATATGTGATATTACTTTATTCAAAACTTATTACTAATCTATAATATTTTTCATAATTTGAAACTTAAATATTTAAGTTTATTAAATTTTTTCATTTATACTTTCTTCGGGAGTTTGTAATTTAATTTTAATTTAGTCTAGTTGGCCTCAAATGATCTAATAATAATAAAAAAAGGATTTTGTATGTTTCATAACCCAGGACTTCTCGTAATAAGTGTAGTGTTAATAAAATGTAAATGACACCGATTTTGCCCTTGCTTTCGTAATAAATAAACGTTCTTTTTTAACACAAATTTGCTTTAATTGTGCATACATGTGTGTACTTAAGTACAATTTGGCAATGATAAAAATTTAAACATGCTCGCGTAAGGAGGTCAAGTTCTCAAGCAGTTTCAGGTTTAGCTTATATGCTGGAGTCAGGGTCGGCTTGCGAAATGTCCACAAGGCGTATGCAGTGCGGTGAATTAACAATCGAGTAATAAAGACTAGATGATGCGGGGAGGTAGCTATGTGCCTGCGAGTCGGACAAGGCTAGCAGTCAAGTGTACGAATGAGGGCCACCGGGTATTATGTATCGAGATATCATAATCGACCCCTAATCGCCGTACTGTACGCAGATTACCACAACGCGTTTACAACGATATACCTACCTACTAGTACAAGGTTATATAATGCGAATACGCTGCGAAGCGTTGCATACGCGATACGATTGTGGCTGACCTGCGGTCTCGTCCCACGTATAGCTCTTTATTATCATCGATAGGCTTATGACACGGTCATTGTCGTGGCATCAATTAACTGCAATGAATTGGCCCGCTCGCTTCCGAAGCTATATTTTCTTTTATGGAATAGAACGCGTTGAAATTAATGGGCATTGGCGTCGCCATTGGCTATATTGAAACTACACATAAACACATATAATTATATATTATTATGTTTAGTATAAAAAATGATCTTTAGAAAACTAAACAGCACTTTATGTGTTAGTTATATTCCTTACATGTTGTTACCTACTTGAGCTGATGTTGGTCATGCTACTACACAAATGTGGTTACTGGTTAATACTAAATAGGTGTTATAAGAATGTTATGATTGCAAAAACATGCATAATATAACTGTTAAGAGTAAAACGTAATCACATGAAAGATCTGTCAGTAGATTGTTATATTATTTATTATCACATGGTGGCCAGGCCAGTGAGATTTTTTAACAACAAAACCAATTTATTACTTGTACAAAACATTTTATATAGTCCTCCTTTTACAACTTATCGTGAAAAAGCGAGAAAAAAAAATATATTCCTTTGCCATTAAATGAATGAAATGTCTAGCCTTTTATGTTTGGAATTTTCAAAATTTATTTTTCACTTTCGACCATAAATTAAATTCCGGATTTCGAAATAAATATAAACTATTTTCTGAACATGAACGATAAAAAGTAACTTAAAAACAAAAAAGCAATAATTGTAAGAATGTAGAATTATGTCAGCAAATTATAGTAAGCAATAAAATGTACATAGAGGCCCTCACGGAAAGCCCTTGGTGATGAAAAAACCCTTCGTGCATTGTTTCCATACACAACAATACACCTCGTTATCAAAGTAATAACCTCCATTCTGCGTACGTAGGCAGGCATTCGTAGGAAGGAATCCAAACGAATGGCAAGATAAATGTTGAGCCGAGACGGGGTCCATCAGTCGGCGGCGGAACGGGGTGTCTGTGAGGCAAGGCGAGTGTAAAGGTCTAAGATTCAGAGGGGTGATTAATCACACGGGAGGACGTCAGATAAGCGGCGCCGCGTTCGCCGACCAAAGAGAGCCCTCAGCTGATCGTAAACTTGCTTGCAATGGCGTCGCGTGATCGCAATTGACAGAAAAATTTTGCTGCCTGTATTCTGATAGACACGACATCTACTTATAGTAATATTATAAAGAAGATTTGTATTTTTGTGTTGTAATGAATAAACTCAAAAACCACTGGACCGATTTAAAAAATTCTTTCACCTATAGAAAGCCACATTATTAGCGGTAATATAAGCTATACATTATAAAGTTACGCGGACGAAGTGCAACAGCTAGTGTTTTATAAAGTGTTTAAAAAAAGGATTTAAACATTTCGATGAGAGAGTAGTAATTCCAAGTGATCCATTTTTTATTGACAGTCACTATCGTCTTGTAGTAAAAACAAATTTCAAGTGCGATGCAAATGCGCTTGCGATACTGATATGATTAAATTTCATTAGCATTATATAAAACATAAAATATAATTTTTCTTTTTCATAACTGATTATGAAAAATGGTTAACTACATGGTCCAAAGGATTCTATGGGACAATTAATTACAGACAAATAATGCCACCAGACAGGCTGGTGATTGTACAATTAACTCACTAACTCATTGTACGTTTGGCTACAATTATTCAAGTCATCAATACTTATTGAAAATATGGCAGAACCTTTTTTTTCCACTCTTTATATATAGCCCTATAAATTCAATAGTCTACATAAGTATGAAATGTTCTAAGCTCGTTCATTACAGAGTATTATAGTTTTTATAATTGTCCTCATAGCGGGAATCCTCCCCTCAGTTTTTGCGGCACGCTGACAAAACGCTTCACCGACCGTCTGTGTACACTTGGTGACTTGGTCAGACGCTGCGCGCGCACCACGATCAATACCCTCCGGCTGCGTCGAGTTACCCACCACGCGGTCTCCTCTCTAAATTCATCTTTCTACTTTTTATTTCTAAATTCAACTTTATATTTCAACCATTTCTAATTACCTACTATTTTTTTAAGATTTTCCGTAATCAGTACGTCAGAGGATACTTTTAAGATTATTAACTACTGGCTGGTGCTCGCGACTTCGTACGTGCTGCAATTCGTATTTTGAAAATCCCTCGGGAACCTAAAATTTTTACAGCATAAAAAGCATCCGTTATGTTAATTTACGTAATAAACTATCTATGTGCCAAATTGCATCCGAATCCGTGAAGCCGTTTTTGAGATTAGCGTGCATAAACGCACAGATAAGAATTCTAAAAACTTTGTTTTTGACCTCGTTAACATAAATACCACGTGTACAAATAGTTTTTCTTTTTTTAATATTTAAGTAGGTTCGTTTACGATTTCATTCTAAGTAGATGTTTTCAGCATACAGTCACCTAAAACACGAAATAGTTTCAAAAGTTATTCTAGGTAGTCTAAATCAATACTGTCGCTTGGTTTACAGAGCCAGCCGTTTCTTCAATGTCGCAGTCTTTATAAATTATATACCCATACTTTATCTCAACTTGGTTTTAATCAATGGGCTAGGTACTCTTATGACGGAATTGAGGGCTTAAAAAGCATAGTTTAAAGAGAAACAAGTTTTAATGTATAAAACAAAATACAACATAACAAAATTTTGTCATATCTTGTCACACATAAATTTCTTGGCTACAGGTGTTAAGATGTTAATGCTGCTTGAAGAGCCCTATATTGTAGCACGATGAAATATCTAGGGTATTTCAAGAATTTTTTTTGCGTGAAATACTTAAATTCTTCATTAACTTAAATATCTTCCGCGTTTGTTGGTATCCAAATCTATATTTTCAGCAAAATTTATTTGTTACGCGTGTTCTGTATGAGCCCGTACTTGTGTAGTTTAGATTGTTGCTAATTTACTTTCTGAATGAGGGCGAGATCGGACTTTTCAAGGCTCCACCGACCGACAACCTCTCGGCGATAAAAAGTGTATCTACTCGTACCTCCTATACGTTAAAAACAAGTCCTACGTCATGTTTTTATTCAGTAACGCAATAAAAAATGTAATTCAGTCAATAACATGATTCCTGTTTTAATTATTCGCGTTGGACATAAATTTTGCTATACAATAATAATACAACTTTGCTCATACAATAATAATGTATAATAATAATAACATTGTGATTTGCAGTCATTTGAGCAGCCCGTCTAGCAGCAGCAACCACCCCCTTACAGAAGGCCACAGTAAAAAAAACAGTTTCGGTGAGTGTTTAAGGGATGCCACAGCTCATTTCCCTATCCCAGTCCTTTATCCTCAATCACACTATAGACTTGCACCTGTTGTGTTGCTTGTGTTATAGGCGACAGTAGCCACCTCCTTCCCATTAAATGTCAACCTCGACCTTAACATTAAAAAAAAAACATCAAAAAGAAGGTATCAAATTGGAATAATGAGGGTTCTCAGACAAATTCAATCATATTTTTATTTTATTTATTTATTATATACACAGCATAATGTTAAGCTTAGTTTTACAATGGTGTAAACATAAACTCATTAGAGTTTTACCGCACACCATGCTCATATTATATATATATATTGATCGTAAAAATTATTTTTCTGTAGCAAGCAATATTACTGATTAATAGCAAACGTTAAGTAGCCTATTTAAATATTGGCAATGATGGGGGGAACGACATGACAACAGCGAGAAACGTCCTCTGGGCGACACAAAGTCAGTGGGTGGGCGATACAAGGGGTTCATTGAACGGCTCTTGTAAATCTTAAGGTATTTACTGCTAGAGAACTCCTCAGACCCCTATATATACCTAACAACCGAGCTGACGTCCTCTCCTCACGGAAATTGCAAACTTTAGAAGGACGGACAATGTACTTTGGTGTTTGAATAGGGCTTTTAAAAGAGTGAAGAACTCAAAAAGCTTCGTTTCCTGTACAAGTTTTAAAGAAAGCGGTTCTAAACTTCCAGAGTACTTGAAGATAAATTGCTTTTAGGGTTTAGGTTGCGTTTAAAGCTTTTGTCGAGTTTGCGTTTTAGACACTTCGTTCTTACGGTCAGAGAAAGTTTAGACACTTCGTTCATACGGTAACAGAAGGCATCCCATTTCTTCTTAGTTTTAAAACTGTCTCGATGTTGGAGATCACAGTCGCGTTACTGGCGCACACGTGTTGTCACAGTTAAATATAACCGGCGGTTCAATGCACGAGGGAGTATACGCTGCGTCCGGCTAACCTACACTACAACTACTCATCGCGTACTAGGAACAACTATTTATGTGCTGAATAGCATAATATGCTGTCCCTTGATAGAAACATTTGTAGTAATAATTTCAAGACAGAAATGTATTGAGTTAAAGCTAAATAAATCTTTTACGTATGTGAGGACCGTTAGTGGTATTAGTAACTTGCGTCAGATAAACAAGGAAATTGTAAACACATTATGCTGGTAATTGGTATTTAAGGATAAATCGTTAACATTTTTTGTAGAATTAAGTGTACACACAGACTGCACAGATGTTAATACCTATTGAGTATTCGGTAGGGAGCTGACATCATGTGGGATAGAAATTATTAAGGATTGTTTATAATGTCTCTGATTACTTGAGGATAGGACAACTTCGAATTGGGAAGAATTTTAGCCATAAATTTAAAAATTAAATAGAGATCTCACACAACTACTTAGTTTACCAAACTTTTTAAAGCATCGAGACTTCACAGCAACGTTGTTTCAAGTAGATACATACTCGTATACTCGTATGTTATGTATATAGAACAAAGGTCGATAATATTATTAACACCATGTCCGCAGGCGAAGTACGAGGAATGATCTTATTACGCAACGTTTCCGTGTTTGAACTTATATATTATATATCCAACAAGTAAGTCTCTTTGATGTTTTAAATTAGGTTTAAAAACGTTTATACAGAGTTTTAAGAGAAAAAAGTTCTCATTCCCTTGCTATTTTAAGCAAATGCTGGTCTCTTTTAGAACTTTCCTTTCTAATAATTATATATCTACTAATATACATATTTTAATAACTTTTAACAAATACATAAGTGAAATTTTAATTGGAATTTGGAATACTCTTTCACGCAAAAAATACTCAATGGATTTTGATGACACTACAGTAATATAATTTATACTACTTCAGGATAATAGAGTAATTAATAAAGATAAGCAGACGAAGTCGCGGGTAAAATCTATATTAGTATTATAAATGAAAAGTTTTGTTAGGATCGAGGTATGGAATTATGTATGTTGGTTAGGAAATGTTTCGCAAAAACTACTGAAAGGATTTTGAAAACGTAACTGCAATATAATTTATACATCATATTTTATATCAGAATATTTACCATAGTTTATAAAGATATTCTGTCGAAGTAGTAGGCAAAATCTAATTTAGTTTATAATTATAATGGTTGTTATCACATATATGGTCTCAAATTTAGGAAAAAAAGCATGAATTTAGTATGATTTTATCGCGTACTTTTAGCTTTATTTTCATACAATATCTCTTTTTGCGTGCTTTTAGTCTAGACTACATACTCCTCAATGGTATTTGGCCATTTGCCAACATGTACGTTTAGCCTTTCGTTTTTCGTTCACTCATCAATTCCACACCTCCCTCATTTTCATGTTTGAGACACTTGTCAGTTTTTTGTCGGTACTAGCATTGGTTGTTGCCATTCACGAATACGCATGAATTTTCCTTTATTTTAGCATTTTTTTTTTTTAATAAATTAATTTGGATTTTTTGACATAGGTAACACACGTGTCAAGAAGCGCAACGTTACAAAACAGTGATAAACTTGGCAGAAACTTACATTAGCGTAAGACGTATAGGTGAGTCCGACCGACGCCCACTAATATTATGACTAATAAAATAGTGGAAAGAAAAAATCATTAGGAATTCTCCATGTCAGAGATCGATTACCTTAAAGTTCAACCAATCAGCAGAGATCAGATAATAATAGCGAGATCTATTCCATACATTCTCATATTGAGGACGCCAATTACCTATGTATGCCTATAAAGTACCATTCTCCTCTCGTGTTAATCAAAGTATAGTAAAAATATCCCTTTAGTACGGTTAATAGGGAGTGGACGAGTTCCTCAGTAGAGGCTTTTTATGTAAAGACTAACTGGTGCCCGCGACTTCGTCCGCATTGAAAAATAAAAAAATATATAAGCAATATAACGCTTGACTCCTTGTTGTTATAACACTTTGGGCAGGCGTTAGTTTTTTTAAAATTTTATTTTAGATTATCCTTCGGGAACAGTACTTTTTTTCTGGATGAAAGGTACCCCATGTCCTTTCTTGTATCCCTGACAACGTGTATGAGAAATTTTGTGATGATCGGTTAAGTAGTTAAGGCGTGAAAAAGTTACAGACAGACAGACAGAGTTACTTTCACATTTATAATATTAGTAAGTATGGATTACAAGTAAAGATATACATATCCGGCTTTCGATTTCTTACGAAATTATCTTTTCAGTGTCGACACTAAAGGCAATGCGAATTTTATAGTCCGTTTACTCAGTTTGTTTAGTGTCAGTAATAAAGTTATTTTTACTTCTTTTCGATACTGTTAACGTAAAGTTTTTGTTTAGAGTGAGCAAATCTAATGATTACTAGTGTATGACTTAATTATGAAACAGTATCGAATGGTGTTCACCTTCAATTGCATAACAATCCTTAAAACGTCCGACAACTGTCCAAAATTGAACGTTTCTCTATTTACTGTTAGGAAAATGTAATGGCGCAAAGGAGTATATTCGAGTTACCCAACTTACGGAAGAGTGAATGAAATAAAAGGAAATAATAAGTAATTTACATTTAAGTGTTTACATTTCATAAATGGTCACAAAGAAAACGTATTCTTAAAAAATGTATAAACCCTCTCCCAACTTCACCCGGGTTGCAAAGAAAAAAAATTCATTCCCATGATTCAGAAGAAAATGTCAACTTTCAAGTGACGAAACGTCTGCCAACTAAATTCTTCGTATTGCATCAATTCATAGAAGAGTTAAATTTGTAGTTAGTATTAAAAAAAAAAAAACGTGTTCTCTTCCTTTATGTAAAATAACAGATGTTTATGAAATTAACGAGATTAAGAGATATATACTTATGATAGACAAAGAGGTTCATAGCTCCCATGGCCGCGTGGCGCGTGCAAGAGTTCTTGACAAGAGGTTGATAAACGCGGAAGCGGTTACTGTGAGTAGAGCCACCTACGTATCAACCTTTCAACGAATCAAATTATAAGTCTCGTCCACGCTACCACAATTTGTGACTGTTCTTTATTTCAAAATTTTTAACTAGTCAGCTTAAACTGCAATTTTAGAAAATGAAAAATAAATAAAGATTTATTTAATCAAATCATACCACCTTGCAGTAATATGAAAAAGTTACAGTATATAAAAAAAAACTCAATGGCTCTATAGATGATCCCATTGTAGAACAAAGGCTTCTCCATTCCTCTTTCTAATCATAATTAATTATTAAGTGAAAATTTAACTTGGTGTGATAAAACATAATTGCTTGTATAATGTATCTTCTTCAAAGGAGAAAATTTCGACAAGATGTACTGTCCTATAAATTACCTAAATCCAAAAAGCACCTAAATCTCAATACATTACTTCTTAGATCCATAGAGTTTTTAATGTAAAACTATCTTCTTTACATAGTATAAAACAAAAGACGTTTCCCGCCATCTGTCCCTCTGTATGTATGTATGAATGTATGTATGTATGTACGCTTAGATCTTTTAAACTACGCAACAGATTTTTAATGCGGTTTTCACTAATGGAAAGAGCGTTAAACGAGGAAGGTTTTTATAAATAATTTACAGAAAAAAATGCTCTCTTGCGAAGCCGAGAACGGGTCGCTAGTATTAGGTAATTTACAAACAGGAAACAACTCAACGACTAGCTAGTATTCCATTTGTAACAAAATTCAAGTAAAAATGCGATAATAATCGTAAATAAATACTTAATCTAATAAAAACGACCAAGAAAATAAAGCATAAACCTTTTCGTCGTTGATGTGTCCCTTTAAGTGAGATAATTAATTAAATTATGGCGACATGTCGTCGGTCGGCTCATAATTAATTATGTTTCCAGATAGTTGTACGAAAACTTATTACGTACAATTTTATACTACATGTAATATAAGATGTTATATGTGACAGTTCTTCTTCCAAAACGGAAAATTAATGATTCGTGGAGTGAACCTTTTTCGTACAGTTAGTAACCTTTAGCATTTACTGTTAGCAGAGTATGTTTTGCAGCCAGTATAATGATGCAACAAATAAATGTGTTATGAATGTATCTAATCTATATTAATATAAGCTATAATTAAAAATTATAAAATAACCCCCGACTTTCTGTTGAGCCCAAACACGTTAAGAACATTATTATGCACTGACAGAATCCTATATATAGTATGGACTTAGTAGTTATGGTCGAACCTACAAAACTTATCTAAACAATATCTACAAACTACAAGTAAAAATTCTAAAAACATTAGTCTCACCTAAAATTAAAAATAATACGACGATGAGAACGGTCTTTTTAAGCACTGTTAGATTTTACCAATAAACAATCAGTTTTCTTTTTCATTACTGAAAGAATTTTTTTTTTAACGAATCCTTAAAAAAATTGATGGGACCCAAACCACACATACTACTGGCTCAAATATATGATCCAACAATGAAAAGTACCTAGCATAACATTGTTATCTTGGTTCAATCAAAGCTTAATTGTGAATTTAAAAAATATATACCAAATGCTACTTTATAAAATCTGGATCATGTCAAACAATAACCATAATCTATTAATTTTCGTATAAAACGAAATGAACAGCTATAAAGTCTGTGCAGAAATAACGAACATCTCAGTACATGTTATCTGTACTGGGGGTAGGTGGTACGTTCGCACTGAAAATGCCATATTTTCTTTATATTGCGAGCTAGCAGGAAATATCGTCGTAGTACGACAACTCCTCTGGGACTGTAGATAGATTGCCATTGTAAAACATCCTGCCGGAGAAACAAGTTAGGACCACAACTATTTGTCTAGCTAGAAAGTGCAAGTGACCGTTTATATTCTACTAATATACGTGTAGATAAGTACTATTCGTTTACAAAGAACTTTGTGAATATCTACTTCATTTCATGGAAACTATTTTGTAGGGCTGCCATTCAAATATTTACATTTCTTTTAAAGAAAAAAGGAGATTCTCAAACAAATGATAATTGCCGCATTAACATTTGTTTTAAAGTTTTAAAATCTGTTATCTGTTTGAAAATATGTTAATAGTTTACCTATAATAGGTAGCTATAATGTCACCTATGAAATTATGAATTATGTGTTAAGAATATTTCAGATTCATAGTTGGTACGCCTAAAACGGAATCATGGCATGGCAGAGTCTTGCCTTCGCGGGTCAATGGTAAAAGGTAGTAACGACCGAGTAATTATTGATTTTAAATTCCAATGTGTAGTCACATTTTCTTTAAATGACCGATGACAGAGTTCATGCTCTATGCATGTCACTTTTAAATGTTCGATAAAGTGTTTTGTATGGCGTACGAAATCCATAGTTGTAGTACATTGATGATTTCGATGCTATTTTAGTACAGTTATGGGTTCATAGCTATATTGTGTTGTTTATGATTTGGACATCGAGGGTAGTCTTCTATTTTTGTTTAGCACACGAACAACGCGGGTGGTCCACCCTACTGTATATAAACGTTACAGCTCTCCTTAAATAACTCTTTAAATAAGTACGTAAAAAACCCAACAGACTTTTGCGTTTATAGTAGGTACTAAGTTTTTTGAAAATCCCTAATATTTTTCCAGGATAAAAAGTATCCTTTAGTTTAATCCAGGTAATTATCAATACATCAGTGAAACCCGCATTTAAATCGGCTAAGCCGTTTTTGAGATGAGCGTGCACAAACGCACAGACAAATTCTAAAAAAAAATTTTGTGACCACGGTAACATGTATAACCTCTCCGTTGTGCTGTGCTTGTCTGTCGCTTCGCAACCACCCAGATCGTTTACCACCGACTAGGTTTCAGCCAGTAAGAGCACAAGACAGTAAGGGCGCCCTTGCCTGAGCTAAATGGAGAAGTCAGCCTAACAAATGAAACACGAGATTTACCACAAGTTTATTAAAATTAAGACACAACAGAGTAAGCAGTAGTGTTAGACTATTTAATACACAATTTATTAGGTGGGTAAGGGACACAGGGTTTCCCACCGTAGAATATGCAGATAAGTCAAGCTAAATTATACAAAACAACAGTAAGCACTTGTGCTATTTTAGTATGTAAACCACACGTAGAAGACGTGGACGCTGACAGTGCCCCTAGGGTGGCTGGTAATAATTGTAAAATAAAACTACTCAGCTGCAATAGCGTTCCACGGGACCAGTTGAGAGGGGGTCCTCAGCAGCAGCAACTCGTGGAGACGTGGCGTAGACCTTGAGATACGCGTAGAGCGTAAAGACGAGCGTCGGTGTGGAGTGAATATCGGAAACCGATGACAGTACGTGCAGAGTAGGTAGCACGGACTAGATCCTCCCGTCGTGAAGTCTAAAACGCCCGCGCAAGTCTCGCATAGACCTCGTCGACTCCCTTCCTCGCACCTGCGACTTCAGGGATCGTGGCGGAGCGATCACGGTATATTACGTAATAGTAAAATATTTTGGGAACGAAGTATGGTACCCACCGTACTTCGTTCCCAGATTAAATAAACCGCCAGGCTTGATGTCACAGTAGTAATTTCCTTCGCGTAAGCGTATGGGCGTTCGGGTGTCTGAGCGTGTCGCGCGAGCGAACGCACCCCTTTTTATAACATCAGTACTCCGTCCATTCACACCTCCCACTTCCAGACAGGTGAGAGGTGCGGTGACGTGCCTTTGGCATTGACTTGTTGTCGCAGCTGTCAATGCACTGTCACTTAGGACAAGTATTAATGCACAGACCACTCTGGAGTGTTCTGTGCTAATTCTAGACGTTACAAACATAAGTAAAACGTGCACAATTTTTTTTGGAAAAAATATTTAATGGACAGACACGGTCCGTTTACGATTTTACTTAATATATGTATGTACTTATATGGGTTCATGACTATTGTGTTGTTTTTGTTTATATATTGGACATCGAGGGTAGTCTTCTATTTTGGTTTAGCACACGAACAACGCGGGTGGTCCACCCCACTGAATATAAAACGTTCCTCGAATGAGACTCAATATGACTCAGTTCACTCGCTTCCACAGATCGAAATGTTTAACCCTTAATACAAATAAACCCAATACAAAGTTGTATCACATTGCCTTTTAGCATTCAAGGTGCAAACGTATATTATGGTTTTATCTATTGAATTTGAATAAATATCCTTCGTAATAGAATATAAACGTGAGCCGAAGAATAAACACACATAAATGTTTACGTATTATTTTTAAATTATTTATCGAGCGAATGGTTTTTAAATGACGCGTTAATGTTTTTTTCCTCGGGCAGTAAATATCATAATTGACTCTTAAAAGTTATTATTATTATTATTACTATTTTAGACGCAAATTATTGATAAAACTGTTCTGTTTGTTTAGTGATGTCATTTAAGTTGCATTTAAATGGATTTATCATCGCAACGAATGCATAAATCTTATGTGCCTTTATGTAAAGGGCACTTACGTCAATAGCATTAATTACTTACTATTGTGGCAATTAAAGTCGATAAAGCTAGTTAGGAAATATCCAGTTTAATAAATACCTATTCAATTTGAAAATGCCACATCAAAACCCAACTGTACCGACATTTTTATTCGTATAGGTGCTTCCAATTAAGAGTGTTATCGTTCGATAGCATCGTACGCCCTGCCTTACTTAGTATGTGGAGCAATGTCCTGTATTACAAAAATTATCTAAATTTATCAATGCTGAGAACTGGAAATGTTATCTATTGGTTTCGTATTAAATAAAAAGAGAAACCTAAAGTGAATATCGAGTAAGAGAAAGAAAAAACTAATACTTTATACATATAGATATTTGCCCTGAAAAGAAAAACCTATTTGAAAATTTTTCGCAACTTGACCGTTACATAGTATAAATTGAAGTCGCTTAGGCGTCTGTCTGTATATCCACCAATTCCTTCTAAACAACTCGATAAATTTTGATGCAGTTTTCACTATAGTTGTTCCAATCGTTTATTTAACTTTTGACAGATCACGCACGTGAAGTTTTACAATAATTTTCGGTACAATGTACTACAGAAAATACCGTACTTCATGGACAGGCACCGCCCACTTAGTGATGTGCGATTCGTAATGAATGACCACAGACTGTAAAAACCGTTTTGAAATAAATCGATTAAAATAAAACAACTAAAATAGGTACTGTAATACTATTTTTAATTATAAAGAATCGTCTGTTTTTTCTCCGTATGAACTGGAGTCATCATCACTCGAGTTCTCAGTAACATTAATTACCAATTCTTGGATAGATAAATTGTCAAATGCAACATCCCGATCCCAATCGCACATTATCCCCTTTTTTGTTTTTTCCACTACACTCGCCCAGTTTTCAGACGTCACATTTTCACACGCATTTTTAAGTAAATCCGTTTCATAATTGACAAAATTACTAAATTGCCGTCGGAAGTGATAAAAATATTAACTTAACATAAGTGGTTTATTTTAATATATAAGATAAAGTAACTTAAACACCTGTGAATGTTTATAAAACGATTAAAACTTCTTTCTTCATGAATAAAATCGATTGTTAAAAGAAATCGAATCGGTAACGCATCAGGGTATCACTATTTGATTAGTACTCGAGCTGTCAAAAGTTAAATAAACGATTGGTACAATTATAATGGAAAGAGCGATCAACAAGGAAGGTTTTTGTATACAATTTGCAAAAAAAAAAAATTGTACGAAGCTGGGGGCGGGCCGCTAGTTTAATAAGGAAAAAATGTAACTTTTTTTAAATGTGCCAATAGCAATTTATCCAATTTTGAACGTTGGAAAAAATAAGTACTTACTAAGAATATGTTACTGGTACGAATATTTTTTTATTAATATTATATTCCTATGCAGAAGCATTAGAATGCACAAGATAAGTAAAGTAAAATTTATTCAAAATTCATTATATTTATTACAAATTACATAAACAGGATAACCATATGCATGACATAAATGAGTCAATGTAAGTACTGACTACTCTTGGGTTTTCCTCTAATTATTAAACAATTTAGTGAAATAGACTTAATTACGTTAATATTTTCTTTTTAAGTTTAATCTGTTAGCAGTTTGGAGACAAAAAATATGTAGCATTTACCTAGGTAGGTTAAGAGCAGCTGGCATTCCTGGCACGAACCACAAGAGTGGCAGCGGAGTGCACATCCGCTGCGACCTTTTTCATTCGAACATCCACTATGTCAGTCCTTTGAGAGGTCTTCAATACACTATGGTTTCACACTCACTCACAATATATGGGAATCGTAAAACATCAATGTCAATCCAGTGTCATGGTTCAGCGACTCCGAGCTGACCTGAATAAGATAACGGTGACGCAAAGTGCGTTATAACTAAGCATTCAAGTCCACATTCAATATTTTTGTGAGAACCAAGAGATATACTTAGGATATATCTTCAAAGGATACTCTGAGAATTAGACAATAAAATAGCTCTATATTGAGTAGGATTGTTTAGCCGCAAACGGAAATTTTATTAGGACTTGGTAATTGACGAAAATATTATAGTGATGAAACAACTGAGTGGCGGTGCTGCAGAATTTTTAAAGTTTAGGGGAGCCAATAAATTAGAGGGAGCGAATACTGAGCGAAGTGAATAAGGGTTGCTATAGCGGTAGGGTCGACAAACTTTTCGTTAAGGGCCAAAATTCAATGATATATTAGTCGGTCGTAGTCGGCAAAACACACTTAATGATGAGTTACTGAGCTGCTGTTTAGGCAAGTTTCCCACAAACACAGAACGGGTCGCATGGAATCTGTTAGTTAAGTTTGTATATAGATATGCTTCGCGGGAGAAATGTATACCGAATTATACAGTGGGAGACGGTCGATCGTTGCGTCGTCCCGTTTGATACTGACAGCACAATCGTTTCGTTTAGTTAGAGCCCGCGTCGCGGCGCCATTCGCCGCCTCCGCGCAAGCCAGAATAACATTTGCCGCCCTACGGTTCAAACTTCAAACATCCATTGAGATTATTGAGGCCGCATTCTTAAAATTTTATTTCCCGACATCCTTAAATTTATACTTTAATATGGAAATGGGGTTTTAATATCACGCAATAAGAACAGACTTCAGATTAGGCATAAAATTGGCTGAACAGTTCAGCCATGAAAATGTAATAAGTACGTACAATTTATAATATAGTGACAAAATCTGATATAGAGTTCGTCATTGTCCAATTAAGTTTTACTAATCGATTGGTATTTGTTCGTTGAATAGGGTATTATATAATACGAATAGGCTCGCTAATTCATTGATTTCCTATCAAAATTTACAAATAAAGAGGGCAATGTCCGTAGACAATGAATTATTTAGAAGTAACTAGGCGAGCCGACTTCGATAAGATAACAACAAGGTAAGGGACTTGGCGTAAAAATAGAAGAAAACTTCCTGGCATCTCTCACTTTCGCATTAGCACATATTATGTGACTATCTGGTGTCCGCGACTCCGTCGGCGTTGAAATATGAAAAATATAACACCTGAGGAAATAATTGACATTTATTTCTGTATGCCAAATTACTTCTTAGGGGTTAAATAAAGACCACACAAAATCATTAATTTATTAGGCCTTTTTTAGATTTAATAGTTTTTCAGATTGTAGCTTTTCTACGTCTAAGTTTAAAAGATTAAGTTATTATATAATAACTCTTGAAGAAAACCAGCCGAAGGAATAAGCTGGTTTCCGTCGAAACTTTTCAACTATAGACCATATTCACGCTCTGAGACAGATACTCCAAAAATGTAAAGAATATAATAAAATTTACTACCTAGGATTTGTCGATTTCAACAAAGCATTCGACACACTGGAGCACGGATTTATCTGGGACGCACTAAAAGCACAAGGGGTACAAACAAAGTACATACGTATACTCAGAAATATATACTTTAAAAGCACTGCGCAAGTAAAACTGGAATGTCCTGTACATTGAATTTCTCATAAAAAGAGGTGTGCGCCAAGGAGACCCACCCTATTTCACCTAAATTATTTTCAGCCGTTTTAGAAATGATATTCAGGAACCTTGAATGAGCGGAAAATGGACTTATTATAAATGGCGAAAATCTAAATCATCTTTGTTTCGCAGATGACATTGCAACAGTTATCGAATAAAAGTGCGAAAGCAGGTTTGTCAATGAACTTAACAAAAACAAAAATAATGTCAAACTCTTCACACGAAGAAATAAAAGTAAACAATGAACCAATTGAATATGTGTCTGAATATATATACTTGGGACAACTAATATCTACAGAGAATTGCATGCAAAAAGAAATAGAAAGAAGAACAGCTAATGCGTGGTAACGATTTTGGTCACTTAGTGAAGTAATGAAGAATAATGACATGCCTAAAAAAGAAAAAAGGAAGGTATATAATATGTGTATTCTACCATGTTTATTATATGGGTGTAAACCTGGGCATTGACGGAGCAACTAGCAAATAAAATAAAAACTTGTCAGAATGGAATGGAGAGAAGTACTTCAGGAGTTAAAAGAGTGGATCTAAGAATAAAATTAAAAAATATAAAAAGTAGTATTAATTTCAAAAATGCTTATACCACTTATAAACATTTAAAATGGCAATAGACAGGACATATGATGAGAGAAAAATAAAATTGGACTAGGATGGTGACACAATGGTATCCACGAGATAATAAGACAGACCAAAAGGTGGAAGATGAAATTTTGAAAGTGGCCGGACCAATGTGGACTCGTACAGCAAAAGACAGAAATAAGTGGACATCGTTAGAGTAGGCCTTTATCGGGAGACAAGCTGAATGACAATCGTTTGCCGATTTATTCAATAATAAAAATATTTTAAAATAAATTTAGTTTAGGCATTAATTCTAAGCAAGAATGTAAAAAAAAAGAAACAGCAATAAAGGCTTTTTTATTCATTTTATTTTATATAATAATGTATTCATATCATCAGAATAGAAGGCCTATGCCTATCTGGAAAAATGTAACGTACAAATAGTGAAAGAATTTTTCAAATTAATGCAGTGACTCCAAATATTAACAAACTTAAAGATCCTATTTATAATATCAGTAGGTAAAAGTAGGTAAATATACTCGTACATTGCATGAAATGAATTTATAATCATAAAAATATTCTCACAATATTCGTTCTAAAATGAAGAGTATAAAACGAGTAACTTGTTTTAAACAAGAAACATGAATTAAATTAATAATATCTAATCGACTCTTTATTTTATTCTTAACTAAGATAAGATCTACTTAAGGCGCTTGGAGTCGTCAATGGCGTTGTTGGTCTAGGCAGTGGATGTAGCGGGCTACATACACCCCGCCCAGACATAATTATGCTTATATTGACTGATTGATTTATGCTAAGTTGTGTTTAAAGTACAATAGATTCTTAATTTTTTAGCGTGTAAATATTTATAATCGCCGTACTAGCTTAAGAGCAGTGGTGAAATCACGCCAAAAACACTGTTTGGTTAATTTTTTTTTTATAATATACTTTGATATAATTCACATTTTTTTTTCAAGCTTTTTAGTCTAGCTAGCCAATCTGTCATACTCTGCAGTAGAACTACTTGATTGATTTTGATTTGTCCAAACTGTTCTATTGTAGAACTAATAGTAGAACTAGTTGGACTAACCCGCCATAAACGAGGAGTAGGCTAAGAAAGTACCCATTTGACGGCACTAAGGGCCTTAAAGGTATTGTTATGTAAATGTTGGGTTCTAATCGTCCACGGTCGCAGCAATCGAAAACTGAGTTAATTAATAAGTTTCGCAGGAACCGCCCAGCCTGAGTGAGTCAAGGATAAGATGGTAAAGTGATCGTGCCACACGTTAGGGTATTGTAATACTTCACAGTAGAAACCAATACGTCTTATCAGTTCAATGAGATATAATAATTTCCCGTCACGACTCCTACTAAAGTAGGCAATGCTTTAATAAGGCTATCATAGATACGTTCGTCGTAACAATTTTATTTTAAACTAGATTTTAACTGTTGCGTGTCAGTATATTTATGAAAATGAAATTACACTAACTATGTATTGTTTCACTATTTGTAATTCCGATATGTCTAGAAATATGATTTAAAGTAAAAAATAATAATAATACGTTACAAGACTTCTAAATCTTAAGTTAAGGTAAATTTTATGAGGACAAGCTTCATCCACGTTTTATCTGCACAGAATTATAATATTGCAATTTGGACTACCAAAACATATAAAATTTTCTTAGAAACAACGAGTTCATATATACAACATATAGGTAATGCAAGAATGAGGTGAATTAATCAGCGAAGCAAAGATGGTAATAAAATAATATTGACACATGACCTGCGGTTAAACCTTGATGTGTCTGTGTCACCATATACGCTAGTGTTGGGCACCAAAAGATCAACAACTTTTCGTTTTAAGTAGGAATCGTAAATTTATACAGTGGACGGCACTTCGAGCCACAGCCTCGACGGTTGCTTAGCCTTCAGGTTTACTTGTGTTGTGTCGCGTATCGTTGCGAAAGTTGACAACGCAGTACGTGATAAGTTTACAAAGGATTCACAATTTTATTTTGTTTTTCCGTCTTCGGTGTCGTCGCATTTTAGTCTCTCGCTTTAAATATGCAGTGCGTGTAAGAAAATATTTAGCTGGATTTGCGATTTTTCAATAATATTATTAAGGGTAGCAGGCAGGCTGACGGTCCACTTGATGGTAGGTGGTTACAGTCGCCTAAGAACACTATGGCGTTCAAAAAAGTTTGTGGTAGACTTGGATTGGAAGCTTGGTAGTAAATCCATACTAATATTATAAATTTGAAAGTAACTCTGTCTGTCTGTCTACTACGTTTTAACACCTTAACTATGTAGGGACTTGTTGTAAATACTCTTTTGCGTTATACATACTTTTTCGTTTTACTTTTAATACTTTTTAATATATTTTTATGTCATATGTATGTTGTCACTTATATTAATTTGTCACCAATTTGTCATGTTCATATAATAACTTTCTTTGTAAAATATAATTCTTAATCCGTCGTAATCCGTATCTTTAATTTATACAATCACGTACAGCATTAACCAACCACAAATTTGGTAACTCCGACGTGATAATCTGACGTGATTTTAATATAATTTGCACACTACATACGAATAAATATAACGATGGAACAAAATAGCCGTCCGAACATTTTAAATAGTGTGAGTGTTAAAGTACCACCGTTTTGGCCAGAAGATCCTGCATTGTGGTTTGCCCAATTAGAAGGCCAATTCGCCTTAGCTGGTATAACTACGGATTCGACAAAATACAACCATGTAATAGCAAATTTGGATTGTAGAATTATCGCTGAAATCAAAGACATTGTAAAAAACCCACCCCATACAGGAAAATACGATAAGGTAAGAGATGAGCTAATTTCGCGTTTATCGTCGTCCAATGAGCAGCGAGTTCGGCAGCTCATTAGCAATGAGGACATTGGCGATCGCAAGCCTTCGCAATTCCTGCGTCATTTGTTAAACCTTGCTGGACCAGACGTTCCGGATGACTTTATAAAAACTTTGTGGTCAAATCGTCTGCCATCGCACGTCCAGTTAATAATTGCCTCGCAGTCTAAAAGCTGTTTAGAAGACCTAGCTAAGCTCGCTGATACAGTGATAGATATAGTTCAACCGCAGATACACCAAGTGTCCACGCCGTCGACGTCAAGCGAGATGATCGAACTCCGGCGGTGTGTCGACGGTCTTAGTCGCGAGATTGCGGAATTAAAGATGACAGCGCGGCCACATGCTTCAAGTAGAGGGCGCTACCCAGACCGGCGCCGTTCACGTTCTCGGAGCAGCAATCGAAGACAACGTGGTGGTATGTGCTGGTATCACAGCAAGTTTGGCCCACGCGCGAGTAAGTGTCACGCGCCTTGCAGTTTCAATGAGGGAAATGCCGACGACAGTCGTTGATGACGGCCAGCGATTGTCAAAATGTTTCAGCCCGTTTATTCGTGACCGACAAAAAGACACAGGTGAAGTTTTTAGTGGATAGTGGTTCAGACTTATGTGTTTATCCCGTTAGTTTTATACGTAGTTTACGCCCTAAAAAGGACAAATATGTATTATGCGCCGCAAATGGATCGACAATTTTTACTTATGGTACAATTTCTTTAAAGCTTGACCTAGGCTTACGTCGTGATTTTTCATGGCGATTTGTTGTAGCAGATGTAACAAAACCTATCCTAGGCGCAGATTTTTTAAAATTTTATGGGTTATTGGTAGACATTAGGCATAAACGTTTGGTTGACAATATTACAACGCTTTCTATTAGTGGTATATCCGCAAAATCTTGTTCTGTGTGCCATGTTAAAACAGTTACAGGTACATCTATTTTTCATCAAATTCTACAAGAGTACCCAGAGATTACCCGTCCAGCCGGTGATACTTCTGCACCAAAGGTGAAACATAATACAGTTCACTATATTCGCACTACTCCTGGTCCACCGGTGTACTGCCGCCCGAGGAGATTAGATGCAGAACGACTCAAGATTGCTAAGCGTGAGTTTGAACAACTTGTAAATACAGGTATCGCGCATCGATCTGACAGCTCATGGTCCTCACCTTTACATTTGGTCCCCAAAAAGAACCAAGGTTGGAGGCCGTGTGGTGATTACCGTGCTCTTAATGCCCGTACTATACCAGACCGATATCCAGTCAGACACTTAGCAGATTTCTCCTACAATCTCTATGGCTGTACAGTATTTAGCACTCTGGATTTGGTACGTGCTTATAACCAAATTCCAGTATTTGCGGATGATATTCCGAAAACAGCAATAACGACGCCTTTTGGTCTTTTTGAATTTAACTTTATGGGTTTCGGTTTTAAAAATGCTGCGCAGACGTTTCAACGTTTCATTGATGAAATTCTTTGCGAACTAGAATTCTGTTTTCCATATTTAGATGACATTTTGATAGCGTCAGTAAACGTGACAGAGCACGAAAGTCATCTGAGACAAGTTTTTGAACGACTACGGCAACATGGTGTTTTAATCAACACAGCAAAATGTAATTTTGGAAAGACAGAGGTAGCTTTTCTCGGACACAACATTTCTAGCAATGGCACAAAACCTTTACCAGAGAAGGTAACTGCCATACAGAATTTTGCACGCCCCAAGACAATTAAAGAACTTCGTCGTTTTTTGGGCATGATTAACTTTTATCGACGTTTTCTGCCACAAGCAGCGCTTAAGCAAAAACCACTGAATGCTTTGTTAGCAGGTCCAAATTTAAAAAACTCGACGAAAATATATTGGAACGAAAATTTAGATAGAGCATTTTTGATCTGTAAAACAAGTCTAGCAGAAGCCACACTTCTTGCTCATCCTCATCCTAACTCGAAAGTCGCGCTGGTTACGGATGCGTCAGACTTAGCAATTGGTGCAGTTATCCAACAGCGTGTAGACGATGTATGGGAACCGTTAGGATTCTTTTCAAGAAAACTAACAGCAACTCCGTGTAAATACAGCCCTTATGATAGAGAGTTGTTGGCAATATACGAAGGTGTTAAATATTTTCGTCACATGTTAGAACTTAAACCTTTCGAAATTCATACAGATCATAAGCCAATTATTTTTGCATTTCAAAAGCCATTAGACAAATGCTCGCCTCGTCAATTCCGATATCTAGATTTCATAGGTCAATTTTCAACAGACATAAAGCACATATCTGGGGAGGACAATGTTGTTGCTGATGCGTTATCTCGACCAGTTGATACAATTAGTATTATAGATTTCGCCGCATTAGCTAATTCACAGGACACCGATTCTGATCTACAGCAATTGCTGAAGACAGGGTCGTCGCTGCAACTTAAAAAGGTAGTGATACCTGGTCTACCCAAAGAAGCAGCAATATTCTGCGACATGTCCGGCTCAACTGCTCGTCCGTATCTTACGCCTGAGTTTCGTCGTGAAGCTTTTGACTCGCTTCATAGACTGAGTCATCCTGGTGGTAAGACGACAGTGAAGCTACTTACTCAACGTTATGTCTGGCCGGGAATAAATAAAGACGGTCGTGAATGGGCAAGAGCATGTCTACAATGCCAACGTAGTAAAGTTTCTAGGCATATACATTCGCCGATAAAAACATTTGTTCCACCATCCGAACGTTTTTCTCATGTACATATAGATATAGTTGGTCCCCTGCCGCTGTGTCGTGGTTATCGATATTGCTTGACTGCAGTGGATCGTTTTACGAGATGGCCTGAAGTGATGCCAATCGCCGATATCAAAGCGGAGACCATCACTCAAGCATTTGTTCTCGGATGGATTTCCAGATTTGGTTGCCCAAAACGTATCACGACGGACAGAGGAAGACAATTTATTTCTGACACATTTCGACGTTTGGCGAAGATGATAGGAGCTGAACATTTCATGACAACGGCTTACCATCCTGCAGCCAATGGCTTAGTGGAACGATTCCACAGGCAAATGAAAGCAGCGATCAAGTGTCATGAAAGTGAAGATTGGTTGGAAGCCTTGCCTTTTGTACTTTTAGGTATAAGAACGGCCTATAAAGAGGACATTTCAGCTTCCACCGCAGATCTGGTGTATGGTGAACAATTGCGTTTACCTGGAGATTTCTTCGAGAGCTCAAATAAAAATGTAATCGATTATACGGATTTCTTGTCCCGACTGCAATCGCAAATGCGAAAACTGCAACCTACGATAACGGTTCGTCACGGAATGCCAAAAGTTTTCGTTCATAAAGATTTGAAAACAGCTTCTCACGTTTTCGTAAGGGATGATTCTGTTCGAAAACCGTTGCAACCGACATTTTCCGGACCCTATCGTGTAATAAACCGTGCAGATAAATTTTTTAAGCTCGATATCAAAGGGAAATCGAATAATGTTTCCATTGACCGTTTGAAACCAGCATATATACTAGAGGAGCCCAGTCTGGCACCTAAAACTTCTAGCGAACGTGCTGTTGTTACACCTCAACAGTCCGCTCCGGAACGCAGAACAAGATCGGGTCGTCGTGTTTGTTTTCCCAAACGTTTATCGACCTAAAGGTCTCCGGGGGGGCTGATGTAGGGACTTGTTGTAAATACTCTTTTGCGTTATACATACTTTTTCGTTTTACTTTTAATACTTTTTAATATATTTTTATGTCATATGTATGTTGTCACTTATATTAATTTGTCACCAATTTGTCATGTTCATATAATAACTTTCTTTGTAAAATATAATTCTTAATCCGTCGTAATCCGTATCTTTAATTTATACAATCACGTACAGCATTAACCAACCACAACTACTTAATCGATCATCGTGAAATTTTGCATACAAAGTCAGGGATACTTACAGAAAAGGACACAGGGATCATCTAAAAATAAAAATCAAACGCTTGCGTTATATTTTTCAATTTACAACTAAATAAAACAAAAAGTGACAACTTATACTTACTGGAGTTTTAATCGAGTAAGTACTTATCTTATAATATATTATGTGATATTATGCCAAGTACCTACATAAAGGAAAAGTTCATACCAGAATTCTTCACTGATTTCGCATTGAATAAACGTCGGCCGATGATACCCCAACCAATCTGTCGATACTTATAAACACTACGTTATCTGTGTGGCGAATAATCGATTCAGAAGTTAGTAACAATGCGTTATTACGTCCCACTCGAATGCGCAAATAGTGAATTTTGTCCATACAAGTTAAACAAAGGGGCGAACAAGCCACAAGGTTGCGGCGGTGGCGCAATAGACAGCACATTATATTAACTTAGTTATTTAACCGTACACTGTAAGTTATATGCTAAACTTGATAGTTTACATATTGGTAAACATCAGCTGAAGGTCTCTTGAGATCGTCGCTCGCGCCAGTTTCTAAGGCATCGGTCTTAAATGGCCTTATCTGACCCTCTAGATAGTTAATGGGTATTGTTTCTGTACACAATCATTAGGACGAATGTAGGTATTCTGAGAAATGACGAGCCTGGACTGAAAAGTTTCATGACCTCTTCAGAAAATATTAGTCCCTGAAAACGTTTAATAAAATTGCTAAAATATAACAATGAAACGTAACTTTTTTATTTCTAATAGTTACGAGCATTGGGTTAATAATAAGTCATTTTGTTTTATTTAATTAGTTAATTGTTTCTTACATTTTAAAATTTTGCTTGTGTATAATATAGATGAATCTGAATATATAATAGTTGTATACATTCAGATCTTTTTTGTATTATAATATTACGGTTAAGGAATAGACATGCACCCTAACCTAAGTTTAAGCTACAAAAAGTTTGTCTATTAAAATGTAACTTTATGTTTAATGTACCTTCCTGTTAATAAATTATAAATAGTTATCGAATTTAGATCAAGCTGTCACTTTGTTTTGACGATTATTTACAAACAGTATTTCACACGGGCAAACCACGATGCAACTAGTCTATTATAAAGATATGCCTACTTCTTTGTGAAATATACGCCTTATCCATTTTAGACTTTAGTGTAACGGCTAAACATTGTTCAGACAAGTTTCAGATGGACAATCTTGGATTAACTTAAAACCTGACCGTCACTTCCTATTAAACCTGAATGGAAGCAAAAGCAAACACGGCCATGGTCACTCGTACAAGTCAATCAATCTTCGTCAAAACTGCCAAATAGTCAAGTCGTGTTGCGGAATCTTATTAAATATCTACGACTCACCAGCTTTATTGTTCACCAGTCATTGTTATAATTACTCATTTATAATCTGTCCTATCGGTGGTCATGGTGTGATTAATTAGCATTAATATCAAGAACAACCTTCATTGAGAGAAAAAATATTTTAATAAAAATTTATCAGATTCTCTATAAGTTGTCGATGACTTATAGTCTGCGGAGAAACAAAGTCAGAAATCAAGAAAAGAATGGATCGCAAAATTAGCAAGCTGAAGTGCTCTCTATAATACCAATAGCAGCCGAGTGTTTTAGAAAGAGGTTTCTCGAATAGCCAACATTCTATTGTATAATACGTCAGCACGAAATGGACAAACTGTGGAAAAGTGATAGTAGGTAAATCTATCTGTATCTCCTACATCTGTAGATTCGTAAAGTAAATACTATCAACAAAATAATAAACCCTCGTTTTTTCTGATCTACATTGTTCCGGTATCAATTAAAAAATCAGGCAACATTAGCCAACACTGCTACGCTTGTATTCCAGCTCTTTCATCTATCGGGATCCAAGAACAGTCTATTTGCAGTCAGATTAGTATTTGACTGAGCTCAAAATTCATGAAATTTTTACAACATTCACTGTTTAATCTGTTAGTCAACAACTGTTTCAACAAGATTGTCTCACAGCTACACGTTCTTAATAGTATATAAACATCGCATGCGCTTAGATCATTTTACTTAGGTACACATTGTAGTGAAATTTCCTGCGGTCAGCCAGCGAATAAACATTTTTGCAATTGATTTCATCCACTAAGAAGTATTACTTTGGAGCTTGTCATTCTAATCAATGTAGTATAGTCGAACTGCATAATAATAGTATTCACAGTAATAGTGTAAACACTGTTAACGCGTTCAGGGTTGCCAACTGTACACCTGCTGCTAAACTAACATTAACAATGAAATCTCAAAAAGTTTTATTTTTTTACAATATACATAAAGTTTTAATACTTTTTGATTCTGTTGCCTTGATTCCTTTTCCTTTTGCTGTCCCTGTTGAAGTCGGTGATTATTTACTCAAATTTTCAATGGACGTATCCCTGGCGTTTTCAACTTAAATGTATCTTGGGGTATTTCGTACGTGTAGCAATGAAGTCTTGTCAATTTTTTTAACCTGTTGAGATATACATATGTGATTGAATTTAAATTATTGATTGCGTCTGAAAGTTTGAATGGAGTGTGAAACTGCACGAATTCAATCATAATGAATGTGAATCATTAACGTTTCATAGTCAACGATGAAAATTATCGGCCATGAACGATGAAGTTATCAAGAGAAATGAGATGCGTACGAAGCTCCAAACAATTGCATGCGCTTTGAGCTCACACAACACCCACTTAGTTGGCTGAAAGCGTCAGCTCCAAGAAGCTTTTTAAATGTATTGAGTAAACAAAGACACCATAAAGCGCTGCGCTGCTTTAGTCGAGAGTAAGACTGATTCCGAGAATTTTGTTGCTTTGTTTATTAGCATTTTTTCATTCCTTACCAAGAAAAGCTATAATGCAATTAACTCTTATCTAAAATTAAATCATCAATCTATTTATTAATTAACAAAATTGAAGTATCAAAATAACTGTTTTTACTAAATGTACCTAAAGTATATCAATAATATAAGATACAAAAAACAATTCTAACATTTTTGGTTGTCTGTTTGTTTCAGCAAATCTCCGAAACGGCTGGACCGACTTTGACGGGATTTTCACTGGCAGATAGGATAGCTAATATTATAAGGAGTTAATTAGGCTAATTTTATTTCAGCGGCTACACGCACGCTGGGGACGTGCGCGCATGGCCGCGTTCAGCTAGTTTCGAATAAATCTTCTATTCATAAGCTTGCACGAAATTTGAGTACAATTCACAGTACAAGGTACATGGAAAATCATAAGGCGTAGAACGAACTTGGGACCAACTGAGCGCTGGTGAACTGTTGAACAGTTCAAGGGCGGCGGGTGAATGCCATAGCCGCGTTTTTTGCCATCGACACTCGCTTGTTCCAATACTGGTCTGGTCTTACTGAATTTGTAATCATATCGCTTAGCTAAAAGTAATAAATATATGTATATATATTAGGAAATCGTAATAGACAGTAATATTCGATGATAATAGACTTAGGTAAACTCATTAGTAAATAGACATTGACTCGTATTTAAGGACATAATTATAATTGCACACAAGAAACATTTGGGAGCTGTACGTATCTTATTTTGGGCTATCATTAGCAAAATACTACTTTGCTTATTGATTTAAATAAATAGGCTGCACTAAAATCGGGATTGGAATATTTCCATTGTTCCTGGCATAATAGTCTTTATAATCGAAAACTCCTTGGTTTTGTTAATCGAATACCATTTATTATTTTTTTAAAAAGAACGCGGTCTTGTCACAAACAAGGTCTTGTCGAACTTGTAAAGTCAGTGTGAAAATGAAATTGACTCGAGAAAATTCAAGAGCAATGATTTATTATGACATTCGACTTAACTTAATGATTAATCTGATGTTTAGGGCGTTTAACCCGCAGTTTAGCGATGGTGATCAACAAAATATTTTTAAACGGCTGTTTAAATTTTAATCAGCTGTTTAAAAATAACCGTCTGTTGGTGAACTCGAGCCTAAGTAGGTATAACATAGCTATTGGGTAAACTGTTGGTATGAAGTTATATTTGGCAATATATTATGCTGCTTAACAACAAACAGAATTTAGTAGAAATTTGATGAAATATTGACAAACAAATGCTTTAAATATTCTGTTATATTTTAAGGTCTAAGACAAATAATTCTTTATGATAAATTAGTGACCCACCACCTGGCTTTGCACAGAGTTGAAATATTCAAAAATCCTTTCTTAGATAATGTTTGTACATTATAAAATAAAAGTATGTTCCAAATAGCTCATTGAACTTTCTGATGAGGCCCATAGTTAGAGACCACGTTTCAGCGCCATATATCATCACTGGCAATATTATATAATAAGAAGGAGTCCTATTATATTATATTCCTTAAAAAGGCATTGCCGCTTAAATAAAATTTCGTGTTATGTTATGAACTTTTTGAATTCACAAATTTTAGATACACATAAACTTTTACAATTTACCAAGTAACTATTCAGTGTTTGAGCCTTTTTTAAAAGTCTATGTATATACCTAATTATTAATTTAAATATAAGTTAACATTGTATAAAGACAAAGTGTACCTACTAAAAATACTTTCCACATTGATATGAGAATTGAGATATATGTAGAAACAGAATATATACTTAATAAAGGCTTTTAAGGAAACTAATATATAATTGCTGGATATTGCAATATTTTTTTTATTTTTTATTTTATTGAAACACAGTCATACAGCACTCAATATGACAATATTGACAATAATACAAGAATAAATACAATAATCCTACTGCAAATAACAGACTTTAGGTAAAATAAATGCCTTTACTTTCAAAAGGTCAGATTTTCAGATGGTCAGTTTTTCAAATCGTCAGAATTACAAATACTTAGTCAAAGTACAATCAAATAACTAAAATAAAAAATAAACATAAATAGTAAATTCTGAAGATCTATTATCTAGGTGCTGCGGCAGTGAAATAATTTTGTTCCCGCTAGTTTATTTGTACCTGGGCTGTGTTCCAGCAATCCTTTAGATATATATTGTACCAATATCAGAATTTGAGTTTGATGGCAATATTTTTAGGCGGTAAAATTAATTTATTATCAAAAGATGCATCATTTGACATAAAATTTGTTACATTTGACAGCTGGCAAGGAAAACTTAAATCTTGTCTGGATCAAATTATGTTCGAATGGAGTGCTGGAACGACGGTTATAGCAAAATTACCCTTGAAATAATTTTTGAAATTGTTAAAATTTTCAATGTCAGGCAAGCCTTCGCATACATCCAATACCACTTCAAAAATATTCATAGCTGGTAATAACAGAATCAGACTGAACAATCTAAAGCTATTTTATCCTTGATAAAATTACACTTGTAGTTTTAGTAGACTGTACTAAACTGACCATTTGTAATTCTGACAATTTGAAAACTGACCATCTGAGTCTGTCCTTTTGAAAGTAAAGGAATAAATGGCATACACCTGTGCTATTATTATATTATTAGATACTGTTATCAAAACACGTAAAATATTTGTTTTCTTTATTATTATTTATGTACCTATTGAAATGATATACAATTTACCATGTACATAGATTCTTAACTTAATATGCAGCTACCTATGCATTCAATAAGCCCGAAGAAAAAACAAATCATACAATATAGTAGCCTGGTAAAATATTTCAGGTTCCAAGTGTCTAAAACTTTTTAATTTGTATAATATGAGAGGTGTGGAAACCTGTCTGGATTATCGACCCATGTGAGTCTTTAGGAAACCATTTTATCTTTTTATACAAACGATTTATATGCAGTTTTTTTTAATACACTTATTCTTTAATATCTAGTGCACCCAATCAAGGCTTCATGTTCAATAAAAACACGTATATTTTGCTTTGTAACCAAGTTATAGCGTCATAGGGAACAATAAAAACAAATTTACCTTCGTTTTCGTGACTCCACGGTGCCGCTTTAGATTCCCAGCGCAGACTACAACAGTTACACACAACACTTTTCATCACAATTTAATAGTTTATATCTGTTTATACCATTGAAATAACATTTATTTAATTATAACAACATTAAAAGCAAGCAAGGCGACACAAAATAAACCAATAAAAAAGAGAAAGAGAAGGTAAATCGCGTCACGCATGCGTTCAATAATTTAACATTTGTCGGTAAAACTACGTCTGTCTCTGCCATCGAGTATCGAGCTTTGCTCTCTCAAAATAATATAGAGAAGATGGCGCTAAAACTTACTCCATTTTTAAAACCTAATAAAATATTTTTAAATAGCTGGTGCCTGCGACTTCTTCTGCATTGAAAAATATCTAACATCTTTAATTATCGCTGTCACTGTGACGAAGGTGGCGCCGCCACGGCGACAGTGGCGCCCGATTTTTAAATATTTTTAGACAATCCTTCGGGAACCTGAAATATTTCCAGGATAAGGAGTATCCTATATGTTAATCCTGTAAATAATTAATTCTATATATATTAATTCTATAAATAAACTATCTATACCAAATTCGTCCAAATCCGTTGAGCCGTTTTTGTGTGAAAGAGTCAGACATCCTTACATCCATCCTCACAAACTTTTGCATTTATAATTTATAACTCACAAGTTATAAGTGTCAAAAATATTACAGGTTAAAAATTTGAAAATAAAAATTTGAAATACAAATACAACTATTAGGTGTGCCCTCTATTATCCAATTTTACACTATTTGTTGTCATTCATTATTAAATCAATATGTTTTGTGTAGATGGCGCTATTTAAAATAAATTGCCATATGTACAGTTGATTACACCTAGTTACAATAGATGGCAGCATTTAGTAATAATAGAAATTCCGATCTATTAGTAATAATAGATCGGGTGTGGCACAAAGGTCTTCTCTACAAACTCATCAATTCGGCGATGCCTCCAACAAATGTTTATATTATAGGAGGGTCGTTTCTCTATGGGAGAAACCTCTTTGTCTCGGTGGAAAGGTGTGCATCTAGGCGGATAACTGTAGGAGTTTCCCAAGGAAAAGCTATTCCCCTTTTTGTGTAGGTACATATAAATACTTACAAAGTTAAATTATTATGTGTTTGTATCTTAAACTTTTAGGTACAGTTGGGGACGGAAACCTTCATCAGTTTTGAAATGCATTCCTTTATCAATTCTAGTACCTTTTGTACCTTAGTATCTTTTAAAAATAAAGCATTAAGCATACAGCTAACAGACGTTATAATAGAAATTTTGGCATGGCTGATAATTGCCCTAGTGCAAGCAAATGTCGACTTTAAGTGACGAACCTTTTCTTACCTCGACTGTACCTACAACATCTACCTACCTTTTAAATAATAATACCTATGTGCCATTGTAAACCATGTTACCTTGTAAAAAGTAAACAAAGCGACATCAAAACTTGATTTAATTTTTATCTTATCTATTATTCGGTTTTATTTCTTTTTTGTTTTATCGATCACATTTATTCTCATAAAAAAAAAAACAAGTTGCGGGTGCAGGCCCAGTACTGGGGTCATTGTTTTGATTTTTGATTAAACTGCGTTCCATAATTCGAAGGAGTAATTTGACAAGTTCTAATGTCAAATTTTAAAATAATGTTACCAGCGTTTTTTCCGTAGTGCTGTACCTACTAATATCGGTTTTACTGAAATAGTTATAATATTTTACGTTAAATATATTTTTTACCATGTTTTATTGATTTAACATTAGTATTATTGTTATTTTAAGGTTAGAATTTCGTTTAAAGCAAGATTACCAATGACTATAGGTTAATTTGGAATGAATAAAAAAACAATTCAAAATTTTAATGTGAAGCCAAATAAATAAAAAATATTATAACGCATTAGATAGCTATTTTGTGATAATTTTATGTCACCTATGAATATATTCTCATCAGAAAAGTTATAATAATCGAAAAGAATTGCGACTTATAGAACGGACTTTGCAAAAAATATAATTTAAACAATTAAATAATAATTAATATTAATTCTAAATTAATTAATGTTCTATAAAGCACTGATTCCGTTTTTATTTTATTTTATAAAAGATTTTTCTCGTGACCAACAACCAACTGTGTAGCAAGGATAAGGCCTAAGATGGAGCGAGCTCACCCAGAAGATGCCTTTGAAAAGATTTGGGTTATATGAGCTCAGAAATATGTCTGTATGTCCGATGGAAGAAAGGGGTTTTATAAAACCGTAAGTTTTTTAATAAGTTCGATTAGGTGACATCACTATTTTTGTATGGTGAAAAACCTGCAACTCAGGAAATGTCAAATTACTCCTTCGAATTAAAAAACGCAGTATTAGGTTGCCGAATATTACTATTACCTATTGTTAGCAGATCTTCTCTTTTTTGTAGCTTATAAAATAAAATCTCTAGGTAAGTAGATATATTTATTTTATGGTGTACACCACTGACTTTAATATAGCCCTTAAACATGCTTATTAAAATTGGCTTAATTTGGTCGACGGGTCAAAGGAACCCCAAAAGGGCGTGAAGAGAAGGTACAATTCCTCGTTTCCTGAGAACCCCTATTAGGTCCAGCCTCTTGCCTTTGTCAACCCACCCCGCTCGAGACCGAGACGCGTCTTTGAGATAAGAATTGGGTCGACATTACTTTGGTTAACATCAAAGCTTTTAGTCAAGGTAAATTTCAATTCGATAAAATTCAACAGTCTTATATACTAATAACTCTTCAAAATATAAATCTGATCGATTTATCACCATAAAATTTTGCATAAATATTTTTTTCTCATTTTCATTCAGCTAAAAAAAGTATTGCTCGCGAAGGATCATCTAAAAACAGAATGGTTTATTAGAGTGTTGCTATTATGATTTTAAAGAATTTTATAATAAAATATGATACTTAATTCATTTATTAAGTTAGAACATATTAATTTTGAAAATCAATCGAAAATGTAAGTAATAAGTAATAAACTAAAATAACTAAATACAAAAATATTTTCATGACTTTTTCGTGTGGAATATACTTAATGTAACTGTAACTGCTATGTATAAATTAAAATCCTATAAGCGTGTTTTATTTATTAAATAATTTAATTTAGTAGGGCTCACTTGCGTTTCCTAGTCATATTATGGGCAGCCTGTCTGGCGGCAGTAACCAACCATCCCCTTACAGAAGAACGCCGTGAAATAATAGCATATGTGCTGTTTTATTTCGGTTAGTGAGTAAGGGATGCTAGAGCCCATTTTCCCTTACCAATCCCTTATCCTTAATCCTACTGCAGTCGGAACCGCACTTGCAGCACCTGTGGCGTTGCTTGTGTTAAAGGCGACAGTGTTACGTACCATCATGTGGACGGTCAAACTCGATCTCTTTTGATTTTAACATAAAATAAGAATAAATGTTTCAACGTCTAAGATAAGGCGGCAGACGAAGCCGCGGGCAAAATCTAGTAGGATATAATAAATATTTGGTTGTAATAAGTATGTCGTTCGTTTACTTAGGTCACTTATAATAGCGAGGTATTATTTAATTACTTAAACACATTAGTAGGTAGCAAAAATAAAAAAAAACTAGCTTTTGTTAGGGAGAATATTATCAAAAGATAGTTTAGTCCAATTTTCGTATTGCACTCTACAAATTTTTATTCCCCAATTTGCCATGAGATTGAAGCTTGACCTTTAGGAAGGTTTTTTAAAATTCTAAAGAAGGTTCTTTAGGAAGGTTTTTTAAATAGAACATCACTTAGTTTGTTTTGTCATTGTTCTAAATTGTGAATTATACTTATACTTTAAGTAAGTACTTTAACTTTCTACTTAAGTCATATATAAGCGTTCATGCATTCAACTTAATTAAATCACATCTCAAACGTACGTTGGTTCTCAGCAGTGCCTTCAGATGACCTGAATACAAGCGGAGGCTGTAGGGGGAGCGGCTGCGGCGAATCGATGCGTTTCCATAGCAACCGCGACGTCTGCCGAGGAGCCTGCGTTCTACTGTCCCTTTCTGTCTCGCCTTGATATCATATCACACATGTCTCACTTTCAAAAAGACTTAAATCCACTTTCAGTTCACACAAATATTCGAATTTATGACTTAATCTTTAAAGTCATATTTTGTTTGCTCCATTACAAATCAATTGTCTTTCTTAAAATGAGTGACGATCTCTCTGCCATATATAAAGGAGGATAAGTTCCTCATCATCAAAAAGTCTTAATTGACTTCTATGGTCGATTGAGATACAGTCTTATATTTGAGATGTTAGGGAGATTTGTCCCGTGAAAGCCTATTATTGTCTGATGTTACCTGTGAAAGTGTATGTTGTGGTATCCGGACCGCATTGAACGAGTAGCTTAACAAGATATTTGGGGTTGCAGAGTTGTTAGCATCTGGCTCCCTTAATTTAACGGAAGGGTTTAAGGAATTGTGTAATTAATAATTTGTTTTTGATTACTGTTCCGTTGCAGGAAGTAAGAAATTAATAGGAACTACGTATGTACTAGGAGACAGTTACAATTTTGAAAGAGTCTTCTTTGTTTAGGAGACAATAATATAACCTACTGATTAAAATTACAATATTATAAAGAGGGAAGATTTGCATGTTTGTAATGAATAAACTCAAAAACTACTGAACCGATTTTGAAAATTCTTTCACCTATAGAAGCTACATTATCAGCAAGTAACATATTCTATATTTTATAAAGTTATGCGGTTAAGTACCGTGCCACAGACTGACTAGACTGATGATTATAAATAGGAAAGAGGATAGAATGATAATAAGCCAGTTAAGAAAGTCTCCTTTGAACTCAGAGTTAAAATATTAAATATCCTATTAATAATCCTTTGAACTCAGAGTTAAAATATTAAAATATTAAATACCTACACTTAGAGGTCACTGCTTTTGAAATTCATAGTGTTCTGTGGAGAAGAAAATTTCGTTTTAAGAATGTAAAAAATATTAAATTTGTTTTTTTCTTTTAACATCTAAATCAATTAGTTAAATAATTCAAAGTATACAAACATGTAAAGTTAACACGAAGACTACATACACAGTAGTTGTTAAGTAACATGATAAATTATCTTTTTTCTTGAAACAGAAGGCCGTAGACGGATCGAAGGAGGGTGTAAGCAAGCGTATTGTGGGTGGTTGGAGCTGTAAATATGATTATCAGCGGGGGAGGCGACGGGGACTAATCATATTCTCTGCAATTTACATAAATATTAGCGTGTTCCGTGACACACGAGAGGCCAGTCATTAAGGAGCTTCGGCTACGTACTGCCAGTTTTAATGGCAGTAAGGCCGATGTTAGATACGACGGTAAATGACGTGCAACAGAAAGCGCTTTGTCTTTTTTATGACTGATTAATGTTCTTTGGGACGCCCTGTTTGCGTATGTATATTCAGAAAAACTTTAGGGTTGTCGATTTTTATTTCGTTCATTTGTTTGTTTAGGGAATTGTTTGTTTGCATTGAGTGTGTGTTTTGTAAGTTGCCGCTTAATTGAAATAAACTCCGGTCCTGTAAGTAGGTGATATTGTTATAATAACTGACGATGTTTTTACAAAGGTAGTTTAAAAGGTACAAACTGTGACCAATCTAATGACATTTATCTAATTATTATAAGGGCCTCTTTCACCGACTACAATAAAGTGTTGATTAGTTACTTTTAGAAATAATTTTATGTTTATTAAATTATGCACTCGGTTTACTGCATCCTTAATTTTTTTTATTATTTTCTTTTTAATGTTTGGGACTTTTACCGTACAAACATAGGTATAGCATCACTCCCGGTGACCGGTGACTTTAAATGGCGGTTAGCCTACTTGATACTTTACTCAGAGATGGTGAAAGGGCTCTTAGACAATTGTGTTACTTATAACATTTAGAATTTCCACTAAGTACTTACTTCATTTCAGATCTTAAGCTTAAGATTCCTAAGATTTAAAAATACTTATTGGTTATTTTTAATTTGATTTTAACTGCGATGTACTTCGTGAAGAATCTTTTAGCGTGTTCGCATTGCTTGAATTATAACAATGTGAAACATTTAGGACACTCACATAGTGTAAACTTGACTTGAGGACTCTATAAGAACTTTAAGCGAGAATATACCCATGGTATAGGTACAATCAAACAATTTCTATAGAATTTTATTGAAGAGAATTTTTATAGACTTTCTATATTTATTGAACACTAAGGAACATTGTCAAAGTCATGCATAACATTACAAAAATAATATTACTTACCTACCTAGTTACGGTAAGAAAGTAACATGAGATATAGATACTTCGATTTACAAATACATATGAAATAAAAACCACTTTAAGATGTAAACCATGATATATGTGAATTTACCAATTCGATTTTTTGCAATGTATCCATCACTTTTTCTTGATAGATTTCTGATGTTGATGAATAAATCATCTCTGAAATAACAAAGCGTATATAACTTCCTCAAGAGCTCGCTCTTCGGTAACTGGTTTGGTTTGTTACATATGTAATACAGGGGCTATACAAGTTTTATACTCGTTGTATGAATGTATTTGTGTGTGTGACGAGGTTGAGGCTATGTGTGTGTGTGTGGTGGTCAGTAACCCGTGTGTGGCGATGGCGTATCAAACTACGTGCAGCGCTCCTGTCGCATTGTTCCATCTGGCTCGATTGACTCGCCATCTTACTTTTACCACACATACCTAAATATAGGTTGCTATATTTGCTCAATAAGTATTGTACAGTTAAGTGTAAAAATATGTATCTACAATAACATAACAATATAAACCATTACAGTAACATTGTATCTACTAAAGAAATCATGAAATCCTATGGATGGATTTTTCCATTTTCCATTAACATTTTTTAAAGGATAAAAAGTATCCTATTACTTAATCCAGATAATGAACTATCTGTGTGCTAAATTTAATCTAAATTCGTTCAGCCGTTTTTGGATGATTAACAAACATCCAAACATACAAACTTTCGCATTTATAATAAGTATTTATTAGGATTAGGATTAAGAATTATTTTAAAATAATTTGACTACTATAATGTTACTGAAACAAACACGCCATCGACAGAAGAGGCTATAAAAAAGGCGTTCTACGATAGTTTTCGTTTCAGCATATATGCTTATTCAAAATTTAAGATGCTGCTTATTTAGATAATTGCATTGGTAATTATTAAAAATAGTTTCATTCACCATTGCAATATTCATGATTACAATCAAATAAGTTAGAAACATGTCTACATTAATCAGATCGGATAAATTAAGTAATGTCGCACGAATGTACCTATAGTACCTACTCAAATACTCGTAGCATAGCTAGTGAATGGTTTCACTTATAAGAAGACTGTTTCACATCATGATTTCATTCTACATGATTAGTAACCACTTGTTGACTCGATTTGTTGCTTCGTTGGTAAAGGTACAATAATTGAGATGAACTTAAACATATAAAGAAATGAAATAAATATTATAAAAGGTATTAAGCACACCTTCGTATACTATGGGGAAGATAAGATTTTACAGTCTATGACATAACTATATTCTTTCTACGGAAGACGTTGAACAGTTTTGATCTTTTCTTCTTCGTTGTTCCATTTTAGTGCTGAATAGGTACCTTTTCGGTTTCAATGCGACCTAACTAATTATTATATAAAAAAATCGAGCTGACCCGGCAAATGTTGTTTTGCCAAAACATAAAATTTATTAATAACACCCGCACATCACAACAATATGAGGCCAATCGATTTGACTGTTACTGTCGATTTGACTGTTGCTGTCGATTTGTCGATTTGACAGTACAATTTCTTTCTATAGTAATTTCTGTTTATTGTTATTGTTTTTTTTTTTTTTTTTTCCCCTTATATTTTTCGATATATTAATGGTTATTCTGCTAAGACGAATCCAACAAAACAAAGATCATGAAAATCGGTCAAGCCGTTCTCGATTTATAAATGGTGTAACTAACATGACTTTCTTTTATATCCTTACTAAATAAATATTTAAAATTGAAATTTAATTTTTTCTAATGATATTTTCTATAGAATTATAGCACCCATAGCATTTTCTAATGGTAGGTAGGTAAGTACCTATACCTATACCTATAAAGTTTAGTGCGTTTGCGCAGGGGCCATTGGCCTGACCTGAACGTGGGTTCTTTGTTTACAATTGATAAGTGGATTGTTATTATTTCATGTTTCCGTATTATTATACGAGCATGAAAAGAGACAAGAAAACTAATATACTTACTACTAAATCAATATTATTAATCATCTTAGACGGATCCATACTGCTTCTGTCCGCTTCTCGTTAAGGCCTATGCCTCTAGCAGTGGACGTCCTTCAGCTAAGCTGATGATGATGATTTTGATTTTAGATGCGCCTGGGATAGGAAACTGGGATGCCGGAGCCCATTTCCCTATCCCTATCCTTAATCATACTATGGTCGGTGCGCTTGCAGCAGCAGTGTTATCAGCCGTCAGCCTGTCTGTCGACCTTAATATAAGAAAAATATATTCGACCCATAAATATTCTCAAATATATGAAGTGTGAAGAAAAGTTCTTGTGACATGATAGGGATTTAGTTTGCCCCGTACCTACATTAGGGTGGGTACAGGGCTTTGGGGGTCGGTTGCGGCGAGTAGGTGAAGAGTGAATTAGGTGAAGTGTAAGGCGGGCGGCGGACGGACGACGGTCGACCAGTGACAGTTGTTGAGCGGCCACGAATCGAGACACGGTGCCGCGGTCACTATCGTGTTTACCGCGTGAAAATCGTTTTCCCTGCGGCCGCGGTGTGCTAGAGCACGTGAGCGCAGTGTCCCGCCGACCGCTCGCCTGTCACGCCGCGCCTCGCACCGTCCACCCTTAACTCATCCCGCGGGACGAGCGGTCGCAACCACCCCGCGACCCACACCGCTACCCTCCCACCCCCTTCTGATACTTTTAAAAGTTAACAAAACGTGTCATCGATTGCTCCAAACTGTCTTGATAGTGGAGGCCATAGCGATGCGATCGAAGCCCGTAGCTAGGCGGCTTCAGGCGCAAGGTGAGTCTTTTAAATACTTTAAACTTTCATCATCGTGTATTGTGACCTAGCCAATACCTAATTGGCTGGTTAAGCATTTACCCAAGTGTGTAGGTTCGATTCGTGCCAGTCAACTATGAAATTTAAATTGGTTCATGAGATGTATTGGTTTGTATCATACAGTCTAACTAATGTCATATTTATTTGATACTAATAGCCCGGCTTCGCGCGGAGTTGTAATTTTCAAAAATCCTTTCTCAGCGGATGCTTACGTTACTTATAAAATAAACTTATATTCAAAATTTCAGCTTTCTAGACTTTGAAGTCGCTTTTCGCTTTTGAAGATTTATATATTGTTGTAACCTAATAATACCTAATTATGTTTTTTATTAAAGTAAAAAAAAAAAAACAATATTTAGCCGCCGAAACTGTCCGCGCTTATCTTTTTCTCCGCTATATTCTACAAAACCACTTAACGGATTTTGATATGGTTTTCACTAATGAAAAGAGGGATAAACGAGAAAGGGTTGTGTATATAAAAAAAATCATCTCAGGCGAAGCCGGGAGCGGGTCGCTAGTGATGTATATAAGTGTACGCTAGTTTATAATTGTAGATTACCTACTCATTTATTGAAGTACCTATAGGCGAATATTTATTTATATTCATATAAATAAATGAAATATATATAGGTATGTCATATAAAATATTTTAAATTTATATACATTAAAATATATGAAAGGTGTATAAATAGAGAATTGTTAAGGATGCGCAGTACAAGAAAGATAAGGACAGTGTGATGCGCTCATGACTCTCACTCATTGGTCGGCGTCGCCCCCACCTGACAAGATAGCGTGGGACATCCACCGCTAACTTTCACACAATAATGCGACCTACTCATATAGAGTTAAAGCGCGTTTTTCATTGTATTCCAAAGGAGAGGGATGGTCCCTCCATTGTCACTCGTCATTGGATGAACACAGAGGTTTTTCATTTATTTACCTACTTCTCAACTTTCACCAGCTATGCGTGAGCTACCTACCTTGTTATTTGTTTACCTTAAGAAGAAAATAATCATACTATTATTTTCTTCTTGATGTAAGTAAACAGAAAAAAAAAAGAAATAGGTATTTCTTAACAATATGAAACGACTACCTACAGGTAGATATAATATGTTATTATCCTACTTACATAGTATAAAACAAAGTAGCTTTTCGCGTCTGTCTGTAATATCAGTTAACTCCTCCTAAACCAAACAACGGATTTCGTAATCAGATATATAATTTTTCACGGAAGGTTCATAAATATAAAATAAAACCTAATTAAGTTTTTATGTAGGAGTAGAAAAAACAATATTTAGCAAGTAGAAAAAACGAATGCAGAAATATACCTAGATATGGAAATTCTTCTAATTTCAGAGAGTTAGGTACTATCGAATATTTATGGTTCGTATCTGCGTCATGTCCTGAGGGGTGAAAAGAATATATGCTCCGTCTTATTATGGGGGACAAGATTGAAGGACGAAAAGGGAATGGGCAGAAGACAGATGTCATGGTTATAAGAAAAATCAGTCAATGGACCGGAATTGCGGGAGTGGAAGAGCTATATCGAGTGGCGCGTGATATTCAGAGTAATCGCCAATGTCGGGGAGACCTGATAAGGCACTTAGAGGAGAAAAAGAAATTATTTGTATGACGTTCTATTTAAACTTGATCTATTCCAGAAAGTTCAACTTGAAGTCCAACAAGTTGAACTGATTAGAAAAAATATTCCTATTTGTAAATCATCCTATTGAACCACTTATTATTATTACTGCAATATTCAATAGGTGTTACCCAGTTTCCTTCAATGGTGGGTAGGTATGTTAACGACACAAAAGTAGGTACGTTACCAAGAAAATGTTTAGTTTTATCGAAGCCTTCAATCGTTATCAGTACCGAGACAGTTATTTCCTAACATCGGTTGCACAATGCAACGCATATATGCAATCATCATTTTTTTACGATTCACTTTTATAGCTGAGTGTAAAACGCCTGGACCTACTCGTAGGTACTTACCTATGTGGCAAACCCACTCTTGTAGGACGAAGTTTGCAGATTTACATAAATAATTCCATAAATAAAACTTTAAAAATATAGACTATGTTAGTTAACATTAAATGTTCTAAGAAATAGAATTTTTTTTATTAAAAAAGATAATGAAAAAGATGCATGTATTTAATAAAAATCATACCCACATATTTAATACTTTTTTTTTTTATATCCACGGGCTAGGGGACAGACTGGTGGGCTATGTCGACTAAACCTCTTGACGTCTTCCGCGTCCGCTTAAGGCGAAGTTTTGAGATCGGTCAGATGAACACTCTTTCGCTACTCCGCCGATCGCCTATAGACATAGGACGTACCATCTATGCAACACCAGAGGGCAGCAATGGTTAGGAGATTCAATCAAAGGGATTATTTATTTTTAAATACATATACTTAAAAAAAAAGTGTGTGTGTCAGCTCCGACGCACGACTGGAGTTTACTCCTTACGAACGATTATAAAATACATAGATAATTTAAATAATTAATAAATTTATTAAATAAATAAATAATTTAATAAATATAATTTAAACATATTAATATAATATATTATATATTAATACATATAATATTAATATAATTATTATATTAATATGTATTGAAGCATATTGTAACCTATATATCTACCTAATGCGTAACGTGTGACATGTGACATTTGATTTTACTCCCATAAATTTTCATATCATACCCGGGGCCTCTCCGGGCTTATATATGATTTTTATTTATATTATATTTATTTATACAATCCATTGCACTTATTTAAAATACCTACTTTAAAGTGTGACAATTGATGTTCTCGTAGGTGACCAAATACCAAAAATCATTTCTCTAAAAAGAAACTGTCAGTCTGACTGCACGTAGCGTAGGAAGTAAAAGCTTAGCTTCACAAATTATTGTACAGAAAAGTTAATAAAAATAGTATTTGCTAACAATACTCGTAAAACGTCACAGAGCATCTCGCTCAGTCCCTCATCGAGCGTGACGGCGCGAATTCAGTCTTTCTTCCCCATAGGAAAAGTGCCCAACGCGCTTATAGAAGACAAGTATTTTCATCAAAAAATGTTTATTGTTAATTTCGAGTAGGTACATAAGTTTAGTATATGGTATACCTATGGTGTATGAGTAATTTTCTCAATATGCACCATGCTTCGTTTAATATCTGGCCACGTCTTTACGATGTCGTAAACCTGGCCTCCGGTCCAGCGATCCTCTTCTAAATGTCAAGGAAATTGGACTCTGGAAATGTGACTCCTTATAAGACTTTATGTAGAAGATATTTTTAACACAATATTATCTTACAAGGTAAAAACTTTATGCATACACATAAAATGTTGATATTTAATGCATTCATACGATAGGTATAGAGGCATACCTAATAAATGAGGCTTAAATAATACCTATAAAAGGGAAAATTTGGAGGAATTTAGACGCTAATTTAGCTTGGCCTAGTCACAGAATAAGTAAAAGTAGGTAAGTACTACAAGTAGGCCCAATTTAGATGCTAGTACCCAACACAATTAAAAACATAAAATAGGATTTATCATGTTACAGTTACTTAGGTATTTAAAATATTTATAAGTTTGTTAAAAACATTATAATTATATTTACCTAATTATTTATTACCTAGCGACCCGCCCTCTGCTTTGCTTGGAGTTGAAATTTTCAAAAATACTTTCTTCGGATGTTATAAAATAAACTTATGTTTAAAATTTCAGCTTTCTAGATTTTAGTAGTTTTAGCTGTATGTTGATGACTCAGTCAGTACCTACGTACAAACAATTTTATAAGTATAGACTAGCTGAATCGACAGTCGTTTCATATTTTATATGTCTAATATTTTACAATTTCATTCGTTTCATATTTTATAATTTCCAAATTTTCGTCTTTTCCTGTGGATTTCCCAGAAATTTTCTTTCATACAAACCTTGTCCAGACAATTAATAACACTACAAAAAAGAATCATCAAAATCAGCTGTGCCGTTCTCAAGACAAGTGCTCTTCAGTCATGCCTACATGTGACTTGATTTTTATTTATAATGTAGATTATAATTTAATTTATAATATTACCTAAAACAATTAATTAATTCATCGACGAAAATATACTTATTTTAACACAATAATTGCATTTTAATAATATTTACTCTCAGTTACGATGGGAAATATATATTTAGGATCTACAGAAATATACATTTCACAACCAAGCCGCCGGTCAAGTTTAAGTAAAATTCCCTTGTAAGTTTTCGGACAAAGGCGCTGTCTTCCAGAAATAAACTGAACATTCAATAAGCCTGCCGTTTTATAACTCCGGGAATAGTCGCCATAAACCGTACAGACATACCTACGGACGGATCCTCGAATCACAATAACGTTGGAACTCAGCAGAATCCATAATCTTATTTTTGTACCGCACCGCGAAGCGTGAATTTCGCAATTACGAGAGCAGCGGTCAGCGCACGCCATTATAATCTTAATTTAGCTTACATTAGAGGCTACTTTCGCTCGTTGGAGTGTACTCAAAATAAACATCTCTTGTCTGCACGTGCGAATGTGAGCTTTATCTCGGAGACGTAGAGTTACGTGATGGGAGCAGTAGATGGTATTTGAAAGGTAACCCTTTGCGTTGGGCTGAAGGTAGATAATCCCTTGCAGACTTGGCGCGGACATATCCATTGTGTACCCTCCTATAATTTTATCGAAGGTGATTTACGATCGATTGTTCCACCGGTGGACAGTGGATGTGTGTGGGTGTGTGCGTGCGCGCATGAATGTGTGCGTCGTGCGTGCTTCCACAGCCATCGTAATTTACCTGCAGATGGCGTTTGGATACGACAACCACCTCTGGCCACTCAAACACGACGACGTCGTAAATTAATAAACGACCAGCGTCTAATGTACTCTTAAAATTTACAATTTTATGACTTGAGGAATAATAAGATGTTGTTTTTTTCCTGGATACTCACCTTTCAAGCTTTCAATGAACTTTATTAAAAAATCTAATATTATGAATGCCAACGTTTGTGGGGATGGTTGTGTTTAGGTCCCGTGCACGCGACGTTTTTTCAGGCGCCGTCGACGCGCGTTTGACGCAATCGAAACGCGTTGTGAATGCGATGTTATCGCTATCAATAGCGACGACTTTTTCACGCGCCGTCGACGCTCAACAAAACGTGCTTCTAACGCGTAGTTACATCAATATAGACGCGCTGTGGCAGCGCGTAGTTAGATGGGCTGCGCTGCTACGTGAATAATGGAGTGGACTGCGGAGAGTGTGCACTTGTGCAGCAACAAACCCCTCCTTTCCGCACCCTGAACGTCCACGTCGGGTCACAGCGAGCGCGCGCGCACGCCTCCGGCGCGTTTTAAATTACAAATACATGCGGTAAAATACACGCGCGTTTGTAGCGCGTTTCTCGCAATTACGGCTGTGTTTACAGCGATACAATCACAATTGATTAAGTTACGCAGCGAAGCTATCGCGCGTTGAAGGCGCCTGAAAAAAACGTCGTGTGCATGTAAATCTAAATACATTAGATAGAAGTAAAAAGTACAAATACATAGTAGTAATTGCACTGTTATCCACAAATCAAAATTTAAAGAGAAAAATTAACATGTCTTAATTAACAATTCAGATTTATTAAACAATTTTATTGATAATGAAGTACAGAATATTGAGTGTATCAATCAAAGATTTCTGTTTTTAAAAAGAAAGAGCATGTGGAGAGACATATGAAAAAATCCTAGAATGAGGTTGAATTTGAAATGAGAAATGCCATCAAACGCTAATGATTCCGAGACAACTATTAGCATAAAAGTTTCGAAGGAGGAATGTGGGCGAAGCGAAGCGGGCTATAATTAAACCGGGGGAGTCGAGGAAATGAGGTCGGTGCGGGGCTTCAGTACGGGGAACCTTTCAATTACTCGACCCAAAGGAAAATGTGCCGCTCGCACAACCGCTCTGGAAATGTTTCACCTATCTTCATATTATAATATGTGTACATATTTAGCTTGTTATTTGTACCTAAGTACTTGCCGTACTTCCACAATGCGAGAAAACTGTATCACAACTATAAAAAAATCTTTACAAATAAATAAAATTTAAGCGTCTATTTTTAGTCAAAATATCTGCCTTTTACTAAATGTTTGTTTTAAAAATATATATAAAAATATTCGTCTCTGTTTTTCCGGCTTATCTCTGAAACGCCTGAACCAATTTTGACTGGACTTTCACTGGCACATAGCTGATGTTATAGCTTTTTTTTTCACTATTTCTGTAAGAAGCGGTTGTTGTGGCCAGACACGCTGTCAGTTAAGAACTGCAAAACGCAGAATTGCAGCTATTTTCTTTGAGAAAAATTTCCCCCTAACTAATTTGAAGACCATGTATAATGTACTCAGGATATGAACGATATCTTAAGCACAAAAAGCCACCTCATACATTCTAATCAAGCGTGACGAAAATATCTTTGAAAATGTGAATACATGTATGAAACATTCTCATGAGTCAGAGATAAGGCTGTCTCGCTGAGATCACCGAGTTGCTTGTTTAACTATTGAAAGTGAGAAATTTTATCGCTTTTTCCATTGTCTTATAATACCTACGCATTTATATATACATCTACATGTATAGATGTATACTGCGTCATTAGGTATGATTTATTTTTAATCAATCACTAAATATAAGATATTACCTACTATATGCCCGCGACTTCTTCCGCGTCCGATCGCTACCAAACTTCACCGGAAGGTGCTGGACTAATCTGAAGATTATCTGAAAGTTTCATCAAAATCGGTTCAGCGGTTTTGGAGACTATATACACACATCGCCTTTTATATATTAAGTAAAATAAAAGAGATACATACCGGCTAATTGTATCGTAATTCTGAAGAATAATTTATTTTTTTACACATCTCGGAGTACAAGTATCTAGACAGTGGTCAATATATATACCAAAAATTAGATTTTTAATATCCAATTGGCTAACATCTGTCTGTTATTTATTGATTAAAATTCGTTTTACATATTATGCAATGCAATCGCTTTTATTTGGTCAAAGGAAAATTTCGCACTAAGAAATCTTACTATATATCGTTTTGTTAACTTTGACATTTCGGACCTGATGTAACGCCAATATTTTTGAAGGGACTAAGCTAAGGCCTCGTTTACGGAGTACAATTTGCACTGTCAAAGTTTTAAAATAATTAATAAAATTGACAACAGATTGGTGTTGTGGTTTAGGTGCTTGCCTTATAGTGCCCTGACTCAGGGTACCGGGTACCGGGTTCGGTTTCTGGCAGGGCCAACTTATATGTTTCAAAGTGGGCTTATGACTGCGTAACGTAAATGTGCCCTGCTACTACTAACACACCCAATCTAGAGTCAAGTTTTAAAAGTTAATTTTTATAGTTGGTTCTGCCGGGAATCGAACCCGGGACCCCAGAGTCAGAACGCTACCCATAACCACTCGATATGAATATTAATTATGTGTAAAAAAATATGTTAATTATGTGGAATTTCGGTATATTTACCAAAAGTATTATAAAGTGGATATGAATATGCAAATTGTATTCATTCAATAATAGTCTTTAAATTTATAATATTAAAGTGTATGTTGAAATCACAATAGATTTCAGATTGAGATAACTTTACGTGACCAAGACCGAGGGGTGTCTAATCAAAGCTTCATTAAAATTTGGTTTGACTTGTAACTTACTGGCACTTAGCTTATTACGAAAAAAATCTTATTATGAGCTCTAAAATTTATATATTTTTAATTTGATCACTTAACACTCCACCGGTTGCAGTTGTTATTTACGTTTTATTTTATTGCAATAATATTAAACTATTTGCTTGTTTTAATTGATCTAAGTTAAAGAGCTAAGCAAACACCTTTACCACCCGATATAGGGGCTGTTCATAATTATACATATCTACAATCAAATAAATATATTTATTTGAAGGTCAATACCTCTTTGCAGCTAAACTCTTTTATTATCATTAGGAACACTTTAGCAACATTTGGAAAGGTCACCGGAAGAGAAAGGAAGAAAACCAAATATTGTGTTGATGGTTATAGCTACATTACCGAATTGTGTATTGCTACAATAAACATTCAGTAAGTAAGAAAAGTAATGCTAAGTAAAGGTCACGAAAGTGATAGATATTGAAGGTCACCTTGGTTGCGTAAGAAAACCAGTATCAGAGGCTTTGACGTAATTTTTATTTTTGAAATTCATTTACATAGGAATTTGAGAATATTTCTTTCCAGTTCCATCATTAATTTTTTTGTTAAAAAAAGTTTGTATTAAATATTGTTTATTATGTTTTACTTATATATAATTCTAAATCATAAAAGTGAGGCCCTCTTTAGCGGAATACCCACTTTACTGTAACTCACGTTTGAAATGAACGTTGCATGGTAATTTGTATAACATTTATTATTGTTATCAAAAATTACACACACTAATTTCAAAATAATATAGAAATTCAAATATCTCAGAATCAGAGAATTTTAAATTTTAAATTATTAATTCTTGCTAAATGTACATACTAGTGAGTATTTACTGTATAAATAACTCGTTATTTGCCTTTACTTGTATTAAATTTAGTAGGTAGGTGTCTGTCTGGTATTAACATTTCTTCTCATGTCTCCTTTTGTATTTCTACTGTTATTTTGATTTTTAATGCCCATTTTAATTTTTTTTTAATATTTAAGGTAGAGATACCGCTCGTTAACGATTTTGTTTTATGTATTGATAATTTTCTGTATTTTTATACATTTTCTTTAATGAGTGTAAAATAAGTTTTGATAAATTTGATAAGATCCACTACTTACTCGATCTACTGTGTTACAATATCTAAGTTCATGAGTACTCGTGACACAGCAGTCATATTGTTATCGAAATAATGTAAATCAATTTTTATAATTATACAACTTTATCGTTGGTTAAAGTTTTAATGAAAGTATGCAAACCTATAACAGACTTTTTCATTTTTTACCAGGACATTATGGCCATTGCAAGAAAACAAAGGTAATTGCCCAAGTAGGTATACGCGCTCTGATACCATCTGCATTCCGAGTGTCGCGCCATTGTTATGATAATAGGTTTTGGACATGAAACACTTAAAGGGCGTCTGTTTATTGAAATAAGAATTGCATTGAAAGAAATTATCCTAACTAACATATTGGAAGTAGTGGCAGAGTACACGAAGCATTCAATAGTTGTCAAATAGTAGCACGTGTACGGTTGTTTTGTTTTCATGCGAATAAACAATATCTGAGTCCAAACGATTTAGTAGAGCTAAGAAACGACTTTAAAAAACAGGCTGTCAGAAGAATCCAGCTGGGTTGGGCTGCTTTCGGGAAGCTATGTCATCTCTTCTCGTCACCTTTGCCGCAATGTCTAAAGACCAAGGTCTATAATCAGTTGGTCCTGCCAGTAATGATTTATGATGCCGACACGTGGACTGGTCCACAAGTTCAAAGTCGCTCATCTAGCTATAGAGTGGCCTATGCACGTAGTTTCTTTGGTGGATAGGATCAGAAATTCTTAAATTCGCCAAAGAACAAAAGTTCTCGACAAACGAGACAGCAGGCTGAAGTTGTTCGAATCGAGTTCTCGAATGGAGGCCACGAATTGGAAAACGCAGCGCAGGTGGCCAAAAACAAGGGCCCACCTGGCCAATACGCCGTCCACCTTACAAGTGCATTCACCGTGTATTTCCTATTTTATTTATGAAATCTGTAAAATTTATAATCTGAATTTCATGTTTTTGTAATTTTTATAATTTATAATCTAAATTTCATGTTTTTGTAATTGATTTGTGTAATGTAAGTAATTTAAATAATGTATACTTCGATTGGGAACTAACACATCGAATTGGGGTTGCTCCTGTTATGATGTACCTAACCCATGTGTGTTGTTGAAAAAAAAAATCTGAAATATTCACAGGAAATTGCTGAAATTAAGAAATAATTTCTAACTATATACTCCAGTGTAAATAAAAAAAAAAGAGTGGCCTCGTTTTGAATGATGATTGTGTGCATCAGGTTGTGCTGTGTTATCTGATGCTGAGAGAAACCTGACGAAAATCTTTTCAATAGTTTTTAAGATCATTGCGAACAGACGCGGCGCGGGATTATGTTTTATAATATTTAAGGATTATTTGTAACTAGCTGGTGGTCGTCCGCGTTGAAAAATAAGCAATAATAACGCTTGACCTCCTATTGGTAACAAATTATTTTAGATGATGATGAAAGGTACTCTATGTACTTTCTTGTATCCCTGACAACGTGTATGCAAAATTTCATCAGGCGTGAAAGGGTAACAGACAGACAGACAGAGCTACTTTCACTTTTATAATATTAGTATGGGTAAGTATAATATTGTTACACCTTTTCCGCGGTAGTGTGGCGGACAGGCAGACAACAATAATAAAAAAAAAACAAAAATAAAAGTCAGTTTAAAAATGATAGTTTTATTTTACTAATTCGATTCTATACAAATATATTGCTAGAAAAGATTAACAATTTCGGATGCGGATTGTACCGCAACCGAGAGAGAAAAAAAATACACAGGAATAGAATAAAAAAAATACAAAAAAAAGAGAACCAGGGGTTTGTGGAGATTTGGATCGAGACTTACCACCGAAAGAGAGCCGATACCGAAAAGTAGCTGTATATTTAAGTCGTAGGTATATCCGAGCCGAACGATTTCAAAATAAAATAATAATAAAAGAGTAAAAGAAAAAAAAAAGGATAGCCAAACTTGGCGCGGTCGGGCGACTAAGCAGCCTCCGGAATCACGCTGTCGACGTCGACGAACTAGTGAGGCGCGGCGGGTTTGCTCGCCGGGACTCGAAGCTCGGCGCGACGTATGACTAGCGGGACGCACGGTTTCGCTCGCTCTCAACGCGCAGCAAGTAGTTGATCGAAAAATTTTTGTGGGTATAAAAAAAAAACCTCCTGAAATGATCGAAGGAACGCCTTAGAATAAAGTACATTATTATGCAATCCTTCCAGGAATCTAATTCGATTTTATTTCAGGTGTAAGGAATAATTAATAATTAAATGTGGGTATCGGGCAAAGACTAGAATATATACACAGAACTAATATAAGCGGATAGTTAGGTAAATTATACTTGAATGCATAATTGAATCGATGGCGTCGAAAACAAAATTAATAAGCTAAATACGGTGGACGCCATCGTCAATAAAAAAAAAATTAAAATGGGAAAAATAAAATTAAAATATAAAATATCCTTATCAAAATAAACCATCGCTTGTAGTTCTAATAAGAAACACAAAAATCTATGCCAGACAAGCAAACAAGTACTATTGAGACGGCACGCGTCTACCAAGTTATAACATTTAAAAATAAAAAATTGGGAAAGCAATTATAACGAACAAAACACTTACCAATTATCACAATTGGAGGTTCACACAATAAAACAATAAACAGTAGTACTGTTATCGATAAAATGACTCGATTAATTTTGAAATAATATGAAATTTCGAAGGTGGCTCAACAACAACAGCTAACTTCTAATGTGCACTCTTCAGGTGGGTTGCCGACGGAAAAGGGCTTCCCGCCTTTCCGCAGGCCCTTTTATGACCTCGGTCTTCGAGAAATTTCCAAAAGAAACCGCGCTATCGCTACTTGTCAAAATTAACACAGTCACAGGACAACGACGTAACGACATTCCAGAACATTCTCTCTGAACAATTGAATCTACTGCAGAGCACTATGAATGAATGTCACGCGCAAGCGCACAGATCAGTTTATGTGACTATAATTAAATTCGACTATCGGCTGTGCTACCGGTGCAAAAGAAAACAATGGACTATGTAAAAAATATATGTAACAATATGTATTAGAAAAATCATATAATTTATATTAATTTAAATTTTATCAATATGGATTTCAATTTTATGGTTTATAGTTGATATCTTAAGTTTGAATTAACCATATTATTAATATAGAATATGCATTAAAGAACTATAAAGTTAATAAGATTTTGATAAAAACATGTCATAGTAAAAGTGTAATATACCCAGTTATCCATTCCCTATTGTTAGATTTTCATCAATCTGCGTATTGTGTCGAAGGTCACGTGATAGCCTGATAGGGTTGTCACTTGCGACATCGATTCGTCACCCCGGACAATGGGAGCAGCCCTGGAGCGGGAGTTATTCCCAACTCAATCTGAGATAACGTTATTGATAGTTTTTTGTTGGACAGTCGAAAGTGAAATATCGATTATGAGCGAAAAATATTTTATTCGCGTAGGTATATTTTAATAAAAAAAAATTCAAAGCCTGACAATAGTTAATTGTCGGGAACTAAGTATGTATTATACAATCGAACCTATAATTTTATTATTTGAAAATCAGGTTACTATTAAAATTACTTTAATTAATTGAGTAAAGAATCCACATACGTTAAGACTGTAAACATCGTATATATATATAAAAAAAACATTTCTTTAGAAACTTAAGTATACTTATTTAAACTTTAAACTTTTTTTTAATAAGTATAAAAAAAGCAGCCATGTTTTCGGGGTGATTGATCACTAACTAAATTGCGCACGACGGTCAAAATATGTAGTAGCAATATTTATGGAGACAAAACACTATTGTTTACAATTCGTGGCACGAACTCTCGATGAAGGGGCCCATACAAATCAATTGCTTAAAATAAAATAAAAAAACTAGTATACGAGGTACCATTACAAGGTAGCATTACAGCGATATTTCATATAAAATGATAAATATATAATCTGTGTTTCGACACTTGAAGGATACTTTTACAATAGTCAATTATATGTTCTATGACCAAAATTTTAAATATTGAGGTTCATTCCTCGAACTCTGTGATGTCAATTACAATTTATTGTTTAAACACTTTATTGTCAGCTAGCTACTTGATTTACTATCTGTTACTTAGTTCCTTGATAATTTAAGTAGTGGGGCAAGGCACTTTGCGTTACGCAGTCGTACAATTGGGCAGCTCGTCTGGCTTTAGTATCCACTTTTACAGAAGACCACCATGAAATAACACCCCAATAAAGTACCATTTATACCCCCTTCCTCTTTATCCCATTTTTATATGCTTTTAATTCAATTCGGGTTCCTGTTGTATGTTTCCTTAAAAAGTGTAAAATGAGCCAATATTCTTTTCCTTAAATTGTTCATAGTTCCCTAAACTTGCCTTCATTACACAAACTATTACCTGACATAACTTCATTGTTCATGCTAGTAGTTAAAACTCTTTATAAATAAACAAGTGGTACTTATTTTTTCATATTCAGAATATCCTTTTCAATGGTACCGATTTTTTTTCCTAACGAAGGACTCTAATGAACTACTCACTAAAAATAATACGCATATCCATCATACGAATCGTAAGTTATAGTTGAAAATTGACATAATCTAAAAGAATTTTTTTTTCGATTTTCCAATATAAAAAAAGTACCTATCAATCTAGCTCTCTCACTAGATGCGCTTATAGCTAATTGTTATTGCCATCATATTTTTCGAGAATATGTCAACTCCTATAGTTATATTTGTATATAACTGAGATTCAATTCGTTTCGCACGCCTATTGTATACGTACTTACATATCTAAAGAGCATCGTAAAGAACTAATTGGTGATAAAACAAACTCAGTAATTGGTCAGAGCTATCGGGTGGTATCGCTGCGCACATATGGAAATGAACATACCACGTGGAAACCTAACGATCTCTATATTAATGAGCCAATAAAATCTCCCTTAGAAATGCGTTATTTTGAACAATAACATCATTACACTTTAAATACACATAGCACTTTATGTTATAATACATTAGCACCTACAGAAATAAAAAGGCTAAGTTAAGTACAATATCACAGCTGAACACAACGCTGAGTCTTGAACAATAAAAAATAACATGAAACCACGAGTATATGGATATATTCTTTATTTTTTTATTTTAAAATGCTTCCAAATCATCACAAACAGTAACTGAAAGATAAGAAGTGATATTTTAAAGATTATGTAAGAGACAGTATCGTGTATTGGTTCTATTATAATTACTTTGGTAAATTAAAAGTAGGTATTTTTTTCTGTGTAAAGGTCGTCAGACATGCTAAAGCTATAGGTTCACTTGGTTGGTGGGACAGAAGACAGGAAGTGACTTTGTTTTATACTAAATATTTGTAGGATTATGCCGGTGTATTGGATCCAAAAAGTGGAAGTTCATTGGTAGCGTGACGAGACGAACTCTGTCAAGCCAAGCGCAAACAAATAATCAGAATAAAGTTAATAAGATTTGTTTCGTGAGGTCTCCGGTTCGTGTCCACGGGCAGTAAGGGGGACATGTGGCCTAGTTCTGAACAGTTCTGACGTCATGGTCAAAGGAAATGTATATTTGTTAGCCGATGTGACGGTTCGTAATTGCGTCTCCACGCCTGTTCCACCGCTCACGGAACGAGAAGACTTCAGTGTACTGACAACAAAAGAATAAATAGCAGCCTTATTTGTGTTCTTCACATTTGAAAATAACTAGACAAATCCAGTCGACCAAATAATGCGACCTTTAAGTACACACTATTTACATTGTATGTCTGTTTATCTGATGCGTTATCGCGGCTACTGAACAGATTTTAATGAAATTTGGTATGAAGCTAATTTAAGGGAGAAGACAAAATAGATTTTCATTTGTTTAAACTTTTTACAAGAGCTAAACATAGGGAATATTTTAGATTGTAATGAATTGAGCAATTTTAATTTAATCTAGATAATCTAAATTGATTAGTAATTTAGAATATGTTCATTGAAACGATTCTTTTTGTCTCTATTAAGTATGGGGAGATACTTTTCCATACAAAATGAATATGTGTTCTTTGGCTTTGTGTGTGAAAGATATACCACATTGTGTGGGAAGATATACCACACAGTATGTCCAAGAAAGATCCTCACAGTCCCACAATCTACTCTTTACTAATTAAACCCAAAATGCATTAGGATTATAAATTAGAAAAGACGACTTTGATAAATTTTCTTATAAGAAAAACGTTATTATATCCGACAATGATAACTTTTAAGGGGACAGTATAAATCTTGATAAATGAATATAAATGTTTTTAAATATAGACAATTTCCTAAATTTTTTTTGTCATTAAGTTTATTTTGCTAACTGTACTTCTAAGCAGGTTAAGCATTTTTGATAATAACTGTTATATCGTTATAAATGCTTATTAAGGCTGCTTTAGGCGTATTCACGTCAATTAGTCGTAATCTAGAATCGTGACTTTTGACTTATGGCCGAACGATCCCCGGATGCGTGGCCGTTTTATTATTTCTTTAGTTGTTATACAATATTGTAGGTTTTGTTTCGAGCCATAGAATTGCTACGAGATATCGTAGTAATGGATCAATAAGATTTAATATAAAATGTTTTGGTGGTTAGGTGTTTAGACTCTGTAGCCTAGGAACATATCATATGCACCATTAAGGGGAGGGGATTAGTGAAAATTTGTTACCAGTCCCCATAAGATAAGCAATCAGGTGGGGACTGTAGGTACCAGATGCCTAAGGAATTTTGTTTTCTATGGATTTTAAGTTAACTTTAAGAAAAGTTCAAAGATTTTTAAGATATTTACTAATTAATGAGTAATTAATGTCTGCATAAGGAATTTGGTCATGCAATGAAAAAAAAAAAATAGCATATTTTTGAATTAAATGTTAAATAATAATTTTTTTTTAATTTTTTGAAACTCATATTCGCGAAGTTTGTTATCCACTTAAAAATATCATGAACAAAATCATGAAAACACCTTTTCTAGTCACTTCTGGAATAAAATAAATCAATTAAAAAGAAACATGCAAATACAATATCAGTTTTAAAAGTATTGTCTATATTTTCTTGATCACTTATTTAATTATAGATGATAGGTATTTTTCTTTTATTAATCGGGTGTCTTAAGTATAAAATAAAGTAAGTACTTAGCGGGTTAATTAAGTTACAGTTTAATTTGCACACATTAATGTGGAAAACAAAGAAGGAGTTCATCAGATATGGACCCCATTTGCATAGAGAGCTCGATTTAAATATTAGAATCACAACTTGATTAATAAAAGTCATTATAGAATAATAATTTTAAAAGAATGTTAGTTTTTTTAAAAAAATAATTTCTTTAAAGGCGTATCTATAGTTTTTAAGTTTTTGATTATGTATGTACTTACACTAAAATATTTCTACAGTTACCAGAAGCCTACTAATATTGTGAATGAAAGGTTGCATGAATGGATATTTGTTACTCTTTCATGCAAAAATGGCTGAACGGATTGGGATGAAATTTGGTACACAGATAGTTTATTATCTGGATTAACTTATAAGCTATTTTTTATCCTGAAAAAAAAAAAAAAAATGTTAGGTTCCCGAGCCATTCCCTAAAAATATAAAAAAATGGATGCCCCTGTCGCCGTGGCGGCACCACCGTCGCCAAGCGATAAAGATTTCAGGCGTTACATTACTCATATATTTTCTTTTTTCAACGCGGACGAAGTCGCAAACACCAACTAGTTAATAATATAAAAGTTCAGGCTTTGATCTGAAAATCAACAGTTTTTCAATTTTTATCTATTTAAGCCCAGCATATTTACAAGATAATTAGGTCCCCTATATAGAGAGCTGCTCTCTCCTCTAAGATGTTGTTAGCGCTCTAAGCGGGTGTTCCTGTGAAGTTTGGTAGCGATCGGACGCGGACAAAGTCGCGGGCATATACTAGTATTAGTATAAATAGTAGGATCTATCTATTTACTTACTGTGAATTGCCAAATAATAGGATCTTGAGTAGTTTAAAAATAGACTATAAATAAAAATTACCTACTGAAACAAACTTATACGCAACAAAAGTTTACCGAACATTTAGACAGTTTTAAATTGTGGTTCATATATAAGTAAACAAATTCACTGTTTGCATGACTACTTTCATCTTTGAGTCCCATTTATCGTATTAGGAATTCATTTCCAGTTCCGTTCCACTAGCTTTCTTGGTATTCGCTAGCGGCTATTAAGTACTTGGTTGAAAGGATTGTTCATTGTTAACGTCGCAGACTGACTTATCATGCAGGTTTTTCAACTTTTAATGCTTTTAAACCCCATTACAGACAACTGCAGCAACATTTTGCTGAAGTTCAGTCTTAAATTCATAATACAAAGTTACACCATAAAAAGACAATATAATATTGTAGACTAATTCTCTGTTAAAAAAAAATATTCAAGGCGTTTTCTCTTTTTGCAGTTCTCTCGCTACATTCATTTAATAAGTCCAAGAGATTTTTTTTACTTTAGTTTCGCTTACCGAGATAAAAATTATTCATGTTAATTCAGGACATAGTTATTCGTTTGCCAAATTTTGGTACTTTTTGAAACTTTTAATGAAGTTCAAAATTAAGCTTTTTGATCAGCTTTTGAATTAATTACTTGTATGACGACTACTTAGTACAGATATTACCTCAGAGATAGTAGATATAAGTAGATTATACCTTGAAAACAACTTGTATCCACCCTTGGTGTAGCAAGTATTTGTTGACGGTAAGCTCATACGATCGAATTGACTTTAGCTTGCACGTTACCTGCTATGTACAAAATATAAAAAATCGTATATTTCAGGGTTATGTGCCATCGATGTGAAATGTAAAAATGCACATTTTCTACTAAAAGTGAAATATTCAAAAGCATTTAAGTTTGAAGAAATTGTTTCGAAATTTTGAAGAATATCCCTGGGAAAACATTGTTTTTAAGTGGAGTATTGGAAAAAAACGCGTGCAAGAGTATAGAGATAGTCCTTAGTGTTCATCCACATTTCATAGACTTATGTGCGCTATACAAAAATTGTTTATACCGTCTAAGTCTACAAAAAGTAGCCGACTCATAATTCCAGAGAGTTAAGTGCCCTATTATTTATCTTTAAATCTAAGTCTAAGTAAAATTGTGCCGCCATTAGGCGACGCTGGTCACGCATGTCGCGGCCGTATCTTACGAACAGAACACATTTTCTTCATTAACCTGTCCGCCTCCTATATTTTTCACGGCACAGTGAGGTCTTTTCATATTAGAATATATTCGCGTGTGTGCCGACGTAAATCACTGGATTGTCACTGCGGCCGACTTATAATTTTATTGTCCGAGGAGGGCGACACGACAACGCGTCACGCGACATGTCGCTCGAACGCCTCACACGACAACACAAGGATCTCGCTTTTATTGTCCACCTTAATTATGGAGTTATTTCGAATTAGATCTCACCTGAGATTGGCCGTCTAGACTAACCAATGGACGGTCTACTTCGTGAGAGATTAATTGTAATTGGGTGGTAATATAAAGTGGATGATTAATTTTTTAGATAGGTCACAGGTTGATCACGAACTGCGACTTAGCCGAGTAAACACTGAGATTTGGGAGCCAGATTTCTGTTTAATGTGTTCATTATAAAACTTAGCTGTAAACGGTGAGTTCCGAGCGGTTTGATAATTTCGTATTTGCCTAGTTAAATATATACGTATAGCTTATATTATTAATATTTATTGAAATACAGTTTGGTTGAAAATCTAACGTGAAAGTAAATTTTTTATTACTTAGATTCATTCATAGAAATCCATGAGAAATTAAATCATTAAGGGCCTCTTTCACCAACTACAAATAAAGTGTTGATTAGTTACTTTTAGAAATAATTTAATGTTTTATTATATTATGCACTCGGTTTACTGCATCCTTCGATAGGCGATTTGTTTTATTATTTTCTTTTTAATGTTTGGGACTTTTACCGTACAAACAAAGGTATATCAGCTCCATCATTCCCGGTGACCGGTGACTTTAAATGGCGGTTAGCCTACTTGACACTTTACTCAGTGATGGTGAAAGAGGCCCTAACTCTTTTAATATTAGATGCTACAGAGATTTAACCATCAACTGTGTTATAAAATATTTTAATCAATAATGCTTTATGTATTTTTAAAGATATGTGACTGGTAGTAGTGACATGGTACACTGCGTTATGAAGCAAGTTGAAGAAGTTTTTAAGCGTGACAGCAGTCCGTCTGGCGGCAGTAACCACCCCCTTACAGAAGACTACAATGAAATAATATAAAGTTAATAGGCAACGGCAGCCACCTACCATCAAGTGAAATAAAAAAAAAAAAGAGTCCATTTCCTTTTCTTACACCGCCATCTTTGAGAATCTCACAGTTGTTTTAAAACTTTTTTTCCAAAGTTATCTGTGAGTTCCATAAAATTCTCACAGATGGCGGTGTAAGGTAATTTATAACTCTCTTATAATAAACAAATAATTTGCAAAAAAAAAAACTAAATTGAGATAAAAAGTATCCTATCTTTTAAGTTGGACCAAATTACACATAGTTACGAACTTTTATCAAAATCGGTTCAGTAGTTTAGGAGTTCATCGAGTCACGTGTCACACAACGTGATACGTAATTTTTATGTATATAAAGATTTACTTCGGGTAGAAGATATTTTTAAAATTTATATTGCATAAAACAATTGACCTCCTAACTCCTAATCGCGTAATGGTCAGTTTTTCAGGGTACACGGTCCAGTCAGACATTAGCTGGCATAATTTTAGTAATTTTTAAGGTACAACATACGGCTTAATGGTATGAAATAAGTTGTGTGTCATGCATTAACAATTTTTACGGGGAAAGTAGGTTGTCCTCGCCCCTCCTTGGCAAGGCTATTATGCGACAGGATGTAGAGCGGACCACCTAATAGGTGTCATTATTGTGTCGTTCAGAAATTGCTTCACTATCGGGACGAACTATCAGGACCGTTTTATAGGTTCAGATTACATGGTGCCTATAACTTCACCGTTCATAATAAAGTACAAAGAAATAACGTCTTAACCTAAATTGTGTTGATGGTAAAATCGCGTTTAATTACGTTTTTAATGTGACATAAAATTTTACATGATTTCATGAGAAATTGTGATAGCATTTGAATTTTATATTCACGATTTGAGACTTGAGAGTTTTAGAAATGCTAATAAAAGTTTTGTTGGGTACTACGCCACTGGGAATAAATTCTTAATTATGTCTTGTTTGGTCTCTCTCTTTGATAATATAGGTGCGTTTATTTATGTATTTTGTATACGTTTTTATTCACATGAGCGAAGTGTTTTAATTTTTAGAGCAGTCTCTACTTCGATTTGAAGAAACATGACAAGACATCCCGGATATTAAAAAAAAAATTACAAAATTAACTAAACCGCTTTCGCATTTTGGACTTTTTCGATTATAGAAACGAATTCCTTTTGAAGCATTCCGAACGATGTTTAGTCATTTATTTAATTAAATTAAAGATAAAGTTCAGCTGCCGCGAATCTAATGAAGATAATTTGGACTTCGTGGAAGAAAAGAATCTGTCAAAAATTATTTAACTTTTAAAATCTTATGAAAAATAATAAATTATTTGAATTTGAATTTTGTTAAAATCAGAATTAAAAGGAAATGTATGGTCATCTATGACTCGGTGCGAGAGAGCGAATTTGGCCTTACCAAAATAGGTGTATTAAAATCAGAATCATAGCATGCATTGTCATAGCCAAATAATTAATTCACAATTATGTTTTTTTTTGTTAGCAAATGCAATGCACTATAGTTTATTAAATTGATTTTTGACAAAGCATATCATAAGATTTAGAGGTTGAGTAGCATATTGTAAACAAAATCCTTAGTAATGTCTATGTGTGACATATCGCGAAATTCAGGCAACTTTAGACATTGGCATGAGTCAAATACAAATAATCTTGCATGAACCATTAGGTGTAAAAAAGTTGTTTTCCCGATGGATCCCGCATTCGCTCTGTGAGGAGCTAATGCTGTATACAGCGTCGTTTCAGGTGACGAATCTTGGATATACGCATAGGAACCCGAAACAAAAAACCAGTCACGAGTTTGGGTGTTCGAAAAAGAGGTGAAGCCAACAAAAGTTGTTCATTCGCGGAGCGTTCCAAAAAAAAAAAAAAATGGTGGCCACGTTTGTCTCTAAAACCGGCCATGTTGCGACTAGTCCTCTTGAGGGACAAAGAACGGTCAATGCAGAATGGTATGCTAGCATTTTTTTGCCGCAGGTCGTCTCTGAACTCCGTAAAGAGAACTGCAACCGCCGCATCATCCTCCATCACGACAATGCGAGTTCACATACCGCCCGCAGAACAAAAGAGTTTTTGGAGCAAGAAAACATTGAATTATTGGACCATCCGCCCTACAGCCCTGTCCTAAGCCCGAATGATTTTTATACTTTCCCCAAAATTAAGAACAAATTGCGTGGTCAACGATTTTCGTCACCTGAAGAAGCTGTATACACCTACAAAACGGCCATTTTAAATACCCCAACTTCAGAATGGAACTTCAGAAACGGTTTATTATTTTATAAAAAAGGCATAGTTTGACGTAAGTTTCCTACAGTAAATACTGTTAAATGCATAGTGGTTGCCTACATAAATGCACTTGTTTTTTAAATGTTTATTAGAGCGTCCCAGTTGTTAGTTACAAGTTTTTTTAATTGACCACCCTTTTTTTTTTTTTTTTTTTTTTATGGAGGGGAAATGACTTTTACGCACTATCCCTCGTCGACAGGGACAGTCGACGAGGGTGAGTGTGGGACTCGCCCGGCGAAGTCTTACCCCCAGGAATACCCACTAAAACCCCCCCGCATTCCACCATCAGCGGTGATGTGTGGGTCCGAGATCACAGCGAGGCCTTGTTCTCGGATCCCTACACACCGCTACGTCCTCGGCGGACCCAGCTCAGGGCGAACATTTTATGCCTCACGTCATTTGTTTGTGGCGGTCCACTGGAATGCTGTGAGCCGCCACGCATCTTTGTTGGGTATATCAGGACGTCAGATGTCCCTTTCTGACGCCCTGACGTAGTTTACGCAACGTGCGCCGCGGCGTATGCCCGGGCACGTCGGCCGACTCTTCGACGCCTTATTGGATCGGCCTGAGGGTCAACCTCGCGGGACCGCTCTCTGGCCTCTTTGCCGCTCATGACCTCTTCACAATACTTCTTGACGGCATTCCAGCCGTCAAGGCTACCAATCATAGCTCTGACGACAGCGGGTAAGGACAAGTCTTGTCCCACGACTGCCGTCAGAGCAGCTCTCTCTGTGTCCCATGTTGGGCACTCCGCTAATGTGTGTTGGGCCGAGTCATTCGGCGCCCCACATTCGTGGCAGACGGTGGTTCGCTCCCTCCTCGCGATGTTGCACAGGTACCGTCCGAAGCAACCATGCCCCGTAAGCACCTGCACAAGCCGGAAGGAGAGCGAACCGGCCCGCCTGCTCGTCCACTCTTTGAGGACAGGCGCGATTGCAGCTACCGTGCGATGACCTGCGCTTGGGTCCAACAGCATATCGCGCCATTTGAACAAGGCCTTGTCGTAGGCCTTTTTCCGCCATTGAGATATTGTTTCTGGGAGTGGAGCCGCATGTCGGGCCCTTGCATTCGCAGTTTTGCGAAAAACTACTGCAAGGACCTTGGCATCCAGCTCCCAGGGGAGTGTTCCGGCTATTACGCACGCCGCCTCCCACGAGACAGTTCGGTACGCCCTGATGACTCTGGCCGCCACGACCCGCTGTGGTTAATTGACCACCCTGTGCCTGCCGTTGTTATATTTGCATTAATTCTCACGTTAGCATGATAAAAGAAATTTACTTTTTAAAATGACGCTATGATGCATTCAATTAATAAATGTAAAGATTTTTATGTTTTATATATTATAAGTGTTGCTTTACTATAATAATTAAATTGTATAATTACATTTCATCATCATCGTCTTAGTCGTAGGACTCCCACTGCTGGACATAGGACATAGAACAATTTTCAACAGGATAGATCAGATCAACAGAAGCAGCCTAATCAGATCGTCTGTCCACCTTGCGGGTGCGCTGTGCTTCCGCCCAACGTTCGTCGGCTCTCGTACTATGTGTCTTGCCCACTGCCACTTCAACTTACTGATCCGCAGGCTTTCGGTCGTCTACGGTTCTCCTCATTCTTGATTTGATCTCGCTGTGTAATCCCTAGCATAGCCCTCTCCATAGCTCATGCACTTATACATTACTCTGAGGCGGTACGCATTACGCCGGGTCAGCTCTCTTCAATAAAAAAAAAATCTCTTTATATATCGCTTTATGAGCTTTAATTTTCTACGAGCTTTTATTAATAAGATTACTAAATTTTCTTTTAACAGTGAATTATATTTACGAATATAACATTTTATATATACACAGTTACATTAAAATTCATGAGGGTAATTACGTATTCTTCCATCACTTCTGACACCACAGACAAATAGGGTTAATAAACAATTTGGCGCGCGTTAATTTATGCACCGTATGTGCCAGCTATGATAATGAAACTTCCAGATACAGTTGGTATATATGGTCGGAAATCCTTTCGTGGAATTAGTGGTTGTATATCAGACATTCCAAGCTTGTTTTGTGAGGTCAAGTATGTTTCAAAGTGCTGTTCACTTACCGCCTAATTCTCTTCATACATTTATGCTTACAGTACGGGATCCGAAGAGAGGTCCATCAACCATCTGTTTAGCAGACGAAAAGTATATTTTATCAATTGTTATATATGAGAAAAAAAAACACGTTTACGTTGCCTCTTAAAATATGTTCATGGATATCCTTAATAAAAAAAAAACTAGCTTTTAATGCTGCGTCCTTCTCTATTACTCTCTTTACCATTCTATTACTTCTCTGTCGCACATATTTGCATGCTCCGATTTTCAAACTCCAAAGACTCGTAATAGTAACTCATGAACGGATTTTCGTAGGCAACTATATACTATCGAAGCTATAATTTTAAAATAGGAGCAAGCAAAAGACACACGACAGAGAAGGAATAGGCAATAGAGAAGGACGCAGCATAGCACAAGTTTTTTTTAATATAATTAAGGATATCCATGAGCATATATTAATAGACGACACAATCGCTAAATATTTCCTCATATTATAACATTGATAAAATATATTTTTCGTCTGGTAAACAGATGGGTTGAAGGACGATCTGTTTCGGATCTTAGACCCTAATATTTTCAGTGCGTAGTCTTGTGGTTACAGTGGGGACTGACCGTGACTCAGGTGTTAATGAAACTTATTTTCATAATTTTTTCAACAATATTTAGGTCAACAACCTCAGAAAGCCTATGACGCTTAACGAGCCTTTTACGGCTTCATTTGAATTTTTCAACTCAAAAGGTACAATATATATTCGTTTTAATCCTTTACATATTACGACCCGCCCCCGGCTTCACACGCATGCAAATGACTCATTTATCGTTCTTTACATTAGTGAAATCCGTATCAAAATCGGTTTGATTGTTTAGAAGTAGTTAGCAGAGAATAGAGAACAGTGATAAGTTCATAAAATTTAATGAAAGAAATATGAAAAAAATGTGCGCTAATGTCGCTGTGCGGTCACACAGTGAGTCAGGCAATCGTCACAGCAATAAACATGTTGGATATTTTCTCAGGTGTTATATTTTTCATTTTACAACGCGGACGAAGGCGCGGTCACCAGCCAGTCTAAAATAAATATAATAATATTTTACTTATATTATCAACTTATCATATTATCGAACAATGTTGTATACCATAACCCATTAGCCGAGTCTAAAGGGTAGATGATGTATCTAGATATGATGGGGTCAAGTGTCCCCCCGGGGGTAAAATATCCATAAAGGGGGTAATTTTTGACCGCGCAGTCAGATCGAATATGGTGATAATACTTACAGCGGAAAATAAGACAGCAATTTTAGTTGGAACTTCGTATTTCCCTTAATTGACTCGCAGATTGTATCATGCGATAAATGTATACGATTTTAATTATTTCGTTGTGGGGGGCTTTGATTGTTTGCTTTGAGTTAGCATCGTATATAAATTATAAAGCTATATTTTTATTATATTATTTTGAAGCCGCATGCATTATATTTTAAAGATTTTGTTAAAAAAACACATTAGGTAATTCATGTTTTACATCAAGACATACCTATTTATTAGATTTTTTTGAAATAACCAAAAAATCATAATAAATTAGTTTAATAAACATTTTATTATAAATAATTAAATACAAATATTTGCATGACTTGTCGGGTAGACGGGCACTTGTTAGTTGTTACTGTACTTTGTGACAGTATCTGCTGTAGGTATACATATAAATTAAAATCCTATAAACATGTGTTTGCGCAAATAATGATTTTTATTTATTTATTTAACACACGAAGTGTCGCGGTATCGCGTAACATACAAAAAAGAACAACATACAAAAAAAAAAGTCGAATTGAGAACCTCCTTTTTTGAACTCGGTTGAAAGTAAGATATTGACCATTATATTTATTATTATCGTTTTCCTTCTGCAATGCGTAATATCGTTGGTCGAAACGCAATCCCATCATGTAATGTAGGTGCACCATAAATAAAAAAGAAATTATTGTCGAGGGTGTGACAAGAATATGCGATTACGTACCCCCTTACAAGAAACTATCACGGCGACACGAGTACTGGCTCACGAGGGTTGGTTTTATAACACGCACCAGATGGCGCCTGTCATTTACTGCATCCACACATCGTCCAACTTATCTTGAACTCTTGTGCAACGCTGTGCTATAGTTTCTGTAAGGGCGGGGCGGCGGATCAATTATAAATGGAGATGCTCAGAAGGTTAGGAGTCAAACGGTTCAGTTCCGCCATAACATCAATAACACCGCTTAGTAATTGATTGTAGGGCATAACAATAACATATTTCTAGTTCTTGGAAATCGTAAGTTTATTAAAATTTGTCTGCAAATAAAGAATTAATTTTAAACCAACATTTAACGTATGTCTAATCATTAATAAACTAACAACAGTTTAAGTATACATTGCTTATTTTATTCATTCAATGATTAGACAAAACTTGATATGAAGGAATGAATATTATGAACGTAATATGCGTAATTGTTTATGTGTTTTTATTCATAAATAAATTAATTCATACATATTGTTAAATGTAATTTTATTTGAGAATTGTAGATGTCGCTAATACTGTTGTAGTCACGCCAATGAACGCGAAACCCATGAGAATAAGTTAGGTATATGAAATAAATATATTGTCTCCTACCAGGGCTCGGCGTTTTATTTCAGTAACTAAACCCGAGTAATTCACTCATATATGAGCAGGAGTCCTTTACATGGTCCTAATCGAGTCGGATCTTTATCTATTTTTGTAAAAAAAACACTAGTAAGCAGTGACGGATTGTCACTGAAAGTGTTAACCGGACGGCAAGGCGTTCCGGTTGGTTGTGAGAGGTGCAAGGTGCATCTTCCAGCCGAGGAGTAAAGAGCAAGGAGTGGCCGAGCAGCGCCACCTGTGGACGAGTTTGGATAACAAAGGAGTGGCCGAGCAGCGCCATCTGTTGACGAGTTTGGAGGAAGCGGAAGTACTACCTACATAGCAGTGCAACAGTGCAACAAGCAGCGAGGTGACATCTGCAGCAAGTTTGTGAAAACCGTGAGTTCGTTCCAATTACCTACAAATTAAAATTCAAGATATTGAGCAAATTTGAACTTTATTTCTATTAGTTATTTGACTTTGAAAAATTTATATAAGAAAGTTAATTTTAAAGTAAATTTACACTTAGAATTAAAATCACTAGTTTTAACTTAGAATAGTTTTCGAAAAAGTAGTCAGACGGGGAACCTATGCCCGATTTTCGATTTTCTGTTCAAACACTTGTAAAATTTTTCGAAATTGTTAGGGACTTAGAATAGTTTTCGCAAAAGTGGTCAGACGGGGAACCTATGCCCGATTTTTGATTTTTTGTTCAAACACTTGTAAAAATTTTCGAAATTATTAGGGACTTAGAAAAAATTCGTAACGATTTGTACTATAACGGAACTTGTGTAATTTCTGAATAATTTGTAAAAAAAAAAAAAAAAAGACAGTGAAACATATTATTTTAAACTTTGAATTTTGTAATTTAACATGTCTTCATACATTATATCACAATATGTTTCTAAGGCTAGTATAGAAAGGTCTTATGAGAATTATAAAAAATCACCGAAAGATCGTTTAGCTAAAGAAAGTTACTTAGTTACTAGATTGGAAACACTGGAAAATCAATGGAAGGTCTTTACAGATGTCCATAGGAAATTAATTAGCGACGCGACAGAGGCTTTATTGAATGATAAATATTTTAGTGAAGACATTTATGAATGTGTTGAAGAAACTTATATTAATTACAAATCGGAAATAAAAGAGGCTTTGTCTTTGATAAAACAAACAATAAATATTATGTCAGAAACAGGTTCTCATACAGTTTCAAAAAATGATTTTAATGTTAAATTACCTAAAATTTCAATACCTATTTTTACGGGAGCATATCAAGAATGGACAACATTCAGAGATTTGTATGTATCGCTGATTCATAATAATTCATCATTAGATAGTGTGCAAAAAATGCATTATCTGAAGGCACATCTGTCGGGAGAAGCTGAACTGCTTCTAAGACATGTTCCAATAACAACAGCAAATTATCAGGAATCGTGGTCAACTCTTAATAATAGATACAATAATAAAAAATATCTAGCTAATTGTCTTTTGATGCGTTTTATGAATCGGCCTAACGTCGGAACCGAATCGTGTGGTGCAATAAAGGATTTGTTAAATGTTACTAATGATACTTTGAATGGCTTGAAGAATCTGGGCATTAATGTAGATTCTTGGGATACGATTGTAATTTATATCGTATGTACTAAATTAGATCATCAGACGCGTAAGAATTGGGAATCTATGATAAGCATCTGTGATGAGCTACCAACTATAATGCAACTTAAGGAATTTTTAGAATCAAGGTTTCGCTCACTCGAATTTTTGGATAACAATCAAAAGCTAAGACCAAATTCTTCAACCCACAAAAAGGTAGTGCACATGATCGGAACAGGTTCCAATGCTACAGTTAAACAATGTTGTCCCTATTGTAAGAAAAACGATCACAAACTCGCGCATTGCAAGCAATTTTATAAAGCTGATTATAACACTCGGCATAAATTTGTACAAACAGATGGTAGTTGCTTTAATTGCTTAGGTCGTAACCACTCTGCCAGCAATTGTCGATCGGTAATAAGATGTCGCATTTGCAAATCTAAACACCACTCATCGCTTCACCGAAATCCAGTCAACAATTCATTTAAACTCAATCCAGATTTGGCTGTAGAAGATAACGCAGAAGTTTCTAGCGCAAAAGCGTCGTTTGAAACTCCAGAATCAACTTCAGATGTCGCAGTACACTTTTCGAAGAAGGCAGCATATAATCAGGTTCTGGTAGCAACCGCTCTTGTCAAGGTTCAGGCAAGAAACGGACACGTGCACGTGCTTAGAGCACTAGTAGACCCGGGTGCGCAGGCTTCATTCGTGACGGAATCAACGGTACAATTACTTGGCCTCAAGAAGACCTACAGTAAAACTTATGTAACGGGATTACAAGCTGATAAGAGCATTTTTTCGACTAAGCACATTGTTACAATGACAGTTCAATCTCATCATGATCCCGACTTCCAAGTAAAGGTACATGCGCACGTATTAAAAACTATAACTAGTTTCCTTCCATCAAGGCAGGTACTAGACGTTGAATGGCCAGAGTTCGCTAATATAACTTTGGCTGATCCTCAGTTCCACACACCAAGCAAGGTAGATATTTTGCTTGGTTCTGATGTTTATGGTCAACTTATAAGAGAAGGTGTAATCCAAGGTCCTAATGGAACACCAACTGCTCAAAGAACTGCATTAGGTTGGATCTTGTCAGGTCCTACGCATCAGTTCAAGGAAGATAATGTTCTTCCAACACATTCTCATCATAGCATCATCGTTAGCATGCATTCTAAGATTGATGATAATGAAATGTTAAAAAGATTTTGGCAAATTGAATCAGATACCTTCGACAAAAATCTTTTTACTGAGGAAGAGCAGCGTTGTGAGGAATTTTATAGCAAAACCACACAACGAGACACAACAGGTCGTTACATTGTGAGACTTCCATTTCGCAGCGAAGACCCTCAATGTAAATATGGAAACTCAAGAGACATAGCACTAAAGCGATTTCATCTTCTTGAACGCAGATTCAAGAAGAATCCAGAAGTCAAAGCCAGATATTCCGAAGTCATTCATGAGTACGTGGACCTTGGGCATATGCAACGCATAACGAAAAGTGACCGCGACAAATCTGAGTCGGTATATCTACCACATCACGCCGTTATACGTGAGGACAAGGCTACGACCAAGGTCCGAGTCGTGTTTGATGCTTCATGTAAAGGAACAAATGGAGTGTCTCTCAACGATACATTGATGATCGGTCCTACACTTCAGCAGGACTTGCGGCATATTATTATGAGATGGCGCATGCATCCTATCTGCATTAGCGCAGATATAGTAAAAATGTACCGTCAAGTCATAGTTTCGGATGAGGATGCAGATTTTCAACGACTGGTTTGGAGAGATGATCCGGAAGCTGAAATGGAAGAATATAAATTAGTCAGAGTTACCTTTGGTACGGCGCCAGCTCCTTACCTTGCCGTGAAGACGCTTCAGCAGCTCGCTCTAGATGAAGGTAAAGAGTTTCCTAAAGTTGCAGGAATAATTAAAACCGATTTTTATGTGGATGATTTACTGACAGGATGTGAAGGAATAGATGAAGGGAAAGAGATTTATGAAAAAATTAAAAACGTATTAAGGAAGGGAGGATTCGATTTACAGAAGGGGGTGACAAATAACAAGGATCTAGCAAAGATAATATCGGATTCGCGTGAAAATCAAGAAGGGAAGGTAGACATAAGGATGGATGAAGTTGTTAAGGTTCTAGGACTTTCCTGGGATAAGGAATCTGATTCCTTTCATTATTCAGTGCAACTTCCTGATGTGCAATATCCTATTACCAAGAGAAAGGTAGTTTCCAGTATTTCCCGTCTATTTGATCCTTTAGGATGGGCATCGCCTTGTGTTATTGTAGCCAAGGTTATGATTCAAAAACTATGGCTTGCTGGAATAGGTTGGGATGACGTATTGCCTACTGAACTTCTCAAGGAATGGTTGTCGTATCAGGAAGACTTAATTCATCTTCGCAAACTGTCCATTCCAAGGTGGGTTAAGGCCAAGAGTGACGATGCTTGCAGAGAGCTTCAGGGTTTTTGTGACGCTTCTAACACGGCATATGCTGCAGTCGTTTATCTACGCACAATTGATGCTTATGGTAATGTACATGTCAATCTCATAACATCAAAAACTAAAGTAGCTCCGACTATGCAGGTCTCAATTCCACGTCTTGAGTTGATGGGGGCTGTTCTTTTAGCCAAGTTAATTACAGATGTGGCTAATGTGTTGGGGATTGATCGCGACAATCTTCACGCTTGGACGGATTCTACTGTTGTGTTGGCATGGCTTAGTAGTCATCCCAGTCGCTGGACCACGTTCATCGCTAATCGAACATCAACAATTTTGTCCAAATTGGAGAATACACATTGGTCTCATGTACAATCGGTCCAAAATCCTGCAGATATAGCATCCAGAGGATGTACCCCTTTAGAACTTGTTGAAAACAGCATGTGGCTGCAGGGTCCATCGTGGCTACAAGAATCAAACATTGCATATAAAAGACCAAGATCACTTACCACGGAATTGGAACAGAAACGGGTAAAGGTCCAGGTAGCAGTTGCAATAGAAAACACAGAGCCATTTTTCTGGTTAAGGTTTTCATCGTTGCAGAGGCTTATTCGTGTTGTTGCATTCTGTCGACGGTTCATTCGGTACAAGAGAGGTTGTAACTTTGAACCATATATTACCAGTAACGAAATGGATGAAGCATTACAAGTTTGCATAAAACAATGTCAACTCATGGAGTTAAATGGGAATACTGCAAGTTTAAAACCCTTAAACCCATTTACTGATGACAAAGGTATAACGAGAGTGGGCGGTAGAATTCACAATTCAACCCTTCCTGACAGTGTTAAGCATCCTATTATACTCCCACATAAGAGCCATTTTACTAATTTAGTTGTTGATGAAGCGCACAGAAGGACACTACATGGCGGTCCAACTTTAATGTTGAGCCATTTGCGTACAAGGTACTGGATTTTATCTGCGAAGAGTCTCGTTAAGAGTCATGTGCATAAGTGTGTTGTTTGTGTGAGACAAGCAGCTATCACAAAAAATCAACTGATGGGCCAGTTGCCATCCAGTAGGGTTACACCAGCCAGGCCATTTCTTCACAGTGGTGTGGACTTTGCTGGCCCTATCGATATTAGAATATCAAAGGGACGAGGCAATAAGTCATATAAGGGCTACATAGGACTCTTTATATGCATGTCAACTAAAGCAATACATTTGGAAGTGATCAGTAATCTCACATCTGAAAGCTTTATAGCAGGCTTTAAGCGATTCGTGGCACGTAGAGGCTACGTGAGTGATATTTGGAGCGACAATGGGACAAACTTTGTAGGCGCTTCTAAAGAACTCCACAGACTTGTCACAGCGGAACAATCAGCAGTCGCTATAGAAATCAAAGAGTGGTTGAGTAAACAAAGCGTCTCATGGCATTTCATTCCAGCCCACGCTCCAAACTTTGGCGGTTTATGGGAAGCTGGCGTGAAATCCACGAAATACCACCTAAAACGCGTAATCGGCAACTCAACACTCACTTATGAGGAACTAGCTACAGTTTTAACTCAAATAGAAGCTTGTCTGAATTCACGGCCTTTATCTCTTTTACCAGATGACACCAAGAGTCCTTTAACTCCGGGACATTTCTTGATTGGAGAACCTTTAGTGATTGTGCCCGATCGTAGTTACGAACAAAGTAACATCGGTATCTTAAAACGATGGCAGCTGACCCAACGGATGCTGCAGAATTTCTGGCGCAGGTGGTCCAATGAATATTTGGTGTACTGTTTGCAACGGTATAAATGGTCTAAAATGACCCCTGAGCCTAAAATAGGTGATGTCGTTCTCGTGAAGGAGGATAATCTCCCCCCTGCTCGATGGTTGCTCGGTAGGGTGGTTGCAAAGCATCCTGGATTAGATAGCATCACTCGCGTAGTGACATTGAAATGTAACGGTTCAAATATAAGAAGGCCAACTTCAAAACTGTGCATTCTGCCCGTTACCGATTAATATTTAGTATTAATATGTTTTAATGTTAAGGTTTGGTATTCGTGTATGTAACAGTTATTATTAACATGTATTAAAATAAGTAACTTAAACTTTATTTGATGAAATGGGAAGACGTTCTCTCATGGTGGGCGGTATCGTAAAGAACGCTCAATAGCGTTCTTGGTGGGCGGAATGTTAAATGTAATTTTATTTGAGAATTGTAGATGTCGCTAATACTGTTGTAGTCACGCCAATGAACGCGAAACCCATGAGAATAAGTTAGGTATATGAAATAAATATATTGTCTCCTACCAGGGCTCGGCGTTTTATTTCAGTAACTAAACCCGAGTAATTCACTCATATATGAGCAGGAGTCCTTTACACATATTTTAAAATAAAGTCGCTTTTCACTCTGTTTCTTCGCTAACTTCTACACCACAAAAAAAAAACATCAATAAGCATTCCATGCAAATACATATTTTATTACCAACTGATGCCCGCGACTGCGACCGCATTGAGAAATAAAAATATAAGTATAAGCAATATAACGCTTGGCCTCTTGTTGCTATAACACTTTGGCCAGGCGTTAGTTTTTTATTTTATTTTAGATGATCCCTCGGGAACAATCCTTTTTTTCTGTATAATAGGTACCCTATGTTCTTTCCTAAATAGGCATTATTTATCGAAAACCATATTGAACGTACGGGGTGATTAAAATATTTTGTATGGGGACTGTGAACGTGGTAAACAAATACACAACTCTCTTAAATTTCAATCCAATAAACATTCTAACCAGAACCTTTTAAATTTCCTTAAATTAGACAGTGATATCTCTCCCTAAAACAGGGTGAATTAAGAATTGATACGGTTTCGTCAAATTAGTGTGCAATAAACAATCCAATTTAGTGTTTGAAGCACGACCGCCGTTGTATAGGTGAGTCTGAGCACGCCATAACAATTTCACCTAATGACACCCGCTACACTGCCTGTTATAATACGTATAATTCTAAAATCTTACTTCTAATATTAGTATTTATAATTTATTTTAACACTGTACTGCAGTTTTGAAACGACTATTTAATTTAAAACATGATAGGTGACGATTTTAGAAGGGTAGGGCATTCTAAAATTATAAAGTGGGCATCCCCTTGCTAAATATGTTTACCGTGAAAAGTGTGAAGAAAGTGTGATGTTGTGTTTCGATAAGTGAGGGATGAAAATGCTTATCCTTTATCCTTATCCTGTCTAGATCCTGTAATAATTGTATATTATTACAGCGACCCTACCATCAAGTGAAACTACGACTACTATCTATTACTGACTTTTACATTTAAAAAAATACCTGGTGGTGCCGTATTGCTTATTACCTACCAAAATGTGCATATTTCTTTATCCTTTAACCCTTGTCTGCAATTTACTCTCTTTATCCCTGGAAATGCATTGGCATTCCCATGCTAATCATATCCCCATTACGTTACCTGCAGCTTGACTGCCGTTTTAACTTAAAAAAAAACTTTGACAATCCCATGGGCACATACGATACGTTGATTTTCCAATAGTGTACCTTGGAACGAGGTTACTTTTAACCGCAGGGTTACTTTGAGAAAAACTTTATTTTGTTTTTAAATGAAATTTTTTCGGTATCTGAACGCAGCGCCAAGTTTTTTTTCTACGATTGGCATCAGTGATTATCATTCTCTGTCATTGCTCGAACTCAGCGTGTAAGAATGTGTCAGTGTGATGAAAAAATCGACAAATATGTAAGTATTATTTTCACATGTTTTTGTAAGCCTGAATAACTTTCAACACAATTATTTTGATTACAAACACATTATTTTGATGAAATCCATTGTGTCAAATATTTTTTGGTATACACCATAATAATTTGGTTTACTGTAACATTGTAATGTACCATAATAATAACCTAATGGGAGTTACTTAGATTTTCGATAAAAAAAATAGGGCTATCAAAGAAACCCCGATCGCAGTTTAACTTTGATCATACTTTTTGTTTAATTTTTTGAACTTATTTTTGAATAAGTATATTAAAACCATATTTAGATGATAGAAAGACCAACAGAAGTTGAAGTTATGGTTTTTTAATTTCTTTTTTGAGACAATATTTAAAGAAGTAGAGCTATTTTAATTTCAAAATTAATCAAAGTACCTGTTCCACGGTACCAGATATACAAAATTTTCGTACTTAAACCACATTCACACTTTTGACGGTTATTATTGACGGTTATGAAGCTAATACAGTCTTCATAGAGTGCATCGTTTCAATGATCCTCTTGTTTAATTAAAACTATAAATAACAAACGATTTTATTGTTGAAAGGTTCCAAATACGTACTATATTTTTTTAATTGCTCTATTCAGACGTTGCCCTTAATAAAAAAAAATGGGGTGCTTATTACAACTGAAGGCGTTAGCAATAGAGGCTGGACTAAGGCTTTGCTGAACTGTTAATTAAACAATAAATAGTCACAGTCCGCCAACTTAACGATTATTATATTCAAAACCGGCAGCTTTGAATTCGCATCACTCTCCGGTAATGTGTCAACGCAAACCAGGTGTTATTCCAATAGTGTTCGATATAAATGCCATAAAGCCATACGCCGAAATTATCGTTCGAAACAATATTATGTACAATCGTATAAATAGTCTGCTATATCTAATAGGTAAAACCAGGTAAAAATATTACGAGTGCCTATTAGACACAATTGATCCCAAAAATGCGTCAACTAATTAAATAAAAACGCCGAGGAAAATTTTTGTTGGGTGTGCTCTTCCACCATGACAACGCTCCTGCTCAACGATCTCAATTGGCCCTCACAGCTATGGTTTTGAGATTTTTGATCTTCCTACTCTCCGGTCTTAGCTCCTAGTGTTTTCCACTTTTTTCCAAAATTGAAATTACATGTCCGTGGATAACGCAGTGACGGAGAGGAGTTTTTCGACACTCAAGAAAAAAGCTTCCGTTATGAAGGAATAAAAAAAAATTGAAAAACGTTACTTAAAGTGTACCGAAGGACAAAATTGAATAAATGTTCTTTTATTTTTTACTCAAATGCTAGGAACCTTTTGATTAATCTGGTAAAATCTCCTACGGTTAGGACAAATTAAGACACTAATATTTGTACACGAGATAAGTTAATGTTTTTGAAGTTTTTCTAGTAGCGTAATTTAAACAAAAAAAGAATATTTATTATTGTGTATACGGTAATTAAAATTTAAAGTTTTACTTAACTATTAATAACATTTTATTAAAATGTAATGGTTTTTTATATATTGAATTAATTTTACATCGAAGTCGCTACTTAATATCGAACGATTTTATATTTCGTACGGAAAAGTCGCGTAAGATTACATTGCTCTGAAAATAGCGGCCCAACAGTCATTACCGCTAGCTCGTTAACGCTCTCTAATTGCACCGGGTTAATATAGACTTTGTTAAATAAAATCTCTCATCTCACCCCTGCCTCCTCTTCGGGGGAGTTTTTTCGTTATTTACCACGCTGCAGATGCCCTTAATGACGCGCACTGAAACTTACGATGACACTTGGCGTTGCCGCGGCTCTGGCTGGCTCTGGCCCGACGTCGGATGTTAATTGCTAAAGAAATTAAAGAATTTTCGTTTTTCTACGGCAGAATAGGGCAGATTGTAGATAGAAAGAGAAGGAAGAGATATTTTTGTGCTTTTAAAATCAATCTAAGTTTATTTATTTTTTTTACAAAAAAAAAGACGTTTTTAATTAAAAGTAGTACCTAGTCAACTTCATGTAGTTATTATATAAGTTTTGTTAATCGGAAGTTTAGCATTCGACTCTACTGTTAGAAATATTAAATTAATATCGTTTTTTATTTTTGTTTATACCTATTAAATATGTTGCAAGTGAGCTGCCAACTGTAGTAAGATTAAAGATAAGGGAATTTAAAGGGTACTCACCAAAATAAAACAGCATACGTGAATTTTCTTTCACGGTAGGAGCGGTGGTTACTGCTGCCACACGGGTTGCCCAATTTATGACCGCGAAACGCAGCGGTCATGTATAACCCAAATCTTTTTAGAGTTTGAGTGAATAGGCATTTTCTGGGTTAGCTCGCTCCATCGTCGGCCTAGTCTTTCCTGCACGGCTAGATACTGGCCAAGAGCAAACCTATTATTAATAATAAAAATAGTAATAATAAATTGTTGAATTATTTTTCTTAATATAATTTACAAAATAGATAAGAACATTGTACTACATTGATACACACATTGTATTATTGATAAGAGATTAAAAAATGGTAAAGAAACTTAAGAGAGGTTGAGGTTTTGCGTTTCAAATAAATAAACAAATTTAATAGGTAAACTGATGGGCTTGAAGACATTCAAGTTACGGCATTAAACAGTGAACGTAGTTGAGTGAGTGAGTTAAGGAGCGGGCGCCACGTGGCTTGAACATTACGTTAAGCAATTCGCGCACGATTAAAATATCCCACTCCATTATATCCTTTCTAGAACATCGATCTGTGCAGACTTATGTACGCATAGAAAGTACTAATATTTTCATGCTCTAATGTTCTTTTAGATAAGTATGCTTTTAAAAAATGACGTCGTACAACTGGTTTTCAATGCTTTTTCAAAGAAATCCCAGCCAGTAAGAATACTGTAACATTTTTTTTTAAGTTTAAAAACTTAGTGCTTTCAATTTAATAGTTTTTATTTAGTAAGTCTTGTAGGTGTTTAAAGTATTCATGTTTTTGTTTTTTATATATTCACGATTGTATATTATTTAACAGGTGTTATGCTTGTTTTTACTCTCATGTAAGTGGATTCTTTGTGAGAATAAATATCATTCTATAACTAATTTCAGTCTGTTTATAATTTAAACAAATACGTATAGGGTTTTCTAATCCGCACATGCAAAGATATTTTTTTAAAATGAAATGCTTCTAGTATTATAATTAAGTTTTCCCTGTGTATGTATTTAGTAACCTGTGGCGTTGCTTGTGTCGCCTATAACACAAGCAACGCCACAGGTAAAGTGCTCTGTCGACCATAGTACGATTAAGAATAAGATATTAGTAAGTAAGGTCCGGCATCTGTTATGTATATACTAACCACACAGCACACATGCTATTATTTCACGGTGGTCTTCTGTATGGCTTCTGTGGCGGTGACTGTTGCCAGACAAGCTGCCCAAGTGACTGTGGAAACACAGTTTGCCACTACACGGATGTTTTAAACTACATATTTGCAAACACGTTAAATATTGTACAGTGAGAAATCACACTTCAGATTCAGTCTACGACCCAAATACTAGGTATATAGGTCTATGGTCAAGATGTTAACAAAGACATTCGGCAAGACCGGCGTGAGTCGAGCGAATAGATGACGACGTGATTGGCTCCCTACTTAATTAATCCAGTCCCTCTCTAATTAATAACAATAACTTCAATAAGAGTCGTCGCAGCAATCAACCAGATGACGTCATACTTATCCAACTTCGAACGACGTTTGTTGCCTCCTTCGCAGACGAGATTACGTACCCAGAGCCGTTACGTAATGGCTCCACATTGGAAACTTTGCGCAGGTTGTAAAGCCTATTGTATATGATATGAGTTATTTTCTTATTCAATAAATTGAAACAAACTTTCCTCTGTACCTACCAGGTATGATTGCAATTAGTAGGATCGCTAAATATCTTGATATAGAAAGAAAGAGAGACATTTCACTCTAAGACGCATACAAAATATACACAAGTTTCAATAAGTACAATTTCAAAATTAATGTCCCGTCTAAGACTAATAAATAAAAGGGAAATTATTCATCATTTGTTGCTCACATATTTTTGTCAAGCGTTGGATTTTATTTTTATTTTTAGATTATCCCTCTGGAACAGTCTTTTTTTTTCTGGATGAAAAGTAACTATGTTCTTTTCTATATCCTGACAACGTGTACGCATGTAAAACTTTATGATCATCGGTTGAGTAGTCAAGGCGTGAAAGCGTAACAAACAAACACTTTAGCACTTAGCATTCATAATTTTAAATTCACTTTAGCATTTATAATATTAGGATTTACTTAGTCAGGAACCAAACATTTTTACAACATAAAAAGTAACATAAAAAGTTACCAGGTGTAAAGATAAAAAGTGTCATATGTTAATCCAGGTAATAAACTATCTGTGTGTCAAATTTCATCCAAATGCGTTCAGCAGTTTTTGCGTTATTGGGGAACAAACATCCATACATGTTCACAAACTTTAGCATTTATAATATAAGTGAGATTAATCATTGGTAATTAAAAAAAACCAGTTCATTTAATTCGAAAATATTACATTTTCTACATTTTTTATTTATTTAATAAGGTACACAAAACAGGACACTGACATTTAATACATTGAATAGATATAATTACATTGAAGTGAACTAGACAGAGGCCCAAAACACGATGTACACAGCATGTCCAAACAAAACAGTGTTGCTTACACTTTACAGAACAAAACAGAGGAAGAAAACAGAAAAGAGACGCACTTTCATCCAAAAGCAAGCTTAGACCTATTCCAAAAGAAGTCAATTTGAGATAAATGAATGAATTTCCATAACATAATAATAGATAGTTTGTTCCGGTGAAACCTACTTCGAGCAAATTAATTTGTCCTCAAAAGATACCGGTTGCGTTTTCATTTGCTTATTTCATATCTAATTTATTAAACAAAGAAACAACTTGTCTCAGGTAAATTGTTTGTTTAGCTAAGTTGGTTGAAACCTTGCTAGTGTCATGGGGTGCCAAGATCAAAGGTTGGCTTTGTTTTATCTCTCAGTGTCAAAACTCGATCAACATTGGGTAGGTTTCTCCAGTCGTCCTTTGTTACCATTTTTGTTATTCGGAGGAAAATATTATGTTTACCTTCAGACATTTTTAAGACAATGAATCAAGGACAAGATAAAGATATATTTCTGTATAAGTAATGTGTTGTAATGGAAATTACTTTTCTTGAAAAGTTTCTTACTATTTGGTGGATTTAGCCTATTAGGGATACAAGAAAGGACATAGGGTACCTTTTATCCACAAAAAAGTACTAATCCCAAGGAATCAACTAAAACGCCTGGCCAAAGTGTTATAGCAACAAGAGGTCAAGCATTATATTTATATTGTTTATATTTTTTTTATATTTCAACGCCGACGAATTAAAAATTAAAAATTCGATTATTTAGAAATAAAATAAATTAATTAATAAGAAGATCTCTAACCAACGTAAGCTAACTATTTTGGGCCAATAAAGATTTTATTATAATAATATTGCAAAAAGCATTTAACACTAAAACGTAATGGGGTCATTAGTGATAATAGCAAAAGGCCATTTATTTCATATCTATGTTTGCGCAGGACATGTGTAACTCAATAATATCATTGTGAGGGATTGCGTGAAATAATATATCAATGGGTGGGATGACATATGCTGCGGAACCCCTGCTCTACTGTGCAGCGTTGTAGATTCTCTGCACTCGACCCCAAAGAATAATTGCGCGTTCAATACAGCGAATGTACACAGATTTGTATATTGGCTTTCGGGATTCATTTTTTAATACTGTAATTTTAAAAAAAATATTGCATTAGAAACCAGAATTTCGTATGAAAATAAAATTGCATTAAAGAAACACCAAACCTGGAAAGGGATCACGAAAAATATCTATATATATGCTTATCTCTGTGTATATAAATGATTTTCTAACACATATATTTTTATACCATATATTACTAGCAAACCGCCCCCGACGGGTGCAATTTTTTCTACAAATTATATATAAAAACCTATCTCGTTTAATGCTCTTTCCATCAGTGAAAACCGCATTATCATCCGTTGCGTACTTTAAAATATCTAAGAGTAAGTACATACAAAGGGACAGACGACGGGAAGCGTCTTTTAACACTATGTAAAGATTTAGTAAAATATAATCCGCTAACTAATTTATTTTTATATTTTCAAATAACGTTTTAAATTTGTAAACTTTGAAATTTTCATATTCCTCTCTTACTTCATAGCTCCAGTCGGAATTCGCACATTCGCTTATTTGATTCGCATTATGATATCGGTTTAAATTCGTTAATGTACCGCTAATTTAGTGAACGCAACGGGAGGGCGTGACAAAACGGCGTGTCAAGCGACGCTCATAACAAAAAAAAAATAGGTACGTGACAACTATATTATAATATTATGGCGTGTTTTATAACTTTTTTTTTGTTTAAAAAAAATGCATCATTCCACATCTACCTCTAAAATGTTTCCACAATTTTGACGAGCACATTAGTCATGTCAGGTTAAGGTGTTTGCATTAGGACTTTGTCTTAAGGGACCCAGGTTCGATTCCCAGCAGTTTCGACTTTGAAATTGAACTTTTCAAAGTAGGCTTTGGTCTGGATTTGGAAAGAAGTGACAGGGCAAATTGAGTGTCGCAGTCATTTGGGCAGTTCGTCTGGTGGTAGAACCCGCTTACAGAATACCACTGAAATAAAAATATGTGTGCTGTTGTGTGAGGGATGTCATAACCCATTTTCTTATCCCTTGTTAATCACTTATCCTTGCAAGTGCGCTGCCAACCACAGCAGGAGATGTAGCAAGTTGCAGCACCTGTGGCGTTGCTTGTGTTCTGTGCTATGGTCGCCACCTACCATCAAATTAATGTACCGTCAGTTTGTCTGCCAACCTTCATATTAAAAAAATATATTAAGAATTTTTCTTGTTTGCGTGCACTTGTCGCGTTATCACTAACTTAAACAATTAAGACCGCAAATGCGAGTACTATACTTAATGAAATATTTCTAAGAAAAATTAATAAAGTAAATGGACATAGACTTAGTAAGTAAATCCTTTAACAATTATGTCAGCATCATTAGGCCGGCATTATCTCGTTTGAGTAAATCGACAATATCTGTAGTGTCGCGTGCCAAGTAATCCCCAACCCTCCGCCCGCCGCGTACTACGTCGCGTGAGAAGTGAATTAAATCGCCGCGGGGTCCAAAAGACCACTTAACAGATCCTGTCTTACGATTGATAGTGCGAGGGTTGCCGCTGAAAGTTAATTCGTGTTTGATGTCATTGCAGACACTTTATTACAATGAACGAGGAAATGCAGTTTTTCCACAACCAATGATTAGGTATATTTAATGCGAAATAAGAACAAATAGGTAGGTATGGTCGCAGAAATAGTAAATTATTTATATTTCGGTTTACCTGCTTTACCTATTTCATTGTCGCATAATACTGTACTTTAATTTTTTTCTTCTGTAAAACCTAATGTGTGCAAGATGACTACTAAGAATATATTTAAATTTAAAGTTGGCTTTTCGCACATTTCGTACGAAATATATTAGTGCGAAATGACAACTAAACCGACGTTATTTGGGTTAAGGATAGTCATAAAATAAAACTAATAGTGAAATTTGTTTTTTTTTTTTTTAATGTAAAAGTTGGCATACAAGCTGACGATACACTAGATAACAACGGCTTAACACATCGCCTATCAACACATGTAACGCCACAGTTGCTTCAAGTGTGCTGCCGACCTTAGGTTCTCAGAAAGTTAAGATAATCTATTGAGTACTTTCTTTGGTCACTTTAGTGTAGATAATATTTAAAATTTACCACAATGTTTCTATATTAGTAACAAGTATTCGCTAATTTCCCTTTACTAATTCTTTTTTTTAATATATATCTTCATGTTGTTTGCCAAATAGATTTTCACAATTTATAAATCAATAAAAATATATGTAACACTTAAGAAAAACATAAATTAATTTAGTCTGTACGCGGGCGTGAACAAAAGTGATGAATGTTCGGGAAGTCATTGTTTAAGTAATCCTTTGAGTTTACAAAGACGACCCTTTGTCAGGGCGCTGCGTTAACCCTTAAATAGCGTTAGGGGACGACGCGACACGCGGACTGTCACATTCATAATATAGCTTCATACTTTATTATAATATTTTCGCTCTATATTGGCCGCTTTCCCCTTAATGTCCGCATACGGTTTACATGGATTGAAATTTTTAAAAACAGCAATGAAATAATAAATAAGATTCAGTCATCTCGTACAGTGATATCAAATACCTTAAGTAAAGTAGTTATCTGTAATTGATTTCATTTATTTTCTCCTAATATCAATTGAACGGTTAGTTCTATCCAATAATCATTTTAGTATGTTAGTGAGAGTCTTTTTTATATAATATAATTTATTTCAACAGTAATTAAAATTAACTTAATGGCATAGATTGAATATCTCTGTAGAAAAGTCATGCAAGACTTCAAGACTTGTGGGCCGATTATGATGATGATGATGATATAAAATTGTAAAAAAAAATTAATCAATGAATTTCAAAAAAGTTGCAATAAGATTCAAATTTGATTTTAATTGATTTTAATAAAAATCCATGAGCTTAGGTGTCAAATTCTGAAACCAATTAATGTTATTGTTCGTTGGCAAAACCCGCACCGTGTGTTACGAGTCTGTTTCTAAAATTGACGCTTGATCTGGGATGACAATAAATCATGTAATTTGGCGACGAAACGCGAATTCTGCTTCCACAGTCCCATTCGCGATGTATGGGTGGATTTACAGTGTGTTCAAATGACAGCCGCATGCGGTTATTACAAGAATTGCAAGAATATGACAATTTATATTCGGAAACATTATATTTTGGGGTTGTTTACTTATTTGATCAACTGTAAATCTTTTAGGGGGAAACTAAAATTATCTTTAGTGAATTACGTTTAGCATTATTTTTGAACAAATGTTTAGAATATTCTAAGCATCAAGTTATTCAAGTTCAAGTTTGTCCTAAGTAAGGCACGGTGTACTTACTTAGGACTTAAAAAATTGAAAATACCTATCGATGATTTAACAAAACTCAAATGTGTACTTCAACAAAAGAGAATTCTAGAAATTTACTCGGAAATTTGTCTCGAAATGTCCTTTATATTTTACAGTAGTGACTTGTGTTTTCAAAACTGATAAAAATAATTGATGAATATTTTTGTTGGATAAAATTTCCTTTTCTCTAAGAAAATTCGTCTATTTGACAATTAAATTGTTTCTGAAATGAACATAAAAAAAGAAACGGATTGATTTATTAACTTTTCAAGCTTTATGATTAATCAGTACTGATGTGCAAAATCTGTGCTATGTGCAATAAAATATAGTTCAATGGCTATGTGCCCGTTTTTGAGGCTTTCAACCTTAGAGAATACCTTACTGTCTTATCTATCGCATAAAAAAATGCTAAGTGCTTGTCCATTTGTCACTATTTGTCGAACTACGACCTCTTTATAAAATATGACATCTGCTGTACTGCAGTTAGAATCTGTTACGAGTATGTGTAAAATTTACTCTATTATCAAAATAATAAATTAAACTATTGAATTTTCATATTTCAAAGACATAAGTTTACATTAACAACCCTAAATTTCAAATAAAATACTTTTTTAAACAAACCTTCATGTAACATTTATCAGGAAAACTAAGCAGATTTTAGTTTGACAACGACCGTATATTATACGAGTATACTAGGTTAGCATTCCCAAGAGGACTGTAAAGAGTTAACTTTAACATTGTATAACCTTTCAGGGTAGATTTCCTGGTGCACTAAGTACTTATGTACACATAGAAATGTTATCAATACACTCAAGAAGTCATAACAGTGTACCTACATAGGTGACTGAAGTGGATCGATGTAGCGCTGGCTGCTGTATATACAACGATCCGGAACAATGGGCAAAGGCGTCAACACAATGGACAATACAACTACCTCCAATACGATAAAATTACACTCATCTACTGTGCGTCTGTGTGGGTGTTAATACTTGATTTTATATTGTGTAACACCGGCACAAGTGTTATGGTAGCCGTCATAAACTAACTCGTATAGAGACGCATCGATAAATAGAGCGCGCGTCAAATACAACTCTGTTGCGTCGGTTTCATTGTCGGCGTGTTTATTTGTGGAAGAGTAAACGCCGGGACGATCAATATTGGAAACAATGAGAAAACATAGATCAAGCTGTGATTGGCAACGAATCGTGCACTTGGAACTGAGTAGGTACTTGACTGTTTTATTTTTAAACTAGCCACCCGTATCCGGCTTCGCATGGGTGCAAATTTTTTGTGCAATTTAAGTTGTATAAACACCTTCCTCCGTTTAACGCTCTCTCCGTTAGTTAAAACAGCATAAAAATCCGTGCAGTAGTTTTTAGTATTGTTAGTTAGTTTTTGTAGCAGGCGACTGGCCTATGTCCTCCACCTTCCCCCTTAACTGGGACCCGGGCGATAGTCTTAGTACATACCGTCCGTCGTGAGGTCTCTCGAGATAGCCGGCGTACCTCCACTTTCGGGTACGTCGAGGTTTCAACAGGTAGCGTAGCCCTTCCCTCGCTGGACAGCTTTGGTGAATATTAGATGTCATTTTACAAAATAAGTAGTAGGTTGTGCTACAAGTAGTAGTCGTATCTTAATGTTCCCGCGACATCTACGGCTGAGCTAGAAAATCGTTGGATTTTACCCGGTAGGAGAAATATTTCAGTAAGAAGTTAGTACCACAAGGGAAGCAAAAAAGCATGGCAACACTTTAGTGAACATCATGCATTTTTTACTGTAAAGCAATGCTTGCTTTTGTATTATCTGTATTTTGTAGTATGCATTTGCTACCATATAAAAAAACTATGTTTGTTCAGAGCTTGCAGATGTTATTACAAGGGATATATTATTAAGGAGGTGTGGTTCTGGTAGATAAGTAGATTTGTGACAGTATGGTAACTACACACATAAATTTGCAGGGACAAATGCAGTTATGCCAGCTTAGCTCTCGAATAAACAGGGGCATGGATGGAATAGGGCCAGAATTACATACATAAGCAATTGAGTGTTAAAACTGATTATTATCCTAGAATATCCCACCGATTGTAACAATTAGTTTTTATTAAAACCAAGTCTTCATTATTTTCTTTAGTATGTTACGTATTTTCCAAAACTTTTTTTTATATGCTAGATAAACTTAAATGTATTTATGTAATGCAATTGCAACTCCTATACTGTTACTAGTGTACTATAAAAGAGGATCACATAACATAAAGGAACTGTCAGTCTATCTGCTAATGTTTTCCTTAAAAATATATATGCAGCTTGTTTGTTTTCAGAGGGTTAAAGCCATTTTCTTAATTTCATTGAATTGTTTCATTGATTGTGTCGAAAAGGTAGAAGGCAAACAGAGTTAACTGTATTGAATTTTTTAATTTAGTTTTATTAAAACTATAGGGTATTAAAAGTATAAGGTATATATTATTTTAATATTAATATTGTATGAAATTATAATTCTAAATTTAATTAGTATGGATTTCAGAAATACATTAGAGCATAGTATTATAGTCCTACCTTATACGGACAGTTGAAATAAAGGCCCACTTTGAAATCACATACAATTCTGGCAGTGAATACCATTGCCATCAATGCCGGCGGTATGACAATGTTCAAAACCTAAAAGCCACGTTTAAGAAAAAAATATTTCACGATTGTATAGTCCGAATCAAACTTAATGGCGGCTCTGAACATAGTTCAACATAGTGCCCAGAACGTAATATCTATATCTGCGGGGTGTACACCTGCACACACCAGCGCTCGCAGCTAACTTCCAAGCCGCCATTAAGTTTGAATCGGACTATACCTACTTGTTTTTAATTAAAAATATATTATATCGTATTATATAGGTAGTGACAAGATGTTAGAAGAAAAAACGGCAGACATCCCCTTTAAAATGCTTGGGGTGAAGTTCTCTGACCAAGCTTTGTTAAAAGCTGAATGACCTCGCAGAGACTAAAAGCTCGGTGCATTCCGGGCGCGTGCGCTGGGCGGGTGTGCGCGCACAATGCAACGGAAGATGCCGCCCTCGACAGATGGCGCTCCTTAACATCTTGAAACTGGTTCCTGAGTGAACGCAATTTTATTGACCTCCGTCTCAATGGGGTCTTGATAATTATTATTTAAAAAAATTCCAGACAACGATGGTTATTGAACGCATACGTGTGCGTAGATACGTATAGATACGTTACATGGTACTGTGAGAATATAATAAAAAAATTATTCGTCATAAAAAATGTAAATTTGAAAATTGTACAATGTACATCCAATAACGGTATATGACTACCTAAATAATAGGTAAATACCTAAAAAACGGTCCGTAGTCTCCACTCAAGAAATTTTCTGCCCTAGCGGCCGTCGACTGTCCATACTACGTGTCCTGCCCACTAGCACTTTAACTTACGGTTTATTACGGTCGGGTTATGTCGAAAACTTTCGTTCATCTACGAATCTCCGCACCTGATTCGATCTCCTAGTTAACCTCGAGCATAGCCCTTTCCATAACTTATAATAATTAAATTTAAACAGTGGAGAAAATTCAGCTTTTAATTATATAATATTATAATAAATTAACATTAAATAATGATGACGTTAAATCAAATCAGATATTTATTATTTATTAATAAAATAGGTTTCCAAAGAAACTTTTTAATGGACATTATATAATTATTTTACTGAGGTTTCGGAACAAAAAATTAGAGAAAAAGATGACGATCCTGGGGCCGTAGTCAAAGTAATAATTAAAAACGATAACGAAACGATAACGAAGTTCGAAAGAATAAAATGTATGTATCACGTGATTTAGCGACGGCATATGTCAATCCCATAATTTTTTTTGTTTTCGAACTTCGTTATCGTTTTAAGTTGTTACTTTGATTAGGGCCCCTGCGATTCTAAAAATCATTTTTTTTACCTCGGTAACATAAGTACAACGTGTGTGTTTTTTTTTTAAATATATTTAATATTCTATCGTTTGCGGCTCGTTTACGATTACATTTTATTTATAGATTTTTTTACATAGTGACGCAATTATTCTAATTTGGACAAACCACAGAATACTTAATTATGAGAAGCGTACAATAGTGTTTAGAGCACATTTCCGGTTATCATAGAAACGGAGCTCTCTGGCACGCGTCACTCATACCATACGCAACACTCACACAAACGGACACGCTACAGACAAACGCAGATACGAAACACGCGCCAAATTGAGTGCTATAATGAATGTGCCCTAAAATAAACCATACAATGCTCGCATCTTGTATTACACGGTTTTGTATTGGGAAGGAAGTAGGAAGGCAGCTGGCATACAAATTCTTTTTCTTCGTAATGATGGTTTGTAGTGCACTGCTCTTTTGTTCCGGCGTCCTGTCGCGTGCCCCCGAAACTATTATTTGGTCTAAGTAGGTGGAAAGGTGTTCGTCTGTATACCGTTGCGTCTCAAGATGTTCGGGCAGACACGGGGCTTGCTGCGTCATATGTCTGCAGTGCGAGAGGTCTGTGATTAAAGTGTCGCGAGAGCTATTGCAAAATATATTACACGCTAGACGTCTGTATAGACGTCTTTTAAAAGACTTGCACATCATTTTCTTACTTATAGACGACGTCACTATACTAGCTATAATTAGAATTATAAACTAACCTCCGACTTTCTATTAAGCCCAAACACGCTATATCTGCTGTAAGTTGCTGGGGAGTACAACTTACACTTACAGCAATTTACACTTATAACAAGGATATAAAGATATTGTTATTTTATATTTTTTCTACGTCGTTTAATGTTTTGTATTTTTTTTAGTAAAAACTCAAAAAAAATCTTTTAAAACATTTTATTTATCTCCAAGGTCAACTTTGATAAGGATTGCGTAAATATAAAATGCAATATCGCCCTATATCTTACTATAATGCTTATTTGATAAATAAAATTATAACGACTTTATCTATACCTGTTAGTTATGTATGTATCGTGATAGATATACAATTTGGTACAATTTGGTATGGTTCCTTTCCGAAATAGGGAAAGAAAAAAAACTTCATAGCAACCTATTTTTTAACTATATCATGACTATTATTCTTTAATAATTTCTACAATTTTAAATTACTTTTTAAATTACAATTTTTAATTTAAAATTAAAAGTAGGTATCTTAAAATTCAGAAAAATAAAAAAATTAAAACAAAAATAATTACAAATAAAAATAGGTCACACAATTAAAATAAAATAAAAAATCAGAATTAGTACACAAAAATGTCAAATGTTTATATGTGCACAACAACGTTCTGCACATACGAGCATCTTTGGATATTGGAAATAAAGCTACCGCGCTTTTTATGGATATGACAAAGGCATTTGATCGGGTTAGTCATGAAATCTTACTTAGGAAATTATATCACTATGGGGTCAGAGGTAATCCATATAATCTTCTTAATTAAATCATACTTAGAAGGTAGAAAGCATTTCACTGTAATAAATCGATTAAATTTAAGTCTAAATGAAGTAAAATATTACTCACGTACAAGATATAGTAATTCTGGAGTGCCACAAGGCAGTATACTAGGTCCACTATTGTTCTTAATTTATATCAATGATTTGCCAAAAAATATAAATCACCCCATGACCCTGTTCGCGGATAACTGCACTGTTCTGTTTTTGACCAAAGATTTAACTAATTTTGACTCTGTTTTTAGTGCAACATTGGATAGAATAGTTCAGTGGTTGGAAAATAACAACCTGAAAATAAATCTCAATAAAACTAAAGCAATGGAATTCAGAATAAGGGGTAATAATAATCCAGACAATATTCTTTATCGTGGCGAAACCATAGAAAAAACAGAAGAAGTAAAGTTTTTAGGCTTGCAAATAGACAGCAAACTTACATGGAAGTCACATGTTGAAAACGTTTGCAAAAAACTAAATAAATTCTCGTATGCTTTAAATAAACTGAATAAATCCTCAGGAACACCAACTGCACTTATTGCTTATTATGGTTATGTACAGTCTAACTATAAAAAAGTAACTCAACTAATAAAAATGACGCTTTTAAAGCTCAGAAAAGGTGCATTAGGGCCATATGCAATCTCGGACAACGTGAGTCATGCAGGCCACATTTTAAAAGCCGGCGTCCTGACGCTTGTATCTTTGTACATATTAGAAGTCGTAATGTATGTAATAAATAATAAACACCTCTATGAAAGCAATACAGTCTCACAGCGACGAGCGCATACACTCAATCTAACAAAATCCAAAACTAAATATTTAAATAAGAGTGCTTTCTCTCTGGCTCCTAAAATATATAACAAGATGCCCCTTTATATTAGAAGCGTTTCTGATACGGGACTAATAAAGAAAAAATTAAAGGATTTATTGGCAGGGAAAGCTTATTATGCTCTGGATGAATTTTCAAATGACAGATTCTAATAGTGTTCTGATGCATTTTAAATTTTAAATTTGAAGTAATATAAATATTTTGCACACCAAATGTGGTAGTACATGCTGGGACATTGCATTGAATGGTGTTATCTGGTTTTGCACTCATGTACAGGCAAATAAATAAATGATTGATTGATTGATTGATTGATCTTAGTCCAAATTAAATTGTTTAAGGGAAATTCTTAATTTGTTACAGGATCTAAGGATGATGGCGAACCATCAACGAATAATGGACATAACACAGGTACGATAAATATTAATACACTATAAAGTTTCTTTATAAAATTTAAAGTATTTCATTGAAATTTTTTATTTCCTCAAATGAAGTTATTAAAGTTATTAACGTTATTACAAAATATTGTAATAAATAGCTGCACAGAACAGATGAGTTCTTTGTTTCTTGTAAGTTTAATCTTACAACCCTTTTAAATAAGTAAATACTTTGTAACTGTTCTTAAAAATTTTCAATGTATTTACAAATTTAAAAAACGCATGAGGTACGGACATCTAATTTTATGTTTTTTTTTAATAATATTTTTTTTATTAATTTTTTGAGGGTATTATATAATGTTAATCTTTTCAAACTTACAGCTCGAACACGGTAATATTTTTCTTACAATATAAACAAACGTATCCGTCAAATAGGAACTCGGTGAAAGTTTTTAAAAGTATCAAATGAAAATAATACCGATATCATTTACCTACAACTATTCATTATTTATAACTACAACCAATTCTATTTTATCAATATAGACATTAGACATTATCGATATTATTGATTACGATTAATACTCGTATTTTGATTAGGTTTATCGAAAAATTATTTATTTTGTCTAATCTGACGTATTATCTGCTTGATAGGCCAAATGAAGATGTTCGTTGAAAGATCATCACTTGCCAATTGGTGTAGACTTAAGTTGGTCTAGATTCAGTAATTTTGTATTAAGTTATCAAGTTATCAATTTAGCAAACTATTAAGCTGTAACGGGGACTGGTAAGTTATTACTTTATAATATACTTACATTATTAGTATAAATGAGGAAAACGGACCGATTTTAGCTTAATAAGTTCATAACTTTAGCGACTTTATGATGTAATACTGACTGATGGTAATTCTGATTCACAAATGATATTATTTGCTAAGTTCGATAATATTATGACTATAAGATCGAATTGACTAAATAAAAATTAAAATCTTTTGACGAGCCCTTTGGATGAGTGGTTAGGGTGCTTGTCTTAACGCACTGTTCCAGGGTTACCGGGTTCGATTCCCGGCTGGGTCAACTTTGGAAATGAAATTTTCAAAGTTTGGCTTGGTCTCGATATGGAAAGTAGTGGCAGGGCACACTGCGGCTCGCAGTCATTTAGGCAGCACGTCTAGCAGCATTGACAACCGCCTTACAGAAGACCACCGTGAAATAATCAATTTCTGCAAATTACGAAAAGTTATCACGGTTCTCTGTCAAAGTTGTGGTGTAAGAACTTAATATATTTTGGAATCTATAAAAATTTTATGTTGAAATAAAGAACCTGCGGACAAGTCTTTATTTCGAAAGCACACAGAGATATTTTGATATTTTATTATTATTTAATTCTGTCGATAGGTAAAGAAAGGATCATGTTTTTTTTGTATATATGGTATATAGTATGGTATAAAGTAAACACAGTAAATTAATTTCAAAAAAATTATAAGTTTAATTAAACTTATATTTAAAAAAAAAAAATTAAAAGCAGTTGGAATGGGGTTCCGATAAGATGGAGATGAGACATGGGCACAGAATTACAAAATACGAAAATTGAAGAGAAAAAAAAAGGAATAAATAATACTGTTGCTCAGCATTATTATTTAATATCCGCCTGAAAAAAACAACGTACCGATTTAAACTTAGGTACATCGAGATATTTCGCTGTGACGTTAGAGATATGATTTAAAAACAAATACATTAAAGATAACGTAGACTCCATCTTAATCTGTAGATAATGTTCGTATCTGTTAGAGACAATACTTAAGTCTCGTTTCGTAGCAGCGTTAATCTGTTATAGCGTTATCTTTATTATTCAATGTTACGTAGTATTATGTAGTGAATATAATTATTCATAAACTTTACGATTTCTTTTAATAAAGTAAGAATCGTTTAAATAATTCTAAAATATGAAAATCTTACTAATATGCAAAAGTTAGTGAGGATAGATGTATGGATGTTTGTTACTCTTTCATGCAAACAAAAAGGCTGGACTGATTTGGATGTAATTTGACACACAGATAGCTTATTACCTGGATTAACAAACATATAGAATACTTTTTATCCAGGAAAAAGTTAGGTTCCCGAGGGATCGTCTAAGAATATAAAAAACTAGCTATTGCACGCGACTTCGCCCGCGTAACTTTATAAAATATAGCCTATATTACTCGCTGATAATGTAGCCTTCTATAGGTGAAAGAATTTTCAAAATAGTTTTTTTTTATTAGAGATGGGTTTGCTCTTGGCCAACATCCAGCTGTGTGACGAAGATGTGGCCAATGATGGAGCGAGTTCATCCAAAAGATAAAGGTTCGGTCCATTAGTTTTTGAGTTTATTCATTTCAAATATTCAAATCTTCTCTCTATAATATATTATTAGAAGTAGATTAAGAGCCACTCTTGCCATGGCAGCGCGGCGCCACTGTCGTCACAGAGATAAAGATGTCGAATATCTTCTCAGGTGTTATATTTTTCAATGCGGACGAAGTCGCAGACACCAGCCAGTTTTACTATAACGTGTCAATCATCGTCATCATAATATTAGCCGAAGAACATACACTCCTGGAGAAAGACGATCAGACTTAAAACAGCCTGGAACAAGCGCCGACCCGCCGCCTATTGCCACTTGAACTTATCTTTCGTTTGTCTACGGATCTCCTCATTCCACATTCGATCTCGCATATTAATCCCCAATTAAGCCCTTTCCATAATAGGTTAAGCGGCATAGATTTTTCCAGACCTCGTTTCAGCGTCATATATCACATAGATACGCGACGTGTAGTCTCATAAAATTACTTCTTATCTAAACGAGCTTATCTGAACTATTATAATCTAATTAAATAGAAACTTCCTCTTATCAAAGTGCTATTGGAAAATTGAAATAGGAGTAATGGTTTTGCTCTCAAATTCCTTTAACATAATATTTGTAGTATTGAATTTTTAAATATATTATAAGTAATGTATGAGAAAATTAGAAAGTAAGTAAGTTAGGCACGACAGAATATCATTAAATAATAATAAACTGAACAAAATTAAGTTTTATTTTAATTTTGAATACTACATTTTGAATAATTAATTTTGAATAAACCTCTGCAAATCGTTTCTTTTTAGATTCTAGACCTTACAAAGACACCTGAAATCATGTTACTAAAACCTTAAATATTACTCAAAAGAGATAATAACAGACGTACTTACTTACCTATACTCTTTTCTCTGTATAAGGAATTGCTCTCTTTACAAGCATTGACAGAATGATTGTAAAGGGGGTTGGCTGTTTTGGCATAGGGTTACGTCTCTAGATGTTGTTAGACCACGGTTGTTTCCGCAGATATTATTGTTAATTCGAAAGTATTCGCGATAGTTAAACGGATCGTGAATCGATCGGGCTCTCTCGTAACGTGCGTCATAAAAGGTTTCGATCGTAAACCACAGTCGCGGGTCGCAGCGATTGGAATGCGTACTGGAGCACGAATAACGATAAAACGGATTCTGTCTTACCACTAATAAGCGCTTTTCTCGCTTAATCTTGTACACCATTACTATAAACTTTGACTATTAACTTTTAGATTTAGAATTATATGAATTAAATAGAAAACAAATGATATCTCTTTATTAGAGAAAATCTAAAATTATTCTAACAAATGTAAAGTTTGGTCGTGTGGTTAAAGGTGCTCTGTCTTAAGTGTCCCGGGTTCGACTCCCAGTAGAGCCAACTTTGTAAATGAACTTTTCATGCTGGACTCTAGTCTGTATTTGTCAAATGGTGGCACTAGGGTACACTGCTTTTGTCTGTCATTTTGGGCGGCAGTAACCACCTCTTCACAGAAAACCACAGAGTAAGTAAGGAATCTCAGAGCCCATTTCCCTATCCCTTCTGAATCTCTTATCCTTAGTCCTACTACGGTCAGCACCGCATTTTCAGTACCTGTGGAATTGCTTGTGTTATAGGCGACCTACTATCAAATGAATCGTCAGCCTGTCTGACGACCTTAACTTAATAAAAACTTATCCTGAGTGGGAAAACGCTGAGTTAAATTATTGAAATTGACTTATTGTTTGAATATAGCTGGCGTTTTTTGTCGTATCGTTTGTTATTTGTAACAAATAGTCATTCCGATACATTTTGACCAGTGTACATTTTGACCAGTGTACATGTACGACAACCTGTATACAACAAATGAGGGCCGATACAGTAATAAATTTACTATCAGCTTAATTATCAGCTTAATCAATATTAAACAATTTGTTTGATAAAAATAGTTCGTAGAACTAGTTGCATCACATTGAGCAATATTTATTTTCTCTAAAGCCATCATTTTTCATTTAAATTTTTGTACTCGATTGTATACATATATATAGGCCGCTGATTTCAGAATTGGATAATTAAAGTAAAAATCGGCACTGAGTTTGACGGTTTCCTTTATGTAAGATGGTTTCTGTCGCCTTTCTACGCAACAACGCCATAGAAGTTGCAAATGCACTGCCCGCCTTCATAGCATAAAGGATAAAGATAAGAATGGATAAGGATAAGGACTCTGGCATTGAAATATAACAACAAAAGAGCTTTAGTTTCTAAGTTCTGTAAGAGAGTGGTTATTGCTGCCCTGTCAATTAGTACTGAAATATTCAAGAGCCTGGCATTTAAATAAATTGACTATTTGACTGTTATATATAGATAGATGCAAAGATTTGCAAGATCTCTCTGGTCTCTTAATAAACACTTACTAAATACACAATTGTCTAAAATCCTTACCCTTAACCCTTTATCCTATCAGGGTAGGCAATGTTCTCGCTTCCAGACAAGACTAGTATCGCCGCTGATAGACCGTCACTCCGCCTACCTGCTCGTTTCTTAAAAATAAGTGCGTGTAATATTGCGTTGAAAAAAATACAAAGGAAAATTTCAAGCGCGAGTTCCTATAGTATCGAGTTCGAGTTCTTCTTAGAGGCAATTCGTCGCGGTGACTAATTAAAGCAAACTCAGGTTGTCTGAGTCGGTCCTCTTTGTTACCTGTGCACGTCGATTTAATGAGAAAAGCGTATATTTACGGGCCTTTTACAAGTAATGGTACGAGCGACACTTGTGCAGGCTCATGCCATTCGCTATTCCGCTCTGATTAAAACTGTACGATTTTAAATGTAACGCGGCTAATATGCCTGCTTCATGTGGAATTAACTCGAGTAGGTACCGAAATGTATTATGGCAAATCTGCGTCATTATCGGAAATTTTCCAAGCATCACTATACTTTATAATTCAAACTTCAATTGCCACTAATTGGTATATATGCGAATCTTTGCTGGCATCAGTACTTAAGTAAGTTTGAATCTTAGTAGGACTTCCCAGGATAATCAAAACCAATTGAACACTGTTATTATAGAACCGCTTATTATTTAAGCGATAATAAAGCCTGGATTGAAGTGGTTGTGAGCTGATATTTTAGTTTATTCTAAAGATGTCCAAAAGATTGATATCCTGAGTTTCTTTCGAGATTTCTTGTCAGAATAGCCATCTTCTTGACTATTTTTTTTTTTCAGAAATTCTGGTGAAATAAACAGATTAAGTTAAAGTTAAGTTTAAGTTAAGATTAAAATAATGTTTCTTTGAAATTTATTTAATGAATAAATTACTGTTTCACTTTTTAATTCTTTAAAGTATTTATAATTTAAATCATGGCCACGTACTTAGTCTTCACTGATAATGACGGATAACAACACTAGTATGGCTAGACTTTGCTAGATCAAACCTACATACAGACAGATAAAGATACAGATACCTATATAATATGTAATATATGTATATACCAGTTTATATTTATGATTTGATACAACAGGACATGTATGTAAGTATTAGGGGTGGCGCGTGGAACAGTTTTGCACAAGTACCGCCACCAATTAGAAGCAATACCAAAACGAGTCGTTGAAGTGCCATCATTATCATGGGGGCGGCACGCAAAGCTAACCCTTCTGCGGTTGCGTTTAGGCGTAAAATTCCATAAAATATTCACGGGTTTTTGGAGACAAGTGGAGTGAGCAATCCTCGAGTATGGGGTTGGGACATAGTTAAAGCGTTTAGGTCGAGAGTAGTCGAGTGCTCGCTGCCTTTTGTGGTGTTTTCTAACGTTTTGGCGGGCATTTGTGCGCAGGCTATTTTATCAATTCGTGGGGAACGATTCGTTTTGACAACCCTCCAACTGAGATGTAAGAACTCGGAAAATTGTACGTTTTATATACTTATGTGTCCTAGTTACTCTGTGTTTATAGGATGCCATGCAAAAGGCGACATTATAACATAAGTAGCTGTTGTACGCGACTTCGGCCATTATTACATAAGTAGCTGTTGTAGCTTTCTATAATGTGAAATAATTTTTAAAATCGGTCCAGTAGTTTTTGAGTTTATTAATTACAAATAAAAATAAAAAACATTATTTTCTCTTTATAATATTAGTAGGTATAGATTATAAGAAGATTAAATTTTTCAGTCTACTAGGCTGTGATTGTTACGCCCCACGGCTTGGTAGCCTCTAATCAGTATGAAGTCAGGTAACTACGCTTCCTAAAATTATTTGGCTTTAAGAAGCCCTGAATATTCTACTCGTAGACTTTTTGAACACGAAGATTTTTCCCACAATGTTTTAATACATCTGTTTTTCTTCTTAATTGTTAAAGTTAAAATAGTATTTAAAATGATGTTAAAATTAGTTTAGAATCATGGGATTAAAAAAGGAAACTGGAAACTTTTTAAATAAGTACACACGGTCTACTTGATTCACATGTGGCTTAATTTAAGTATTTGTACAATGTAGATTTACATAACTAAACAAATAATTAAAATGTTATACATACCTAATATTATATACTTATTATTACCTGCAAAGTTCAGCATTTGTGCAGCCAACTATGTGCAGCCAGTCCACTGGAAATTTGCTAATCTCCTCGCATCTTACCTAATAGGATTGGCAGTTTATCAATTAAAATCCTAATTTAGTTAAAGATGACGATAGCTATTGAGCATTAAGTATACCTACTGTCATTCTGCGTCATCTAATCAATCTCATAATTGTCATCTCATTATTTTTATCTTTATAGATATAAAACCTTACATTTATGATTGTAAGATAGACAACCTTTAAATTAATGAAATAATTTCAATTCTAATTAATAGAAATGATTAATTAAAATTATCTAATAATACATTTATTCGCATGCCAATTATCAATTTCTGTAGGTGTAGAATTCGTTTCACATTTAATATCTTCCTATACCATTTCTATAAATTTCAACATTAGGTATTATAATTTCTTAGTGTTTTTATGAATTCTTCTTTTTCTATGAATTTAAGTAAGTATTTAATTTTATTGCTTAGTACTAGCTGGTGCCCGTGTCTACGTTCGCGTTGAAAAAGAAAATATATGACTTATAACACCTGATATCTTTATCGCTGTGACGACGGTGGCGTCGCTACCTCAGGAACCTACCATTTTTTCAGGATAAATAGTATCCTATATGTTAATACAGTGTCTGTAAAATCCAATCTGTGTGTCAATTTCATCCAAATCCCTTGAACTGTTTTTGTGTGAAATCCACTAAAGCATAGCAAATTATAACCATAACACTGAATTTCTTCGCGGTTTAAAAATTTGCTTATAAGTAGCATTATTCAATCAAACTTCATAGATAACGTTTTGAAAGTGAAGTTTGTGCTTGGCGCCCTTATGCAGACGGATAAAAATAAAATTGAAATGCTGTTATACACAGAGTGAGCTCACATTAAGCCCGTAACGACCGCATAAAAGCGGTGAAGCGTGCGCCCACTGATTGGATACCTATTTCTGATTTAATAGGATCCGCATATTTAGATATCCGCGATACGCGATGGAGCTATCGACTGTTTCAATGCGAAAACAATTCACTGCGCAACGAATTGTTTTCCTTCAAATAAACATCTATAATACGTATAAATACTTCTCTATTTATTTATTTATTATACTTTCTCCCGCGGTTTCGCCTGCTTCGGCTTTGATGACGAAGCTTTGATGATGTCAAATGCAAAAATATTTCTTTATATCCTACTAGTAGTAGGTAGGTACCTACCAAAGTTTAACGCGTAGTTCCAAAGTTTAAGAACAATTTTTCAGCGTAATTGTATTGGTATAGTTGCCGATGTTGATACGAGTAAGATGAAGGACATGGAAAAGTTTGGAGATAAGAAATCTCGAAAAAAAAAAAATTGCACCTCTACTTCTTTTATTAAAACACTTACTTTTTACTTATAAGCATCCACAGCTTCAAAAAATAGTTTAATAGTAATAGTTTATGAAAATTCAGTCAATTTTACCTATAGTCAACCTTCCGGAATCACATTGGGATTAAGAGCTTATAATATTCTCTCAGCAGGGTGGATGAATGATAAAGTTCTAGGTTTATATACGATAATCATTCCAATTAAAACAAGGAATATTAATATTTAATTTCAACGAGCTTATCTAAGTCATAAGCTGTCTGAATTCACTAAAATTTTAATATGTTTATACTATATATAAGCGATTAAATGATCAAAATATCATTTTTCGAGACGCAACTTCTATTGCCTCTTAAAGACTTAAGACTTAATGTGCCATATTTTTTTTAAGAAAGCTGTATCCTATCTAAAATTGTTAAAATGTAAAACATGACTGTGTATTTGTTAAAATAATTAAATCTCTGTCCCATAGTCAATTGAATTGAGTGTAATATAAGAATAATTGAAATAGCAATAAAAGCAATGGTGCAATTAGTTTAAACATAATGATTCCATGCGCACAAGAGCCTCTCTCTTCCTATATTCAAGCACAATAGATGTAAAACTCTCACGTTTAACTGTGCGGATCTGAACCATTGTTTTGTTCCATTGTTCGTTTTGTTTTACATCCCCTTGTGTCGCTACGTAGTCACGTGATAGGAGAAAAGTGAGACCAGTGGACGCAAACTGTACCTCGAATTTGATAAATTTTTAAACCCAAACCGAACTCCCATGTAGTTGAATTTAAAATCGCCATGTAAGTGGCTTTACCAGTGATATAATTTATTATGATATTGGTAAATCTGGTATTAAGCTGAGAACACCCAAAACAAGGCCAACTTGATAAATTCCTTTTATAAATCGAATTGAAGATAATCGAGACATAGGTAACATTTAATTAAGCTACCAACAGTTCGTTTTTTTATTATTAAAATAAAAAAAAATTATAAAAATAAAAAAAAAGTAATAGATTGCTGTAGTAAATATTACTTTAGATTAGAGTATTAAGTATCTGTCATACTTTGCAGTTGACTGCTTGAACTTTCTTTGTCTAATTTGTTCTATAGTAGAATGAACAGTATTTAATTGGACTAAATAGGGATTTAAAGAAGTAAAAATGATTGATAATCAAATTTACCGGCAGCTATTTGATGCGGCCGCTATAGCACGTGTCTCCAGGTTCAGTGTAAGGGGTAGCAGACTAACAGGAGATGGGCCCGACCACTCCCGACCCGAGCCCCGTCCGCCCGGAGGCTATATGAAATTAATTTGTGCGCTACCGGATTTGTGTACACTGCCCCTCTACTGTGACATGGTTACGACAGAAGAACGCAACTGACTTTTTAAATTCGAGTATGTCATTTAAGTTCGTTAGACATGGAAAAATATATGCAAAAATGCGTCCTTATTATCATTTTAGCCAATCAAAATGAATTATAACAAAGCTTCAATTTGATTTTCATATATTCACTAAAAATATCTATAGATTTTTATAACAACCTAATAAGATATTTTTAAACAAAATAATAAAATTACAGCTTAAACTACAGTTGCCAACGAAAATCGGTTTATGATTTACTATTGCCATGTTTTGAAATTTGAAAATTGAAGCATGCAAAAATGTGCGACAGAGAAGCATTAAGCGTACTGTGTAGTGAAGAGAAGGATAACATAACAGCTAACTTAGCATAACAGTTAATTTTTTTAAATGAAGGATGAGCATATTTTAATAGGCAACACAATTGCGACTTATTTTCTCATTTATAACAATTGATAAAATATACTTTTCGTCTGGTAAACAGAAGGGTGAAAGACGTCCTCTTTTCGGATCTCAGATATGCATTGGGCATACCCGAATTTTCGATTATGGCATTATAAGAGAAAATGATCACTTATTAGCATTTGACGGACACAAAAAGACTACAATAGAAATTACTTTAGAAAGCACGACGTTTGCATTAATTACACTGCTGGCTAAATCTTAAATCAAATGTTAGGCACCTTCGGAAATTTATAAATTGCATTCGTGTGAAACCAGTGAGTGTTACTGGTATTAAATAGCAAACAGTATGTACAATATATAATGTAAAGTTGCTAGCGTGGTTGTTAGTTTTTAGTTATTGCTTTGTAGTTGTGGAGTGCGGCGGTAAACATGACCGCGGGATGTTGACTCGGTCCCCGCCTTGACTGTATTATCCGCAGATACACCAGTTTATCTACCAATGTTGACGTTTCTGCGGTACAGAGTTATTTTGTTATTGGTACATATTAAATTATGTTTAACATTTAAATTGTACCTACAAAACGTAATAAACGTGGGATCTTTGGACGGTTGTATGGATAAAGAATATAATAATAACGTGGAGAACGATTTTTTCATATTTTTTTAAATGTAAATACCTTTGTAATTGAAATTATATTTATTTGCTTGTACTATTTGTATTAGGCTGATTACTCTGATAAGGATTTAAAAATAAGAAAAATAAAACTGTTTCTATATCATTGACATCATTTTAAATATTGTTCTTAATTAAAGTAGGGAGTGAAATAAATAGAGAAATGTATTTGTATTCTTTTTGAATTGGATTATTTTGATCACTATTAAAAATTAATAAATAGGGCACAAGTAATAATAATAGTAGTTAATAATTGTGTGCTACATCCGTATTTATTATAAAGTCAATTGTAGCCAATTGCAGTTATATCCTCTCAGGCTATGCGATCATCCCATCTGGCGACGGTAGCCACCTACTGTCAAGTGGACCTGCTGGCATTATCCTAAAAAAATACATGTCAGTCGTTGGACTCACGTACGAAGTAAAAACGTAGCTTCACAAAAATAATTGTATGATATTTAAATTCCTTGGCATTATCGAATTAGGTAAATTGTCGCAATTATTGAGCGCAAGAAATACAAGAGAAAAAATATATATGACTGACACACAATGACAATAATAAATTCATAATGACAGACGATTAAGAAAGTGTTGGATTAATTCAAAACTAGTTCAAAACTCTCTACTGAAGCCTCTGAAGCAGTCGGAAGTCTGAAGTAGACGGTTGGTTTCGCTCAGATTCCCTAGGTTCGAATCCTGCCGGCTGCGTTATATTCAATCTATTAACGCTAGTTTCTCCACAAATTAATAACATTATACCGTAAAAATCATCTCAAAAATGTCTTGTCTGCTTTGCATATTGATCCTTGTTATGATACCTAGTAAGTTTACTTTCATATGCAGCTGTCAACGCTTACATGATCTGATGCTTACATGATCTGACTCTTACATTACGAGTTCAAGATTTTAACCCATCTCAAAAAATGCTCCACACGCCTAAAGAATTTTTCACTACATATCTGACGCTTATATGACGCTTACATTACGAGTTCAATGATTTTACCCCATCTCAAAAAATGCTCAACGCGCCTAAAGAAGTTTTCACTTCAAAAATCAAGAATTATGACCTTTCTATCATTTCAGGATATGTTAATTATGGAATCCCAAAAATATTATTAACTTAATCGAATGCTAAGTTTGGTGTCTGACTCCCCATAAAACTTGTAGGTAATACATTGCCTACGTATCTACGTGTAGGTAATAGGTATACTCTAAAAGAGGATTGAAGTCAAAGCGAACGTCGCTTTTTGCACACATAGACTGCCATTTACACATCCCTCGCGATATAAAACCACACAGACACTCACGGCTCTAGTCGCACATGTATTTCTGAGAAACGTCCCTTGGAGGAAAGCGAGCTTTTAAGAGGCCGAGTGAGTGGAGAGCGATGTTGCGATCGGCTCCACTGCTCACCCCGGCCGACAGTAAAAAATATGAGCATCACCCCCTCTCCACGGCCCCCTTGTCCCTCGCGCCATCTTGAAAAACTTTGTCACTTGTAGCCGCAAATCGATTTGTGTCTACGAGCACTCCGTAGCGCGTAGGCGTCAATTCTCAGGTCGTTGACGTTTTTGACTATTCAAGTGGGTAGGCACTATAAGTTTCCACCATTTCGTTCGTGTTGAAAAATTAAATATATGTGTCATATAATGCCAGACATTTTTAACGCCTAATTTTAAATTTTTTTTTACGATCCTTGGAAAATCTAAAAAATTTCCAGGATAAAAGTATCCTATATATAAATCCGGTTAACAAACTAGTATATGCGTGCCAAATTTTTTCCGAATCCGACTTTTCATTAGTGAAAACTGTATCAAAATCCGTTGAGTGCTTTAGAAAAAGTTAGCAGAACAATCCATTACAACAAGAACTATTGCTAGGTGAAAGTTTATTTGAAATTGGGAAACCACTCAGTAATTATTTTTAATTTTAATTTCAGTCCAGTAATCACACATTTAGAGATTTCTGTTCAATCTTGTTTCGCTCTTTGTTGTCACCCCTCTTGACTTTTGTCATTGAAATGATAATCACTAAAGGATTTGTGAATTATTCACATGACTACCTTGACAAAACAGATACGCCCTGTGGCTAGACGTAATGTGCTGCACTTATTTCGAATCTTAAAGCGTGAGCCATAAGGTTAATTTTTGTGCTGTCTATTCAAAACGATATAAAGCTTTTTGCTATTTGTTTTGACGGTTTTGAATACAAAATAAGGACACCTAAGGTACACAGTAGGTGTTCTTATAAACTGTTGTAATGCTCATGTTATTTGGAGAGTCAATCTTTTCAATAAGTTGAATGAAACGGCAAAACACTTTGTTCTGAAGTCAGACAATATCTTGGTAACATTTATTAATTTGGGGATTTTTTTCAGAAACAAATTCCAAGCATACCTACTGTGCCTGAGTTAATGATGCAAGACCCAATCCCGTACTTTCAAAATTTCCCTTTATCCTGTCAGGGTTGGCGGGAGCACTTGATTTTCCTGTGGTATTCCTTGGCTTTCGAAGGCTTTGGCAGGTATCTAGCATTTAAATATAGCATAGAGGTTTAGAGCCTTTAAATGAACTTAAACTTTTTAATTACATAAAAGATCTCGTAATTTCAAATATACTTATGTATAAAAAACATAAATATAACCTTTAAAAACTTGACAATAGCTGCTAATTGGATATATCTTTTCCGCGGATTCACACATTTTTGATAAAGCAACCCTAACCCTTATGTCACGAGGGTCAAGGATCAACCCTTTTGATTTTCGAAGACAAGTAGCAAGAGATAGGCATAACCCTTCAATGAGATAGTTTTAACAATGTAATTGTCAAATTCAAAGTTTAAATTAGTGTTACATTCAAACAGATAATAATTGTAACAAACCGTGCGAAATTTTTACAAAAGTATCAGCCTAAAAAAATTTGAAAAAAGAAAAAAAAAAACTTTTTTAAAGTAATTTTAAAAGGTCGTGACCCATTTGTTTTCTTTTTTATATAATATGGGTGACATTTTTTAAAAAGGTTTGTGACATATTTATTTTGCAGATGAATATTCTTGAAACTTTGCCCTATAAGGTCAAAGGACTATCTACATATTTTCATATAATTATAAAAAATTAAATAGCTGTCCGCTTATGTCTGTTTCTCAGATCACTTATTCGAAACCAACCAACGGATTTTGATTTGGCTTTCACTAATGGAAAGAGCGATAAACGGAGAAGGTTTGTGTAAATATAAATTGCAATAAAGCTGGGAGCGGGTCACTAGTTTCATGTACCTACCTACGACAGTAGTTTCAAACTAGTGAAGTGCCGGATTGTTATAAATGTATATACGCGGATACGGATACGGATACGGATCTTAACTTTCTAAAATAATAAACTAACTTAATAATAACTAAAATAATAACTAAAATAACAAACTAACTTTCTAAAATAATAAATTATTTTTCTATAGAATCCTTCCTGTACCCATAAAAATATTTTAATTTTAAACTTCTCATTAGTCTACATATTTAATATAATACAAAAATATGTTTTAAATCGATCCTAAAAAATAAAAAAATAAAATGAATTGAAGAACAACCACGGAACAAAAAACATTATGCATCGAAAATATTTTTTCTAAAGGATAAAATATAATCATGCTCTTGACAAATGAGCTGTATAGAGCAGTATATATGATTTTATCAGAACAACTTTTGTTGAATACAAACTGTATGTAGTATAGGGTTGGAAACAACGCCGTGGGTTCCGTAGTGTTCCTACTGACTTGACGTTCAAATTGTCCACATGCCTTTATTATTTCAAGTGTTTTATCAAGCGAGCTACGTACTGTTCTTCTTCATACATGATGATTACATTAAAAAAAATATCCTACTAATCGAAAGTTTTTGAGAATGAATAGATTGATGTATGGATGGATGTATGTTACGCAAAAACGGATGAGGATTTGGATGAACTTGATAATACGAGACATAATATTCATATCAAATGCAGACACAATGGCCAGACTGTAGAGAACCGTTGACGACGTAGGTACATTAGGATTTTGATGAGAGGTTATCCATACTAATATTATAAATGTGAAAATAACTCTGTCTGTCTCTCTGTCTGTCTGTCTGTCTGTTACCTTTTCACGCCTTAACTACTTAACCGATCATCATGAAGTTTTGCATGTACGTTGTCAGGGATATAGGAAAGGACATAAGATACCTTTCACCTAGAAAAAAAGTACTTTTCCCGAGGGATCATTTAAAATACTTACATAAAATAAAAACTAACGCCTGGTCAAAGTGATATAGCAACAAGAAGTTAAGCATTATTATGTTGCTTGTACATTTTTTTATTTTTCAACGCGGATGTAGTCGCGGGTACCAGCTAGTCTAATATAAATTACAAAGTTTATGTATTAATATGAATAATATATAAACTTCAAACAATATATAAAAAAAATACTTTAAAAAAAGTTTCATTTAAATCATAGTAATTTTTAACATGCTGTATGTAGAGCTAAGAAAAGTAAGCATTAATTTAACTTGAACTTTTGTTTATTGACGATTTCTTTGCTAGATACTTGACTTTATAAACAAATTTAGTGCTTATGCTATATGCGGTAAGGTTTATTTTAATTTTAAATTTGGTTCTTATATCTAGGGGTACGAAAGAATAGATATGGGGTTCCGACTTCATCGATAGAATTCTTTTGATTGAGACTCATAACGGACCCTAACGTATATTTGGACAGAAATCTGAGAGGTTTTAAGTGGGCCTTGGTTTGTAATTACGATAAGTTGTTGTAAGATGCAGGAATCTGAATGATATTATTATTGTACTTACCTAATAGGATTTATTATTAATAATTTTAGCGCGACTTTGTATGCGCTGTTTGTTTTTTGAAAATTCCATAAAAATTGACATTTTTTCAGGATAAAAAGTATTCTATATGTTAATCCAGCTAATAAACTATCTGTGTGCCGAATTTCATACAAATCCGTTCAGCCATTTTTGTGAGATCGAGTAACAAACATTGAAACGAATAAGTTTGAATAACTTTCTCTTTTATAATATTATTAGGATTAGGTTTTTTTTAATAGTAATTTCACGATGAATACTTTTTGTAAGACTTAGGAGATATTTAAATACAATTTATTTTTATTTTTTAAATTTTATAATTTTATAATTTAAGTATATAATTATGTATACAAAACAATGCAAGATATCGCATTTTGCGTATCAGTAAATAATATAGAAAAACGGTATGTTTAAAAAGTAAAGATGAAAAAATAACAGGCTGCTACCGGTTTTATTAAAAACATGATGAGCCTTGCATGATATATGGACGCCATGTTGGCTGCAACAACGCGGTACGTAAATGTAGGAATTTACTTCATACATAAATGCATTTTCAATACTTTTAATAATTTTTACATAAATGACCGTACATAATAAATGTACTTTAATTCGTTTATAATAATTACATTGTGTTATAATAATTAAGTGAATAATAAATGCTCTTGTTATTGTAAAAAAAATCAAACTTAGTTTATTATATTTCTTGTCGTTACTGTTTGCAATATTAAAAACAGAGCAGAGGGTTGAAAAATAATATTTACTTAACTTCAATCTATAACTCCGTGTACAAATTTCAGAGGCTTCCTTGGCTTTTATTGGTGTAACATTAGTTAGTCAAATACACATTTACAAAGTCATGGTCAAGGTTAGCAGGAAATAAAAATATACTGTATAAAGGTTTTCCTTTAACTGGTGTGAACTGGTGTAGGTATAACTGAAATGAAAGTGGAAAATATTTAAAAAAAAAGACCGAAAGAACTTAGAGCATACACCAGACTTTTGTCAGATATTTAGTATATCTGACAAAAGTCTGCGATGATTTTTTGTATTACATCTCAAGCAACTCAAGATAAAAATAAATTACTGGTTTCAAATTATTTTGTACCGCATTGCTGCTGATACGTCCCCACAGGAGTGCGATGGAAAAATAGCGTTTTAAAAATAAGCAATTTTTCACGGATCACGCGTCGCGCCGCTATGAATCCCGAAGTCGAGTTTAAAATTGATTTACTGGGGCCAAATGTGCGCGATATCTGTTTGAGTTATTACTTCGTTAATGATGTACATGAGCAGTTTCTGGTGCAAGCTGTGACTGTAAATTTTTTCATGATTTGTGTATAAATCAAATCAATAAAGGAACCTTTGGAATAGACCTGTCTGTCGACCTTAATATAAAAAAATAAATAGACAGATTTTAGTAAATTGATGTCAAATGTTTTTGTGTAGGTATACCGTCGCCTATAACACAAGCAAAGCCATTGGTGTTTGAGTTGTAGGATTGATAGGTGTCCAAATATACCCAGCATGTTGGCAGCATTAAGTATACATACCTACTTCGTTGAATATCGACGAATTTTTTTTTACTGGCTTTAACAAGAATTAACACGTTATTCAACTTGTTAACCCATTATAAATCCAACTTTAGTGTCGCTAGTGAGGACAACAAGACGCTTTTTAATCGTCTTGCATGAGACCGTAGCCCTTGTTATTTCCTCATTAAATGAGCAGTAAAAACTTATTTTTTTACAGACAAAAGGAATTAATTGCATATATAATATTAATTGCACCATCACTGTAATAATGTTTGTTTATATTTAATAAAATGAACCATTTACATGGGTAATAGTGTGAATAAAACAATTAATTTTACTGTTATATACCTATAAATACACTGACAGTAGATATTACTCTATTGTGTTATAATTGCTGGTTGCTAATTCATTATTGATATAAAATAATTGACGTCTCATTGACGTCATTACGTAATTATCGCTACTCTGTTGAAAAGGTTGAGGAGAAGCCGTACCTATATTTGCTATTTAATTGATCAAGTGACTTGAATTCATAACCGAACAAGAAAATGTTTGAAATGCCAAATATCAAGGCAAACTTATTCGTCTGTCTTATAGATATATTTTTTTTATGTGTGGATAGATCGTTAGACAGATCGCCTATTGAGGCTCTTATAGTGCCGTTGAATGGTACTTTCTTAAATCTACTCCTCGTTTATGGCTATACCAAAAAGCTTGAAAAAAATATACTTATTTAGGTATATAAATTAGCAACATTTGGTACATACTTTTATATCGTATCACCAAAACTTATAAATTTAAAAAAATATACAAATTGTCATGAAGTTCTCTCTACATTTGTATATAAACACTTTTATCTAAGCGTATCCTGAGTTTTTATGTGGTGCGAACTTTTTTCTTCCAAATTCCATTTTTTCGACTTAATCTGTATATACAAGGAAATGTGAAATATACTTGAATTGTTTAAATTTAAATCTCATGTGCCTACCTATAAGTCAGTTTGTCTAGACGTTTTCATTGGGAACACAAAGATATGATTAAGCTGCCAGAGGCCGCGTTTATTTTATAAAATAAAAATCATTTGACGAGGGTCCGCCATTAATTTCGTCTACAATGTGATAAATAATAAGAGAGGTGTTGCGTATTGCGGGGGCTGGCGGCATCCCTCTAAAATGTCGCTTTGATGGGCTGGTTTTGAAGTTTTGACGGCTCACATCCTAATTTTCTTTCTGTAGCCAAAGAGTATTGCTCCCGTGGCGGTTGCCACTTTCCAATAACAGCTTTCTTTTGTGACATCGTTTCCATTTAACTTTTTATACAAGACACAATTTCGAAGGCACAGTCGCAGTGAAATTATGAAGATTATTTCCGACATAACAAGTAGAGACCATTAGTGGATCGATATCTATAAGACATGACTGTTCTATCCAAATAATCCAATCTTCTAGAATAGCCATATACTTAGGATTTATATAATGCTTAATCAAATTTTGTACTAGTTGAGTTCGTACGTGCTGTAGTTCGTTTTTTGAAAATCTTACAGGAACCTAAAATTTTTCCAGGGTAAAAGTATGTAGATTAGCGAGAGCCTTTTGACAGGTGTCTGTCGAGTCTCTTCGCTAATTACAAGACCGTTTGTCGAGATAACTATTGGGATGATGATTGTTGAATCGACTTCCGACATGGCGGTCACTTCGTGAGCCAACTTAGTAGCTAATAGAGCCAGCTTAACGTTAGCTTAGTAAATACATAGTATTATTAAGCTTATCTTTTTTTGCTTATTATTATTATTAGACATTTACTTCTATATTTAAGTATGTAGTCCTCATAGAGAGGTTAAATAAATCATATTGTCACTAATGGAATATTTACGCATTAAACATTGCTCTGGTGGATTTTTGTCGATAATGCAACATAGTTAATTAACATAATGATGTATCTAATGTCAGGGGTCAAGAGGAAACCACGCTTTTATCAATATAATGTTACAATACAAAAACCAATGTTAACTACGTTCCTAATCATCAAATTTATCATTTTACTCTAACAAACATTTTTAATTACGGGAAACCATGTTAGTGTCCACCATTAAAATCGACTTATCGACAAAAAATATTTATCTCCGTATTAAAATATTAATTACTTTTTTGTTATAATTATTGCAATGAAATTTAAGTTTTATCACTAGTGGATAAAAATAATGTCACTATGATGTGTTCTCGATAAGGTGATTTTCAATTATTATTTTTTAATAATATGCATTTCCTAAAAGAGACGGACGAATTTCAAATTTCATATGCCCTCTAGTTGGGTGTAATTTGAACTTAAGGGCTTTTATAATATGGTTCAATTTTGTATAGAGCTTTTTGGAGGTTTGAAGATGTGAAATTTATAATTGAAGGTCGTAAATTAAGGTGACATCGACAGTTGTGGCTCTCTGTTAGGGCGGGGGTTAGACGCTTACGGGGGTAGCGGACGTCGCGAGGGAAAACCCTGCCAATATTTTATCGAGAAGGTAATTATTTGATCGGTAAACTAGGGTAACAGATGAAATTTCCGCTTCCTTAACACATTTCTTACTTTTAAATTAATTTACTTATAATTTATGCAATAAGGTGTTTTAGTGGTAACTTTACCTGAGTAAATTATCAATGGAGATCAATCACTTTTTTTTTTATTATTTTCGTTTTTTTAAAGGTTGAAACATGTACAATTAGGTAAAAAAAGAAATTATAAATTTTACTCGGAAAATATCGTGTAATTTGGCAATGGTTTTTTTTTTCAAGTGAAAGTCGGCAGACACTCTGACGTTCCACTTGTTGGTGGGTGGCTACCGCCACCAGAAACACAAGCAACGCCACAGGGTGCTGCAAGTGCTCTGCCGACTACAGTAGGATTAATGATATGAGATTGGTTGGGAACATGGACGGGTTTCATAGATGTGTAAGTTTGAAAGTATTAAAAAAGTTTGAAATAATTTTTTTTTTAAATTTTCAAATGTAAATTTTCATTTACAAAATTTGAAATATTCACAAGAAATTATATAAATTAAGTGAATAGAATTACTAAAAAATAAATTTAATTAATTTTTAATTAATTTTTATTACCAAGTTGTAAGTGGTAGTTAAAAAAACAATGGCCTGGTTATGAACGATGTCCTTTTGTTTTGATTATTACATAACGATTGTTTTGTTCTCGTAACCAACACAACTATGGGTACATTAAAACTACATATTTACTTATTGCCTAATATAGTTAAGAAAGTTCCTTTCATCGAGTGACCATGATAATAAACATGATAAACTAATTTGAACTTCAACTAAATATACCTTCACAAAGGGATTTGTTATGAACGTTCGGTGTGGTTTAGGAAGAATCAAGGTTAGTGTTGACGTAGCAACCTTCTTGAAGACCTACATAACATGCGTGATAGAAATAATGGGATTTTCTTGAAGAAAACCAATGGGGGGGGAATCTATATGGGATTTCTCAAAGTAAGGACAGAAGTTACTTATTTTATTTTATTAAGGAAAACAAACAATTACACCATGTATAAATTATAAATTATAACAGAAAAAATTAAAAAATACATAAATGTAGGTACAAGGTACCTAATAGTGCAATTAACAAAATTTTTCACGAACGAGTTTACAAACTTTATACAGAGAAGACAGTAAACAAACTTTATACAAAAAAAGAAGAAAATAATAACTACGAGTACGTCTTTAAATATACTTCTATAGTGGGAGGCAATAGAGAAAAGTGAGGTTAACAAAATCGGGGGATACTGTCTGATGCTGTAGCTACATATTAGTGATGTGCCGGATCGTCTGCTTCTGCTACCTCGGATACATATATCCGCGGATACGGATACGGATACGGATATCTGGCACATCACTACAACATTTCTATCATGTCATTGTACATCCAAAATTTAATTACAAAACTCGATAGCTAAAGGATTTAATATTTTTTGGTATATGTGGGAGATATATTAGTGAGTGTGAATAAAGGAGTGCTAAAATCATTGGAATAAGGTTAAAAATAATAAGTAAAAAAAACTAAAGCACATTAATTAGGTAAACTACCAACAAAAAAGAGTCATAAGCAAATTCAATTCAAAATGGCACTGAAGAATTTCATCTTTACCTACGAGTATTTAAATGTACCTATATTATACCTATATTATAACTTTTTTGAACATTGGTGCAAAAAAAAAGAAAAATTTAATTGTCATTCAAATTTTAAATAGCCGGATACATTGTACTTATGAACCTGGAAATAATACAAAAAATAGAGTATACTTACTCTAAGATGGGATCCGGTTAGGACTTAGACCGGTTTCCCGATCAATTGCGCGCCGCCACTGAAGCCTCCCGCTGACCGATTTAATTCGCGCCTTGACAAAAACCCTTTGACGCATTGAACGGTGACAGGCCGCAGTCGGGTGCCTCGCGCCTCGTTGACATTCCCATTATCACTTACCAAACGGTTTTGTAGCGAGCGGGAACATTCCGTGTATCTACAGCCCAGCTACGAACGCTATACGGGGTGTTCAACTTTATTACCGCTCGCAAAATAAAATGTTAATTTATATTATTGACGACACGTTGTATGAGTGGTAAGGATAGCATCCTTACCACGTCTCAGGGGTCTCCGGTTCGATTCCCGGCGTTGTCAAATGAAATTTTCAGTTGGCTCCGGTCTGGTTGGAAAGTAGTGGCGAGGCACACTGCGTTCCGCTGTCATTTGGGCAGCCCGTCTAGCGGCTGTAACCAACCCCTTACAGGAGACCACCGTGAAATAACAGCATATGTGCTGTTGGGTTTCGGTGAGTAAATAAGGGATGCCAGAGCCCATTACCTCATTCCTTCCTTATCCTTTATCCTTAATCCTTCTATGGTCGGCAGCGCACTTGCAGAACCTATGGTGCTGCTTGTGTTATAGGCGACGGTAGCCACCTACCATCAAGTGGTCTGTCAGCCTGTCTGCCGACCTTAGGAAATCCCACTATAAATTATAAATGCGAAATTTTGTGAGGATGGATGTATGTTAACTCTTTCACGGAAAACCGACTTAACCGGATTGAATGAAATTTGGCACACAGATAGTTTATTACCTGGCTTAATTTGTTGGATACTTTATATTCTGAAAAAAAAAGAAAAAAGTTAAGTTCAGATGTTCTACTTTACAACGGTTATATCAGATGTTCAACGCGGACGAAGTCGCGGGCACCAACTAGTTTCTAATAATTTTATTGTCACGCAACAACGCGGAAAGATTTCGACAAGTGTGAAAAAATGATTACTTTTAATGTTGCCGCAACGGACGTCGGGTCAACGCGACAATACTTTGTTCTGTGAAATGTTATGACGTCACAATGTCTGGGTCGACTGGTGTGCCCTTCCCTATCACTATACACTTCCAAGAGACACCCGGTGACTGTTTGTAATGAAGTTCAAACGATAAGATAATTTTAATGCCATTCGACACTTTTAGGACGGTTTTAATTTGTCAATTATCAAAACTTATTATAGTTTCAACTAATCAGATGTTTTTATTGCACGATAAATATTTAAAAAGTTATAACGGATAGACTAGATTAATCTTAAATAACTATTGTGTGATATTTATTCGAATATTTGTTAAGAGACTGAGCTCGACTTATTCTTTATGTTTGCGGATTTTATTGCATGAGAAATTGTAGTAGACAGGCTGGCATAAGGTGGCTACCATACCCATTAACATAAGAAACAACAGAAGGGATGCTTGTGATCTACTTAGCCTTGACAGGGTAAAGGAAAAGTGATATGATTATCCCCAATAAGGAAAAGTTCTATGGAATCCCATACTCGAGCACTAAAAGAAATATTTGTGCTGTTATTTCACTATGGTTTTCTGTAATCGGTTAGCTAACACCATCAAACGGGCTGTCAAATTTGTGCCTGTCAATTTGTTTATACGTTTAATAGTAATAAGTATCCTAACTTTCTAACTAATATTATAAATGCGGAAGTGAGTTTGTTACGCTTTAACTACTCTAGCGATCACCATGAAATTTTGCATACATTTTGTCAGGGATACAGAAAAGGATATATTATACATAGGTATGTATATATATACGTTTTCACTGTAAGACATTAGAGATAAAGCAAACTATTTTATTTTCTTTATTACCTATCTATTGCAAAAAATATTTGTTTTAATCTAATTTAAAAAAAAATATTACTTTGTAATAGTAGGTATTTTCTAAATATTTTAAACATCACAAGTAACATGAAAACTGTTGTGTAAAATGACTTCTCGCCTAATTTCAACGAACGCATACGAGTATCAAATTTCGCAAAAACTCCATCATTGTCATACAAATGTATCTGTTGTTAAGAGTATGTAATTGTTGGTTTGACGTATAATTTGCGAACCCCCTTTGTGCCAATGCTTTTATGACTTATCAACTTGATGTGTTAGAGGACCCCTGTATGTACCTATAGGGTTTCGTACTGTTCCATAATGGACTTTATCTAAAAAGACTAAAATAATAATAAAATTGACATAGCTTAGAATAAGTAGGTACTAAGCTTATAGTAGGTACTAAGCTACAAATGACGTTACACATGGTTGTGTATTACATTTTAAAGTCAATATAATGCTGATATTGTAGCAATGATTACACTAATAAACATTCGATGATTAAACTAGATTACACTGAAACCAAAGATATTTCTATTATTAAACAAAATTTAAATCTGGCTACAATTAATTTAAATGTATTTTTTCAAAGAAATATTTTATTAATTTTATAAGCATATCTGCAAGAGCTTGATAAGTAAATTCAATGATAAAAGCATGAGGAGTGGAGGTTCTAATTTATGTCTTGTCCCCTTTTTTCTGAGTTTTTAAATTTCGTTCGTTAATTATAAACATCTAACCTAACCGCAAAAGAAAACATGATATGTGAAAATTCGGCCTAAAATACTAGCAAAGAATACATCCTTAGAAAAGATAAAGAAAGAATTACTACAAACGAATATCTATTTTACCCAACAAGAGTAAAATAAGAAGACAGTCTATATAGCAGACTTATAATCGTGACCAGAAGAGTAGAAATCCATTGCTTCATACTGATATATAAAGTATATATACTTGTATTTTGAAACAATTAAGAAAATAGAAGTTGAAACGAAAAAAAACTTTAAGACGCATTAGCGAGATTTTCTTTAACAACTACAATGGGTGTGAGGATACACTGTTGCTGACTTCAAAGTGAGAATGGTACAAGTGATAAAAATATACCTAATAAATAAATGGAACTACAAAAAATCCGTTATACACTGCGGTTCGCAGTCATTTTGGGCAGCCCGTCTGGCGGCAGTAACCATCTCTTTACAGAAGACCACCGTGAAATAATAGCATGTGGGCTTTTTCTGTTTCGGTAAGTGAGTAAGGGATGCCAGACCCTTTCTTTATACCTTTCTAATCCCTATCAATCCTGCAGCGCAGTTGCAGCACCTAGGAGTTGTTTGTGTTTTAGGCCACGGTAGCCACCAAATAAGTTAAGTGTCTTGGATATTGTCTTCAAGTTTTTTCTTCTTAACGTGCCGCTTCTCTACGAAGGTTGGCGACCATTACCTTGACCACTTCTTTAACCTTGGAAGCGGCTGCGCGAAAGAGGGATTGCTTAAACTCTTAACTTGACTCTCATAAATTCTTCTCGTGCCTATGCTACATTTTCCCTGTATTTTCTGAAAGATACAGTATTCTTCAGCATCACTAGCTAAAGAATACGGTATCTTTCGCCCCTCATCACGTTTTCAAGTTACGAATGGTAAATTTTGTCTATTGTAACAATCGCTTATGACTTAAGCCATATGAAAAGTGTAGTGGGGTTGTTTGATTGATGAGCTCGCCCTTGTTCTCTGATAGCCTGTTCAATTACACCACGATTACTTAATTTGACATGATACTTCCAGAGTTTTGACGCTCCCCGATTACTCGGTAAGTGTTTTGGAAGTGGTACTTGGAGCAATAAATAATAACATCCAAGACGAGTGAAAAATTGCTGTGCAATTTAATATAACGACTTTATTCACCTGCTCAATTATTTCTATAGTGAATTTAAGAAAATATTACTTTGTAATACACATTTAATTTAAATTAAAGGAAAAAAACTTTATTTTAAGATATTTGTTCGAGCCTTTTTGTGATAATGTTTTTTTTAGTGTTTTTCAGTGTTTTATAACAGATTCTCAGTATTTATTTATATATGTACGTATTACTAATAATATAGCAGATTACAAAATTTTGCTTTTTACAAATAATTCTAATCTAAACAAACGATATTACTTAATTTTACAGCTCTACGCGTCCATTAGTACGCTAGTTATAAACATACTAAAGTAATATAAATTCTAAAAAAATGTCTTTTCATGCGACTTCGTATAAAATCCAGTTATTTATACAGTTAGTTTAGTATAAAATAGCCCTTAAGAAATGTGGATTATTTATGAATGTATTATATGTGTTAAGGATGTAGTTCTGAATTATTGTCATACGATTTTTTTTTATGGATATGGTCGTATTTGCGAGTGATATATAATATACAATATACCTACTAATCACATTATATTTTTATGCCTTTTTATGAACTACGGACTTTACCTCTTACCTAATAGGTAGACTCGTTTCGAAAAAATAAGTAAGTTTCGTGACAACTGCAAAACCGTTAATAAATTGCTCGTTTAACTTGAAATTAATTGTAATAATAGATTATAAGCGAGATCAGTGTAGTAGATAAAAGTGTGTTGGAGTGTTGTCGCAGAGGGCAGCACGCGCGCTCAAATCATGCAACAAACGCTTTCATCATATTACTCAGACGTTACGAAATTAGTAGTTTCCGATTGTTAGGCCTGTTTAAGTAGAAATTAGCACTCGTTTGATGGTTTTTTAAGTAAATTGCCGTGGACGAACAACGACATCGTCTGTAGGTGACTTTGGTATGAAGCCTGCGTTTTGACACACTGCTTCCTCGTGATGTTTTCTTAAACAAAAAATAATAAAAAAAACTCATAAGTGCAATACAGAATTCATGCAAACTCAGGTCTTTGAGCAATGTCACTGTATTTCTATTTCTTTCGCCTGTCCATCTCTGAATCGTCACAATAACTTTGTCTGTCTATAATAAACAATATAATACTTAGATTATAAGAGTACCATAAAATATAGCAGAGTACCATTTTTCTGAGGTGTAAAATCGCAAGATCTGATAGTCCAGTCATGTCTATGACCGAAGCGACATTCTCTGAGTAACGACGCGCATTACTTTCTAATGCTATTTTATTACGCCTATAAATTCGGTGGAGTCGCCCCAGGAGGCGCTTACAGAGTGGCTATCGCGCTTTTCGATTTAGAACTCGACTCATTCAAAATTGAAATGGTCTGCCCCTTTGTTGGGCCGATTTAAATTCGACATTTTAAACGCAATTCTTTCGGTGACCATTCTATTCGCTCGGGAAAGGGTGGTCGTAGCGGAATGGGCTCACAAAATGTTGCTTTGAGCTACCGAGTTGTTGCTGTAACACCTTCAAACTTAATATTGCAACATTAAGTTTGGTTCTACATTTTATTATGCACTTTACTTTGTGGATACTGAATAAGATGAGATAGAAGTGATAAGCTCGGCTATGTAACGCTCTATCGCCTAAAGTCGGCTCAAGTCGACTAAAAGGGAGTGAAATGAGATATAGTCAGCGCGTCACTGCTATATTCGTTCAGGGTATATTAACCTCGCCTTGATGAAGTTTTAACTTCTGATTTGTTAATTTGTAAATAAAAAAATATTATACTAATATGATCTTAAGCACACACCATTCTCTTATAATTTAATATATTAAGTTGGTAATTTTATAAAATACCTACATATGAATCGGGTAACAGTCCACTTGATTAAGGATAAGGGATAAGGGATCGATCAAGGCAAGGGATCTGGCATCCCTTACTTACTGGTAGGGGTTGGAAGCGTTGGTAACTTCCGCCAGACCGGTAGTCAATTTATGCCTAAAAAATTCAGTGTAACCTACCACAACCAATTTCGATTAAGGTTTTTCATTTTTAATAACTTGTGAATTCTTACTATTTGACCTAAGTAGTTAGACCAGTTAATATAAATTTTGAAGTTGTCGGTATAATAGGTACTATAATAGAATCTATAACAGCTGTTATAGATGGTACTAGCAGGGTTTGTTTAAATTGAAAGTGTAAAATACGTGCAGTTCTTTTGTAGATGTCGAGAATGAAACGCTTTAAAGTTTCTTATCGATTATCCTTTCAAATGCAATGGACAGTAGTTTATCAAGTCGATAGTTGTGCGATAACAATGCTTCCCACTCAGCGTTCGCCCTCATGCTTCGATGTGATATCTGACGTCGTTCAAACTTTGAAAAGTCCTAAAGGTACCTATATTAGATCTGATAATAAACAAAATAGCACAAGTCCTGTTTTCATCTTTTTTTTTTATTTTTTTTTATTTTAAATTCTCGGTTAAAAATCAATCTATTAAAATTAAAATATATAAATACCTATGTCATAACTTGTGCAATAATTAAATGATTATACTTGATTTTACTCTATAATAAAAATAATCGACATAGTTTATAGAAACAGCTTAAAATTAAATGGTAGTTGGCATGTCGCACTCTTCATAGAACCGGCAGGAAGAAAATTTTATCATACAAGGCGTCATTCAATGTCCTTCAAAGGGTACTAAGCTCATAAAAATTTTGAACTCTAAAAAGCTTTGAATATAGATCTTAGATATATTTTATTTTGTTGAAACTATTCCCCAGCAAAGCGAGAAGGCTAAAAAAACTTAGCGAAACTTTCTCATTCAACATTCTAGCTTCGTAGCGGGAAACTATCGCGAGATGTCGACAAAGGGAGGTGCCAAATAGAGGGGTAGGTATGGTTGGCAAATAAAAGTGTCGCCGCAAAAAGATCGCGTGAGGTCCGAAGTCACGTACAAGCAGTCATTGCGAATTCAATACGGTGTCCTGCTCTTTTCGGCAGTTCGCAGTTTGTTTCTATAGAGTGGGGGATTACTAATATAGTTTGCGAGATTAACGTGTAATATTAGATTGTTACGGTTGTAATCCAACTTATAGCTATATAATTATAGTACATAGGTATATAAAAAGGGTCGAACTTCATAAATTGACGCAATTTATAGATTTAAATCTAACGTTTTATGAGTTAGCCCGAGTCTTATGACCCATAGATTCATTTAAATTAGTTTAAATTTAAATCTATGGCGGTTACACACATTTAATATTAGTACGCACGTGATTCAAACCATAGATACCTAGTCTCTAAAATAATATAGATAAAAAGTATTTTTTTTAAATGTAACGCGTTTATAGTTGATTTGAGAAACAATTTTACTCTTTTATTCGCTACGCGTAGGCTTGTCACCAGACTTCCTCCTAATAAATAAATGCGGTCGACGCGATATTAAATGATATAAATTCTCTTGTACGTACAGAATTTAAATTTGTAGGTAAATTTATTTATACGAGCACAGCGAAAATTTCACGTTGTTACTTAATAAAAATGCTGCATACATACCTAATAATACCTATGTTTTAACTTATAGCTACAATATATAAACCGAAATTTATGTTTTATAACTTTTGATTGGTTCGATTGTAATTACATAAGAAATAGGTAGCTTGTCTAATGTTAGGTCTACTGGTCGAAGTTTAAAAATCATATATGGAAGATAAAAAAAAAACTGTTTCCAATTTGTTTTAATCATAAAACACCGTGAAATCTATTAAAAAAAAAGAAAAAAAAGACTTGGTTCACAAACAAATGAGGAAAAGGTACGAAAATATTTTGTCTTTACTTATTTACCTATACTTAGATATACTTACACTTAATTAGTGTTTGCCCACTGTTTGACTTTCGAAGATGGAAAAAAGATGGTTTCCAAAATTTTTTAAAGATCCAGTCTCGTCAATAGCTAAGTACTTACATATCAAAAAAGAAAAAAAAATTACAAAATAATGAAAAAAAAAAAATAATCAGTGAAATTTTTTTTTACCCATGCACAGTAAATATGTCATTGCAATGTTTTGTTAGTATATTATAAAGAGACAGATTTGTATTTTTGTTTGTAATGAAAACACTCAATAACTACTGGAGCGACTTTAAATATTCTATCACCTATAGAAAGCTAAATTATCAGGGAATAACGTAGGCTATATTTTATGAAGTTACACGGACGAAGTCGCACAGAACAGCTAGTAGGTAATGGTATATTAGGCACAAAATATTCAAATAGGTGTTAATAATTTATTTTAATAGGTAAGTACCTAAGGGTAAACATAAAATTTGTTGAATACTGAACACGGCATAATAGGTTCCATCCTTTTAAAAAAACAATGCGCCACTCTTACTTCACTTCAGATATCGGTTTCAAAATCAATTGACTAAGTAGGTTTAGATATATTAGGTACCTACTGTAGGTACGTGTGAAATCGATTAACGATTGTCGAAGAATCGATTACTGGACATGTCTGTTGCAAATCAATTCTAGTTGTCACCTTCAGATTGAGATATCGGTTTGTTATTACCTTAGCGTTAATGGAATTTCAAATTAAATTCCATGCTTTGTATAGTAATACTGTAATGACAATCAATAAGTTTAGAATCAATAAGTTTAATAAATAAAGATAAACTCGTAGTTCCTAGTTCGGGGCTTCTTTAAAACCTAATATTAAAATTAAAACTCTTTTAAAACTCAATATGTACTCAACCCAATTTAATTCTTTTAAAACTCAATATGTACGGTACCACAATAAAAATCAATGCTTTTTTTTATTAGAAATGGGTTTGCTTTTGGCCAGCATCTAGCCTACGATGAAGCCTATCATCTAGCAAAGATGAGGCCTATGTTGAAGCGAGCTCACCTTTGAAAATTTGTTTTTTTTTGTTTAGATTTGTTGCTCACAAAGTATAATTTGAATTCGCTTTCTGCGTCTATATGTCTGTATATCCACTAACTCCTTCTAAGCCGTGCAATGGATTTTCACCATCAGTTAGATAATTTTTTATGGAAAGTTTATACTTATCTAGGTAGGTATATGTTACTGTAACAGCCTGCATGTTAGTAAATGCTAGGTTTTACATTTAAATCTTAGGATTTAACAACATGGGTTAGTAGATAAATGTAAATATTTCTATAAAATAAGATGATTTTTCTGGGTTTTTACTAACAGTGACCAATGTGTAGAACCGTGCAGATAAATATAAAGACTTAAAAACTTCTTTTTTATAATCTTACTATAGTTTGTTCAGCGGATTTGTGTAGTTTATACCTAAGTATTAGCTATTGTATACTACACCCTTATATTTAGATAATACTTCTTCATATTATTTTTCGACATTTCGACATATATAAAATATGGCATTAATAGTGAGTAGGCATTAATAATTATAATCTTCAAAAATGTATAGTTGTACTTAAATAGAATCATCATAATGAGTAGGTGTGTATTATTTAGGTAATAATTATCTACCTACCTATATTTACTATAATATTATACTGAGAATTTTTTTTAAAATTCATACCTATACAATAAAAAAATATCAATAAACTATTGGATCTATACTTTCTAATAGCATAATTTTCAGTACCTATATAAATTGTGCTATTAGAAAGTCAGAATTTTTTTTTTATAATATATACGAAATCAAAATTTGTGACAACAATTTAAAGCTATAGTCTGCATAGATAAATAGGGATTTGAAAAAAACATTCTCTAAATAAAAAATTTTTTAGTTGATTTTTTATTTTGAGATGCGATTCATAGATCTAGGTTACCTACGATAGAAATAATGTTACTCAACTTTACAAGCAGATATGACTATATTAAGTATGTTTTATAGGAGATATAGGCCCATGTAAGTACACAGTTTCATCGAGGTAGAACACCTACCCGTTCAGTTCCATCACTTTAGAGGCAACTGACAGACAAAGACGCAGATAATAGGGAGCATCCCATTGGTGCATCCGTTGAGAGGACACGCCCACCGCCGCCACTGGCCAATCACGGCTACCGCCAAAGATCTTGTGCGTTATCTAGTTATCTGCTCTCTCACTTGGCACTCTCTACGAGCGATAGCTATTTTCAGCGGCGTTTTATACGGATTGCGGCATTTAAAATGCATTCACCATTTGAAAACATTACCGTCTCTCCAACAAACTAAAGTTATATCTACAAATCTCAAATTCTGTATATTTTTTTAAAAGAAATATTTATAATTTAATCTATTTAATATACTTTTCAGTGGGTATCAAATTTAAGGAGTTAGATAAGAATTAAACATTGTCTGAAAACATTATAAAAGTTGAAAAGCTATCCTATATCACTAATTAATATATTAAAACTATGATAAGTTTAATTAGAATAGATTCATTAAACATTTTCCCAAAATGATGATGAAACTACTAAATGCGAGTGGAATAACTAATAAAATTTGAACTTTGATGAATGTATGAATGATGGCAAATGGGGAAATAAAAATTTGCAGTGCAATAGATTGGACTAAACACTTGCAGATTGGACTATCTTGATACTGTTTAATTTCTATTTGTCTTTAATAGGAGACTGCATATTATGTATTTATACGAGGTTACTTAATTTTTTAAGGGCCATCCGTTACGGTTATATCTACCTAAGAGTATTTTCAGACAGTAACCTTGCCTGAGCGACCCCGAAATGCTAGTGTGAGTGAGAGGGGTGTAACGCAAAGATAGAGGCGGGGGGCGGCGGGTGAGGGGGGTATGTCCCGGGCAAGAGGGTATGTGATTCGGGATTCAAGGGATGAGCCGCGTTCTCGCTTCCTCTCGCGTTACTCTAGCACAGAGCGTCGCCGCCGTAACACATGTCCGAATGCGGCACGCGAAACGAAACCGCACTATCGCGTGATGCGTACTTACACGACAGTATTAGTCGAGCGTGAACATCATTAGAGACAATTTCTCAATAACGAATTTTGGGACGCATTTCAAAGTGTAGTGAAAAAATTTAGTGTTTTATTTTAAATTTAGAAAAATTAAATAAAAAAAAAAAACAATTATTATAATTGAATGTGTGAATTAATATTTAATTAATTGACAATAATGTTGAATAAGTTATGAAAGTAATGGACTCTGATGTTGAGTTTGAAGTACGAAAATTTAATAAATTATTGGTAGAATAAAATGAAGATGTCGGGTGAGTGTTTTTTTAGGGATTTCTGATTTTAATTCCCATGTGGTTTGCTTAATTAATTAATTAGTAATATCATGTCATAGGTAAATTGAACATTAATTACTTATGTATTAGGGAAACAGGTGCACTAATATATTGTTAGTCTTATTTGTGGAATAAAATGTCGATATGTCTAAAGACCTATTGTTCTAAAAACCTATTTTAAGATTATACCTAGAGACGTAAATATTTTTATCAAATCAATGAAAAATTCGCGCTTTTAATTGAATATAATAGATGAAATTTAATATTTTTATTTTAATTATTTAAAAACACATACATTAACAAAAATAAGTCACGACTGTTATTTTTTAATTAATATTGAAGGTAGAAAGAGTTCAACTCTCTTGGATACCTACTACCTTAATGCCTTATACCTATTTAACATCATCTTTTGTTGTTTTCGCTTCTCAAATCTTTTTTAGTCAATTCTAGATAATTGACTTAAATACATACCTACGGCCATTATAATATTCTATCTACGACTATAGAGAAATACCTCGTTCCTCGCTCTTTCCATTAGTGAAAATCGTATCAAAATCCGTTGAGTGATTTAGAAGTCAGCGGAGAATCTGACACAGGGGGATAGCGATTTTATTTTATAACTAGCTGGTGCCCACGACTTCGTCCGCGTTCAAAATCTTATATAGCCTAAAGCTTTTCTCGATAAATGGACTATCCAACACAAAAATATCTTTTCAATTCGAACCAGTAGTTCCTGAGATTAACGTGTTCAACCAAACAAACTCTTCAGCTTTATAATATTAGTATAGATATCTATATACAATTTACCTATATCTAGAAATATACTAATTAAGACTATAATATTTATTTTCATATAGATGCTTACACAACATTGAAAGTTGTGGGCATGCAAGCATGCAAGCAAATTTCAATTTGTATACGCATTCGATTTTAAATTTTGATTTTTATTTCTTCATTGAGTTACAAAGTGGGTGTAAGACCTACTAATTTGAACTGCTAGAGATATCTACAACTAAAAATTTTACAGACTTTGATTGGAAATTAAGATATACCTACCTTTGCCATATAATATATGTAAACAATGGCATTATATTTCTTTTGCAAAAAAAAAAAGGTTTTTTTAATCATTTTAGAGCTGGTTCTTATTTTCTTAGCGGATGCTTAGGTATGTTATAAAATAAACCTATGTTCCCAATTTAAGCTTTCTAGACCTAATAGTTCGGCTGTGTGTTCATAGTCAGCCAAGATAAACAATTTTAATCCTAAGTATCTATAGATTATGATATTTCTAAAGCTGTCAGGTTATTCAAATTGAAAATTTGTAAATTTTTTTGATGATATGAACATAATTTCGAAAGACAAGTTTTATTTAAAAATTAAAGGACCGTTCCTTCAATGAGATTTCTAAATAAATTAATGGCTAAGTTATGGTTACTTAGGACATACCTATTTTAAATGCATTAAAATTAGACTCTAATTAAAATGTTTATTAAATTGGAGACGAATTAATTCAAATTCAAATTATTTATATGCCTTATTGATATAAGTAATTAAATGGATAGTGTTTTGCGAGAAAATAAGTTATATATAAGTTATATATACCTAGGTTTTTAGTTCCTATAGTTTCCTCATGATGAGTACAATTTACTCTGAAGTTAGGACAATTTTGTATTATATTACAGTTTCTTTATTTTTGAGTTTATTTATTTCATATATTTTAATCGGCGTCGCTATTTTAACAGCTGTTTAGCTTATTTAGTAGTGTACTGCGTTTCGCAGACATTTGGGTAGCCCCTCTGGCAGCAGTATCCACCCCCTTAAATAAAACCACCGTGAAATAATAGTATGTGTGCTGTTGTATTTCAGTGAGTGAGTAAGTCATAGTAAGGGATAAGAGATAGGGATTAGGAATGGATAACCCCTTCCCAATCCCTATCCTTTATCCTACTACCATAGGTCATAGGTCATAGGCGGTGTGCATCATGTGCGGTGCACCGCACAAGGATAAGGGATTGGGATGGGATAGGGAATAGGCTCTGGCATCCCTTATTCACTCACCGAAACATTACAGCACACGCGTGCTGTTATATCACTGTGTTATTTTGTGAGACTTCAAAAACCTAATCCCACTGCCTCAATTCAGCTTATTGATCCCTGTAGGTTTATTATAATAGCCCATCTAGGTAGGTTAGGTATACCAACTTTGGTTCACCGTCGGATCTCCATAATATAGGACCATATTCTGTCAGACTCCGAGCATTTATCTTTCCGCATTTATGTATACTTATATGTTAAAATAATTAAGTAATATTAAATTTATTTTTATACATTTTCTTTTAAACTTGAAGATAATGAAATACTTGTTTTAACGCCATCTGTTGCCGATGCCATGTTTAAAACTGTTGTAGGATCTGGTAAGCTCTACGGATTCTTCTTTGGTTGACTTTATTACTTATGAGACTTAAGTTTTGAGGCTGATATCTTTCGTTGCCATCCACGTCATGGCGCCCTCCTAAGTTAAGAATAGGTAGCAATGCGGACTTATTTATAAACCTTCGTCTTATTGTCTTTATTACTCTATGTAATGTATATAAGTAATAGTAATTAGGTATACAACAAAAACTTTTCCTCGCTCCACGTCGCTTGGTATCACTAATTCTTCTGTACCTATCCCTGATCAAGTCCTGATTGCATTATATGCAAATTTTTATAAAAATAATAAGTGAATAGTTAAGGCGTGAAATTGTAACAGCAACAACTCCACTCTCACACTAATAATAAATATTAAAACCTACTTTGAACAATTATCTATTAGGTACTTGGAATGATAAGATAAAAATGCGATAGTTACTTAACCTCAAAAATATCATTTAAACAAAATATATTATGTAACACCTTTTTAAAAGAAAGAATGCGATGCGAGTAGGTATTCAAGAGGTATAAAACTTAAAAATACATTTATATATTTAGTACGAAGGAAAATAGCCTACAAGCAAAGTGTTTATCTCAGTGGTCGAAAACAAACAAATCAAAATGGTGTCAAAACTGGCAACATTAGACGAATCCTTTTTTCTAACCACTCGAGCGTTATCTCTATTTCTATTAAGGGCGTGCGAAAAGTAGTTAAACATGAAGGCGAAGTCGCTTATTTGTCATAACTCCAGGTGAATCTTTTGGCGGATGCCGACTCGTTTTGAGGTTTGTTTGATCTTTTTATAACATCAAAACTGTATCATGTTTTATCCTTTATAACGTCTGTCCGCGAAGAAGCAGCGCTGTTGATTTTTAAAATGATTTCTCTGAACACCACCGTGAAATAACAATATGTGTGCTGCTCTGCTTCGGTGAATGAGTAAGGGATGCCAGAGTCCACTTGCTTAACCCTTCCTAATCCTTATCCTTAACCCTTTAACCGCGTGGTTTTTTAGGTTGGTTTGAGCCCTTATCGCTTGACTCGTAGTTTTTTTTTTAAAGAAAATGCCACGCAATGATTAAAAAAAAAACATTAATAATAATAAATAAATAATATCTTCACACATTCCACACAGCACCATCTAGTTCCACACTAAGCAACTTATATTATGGATGCCAGACAGTTGATATAATACATAGATTACTTTTTTTGTAAATACATACATATTATAAATACAAACATCCATGACTCAGGTACGTACTCAGAGGAATTTGTCGTATATATACGGCTCGGCGAAATGGACACGAAAATAATTGGCGGATAAATCCGACTCTGGCGGCTGTAGGATTATTACTCTGGTCGTTAGCGCAGTTGCAGTAGCTATGGCGTTGCTTGTGTTATAAGAGGCGACGATAGCCAGCGACCATCAAGAGGACCGTCAGCCTATCTGACTACTTTAAGATAAAAAAAACTTAATCATTCTTGAAAACGATACCGGTGCGGTGTCTGGAAAGCTTAAATGAATATTCGTACGCAGTTAACTTGCCATATGTCAGATGAGGCGTGCATTTTCACGCTTGTATAACCTATTGAGTTTCCTGTCTACAAATAGTTTCTTATACGATTTTTTGCCTTACCGCCTTCGCCTTAAAGGTGACGCGTAATAACGACCCGGTATAATAGCGTTGGTTGTGTCGTGAAGTGTTTTATGAGTCAAACACGAGCCAGGCCGTGAACCCACAGTGACACTGAGCATTTAGCCGTGCTCATTGTCTGTCGCCGTGGCTAATTCGTGAAATCCGCGTGCACTAGGGGCCGAGGACAAAAAAACTAGGGAGACATTGTAGATTAAAGATTTTTGATGAGTTCAGCATTTGGCTAATTAATTAATTAGTCATTTATTATAAATTAACTATCTGGTGCTCGCGACTTTGTCCGCGTTGAAAAATGAAAAATATAACAGTTGATAAAATACCTGACAAATTTAATTACCTGACAAATCGCCAATCTGACAATCGACAAATGGTGGCGCTACGTCGACAGTGGCGCCAAATGTTTTTATATTTTTGACGATTCCTCGAAAACGTAACATTTATCCAGGATAAAATGTATTTTTTATGTTAATCCAGGTAATAAATTATCTATGAGCCAAATTTCATACAAATCCGTTGAGCAGTTTTTGCATGATTCAGTAACAAATATCCGAACTTTCGCATTTATAATATTACTAGATGGTGTCCGCGACTTCCTTCCTCGTTTAATGCCCTTTCCATTAGTGAAAACAGCATTAAAATCCGTTGTTAAAAAGATCTAAGCGTCCTACAGTTGCACAGACGGCGGAAAGCGACTTCATTTTATACTAAAATCATGCAAAAATCACTCTTAAAAAGACATACCTACAGGTGAAACAGCAATCACACGAAGCGGCTCCACCACCTTCCCAAGTAAGAAAGTATTTATTTTAATTCTGGCGCGAGTTTCTGCGGAAACTAAACATTTAACAACGGCTCGTCCTTATTGTCCGCGCACGCAGCGCTGCGGTCGTAACGCACAAATGGACCGACAGACTCACCTTATGCTTATAACATTATCTTGTTGCTTTCCCTACCTATCTATTTGTATCTAAACATATAAAATAAAATAAAAGAAAGAAAGACAGAATTTTATTCACGCAACACAAAGACAAAAACAACAAGTCGGAAATTAATAAAAACAGGTAAATGATGTGTGTCCTCGCGGCAGTGAATCGGATACTGGCTCAGCATTGTGCTGAGATGCTGGACAAGCACCTGCAGTGCTGATTTTCAAAGTTTCAAAATTGATTTTCAAAAGCGATGTCCATTTCTGTTTGATTCTCCGTTAATGGAATAACCTACTATATAATTTTAGAAAAAAATGGGTAGTGTAGTGACGTGTCGTGGACACGGCTGTGTGTTTTACGTTACGTTACGAGTAATATTTTCTTTAAGCGTATTTATGGTACCTACCTTATATACAACTAATCCAAATATACCTACTATCGAGTGGGGTAATTAAATTTTGGATAGATGATAGAGATATGAGAGTAACATATGTGTTAATCCAGGTAATCAACTATATGTGTGTCAAATTTTATCCAAATTCCGTTAAACCGTTACTAAGATTAAAAAGACAAACAGAAAAAAATTCGAATAAATATTTTTTGGAAAAATAAAATTAATCTACAGACACGGCTCCTTAACGATTTTATTAGATAAATATATTTATTATATTTTATATTTATTATAGATTTTATCATAGATTAAGTATATAAACAAACCAATTTACTTAAAAATTAATTTTAGTGTTAAAATTTAAAAAAAAAAAACAAAAAAAATACATAAATTCCCATTTAATAAAATACGAATATTAAACGCAACGGAATTTATAATTTATGACAGGTGAAACGACATAGCAACCAAACCAATTTTAATGCAAAGTTCTCGAGCAGGTATTGTAAGGGATTCCTTAAACACGTTCGCGTACATCCTGCGCATTGTCGGACGGAACTGCATCTTTCTTATGCTAAAGAGTTATCATTCCTGTCTTTCAATCGCACTCCCTTTATATTTCTTGTTTATCGAGCTTCTAATTTTTATAGAGTTTTTTAACAGCCACGTGCGGCAAACGTATGGACAAGATAGAGGGTATTTTAACAACTATATTAGCCGTAATGGGGTGTGGGTTATGATTTATAGAGTGTCTCTTTCAGCTGTATTTGCCTAGGGGATGTAGTTTATTGATGACACGCGTACATAGCATCATTTATACGGACTTGTTTCCTTCACTAAACATTACATTTTGTGTATTTGTTCGTATTATTAATAGCTCTTTTTTTATAATGGTAACAAAGCTAAGGCGTGTACACTGTACACTGTATTACTGCGCCGCAATTTATTATGCCCTAAATGGGTATAAAAAATTAAATAAAAATGTATCAGTAGTGTAAAAGGTTTTGTTGGTCGTTAGATTTCATCCAATTAATTTTAACAAATGTTTAGATATAATTGATATTTTAATGAATAGTGTCCCGCTCCCGACTTCGCTGGGCGTGCAATATTTATTCGTATATATACAAATCTTACACGTCTATCCATCCTTCCGTAAGCGAAAAACGAAACCAAACCGAATTTAGCTTATCCAAATGAAATGATAAGAAGCAAAAAATGTACAAATAAAATAAAGTATTTAGTTGCGGTGAATTTGCATCTCCGAGGGATGCTCTAAGAGACAAGAGGCGGACGGAAGCTCTTTGTGGCGAACGGAAATCAAATATAAAGCGATCACCATCTTGCACGTCTTCGTTCCATAATTTTTTCCACACTGACATAAAAAATAAATACAACAGGTCCGCGTGTTGCTATGCTGTCTCAGTATAATTGCATTTTTTTTAGATTATTTTGATTTTGTGTTATAGTTTATTAGTTATTATTTGTTTATCCTTCTCCAACTGCGTTGACTTTGTGTTATGGGAATGGGAACGAAAAAAAAATAAAACTCAAAAGTTTTTTTTCCGCAGAACTTGGTCTGGATCCTTTAATCAAAGGTTAAATCACCTAAAATTTTTACTAAAATAGTGTTAATAAAATATATAAAAAAATCTTTATTTTCCACAGAAGCGGAAAGCCAGGAATCTGGTAGCCCGCCGCCAAGTCCTACTGATTCTGCCACTTCGGAGTCCGCGCCTACTTTAGTCCACATTAAACAAGAAAACATGCCTCCAGGCTCAGATCTCAGAGAGTACTATGGGGCTCTCGATTTTGGCCTCACTGACGCATACTTACCACCAAACTTTCCCGAGAATGCTCGCAATTACCTACCAAGACCTTTGGATATGCCCATTGAGAGGTACATGGAACCAAAAAGCCCCAAAGACAAGGACGAATCTAAGGACGATGATTTCGAAAGACACGAAGCGAACGTACCAAGCGAGCTAATGTTTAAAGGTGGCGGTGTTTACGCAAGATTGAATATACCAAGTGGTACAAAGTACGGACCTTTCATCGGTAAATTGGAAACTCAACCGTCAGACAGAAGATACGCTTGGGAGGTAAGTTTTAAATTTTTGTTGACAAGCCATCATTGTCACAGTCGTGTCAAGTGTTGGCCCTCTTAATTCCTGCACAAAAACCTCTTAAGTTTAAGTCGACGTCAAAAAACGGATGCAATAAACTGTCAACTTTATTGATGTTCTTGAGTTTGGGCGCCCGTTTTTTAATATTTGTGTCAATTCTGGTGAAATTTTTATGTGACAACTGACACGCTTCGTTAGCTTAAGCAACGTTAGTTTATTAAAAATTATTGACTCCTTATCTGAATACGTAGTTCTTTGTTTTAATTTTATTTTGTGTATGTGTCATATTATGTAGGCATATGTGTGGACGGATTGACCTTACAATGGTATCACACGTTATTATCATATGAATTATAGTAGTGTCATAGAGCATGCAAAAAAGGCTTAATGTAGATACCATATAAGGCTCGAAATTCTTTTGAATTATAGAATAATACTTTTACACTAGGTATAGTATGATAAAATCATTTCAACCGAATTTACTACTTATTATAATACTAGCTGGTGCCCGCGACTTCGTCCGCGTTGAACGATGAATGTCCTATGTCCTTTCTAGTGTCCCATACAACGTGTATGCAAAATTTCATGGTGATTGGTTCAGTAGTTTTTGCGTGAAAGAGTTACAAACATCCATACATCCAAACATACTTTCGCATTTATAATATTAGTACGGATTATAAACTTTATAATAGGTATAAGAATATTATAAATACATGTTGGTAACGATGTTTGGTAGTCCTTCACTCACCGAAACACAACAGCACACATGCTATTATTTCATGGTGGTCTTCTGTAAGGGGGTGTTAACTGCTGCTAGATGACTGCCGCTAGCTACTGTCCAAATGACTGCGAAACTCAGTTTGCCCAGCTGCTTTCCAAATAATGTAGATAGATATTTTTAAATAAACGAAGATTCCGATCAGTTAATTTCAAAGCAAATACCTGATGATGACAGCTGTCTTTAAGAGTGGAACGCCGGTCCACCATTTTATTATAGAAATATGTAGGTAATGTAATAATGTTTTGTAAGATAAAGGTTAAGTCTCTTATCCTTTGTCTTAAAAATAATATAATGAGGACAGGGAATGAGTTTTGGCATTCCTTTCTCACTCAGCGAAATACAGCACCACTGCCGGTGCGCACGGTAGTTAAGTAAAAGAGGGTGGGACATATTGCCCACTTTACGACTGTGAGCTTGTCTGATAATTGAATTAAAATTATAATTTAAACATTTATACTCAATTTTCCATACACTTTCTATAAATTGCTATTGAAAAAGTTCTTGATGTGAAGATAAACGATCGGGTGCATTTCGAATTGTCAAGGGGCGTAGCCTCGCGGTTATCTGTGCGAAAGAAGCGGAAATTGATTGTTATATTACCGGATTACACCGAGACAGTTTTGGCAATAGTATTGAATTACACGAATTTATGAACACCGCAAATGTGCTTCTTACTCGTAATTCTTATTTGTTAAATGAAATTTATTGAAAACAATTTCTCATTAAAAAGTATAGATTGCCCGCGTCTTAGATTGCACGGAGTGTTACATTTTGAATGCCGAACCCAAATTATTTATTATTGCCTATAAAGCCATTAATATTCTTATCTGTAGTTATCTAAAAAAAGCGTTATCAAAATTATTTATTATTATTTTATTTACACACAAAAAAATACAAAAAAAAAAAAAATTTAAATCAGTAACCTATTATATTATAATCGGTTAGTTTATAAGTATTTTTAAAAAAGAGCCCTTTTTGTAGTAGGAACTGCACCTTAGTCCTACTAATCACTAATATTATAAAGGCGAAAGTTTGTGAGGATGAATATACGGATGTTTGTTAGTCTTACACGCAAAAACGGCTTAACAGATTTGGATGAAATTTGGCACACAGATAGTTTATTACCTGGATTAACATATAGGATAATTTTATCTTGAAAAAATAAATAAAAAATATGTTAGGTTCCCGAGGGATCGTGTAAAATTGGACGCCACCTTCGTTACAGAGGTAAAGATATCAGATATTTTCTCAGGTGTTATATTTTTATTTAAGCAAATAAAATATCAATAAATTTGGCACAGTTTTGCCAAAAAAATGTCAGTAATATCATCTTTTAGTAAAAATGTACGGAAACAAAACTGAGTAGCGATAGTCCCGTGCAAGGCCTGCTTTTTTTGAATGCAATATACAAGAGCGTATATGCGTATAAAAGAGCGATCAGGCCCTGTTTAATTTGCAGAAAAAGATGCGCGTCCATATCAAATATCCCATGACAATGTTGAGATAGAGCAGTAAGCGCTGTATTGTTGATATCATGTTGCAGTCAAACCGCTTCATTGTGCTCATATGAGGCGGACATCTAGTTCCGGTATTACAATTGATTGCATCAACGACAAAAGACTAGCATCTGATGAATATTTTTATATCATTTTAATATCATCATAATTTGTGGGTTTCTTAAGAATATTCACATGTAAACTACTTATTAATTTTTTGGTGGATCATTAAGAAACATTTATTATTAAAAATTTATTTATTTATTTAATTATTAATATAATTAATTACATATAATAAAACAAGTAAATAAATCCTACCAAAGGTTCGTTAAGCTGTTTCTATTGGGATGAAAATGATAAGGAATGGCTGTAATTGCTCTGTATTAAATAATTTAGTTGTCGATTTATTATTTAGTATAAAAATATTAGAATTTAAGTAGTACACAACCACAGTATAAGTAATAGTAACCAACAATTTAGGCAACAAGTTGGACAAAAAAAACCAACAATTTCTTAGATACTTAGGTATAAATATCTCTTTTTACAATTGTCAAGCGAAGAAGGAATATATCTTTATATCCTTACACATAGAGTAATTGTAGCGGAGTCTTTTGATCCTACATTCGTACGTGACAGTATCGTAAAAGTGGCAATTGCGGCCACGACGTCGTTAGAAAGAAGAAAATACATACCGCTGACCGCACTTCTGAACCAATGGGCATAAAACTCTCTTTGATCTATGGTGACGTAATTGCATTTAGATGACAATAGCGTATTGTTTCATTATATCATTTACAGCTGCTGGTTTTTTAACATAGATATTTTAAATTTATTAACGTTTTAAACTCGAGATCTTCAAAGTGTTCTTTTTGAAAACAATTGTCAATAAATATTTTGTTATCTTATAAATATGAATAATTTATTATCATTATTACTTGTCAATAAATAATGATTTAATTAGTATTGACATAAATTCTTTTACTTGCTAGTTTTGCTATGTTATGTTATGCTTAGATTCATATGGTCCTCTGTTCTGATCTGTATTAGTATTTATTATGAATTATTATCTACTTCTGTATCGTCTGCAGAAAAATTTCTTTTTTGTAATATTTAGGAAAATATGCTTAGCATTATGTCTTTTTTTTTGTTATTTTATCCGCAATCAGTCTGAACTATAATCGGATCCGTTATAATTTTAGATTGTGAGAGTATTCTCCAACTAGAATACCACTCTTAATAAAATTGACAAAATTTTTACTCCTTCGGATGAATTTAGATGGAACAAAAATTTTTGTCCAGATCCACAGGATGTGTAACCTTTAATCTTTTTAGCCAATCGCTGCACCTGATAATTTAAATAAATATACAGTTACGATGACTGCTTAAAAAAAATCCACTAGTTTTCGGTTAAATAAATTGCAAATTGAAGTGTAAATTTTGGAAAAAAATTCTAAGTATTGTGTGATTTATTCGATAAGGGACGTTTGTGTGTGATTCAAAGGGTTGAGCTATTGTTAGTTCAGACACAAGTAGGCAACATCTAACCATACGTTTTCAAAATTGTTATATCTCAATAAAAATCTCCAAGCTAGAGAAATATCGGGGTAATCAATGGTTTACAATTGAACATCTCTGTGTCAAAGTGCAATAAAAAGGTTGCGTACAACTAAACCCTAATTTCGGTTAAGGCGTGACCCCCGTCAACATTTTTTTATAAATCAAATTCACACTTTTTTCATAAAAAAAAGACGTAACGGTAGATATGTCACCATTCATATTTTAAATTGTAAACTTGATTGGTAAGTTTTTTTTAAATAAAAAAATCTACAAATCTCTTCAAACGCATCTCTCAACGGAGGAGCAAATAATAAAATATATCTTTAATTGAATATACGATTTATTTCTCACACTCTAAATTCTTCGAATTAATCTGTTGCGATATTATTTAGAGAGTTTTGCATTAAGCGGAGAGCTTAGCTTTAATTAAATAGATCATATTTTAAAATGATTAAAAATATGATAATAGGTATAATGTTTACGTATGAATTCGCAATGGAGAAAACTCGTTTTTAAACATGAAGGGTTCGTCAAGTCGTGTCAATCAAATCATGAATTTATAGATTGGTAATTATGGAGAGAGCGTCTGTCAAAATTGATGCGAAATTGGCAGCGAAAAAGTTGCTAATTATTATTGAAATATACCATTTCGTGTTTCGATGTGAATTTTTAAATTTTGTATTGGTAATGTTTGCCTTTGACCTGACAAAGGGGAATTGGTAATGAATATTTTATTTGTGCCTGTTTATTTTCGCTTGTGGAAGCGTTGATGCCTGCGTAATGTTATGTTTATTTTGTTTCGAGCGAACAATTGCCGATTTGTAGGAGTTTAATGACTCTTTTTTAAATAACAACATTCATTTGAGAACCTCGAATGGGTCACGTTCTTAGCAACACGAAACGTAGGTAATACAGTGGCCGAAAATATCAAATAAATATTGGGTGCCAAAAAAGTTTGTAGAAAGAAGTTCTTCAATTATATCAAATATTTCGTGAGCCAAAAAATTCTACAGATTTTTTTTCATTAGAGATATCCTTAACTAAGACCTTAGCACAAATAAGGAGGGAATAGAAAAGTGGGCTCTGGCATCCCTGACACACGTGTTGTTATTTCACGGTGATCTTCTGTAAGGAGGTGGTTATGCCGTTAGACGGGTTGCTAATAATTTATTAATGTTAGTAAATGATTTCATTACTAATTTAACGCATAAAAATATAAGTAAGCAACTAAACTAACCTTAAGGCTGCAGTCTGTTAAAAAGGCTGCATTTTTTATTTTTTTAGAAAATAATGTCATCGGCAGCACAAAAATTCAACGAGTCAATTTTCAGCAGACTGCTGACTTAACTACCTAAAGTAAGCGTAGTATAATCAGTTTGTTATGTAAGTTTATTTTTAATAAAATAATTTTAGAGAACTGAACAATTTATTGACCTACTAGCATACCTACTACTTGAAAATTGTTCCGTGGAAACTTTAGATTTCTTGTCATGATGACGAATGTACTTGGCGTATCTAAGAAGAAAATCAATCTCATAGAGTCCCTTTTGAAATAATCTTTTTTCAAAAGGGACTGTCTATCGGCAGAGAGTTAGTAGTGAAATTTATGGCTTACACATCGTCCTACACACAGATTTGCCTACGCTTAATGTGTCTTAACCAGTGGGATATATTGTGTGTGTGATACCTATATCCTGTTATATGCTGCTTGATAATATGTAATAAAAAAAAACCAACTGTTTTTAAGAACAATGTCGGAATTAAAAATTAAATCGCGTTAATTTAATGCCCCATTCGCACAGGAGCGAATCCGTTGCATTAATGTCAAAATATCTGTCATGTGAATATGACATCTTTTCAGTAATGGCCACCCCCTTCGGCAAAGGATTAGCGAGGCACGGCCCTATTACATCTTCATTATGGTAGGCGGCTGACGTCCCTTACAATTGTCATTTGTAATAATAATAAAAATATTATTATTTTGTTTATTCCTAGCGGTGATGATATTTATAGAGGCGCATGATCTCCTCTTACACACTGGGTACAGATGTAACAATACTATTGTCAAAAAACATGGTGTGGTTTAGATACATTTGCGGACAAAAAAATCTTGTTTGAGTTATTATATTAAAAAAATATATTAAAAAATAATGACTAGGAATTTTATGTATTTAATTATTTACTTCATTTTAAGATTCAATGTATTTTTATTTGTTAAATAACCGTAGAAAGTTCAAACGTTCTGAAAGGAAAGTGATGTCATAGTGTTTTACAACTACAGTTTTAGCGCGATATGTTTCCGCGTTTTATATTAAGTAATACAAATATTTCACCGAAAAGCTACCAATTCTATTTTGTTAACGAACGTCAAGATTTAATTCGAGGTTATTAAAAATTCACATTGTTATAAAATCGTTTATAATATAATATTTAATAGGTAAGTAACAACATAAGAAGTCTCGTTATCGCTGCTAATTGAAATATTATAAATGTTATTCAACGCCACCTTATTATATTAATTTATTGTGAGATCTATATTAGCAAAAAAACTGTATTAGATATGTGAGTATCAGTGACCATCAAATTTTTTTTTAATGGTTAATAATAAAAGTTAATGTTAAAATACATATAAAATCATACGTAGATAAGTTAAATAAATATTTGATTTAAATTTCAATTTTTTTTTATAGTTTAGTAATTTATCTGTATTACTACTAAACATGTTCTAGAAAGACTGTATCCAAATTTAACATTAAAGTTAATGTCAAGTAGGCTAACGGCCATTTAAATCACCGGTAATCGGGAATGAAGGAGATGATATACCTTTGTTTGTAAGGTAAAAGTTCCATACATTAAAAAGAAAATAATAAAAAAAATTCGCCCATCGAAGGATGCAGTAAACCGAGTGCATAATTTAATAAAACATAAAATTATTTCTAAAAGTAACTAATCAACACTAATTGTTGTTGGTGAAAGAGGCCCTAAATCTTTGTCCCGCAGTGTAACTCAAAATCCCCGTACGGCATCGATAGCTGACATTATCTGTCAATTCGACACCTGGCCGATATGAAACTCGCACTTCTATTAAAAAAAAAATCAATCACATTCCCTTAAGTAGAATTCCATTAAAGCTGTACTAATTTCATCTATTACCTATAATAAGCTTATATCAACTAACGGCCTCAACATTATGTGTTTTTAATACTCATATAATATGTTTGATTTTTTTTTTTTTTTTTTATAATCGACTGAAACAAGTATCAATTAATAATGTATACACCAGTTATTGTGTCAACTTGTGTGTGTCCTCGCGGCAATGAATTGGATACTGGTTCAGCATTGTGCTGAGATGCTGGGACAAGCATCTGCAGCGCTGATTTTCAGCCAGCACCGTTTGTGACTCACTACACAAACATATATAGACAATATAAATCCTTTCTAGAAGGCGACTCTATATTTTCGGTGTTATCTCCCAAAAAGTTTTCACGAAATAAAAAAAAGGACTCTTCAAAAAAGCAGTTAAAGCACCCTCAAGTCATTTCGTAAACAGTTCTTGTTATTATTAACAAGTAGTCAGACACTTATCAGTTAATCTTACGCTTACACAATGGAGAGGCTAATCTCCAGGCGTGATATGAATTTATCTACGCTGTATAGCTTCATTGTCCTTTCGTTTCGTCTCCCCTCACTATTTTCAAAAACATCGATATTTGGGGTGCGATCGGAAATTTGTCTCCGGAGTAATTTTTTTGTGGTTACATAAATTATTATCCAATTAAAAAGAACAACACTCAAGATAATACATCTGTTTGTTTTAGAGATATTTCTTTGTACGAATGTATTTTCTATAATAATATACGTTTTTGTAAGAAACAATTTATTGAATAGAATTGAAAGTTACAAATAGAAAAAAGTTAAAATTTTTAATGCCGATTTATTAGGTTACCTAAATGCCTAGCAATACTACGGGAGTGCCTGTATTTAGAAGAAAAAACAATAACTAGAAATACAAAAAAAAACGTAGGCAATATTAGATTATTTATAATTTCGTAATATAACTACAAAATTTTTTGTGATTTAGAAAATGTATATTATATTCCGTCTCACTGACCAGCAGGGGACGCTTTTTTTTCTATAGCAATTGACCTCAATCTCAATGCGTTCTCTTCAATGTTAGTATTGTTAGTCTCATAGGATAATTTGGGTTTCATCTCCGTGTTTCCATTCTCGGTTAGAATAAATCATAATTTCTAATCCACATATGTATATGTAATTTAAAAAAAAACTCATAAGACGGCAGAGACTTGTACCTACGACTGCTACATTGGCAGAACATTATCACTGGATTATCACTGCTAAACTATAGTCTGACTAAAAATTTCAATACCTAATTGAATATGTTAACTCTTTTGAATAACAGCATGTCCATTTGCATTAATGTGTAATAAAAAAAAATGTGTACGTTTTTTGCGCATATTGGTTAGGGAGATTTTTAAGCATATAATAATGTACGCGTGTCCAAAATTATTTTTTGTGTGTTATCTAATTTTCTTTTAAAGGCTACTTTTTACCATGGTATTAAATTATATTACATCTCAAGATATAAATTAATATCGCTCACCGTAATTTTATATGGAATCATTTACACTGAGATGTAATATATATTTACATCTTAAACTATATTATTTTTTCGATCGACCAAGCGATATCTTAAAATATCGCTTGGTTTTCAAGATACCACTGGACTTTATAGTTACAGAATGCCAAATTTTTGGAATCACGAAAAAAATGATAGAAAAGTAACAATACTTCATTCACTACAGAGAAATAACTTGAAAATTTTCACACAAAATTTAATATTTTAAGACGGTTTCATATTTTACACTTAATACTCATTGCAAAGTTTACTCACGAGTCGTCTCTTGCGGCTTCTTATTTCCGTTGATATTTTTCCAACAAAATTTGTTCGCAAAAACAGTGCGGGCGTGCACAGTGGAGCAATATTTCATCCGAGCTGGCCAGAACAATAATAGCTCGTGGAAGCGAAGCCACGGCACGTTCTCGCCACAATGTTACGCAGGGACCATTATTTGTAGACCTCTCGCTACGTTAACACATTTGAAACACACCTGGCGACCGCACAGAGGCCTTCCTGAACTGGTCGCTTAAATAACATCACCAGCATCCGTGTAGACAAAATAAGTAAATACCGCGAAAGCAATGCGATATAGCATCTGTTATTGGGTTAGGTTATGAGTTGTTTGCTTTCAAAGCCTGGGCAGAGGCGATTGTTGATGCTGCCGATGCCAAGAACGAGTCTGTTTTCTAAAATACTTTAGTTTGAAAATATGAGAAATAACTGCCGTTTATGTGAGCAGTAAGTAAATATTTACGAATATGAATAAGAATAAGAATAAATTTTATTTACAACAAAGGACATAGTTACATATAAAAAGACACACACACACTGGCGGCAATAACCACCCCCTTATAGAAGAACACCGTGAAATAATAGCATGTGTGCTGTTATATTTTGACGAGTGAGTAAGGTATGCCAGATCTCATTATCTTATCTCTTCCTTATCCTTAATCCTACTGTAGTCGTGACTACTGTAGCACTTGCAGCTGTGGCGTCCGTCGCTTGTGTTACAGGCGACGGTAGCCGTCTGACAATCTTAACATAACACCTTAACTAGGTACATAAAAAATTATCACTCCTATGCGGATAATTTAAAAGTGGAAGTTTCGTGCTCTAAATTGCGACAACGAAAATAGCATCAGTGATAGGGTAAAAAATGAAATAACCGAATAATTCCGTATCGAACCAATTGTCACGGTGACGGAGCGGTCGGTGTCTTTGTCGACATCCAATAGAGGAGTTTTTTTCGCGTGTAATCTTCCACTTAATCCGTTTTAACGCGTACAGATGTGTTCTCGCATCACTGGGAACGATTTGCTCTACATTATACGCCGAACTGTTGTCATTTGTAGCTACTGATCTGTCTATTAGGTATACTCGTATTAACCAAAAAATTAAGTTTTTAATATACTTTTATTTGTCTAACTTGTTATATAGGTATAGGTATATAGGCATGACTATAATTATTTAAAATTCAGCTCTTTCATCTTCTATTTAATTAATGTTATGAAATTCTTATTACTATAATCAGCTAGCGACTAGCTCCCGGCTTCGCCCTGGGTGCATTCCCGTTTATACCTCTTTCCATATCTGAAAACCGAATTAAAATCGGCCCACCCATTCTCGAGTTTTTGAAGCATACACAAACCAACATGATATTTTTAATCGATGTAAGCTTTAATAAGTTCTAGTGTAAAACTTTTTGCCTATTTGCCTGAGATTTTTAAAAATTTAATGTAGGTAGGTATATAATATATTTTTTATAAGTTAAAGGAGTTAACACACAGGTCCCTTGAAATTTTAGTTGTCTCTTGAAATAGCTAAATAAGTATATTGTTATATAAGAAGTTTGCAAAAATTAAAGCAGTTGTATCTGTTTCACATGACTATCATGTTAAACACAAATATTAATAGTAAAACGCAAAAATTGTGTTGTTATTTTTACAACAGAAAACAGTATTGGAAATAATGCGATTGTTCACCGATCAGCGAGCAAACGATAGCATTTCTTTGTGCGCAATCAATGGGGTGCCGTTAATACTAGATCAATGGGACATCGTATTCAACACCCACTGATTGTACCACCTTACACAAAAACTAAACTCAGCCATCGAAATAGAATATCAATTTTATTCCGCAAAAAATAAGGTTTATAATCCCATTCAACTGATTACCGTGATAGCAAATTCAATATCGTATAATACAATTTTTTTGCGCAATGATAGCACGACTGCGTGAATATTCTGTCGCGTCAGGAATTAGGCCGTTTTGTCTCCGGTTTAATGGTCGAAACGTGACCGTTGAAGGAACACCTAATTTCTCAATAATTTGTTCGGGATACAGTGACAATGATGCACAGTGGACGCGGTCGTATCGTGAGACTTCAAACGTGAAAGGCTCCTGACAGTCATTTAGAGAAATGAATCAGTCTTTTGACCAAAACTTTTGGATGGACCACCCCAACTGAGTGGGTAATAAAAATTATAGATAACCAAAATTAAAATAAGAATACCTCGCCTTCCTATTTATTACTAATCATTAAAAATAATAAATAATAAATAGGAATTTATTCCAGGGTTCAGTCGGAAATCTGAGTTTTTAATTCATTGAAAGGTACCACAGTACCTATATAAAATAAAAGGATTCATAGATAATGAGCGTTTCTGTTATTAAAAAGTCTTGTTGTATTATGAACTAGATGCGTACATGTTAATTTGAAATCATTTCTCTACGCCGACTCAGGCTGTTATATATAGCAATAATAGACAAGCTAGTATGGAACACCTAAATCGTAATCTGTGGTAAACAAAAAATATTACAATTTTATTTGCTTATATTGATGCAATTATTATAAAACAATCATTTTGAAATAAGTATAAAAAGAAAGTGTTAATCTAAGCTGTCACTAAACCTACACTATCTAATCGAGTTGAATGTCTAAAGAAATCACCGAAGAAAAAAAAACCGGAAAAAAGGGCAAATATAAAACTGAGGCTCGTTTAGTTCGGACAGTTCCGGAAGCAATGCTTTTCCTCGGCTGATAACAAGACAAGTGGCGGAAACGTCGCTCCTCGCAACACGCGTTGAAATGTGAACAAGATATATGGAAAAAATCTGGGAAAAAAAGTAAATGTTCCGGAACACTTTTTCCTAACAGTTAGGCGGAAATTTTTCGGCTCCGACGGAAGTTCTGATAAGTGATTTGTTAGGCTAATTAGAATGAGGGGTGTTTTATTAAACATTTTGTACAAACGAGTATATATCTCTATGTTCGTGTTTTTAGTGTGATTGTTATTTTTTTTAAATGATAAATTAAATGTTTAGGTTTTGTTATTAATTTATGAAATAATGAACTTAATAAAGAGGTATCTAATTATTTCATTTATTATCAAACTCAGATCATATTCTTTAACTGGACGCCTGTTTGGCACAAACTTATCTAAGACCTTATCTTGTGTCTTACCCTATCCTTTCAGGCTCGACAACGCATTTGACGCTTTTGTTCATAGGCGACATATCTATCGTCAAGTAAATCATAGAAACGCTCCTCAATAAGGTTATGTTTTTGAGGAATTAAAAGAATACAATACTGTCTCGAGTGAAGTAAAAGGAAGTCTTATGTATCTTCAAACAAAGCTATTACACTATGTAATATATGTGCATGTAGATATGGTCCAATTTAGCGCAGGCGTGCAGGTACGGTAAATAAGCGCGCACACAAATTGTTATCTTGTGTAACGAGACGTGTGATTCGCGCAACGACGCATGCTCGCCGCAATCGCGGCTGGCAACGCTCTTCACTAGAAGGGATGGGACACATATCGCGCGTTGTCACGATACGTTAAAGAAAGATATAATGTGTAACATTTGTAACTAGGTTTTAGTAATCAAACCAACAAAAACATCTAAATTTGTATATTCCAAATAATTAAGAATTATTCTAGATTCGTAAAAAAAGACGTCAAATAAAAATTAATTGTGAATCTATGGATTGTGAGAGTGACGTAAGACAGTCCTGATTAACTCACAACAAAAATGTTTTATCAAATAATGGTAGTTGTTTGTCACACGAAAAGTCAAAATAAAGGGGCACGGAAAAAATCTCTACATAAAAGAAACTATTATAAAATGTATTTGAAAATAAAAACCAATTTACTAGTTAAAAATAAATTAAATCTACAACGCGTCCTCTAATTTCTAATTTCTTATTTTACCGATAAATGGTCACATCACTAGTTTTTATGAAATGTAATTTTCTGACGTCAACGACTCACGAACATTTGTAGCTTTCCCGAGTATTCCGGGGAAATTGCGATCTCCGCACCGAGCGAAAAATATGAGATCTAACCACAGTTCGTTTAAATTACGAGCGCTGCCTTTATAATAGCTATACATATCTACTTTGTACTGCTACAGTGTGGTCGTTTGGTGCACTCATATCCTTGTTTCAAATTTACCTAGTAGCGTATATAAAAAATATATAATCTAAAGCGTAGGTATGTCTTGATATTTCTAAACAGAATATGTTATAAAATCTAAAATAAAATCTGCAATAAAATCATTTTGTTGTTTGCACGCTACAACAACGTGCATTTTTATATTTGCATTATTTTAAATTAGTGACCTGCCCCGGCTTCGCACATATGCAATTTTATACTGTAATTTTTTTCTATAGTGAAAACCTATCCGTTACATGTTTTAGAAGAAGTAAGCGGGAAAATAGGGACGGAGAGTCATCTTCTATATTAGGTATATAAAAAAAAAGAGTCGTGTTAGTCTCACTATTTACTTGAAAGAGGCTAGCCCGAGAATAGCAGAATAACTATTAAAACAACTGATATATTTATGTAAAATAATTGTGAATAAAATTCATTTTCTCATACATTTTGTGTGGAACGGGTTTTTATTCCGAGGCGGTACGAAGTTCAGCTAGTTATGTATAGATATGGTCGAAGATTATTCAGTTTTTCTGCTCCATAAGTGTTTCCTTTTTGCCGTTCCAATTAGTTGTCAATAAGAAATGCACTCACAAAAACCGCACTTGAGAGAAATCGTGTGAATATGTTTTCAACATTAACCAACCCTTCTCTAAGTTAACATAACCTATAAGTACCTACCTGTTATGTATACAGATTGGATTGAAACAAATGATATACCATAAGTCATAGGGTGTAAACCCCATCTAGCATCTGTAACAAGTGTCCGGGCAATTCGCATCCTTGACCGGGCCGTTCATCGATGACTGATGGCTAACACATGCCGCGGGCACTCGGCAACTCATCGCCCTCTAGGGCTGTCAAAATAGACTCTTTTGATTATTTCATTTATATTTATTACTAGATACTATTTATACTATTTTGTACTATTTGAAAATTTAATAACTTAAATAAAAATGGAAAACTTTCTGATATAAATGATAATACAGACAATAAAATAGACTGAAATTTCATAGCCAAAGAATCCAATGCATTAAAAATAGAGTTATGATTCAATTACATCAAGACCAATTTAAGCTAATATTAAAAATAAAAAAAATTAAAATGCTTAAAAAGATAAGTAATAAAAAACTGGCCTTATTTGTTAAACCACCAATAATATTTTCAATGTTAAGGTCGACAGATAGGCTGACGGTCCACTTGTTGGTATGTGATTATTTATATTAATTTTATTATAAACAAATCATGCATACTATTTACCTTTTTGTTGAAATTTTTTTAAAGGTGGCAATCAAATTCTGTCTTTGAATGCTATCTTTATATATAAAAGACGATGTACGAGTATGTCCCCTATAGACTCTAAAACCGCTTAACCGATTTTGATGAAACATTCAGACAATCTTCAGATTAGTCCAGCGGGTGTTCTTGTGAAGTTTGGTAGCGATCGGACGCGGACAAAGATGCGGGCATATACTAGTTTATGATATAAATTAATGTCTCAATCTAAGGTAATATGCAAAATTAAAAATGTTTTTCTTTGGCATAGTTATGTTCATACGTGTAATAAATTTAGACAACCCTGCGCAAGACGAGGGTTGCCGATCTAAGATAATTATCTTTTTTACGGAACGCACCCGACGCAAGTTTTAATAACGCGATAAATGCTGCGGAAAGGCTTGCCGTTGACGCGTAAGGAGGGCTTTCGAACTTCGGCTTTGATTAATATCTTACTTGCTACTTCATTTTTATTGTGCAACAGATGCTTTTTATTTTTCGCTTAATTTCCTTTATAAATTTTCCATCCAGATAATCTTTTTCCGCGGAGATCGCATTTTAATTTCACGGGCAATTTATTATCAGTTGTAAATCATTTGCGTTTCTTGTTAAACTCTTTGTAATTGGTTAGGAACACGTTGATATTTTTTTTATTCGAGTACCTACGTATAACACGTGTGTGGTTTAAATAATTTTATTTTTGAAAATTAACATAAAAATCATTAATATATACAATAAGTAAAAATAAAAAGTAAAGTATAAATTGAAGTCGCTTTCCTCGTTTGTTTGTCTGCTAACTGCTCCTAAACCATGGAACGGATTTTGTTGTGGTTTTCACCATAAGTTAGATCATTTTACTTGGAAAACTGACCTGTCCTTATGAAAAAATGGGAGAGTCCTATGTCGAGCAGTGGACGTCCTATGACCGAGATGATGATGATAATTCTATTGAGGTTTTTCACACATTGAATCTAGTTGGACGCGGTTGTATTCCTAATAAAAAAAAATGCATTCAAATAATATCATGATAATAATATAAGGTTAAATAAAATTAAAACCTATATAGTTATCATTACAGAATACTTCCTGCCACTGAATACATTGTTTACAAAGTAATAGATCAAGTTGAAAAACCCAATTTAACAGTGAAGTGCAAACAAGGGACGCTCCGCAGGGAAAGTACACATCTTACTGAACACCGTTTATTAAGGGGCATTATGACTCAATCGAGTGTTGTTGTATGCAGGGAATTTGAAGCGTCTGCCACCAAATTGTAGGTTAACGGTCCACCCCATACCAATTACTTCTTGTTTCTAACCAATATTTCAGAAATACAACTACCACGTCAAAATTTATTAGCTATTCGTATGTGTATAAGTACTTAGTTGAGTAAATTTTAAAATACTGGATGACATGCAAATTTAAAATTGGTAAAAATATTGCCACTGCAATCTTTATTCGAGATTTTGCCTTAATTAGGAAATATTTGGATAAATTTATTGTTTGAACACATAATCTATTTTTATAATGGATTTTCTAATCTATTTTCAACTATTCACTTCTTAAAGAAAACTTAGCGACCTTGCCCCGTCTTCGCACTTAGGTGTGCAATTTTATTTTTTACTTATATTTAAGCGGATTTCGGCAAATTATAATTATGTATAAAAATTTCGAAAATTAGCGAAAACCGCGTTAAAATTCATTGCGTAGTTTAAAAGTTCTAAGCCTACATACCTACAGAGGGATAGACGGTGGGAGGAGACTTTGTTTTATAACTGTTAAGAAGAAATAGGTACTAGGTATCCTTCAAAACATACGCAAATGTATATACGAGTAGACACATGATACACATACGCAAACGTATCTACACTACTTAAAAATAGTTTCAATAAAATGCATTTGTACAAATATAAAATCCGATGAGAAAAACAAGTGAAGACTTACTTAGAAAAAGTGGGTATAAATTATTCAAATAAAACGTTGCCCTACAATAAAAAAGCCATTATGAGTATCGCATTTATTATGAAAATTAAATTATCATGTGTAGGGAGGGGAATGACAAATGACCGAGTTAGGACGTCACGGTTACATCCCGACAGGGACTAATGGCGCCATCTATCTCGAACCCGCAGTGTCCGCGCAAATAAGCGCAAACGTTGTAACATAATTACGCCAGGTGGCACGCTCATGTAAAACATTTTCAACATTTAATTGTAAAACATTTTCAACATTGAAAATTTATTATTTTTGTTGTTTCTTTTAGCTTAGTTTAAGTTAATTTAACTTAAATTTCCATATTAATTTAAAACATTCCTCTCAATTTATACATATTCATTCAAACACTTAAATGTATTTAGGTATATCAAGGTAAACTTTTTCTTCTGTTGTAATAATAATACTGTGGAATTATTAAATATTTTGATATAATTGAGGTATTTCTTGAAACTACAATGTAATACATATTTGCCAATTTACACAGAAGCCAAGAAGGCAAAGAAACCTACACGTAGTTCAGAAGTAAATCGGCAGATGGCACTGATCTTATATTATTTATGAATAGAAATTGTTTTTTTTTAGGTCATCGGGAAGACGGGTATGCGAGCATGGCTGGATGGGACTACTGAGAAATCAAATTGGTTGAAGTACCTAAGGTCAACCAGCTACATTCAGGATGTAAATGTGCAACATTCCCTATTAGCCGGCCAAGTATGTATACACATACCTATTATCCTATTTTCTTAATGGTAGAATACACTGTACCTCTACCTACCTACTGCGCAGTCATAAGCTATGCAGCCCTCTGTCGAAGGTTTGTTAATGTTTCGGCGCAGCATTTAAGGGATGCATTTAGGCTTACCATTTTTCTAGGAAACGGTACTATTAGCTAACTACTGTCCACATATCATCTATTGACCTTTAGCTTTTCTGCTACCCTATTCAATAAAAGCAATACAAAATTGTATTTAACACAAACAAGTTGCGTCCAAACTGTGAATTTAATTCGAAATATTTAAAGTTGCTATTCTGTTACTTACCTACCTTAGTATGCCTATAGATACTTGCGAATTAGGAGGAGTTAGAGGATATACAGACAGACAGCAGCGGACGGCGACTTCAAATTATATCTACCTACTATTTAAGGGTATACTTACTTATACTTTACGTATTAACTACTTAGTATTAGATATTAGGTAGGTAAATAACAACGTAATTGACAATTACCTATTTGGTACCTACGGCATATGTTTCTTACTTAGGTATTCCTTTTTTTTGCTTTTGGTATCATGTTTATTTGTTTTACAGGGGGTAAGCTATACTGGGGTCACTATATCGTATTCTTCACAACAACAGGGCAAATCTACTGCAGACTGTAAAAAATACAATATAGGTCTCAGGAAAAAAATCAGCAGGAATCTAATAGTTTTGAAAAAAATGCGCAATTTAACCAAATTGCACACCTTAATCGGTATCACAGCAACCCTCATTATTAACGTCTCTTTGTCCCACCCCTATGAAATTTGAATGTTGGTACTTCCGGTGGCAGAAAATCGGTATTCCCAACTGTGTCTCACTTCCGGTCAATCCGAGGGGAGTGAACAGATGTGCTGATTAGATTCACATAGTTTATACGATGTTTAACCTTATTTATTTATTTAATTTTTTTAAATAGTTTTAATGACTTAGCTACATTCGTTTTTTAATCAGATAAAGTAAGTATGTCGCAAGTCAGAAAGTATGTTTCATGCTTTTTTCAAATCGAGAAAGTACATTAGTCTTTTAAATTCATAGAAAACATTATCTAGTGCACCCAGAAAACTTGTTATTAATATGATAAAGTTTGCTTTACGTGAAAAGTACTATAGCGTCCTCGCACACTACAAGTATACGACGGTTGACTTTTCCGACAGTCTGTCTATATATGCATTTATCTACATGTTTATACTATTTAAACTAAAATTGTTCAATATATGGTAAATATTTACTTTGTTGTTATGTGTTTTATATTAAATCCTAGTTAGAAATTAGAAAAGTAGTGTTGAGACACACTGGAACGCATGAGCAATCGAAGCAATGAGTCCAAAAAACAAAATTTTGTCAGTTAACTTTATGATTCACAAACTAGCGACTCGCTCCCGGCTTCTCACGGATGTAGCTTTCCTGTTTTTTGACTTTTTCCTTGAATGAAAACCTTATTAAAATCCATTAGGTGGATTAAAAGAAGTTAGCGGAGTAACAGATAAAGCGGATAGGGTCTTTGTTTTATAATGTGTTATAGGTTTAATATAGATATTTCCATTTAATGTTAAATAATGAAGTTTTGGGTTATTTTTATGACTTTCAATTTTTGTGAAGATAAACAGATTTTGATGAATCTGTACAGTAGGTAATATAATTTTTACATCAGCCATAATAAGCAATAATTTTTAAAGACATACGTGGATGAAGTAAGTCGCGGACAACAGACAAAAACAAATAAAATGGAAAAATTCCTATGAAATAGATACACTATACTTATTTATTTTATTTTGGAAAAACTGAAAATAAAATAAATAAAAAGTGCCTGTTTGTTAATATTTCTGTATAAGTATTTTAAAATGTTTGCATTAACTTTTCAGTTATGGTACAAAGTGACAAGGGATATTCAGTGTGGACAAGAGTTGCTGCTAGCCCCAAAGACGCCGCTGCCCTCACAAGACATCCTATTGACTCCAGGTGAATAAACAAATCTTTATTGTTTTAATCGATTTATAATCGAATCATGAAAAAGTACATAGTATTTAGCTTTCGGCTTCGCACACTTCTTGGTCTAAGGAATTCTTTACGTCTTACATTTTCACCTATATCCAAACTTGAATCTTTACTCTTTTTTAATATTTATGTGTGTACACATTCCAAATAATTTAACCAGCAAGAAATAACACATTTCATTCATAAATAGAGCGCAGCCAATAAAAAGCTTGGGTTTCAGTTCGTTTCAATACAGTAATGTATATAGAACGCGGTACATAAGAATCACGGTGACTCGTGTTTCACGCTCGAGTGCTGTCCAGGGCAATGTAAGAGGGCAGTTAATTGGAGTCACCTGCCCTCGTGCCCTGAGCCACGGCAAACGTGCGACCCTCTGACATACGCTCCTATTACTTCTATAGGCAGATATAATATCTAGCTGGCCATAGTAGAGCCTCTGCTTATCTAGATAATTTTAGTTTTTACTTACAGAGTTAGTTGCTTTAAGAAGCAAGGCTAAGGCCAGTCATTCGAAATATTACCACATAAGCAATATCTACATATAAGCAATTTATATTTAAGAAAATTTTCTTCAGTTTTGTTTATTTATATTCGTTGGTTCGTCCAGGTCAAAATAAGCGTCAGGGACTAAGTATACCCAAGCTATCATAAATTTTATTTAACATAATATGAAATGTTTGTATTAAATTCTTTTATATTAAATATTTTATATGTTGTCATTTCTTTTATATTAAATTAAGGCCGACAGCCAGACTGACGGTTAACTTCATGTTAGGTGGCTATCGTCGCCTATAACACAAGCAACGCCTTATTCATTCACCGAAGCACAACAGCACATAAACTGTTATTTCACGGTTAAGATGGTGGTACGGGTTGCCCAAATGTTATAACTAAAAATAAATATTAATCTATTTATACGCTTTATTTCAACCGTGTCATATTCTAGTACATACTGTATAATGCACAAAAATCACAGGGCGCGGACACACCGGCGTCGCCACGCGCGCATGCGATATTTAATTTAGATAAATCGCGACGTGCACAACGCCCGATGTGAAAAATCACGCATATGTTTTATTAACACAAGGGTGATGTAGTTACAAAATATACATACTGGAAATGGCTGTAAACGATGAAAAATAAACACGATACATACTTATTTTTAAGCGTAACTTGTTAAAAAAGATTATATACGAGTAAAGTGATAACGTAATAAAGACAGTGGTTAAGAAAAAATGTCTATGCCTTTGCCTAGAGTAGCCTTATTAGAAAAAAAATATAAAACTCTTTGGAGGATCCAAGTGCACCTTGAAGTGTCTTAGAATCCATTATTTGGAATTGACTGGCATGATGGACTCAGGTGGCAGAAAAGTGTAGCAATGAATCCATCAATGAAGCCATTGGCTTGCAATGCATCCAAGTGGACGGAGCGTGCCATGATTTAGTCGTTCTAAACTATAAAGATATAGAAAAAAACGCAAATAACTCAATTTTTCTTCACAAAACTTGTATAAAACTTTATTTTTATTTAAAAAATTTTAAGTAGATTTTGTAAGGTTGTTTATAGTACGTACCTAACTTCGAAAGTTATACTTTCGGAACCACTGGCATATTTGTAAAAATTCTTTTAGTATTATTTGTAAACTAAGTACGTTATTTCATATAAATAGATAATATTTTCTTTATTATAATTTTACCCAGGCCGAGTTCTTTAATATATTCGGGTTATCCTAATATTAAAATTATATGCTAAACAGATTTGGATGAAATTTGGCAAACATATAGTTTATTATTTGCATTAACATATAGGTACCTACTTTTTATTCTGAAAAAATGTTAGGTTCCTGTAGGAAAAATAATTTCAACAACATAACACTTTATGTTGCTTAAAGGGCTGCTTCTATGACGTATCTAGTATCCTATTTATGAATGAGTGAAAGGGTCTTCAGTGTTTCCTGTGACGGCTTCCGGTTCAGATATGGCGTGGAAGTACGACGCCCAAGTCGAGCGACGCGACGCAGCCGGCACTCGCGGTGATTTATGCGATTCGAATTGTCCTTAATTACCGTGTATTTTTAACGAAATATAAATGCATATTGCATTAGTTCATTTGAAATAAACTTAGGTCAGTTAGAAAAAGTAACCGATTAAAGTTCATTTTTGTTATAATATATGAGTCATTATGGAGGTGTTCATACATGTTTAAAACTAATATTATGATTGCGAACGATCGTGAGGATGTATGGATGTAAATCTTTCACGTAAAAACGGCTAAACCGATTTGGATGAAATTTGGCACACAGATAGTTTATTACCTGGATGAACATATTATGGGATACTTTATATTTGAAAAAATGTTAGGTTCCCGATGAATCGTCTAAAAATATTAAAAAAATGTGTACCATTGTAGCTGTCGCGGCGCTACTGTCGTCACACCAAAAAGATGTCAGATATTTTTTAGGTTTTTTTTTCATTTTTCAATGCGTAACTTATTATAATAATAATAAGCACGTGATTTTATTTATTAAATCTATACTATAATATTATAAAGAGAAAATATTTTTATTTTTGTTTGTAATGAATAAAACACAAAAACTACTGGACCGACTTTAAAAATTCTTTTACCTATAGAAAGCTACATTATCAGAGAGTAACATAGCCTATATTTTATAAAGTAACGCGGACGAAGTCGCGTGCTACAGCTAGTATATATTACAATGATTACCAAATTCACTTAGTTTTTGGATAACGGACCCTCTCGATGACTTTCGAAAAAGTGGACACAACGAATTCACGAAATTTCGAACCCACATGACAAAGTCCGCAGCACGCATGACATTGCACTATAACAATGACTCTTAAATATCACTAATTAGAATCGATTAGTCCGTTCGCAGTTCTTCTATTCATGCATTTGTCATAATTCTGTTTGCGCAACGTTTGATTGATGAGGTCTGCGCAGTCGAAAATCGATTCATTGGACATGAATGGGAGATAAGGTCGTTTTTCTGAAAGGATTGATTTGGGCCCGTACAATATATTGTACGTGAACGCAAACCACTCTATACCTATATGGCAATTTGCGCAATTGTGATCGATCGGTTTTCACATTTTGAGTGGCTTATCTGAATGACTTATACATTGAAAGGGTGACTGATAATATCATATAGAGAACAGATGTCCGAGAGGACGACTTATAGACGAAGGAAAATCTATATACAAACATTTTTTTAAACGCATGCAGGCAGGCATACGCTTTGCTAGTTAGTAAGTGCCTTTTAAGGACACAAGCAACACCAGGGGACATGCATGTGCGTTGCCGAATAAATTTTATGAACGCATTTATTTATGTTTTATTTTTGATATTATATCAATATACCAATTAAGCACTAAAAGCACCAAAAGTAAGCAATTATAGGTTTGTTTTATGGGATAGCCATACAGCGAAACCCTGCACAGAACACCTAGAAAAGTTAATTTCCAAAGTTGCCTTGCAAGCAATAGAACCACAGACTCCTGAGCCAGAGCGCTAAGGTCAACACCTTAACCACTAGACAAAATGGGCTCGTCGTAATATAATATAAGTAGATAATAAATCTTTATAAATAAAAATGAAACGCTAATGGTGAAAAAAAAAAAATAGCCGTGCAATTCGGCATTTTTTTTAAATATTCGTCCGTCCGACAAATATAAGTAGGTATAGAGACAAATATTGGGTAAATACCAAGGTACCATGGGGGCCAGCCGTTCATGAACTTTGAAAGGAGCTGGCTAAACGGTTGGTAGAGGCGTCGGGTGACCAAAGTGCTGGCTCTTACTTTGCCCAGAAGATAAGCATATGCATTCAACTGGGCAATGCCGCCAGCGTTCTGGCCACTTTTCCGTCTGCCAAAGGCTTAATAGGTTTAAATTATTTATAAGTATTTTTGAAAATAATTAGGTAGTTTTTAAGTTTTTATATTATTAAAATTGTTTTTATGTTATACCGAATATTAAATGAAAAAATATTTAAATTGTAAAAAGTAGGTAGACAATATACATATTATACCTAAAATAAGTAGACTTTATGCACTCCTTTTAAATACTATTTAACTTTATATGCTAATACTCTTTAAACTAACAAAGCTGAAGATATGATGTTAAAAATTATAATCTGTCTCCTGTCATACGCAATAATAATGTAGATTTAAACCCTTTATTAGCCGTTATTTTTTGGAATGGGCCGCGTGCGTTCGTCCCCGTAATGAATGAGTCGCCTTTGACATTTGTCATCGCGCAATTATTGTCGCGCAGATTAAAATTGATGACGTTCCTTTGTCCGAAGCGCATGCGCCATTGTTGCTTTATCGCGCGTGCGATTCTATTTTACAATTTGATAAGAATTAAAATTGCATATTATCCTATTAGGTATATAAGAATATAGATTTAGATTAAAAAAAAATATCTGTGAAAATTTTTATTAGAATCAAAGTTTTGTTTTAAATTAGGTAAGGCTCGAATTCAAAGTTTATAGTTATTTGGATAGTTGTTTAAGAGTTTTATTTATTTATTATTATCATAATAGACATTATTATCAGAAAATTCATACAGTATTTCGAAAGCCACGAAGGCCTCGTCAAAATACAAAATACAAATAGAAAAGTACAAATTTTGTTTCTGTATTTAATAATAAAGTGATGTATTTATGTATTATGTATTTATAATATTTCAATATTATGCGTATTCTATAACATACTAACTTATAACATACTAGCTGAAAAAGTATATAAAACACACTTCTAATAAAAATTAAACGCAATGTTGTATAGAAATTTCAAAACAATCCATCGGCTAGTTTTCGAGTTTTGTAGACTCTCATTTTCATAATAAAAGGCTCTATAAAAAATACTTTTTTAACAATTTGGTGAAGCTGGCTCATAAGACTGGTAATTTTAATTTAGATTTGAGAAAATAGAAAATAAGCTAATTTCTAGCAATTCACCTGCCTTACGCTGCACTACTAACCAAATAAATGCAGTGTAGAAACTATAGAGCGAAACAAAAATTGTATTTGTCACGAAAACGCAACTATTCTCCCTCTACTAATATGAACGGAGTGATTAATCAAAAAATTAACCAAGTACAATGGTGTCACCCCCAACTAAACGACGACAATCACTCGGCGTCCCACATCGCATATTTATTTAACAATCAAATAAATATTAAGCACAATAAAATAGAAATATTTCAATTTAATATCGCCACCCCTCGGTGAAGGGTTAACTGATTCACAGAATGCAGCTTTTGTTTGTAGATTAGACCGATCTGCCGGCTATCTTGATGTTACGCAAAATTTAATATTATTTTTTTGTTCACAAATAATCTTGTTTAATCGTGATCTCGTGATCGTTCTCTGGATTGATTTTAATATTTTTGTCTATTCATTGTGTTTTGGTTTTGTAAATGTTTAATTTAAAAGCTGTTGAATGTGTTTAAGGCGAGGACTTAGCAAAAAAAAGCGTTATTTTTGTCACCAAATTTAACTTCTTAGAGTACAATTAAAAATTTACATAAAAATAAAATGCACAATATACTATACCTATACTAGCTGGTGCCCGCGACTTCGTCTGCGTTGAACAATGAAAGGTAGTCTATGTCCTTCCTGGTGTCCCAGACAACGAGTATGCAAAATTTCGTGGTAATAGGTTCAGTAGTTTTTGCGTGAAAGAGTTACAAATATCCAGACATCCAAACATACTTTCGCATTTATAATATTAGTACGGATTTAAAAAAGTTTGTATCGGGCAGATTGATACAATTCCATTTCCTGAGAAAAAAATTCTTGTTACATTAATGAAAATTTTCAGCGACAACTACATTTGCTTTAAAGCTTATTTATATATTAATATTATTAACTTAATTTCTGTACTAAAGTTTTAGCTACTTGGGTTAGCGTAAACCGCTTCAAAATCTGTTGTGCGGTATAGAAGAAGTTAGTGGAGAAATATTTTTTAAGTATTCATCAAACGTTTACTTGCTTAGTGTTGTTTTAAATCGACCTTAGAAGGTAAAATTCATTTCATAGAAAAAAAATATATAAAATTATACTTTCAATACTATCTAGTATTTTTCTCCATATTGTTCATACTATCTAGTATTCAATATGGAGTATTAACATGTATTTACGTTAGTGCTTTTAATATTATCTACATCCTACTAACGCACAATACTGGCCAACGCACCGCGGGGTGTAACTGTAACATATGAATGCATTAGTTAAGGGAACGCACCTGACGCGTTCAATCCGCGCCTCAAGCTCCCTCAAGCGTACATTCTTCACATACTTATCTGTACCTATTATGATATATCTTATAACAGAATATTTCCATAGAGTTTAAAAGATACCTAAACTGTTGATTAGCTATATACTTAAAAATGGTTCTTTAAGCAGAAAATCAAAGATATAGTCTAGTGGAATTGCGTAAAGATGACGAAATTGCAGACGCTAGCTGCACATCTGAGACTTTTGACATGGCTTAGAAGTGTCAAGCGATCCGCTTCCGTCTTCGCATGGATGTAGTCTTTTTATGAAAATTATATACTTACACAAACCTTCCCCTCGTTTATCGCCCTTTTTATTACTTAGTAAAAACAGCATGATTATCTTGTTCATTACTTGTCGGTTTTAAGTATATCTTTTTCATTCCTAGATGTTTAAAGGTATTTAAAATTTCAGTCTTGATATTTGTATAAAAACAATTCTCTAAAACTTGTACATTTAAGTCGAAAAAGCAAGAAATAAATTATTATATTAATATTTTTTGTATTTTAATACTCTAAGTAGACTTCTGTGACGAGAAACAACAGGTGTAGTAGTCAGGGGTTGATATAAATTCATTAAAATGATCGGTAAGTCACGGTCACGGTGCGCGCGCGCCGTCCGCGCGCCATCTGTGACCTCCGTGGGAAAACTTAACGTATACACCGCCTGCGAAAAGTTTGATTATCTACTTTGCCTTGCGTGTTAGAAATTAAATGTATGTTTAAAATAATCGCATTGGTAAAAAAAAAATAACAGAAGATATAAGTAATGTAGTTTTAAATAGATAATTGGTAGGATTTTGGAAAAACTAAACCTGCTGTAAAAGGTTGTATATATTAATAGTTATCCTTAAATTTCACAAATTTTGTATTTATAAAATATAAATTAGATTACCTTCAGATCTATATTGCTAACTTGTGACACTTTATTTAAAATATTTCTGTAGTGAATTAACAATGACTTAATGTACTTATATTGATTTCCATTTAACTTCCTACTAATTTTCTATTATTCGCCATTGAGAAGGTCCAAGACTTCTACAAACCATACCACATGACATTGCTAATCCAATAGAACAAGAGGCATTTTATCCTGTCAGTTTCGGCGCTTATACCTATCCCTCTTGTGTTTTTTTCATCAGCGTACCCAAATACATCAAGCAAATCGTCAGCTCGTATACCGTAAAATATCATAAAAAATATCCCTTAACGAGATTGTAAAACGATGAGAGAGTCGTTAGAAAATCAATAAGAAAAATCACCGCCAATCTACAGAACACTTTAAAAACCACATAGGTTTTAGTGGATAGTGTCACGCACCGATGATTTCACGTTTACCCCAATGCAAATGTCGATGGCGGGTCAAGTGAACATATTAACCCTCGCGTCAGGTGAGGTGGGGGTGGCATGACCCATGATAATTGTAACAAACACTTCAGTGGTATACTGACATCATAAACAGTACGGTTGAAACATCAGGTCCTCTTGGTGACTTCTCTGTGCGATCTCGCGATAATCTCTACTGTACCTCGCGGTTTTGTAATCATTTTTTATGTGAGCAGTATGTATTGTTGCTTTTATATTTTTTTCTGGTTATATAGTGGTTTTGTAATAGTTTTATATATTTGTAATTATATTTTTAATCAATCACAATTCCACTTTAAAATATTTTAAAATGAAAGTCAATGGAGTAAGATTGAAAAGTATTTTTTAAATGTTAACCAAAAGTGATAATCTAAATTATCTTCAATTTATATAAAATCAGTCAGTCATTGTTAACTTAATTAAGGTAATAAAAAAGAAATACCATTTAAAGTTTATAATTAAAAAAGTGTCTTTTTAATGTAGTTGAATTAAAAGTCGAACTTTTTTTATTGAGGTACGTATTCAAGGAAAAATATTGTGATAACATACCACCAAAACGCTTGTAATGTCTCTAATAAAATTTAGTACTTCATTCTTGATATTAAACAATTCATGAAATTGACATGTAACAGCATTCAAGTGTTATAAAATTAAGTTGTACTCTAACTTAACTGGCCACCCCTCAATAGGTAATAACTCTGCGATGATATCAGAGCGAGTTATCTTAGCCTTGCCTTATCACGGATGCGAGCTCGTTAGACAATAATCGGGGCGTGGTCTATCTCTGTCGTGACTCGAATTAATTCTGCATGTGTCAATGTAAAACATTTCATACTTCCGATGGCAGGACGCTCGTGATCGAGCTAGAGTTGTTAAATTTTATGTGTTGAATTTGTATAGCAACGCATTAAATCTTAGTGGGTACGCAAGTTGAATTTTATTCGTAATTTATGACTTTTTTTACCTAATTTCTAAGATATATTTATATTGTTATAGTATTATAAAATAAGGTCGCTGTCTGCTTCTCGGCACTTAACAACATCTGAACCACTTAACAGATATGTTTTTATACTGTTTTCATTAATGGAAAGGGATAAATTAAGGGATAAAAGCGGGAGTGTATTGCAAATAATAAATATATTGCACCTAAATTACTGTGTGTTTACAGATAAAAAATGAATTGTTTGAATTCAAGAATTTAAGTGTGCAAATTAAGTATTCCAGTCTTATTTATTAGTAGAACTAGGTTTTGTCCGCGACTTCGTCCGCGTCCGCTGGAATAATCAAAATCGGTTTAGCGGTTTTGGAGTCTATAGGGGACATACATACACACATCGCATTTTATATATTAAGAAGATATGCTTATTTATTCCATGTAGGTGAAGATAGTAAAATAGTAACAAAATCTGTATAATTTAATATTTTTAATTAATATTATATAAAAATATTTTTAATTATTAGTCTTAGGAGATTACTCTAACATTTAAACAAAAACAAAGATATTTCTGTTAAATTAAACGGTTTTTTAAAGACTCGACAATATATTTTTGATCCTTGCGTTTCTATACATCTATAGTTTTAACCGAAAGACAAGGAAGACTATTTAATTATAATCGTCCACAAATCTCTTCTAGAATTCCATCTGAACCTTTCCAGTCTGAGCTTAACAAATTAATTCATGTCAATATTCAGCATCGGTCCGTAGACAAAGACTTATGCATCCTGTTACGAAAGTGTTCTCGGTGTAATTGCAGGCTTTCTATTGATTTACATGCCGGCTTATGTACGCTGGGGCATGTTTGTGTTGCAGCCCGGCTCTTTAGGTCCATCACAATAAATATCTTGTGTTTACAAATGAACATTTAAAGATGTTTTGTTTTATAGTTAAAACAGCAATTTTGCCATAACTTTATCATATTTATTTTATTAAGAAAAAAAAAATTGATTACTTATGACATGATATTTAAAAGTTCTTAAAGTAAAATTGTAGTAATATTTATTATTTGCTTACATCTATAAAATATTTTTTTAATTTTAGAATAATTTTAGTTTAAATATGAACTATAAACGTTTAAAATAAAAAAAAAAAAATCTTTCGTAACTTATAATAAAGGTACTTAAACTTCTACATTTTAAAATCCTACAATTTAAATTTTGTACGATTTTAAGATGTATAAATTATATGTTTTGAAGGAAGGCTTGTATGTAAAAGAAAAGTAGTAGGGAGATCTGTTAGTGAGTTTACATAAGAAAATCACACCTGTTTTAAAATAACGCACAAAAGGAAGTTCTTTATTTATTTATGTATTTTTCTTAAAAACTAAGGCATACATGCGCATTACGATAGAGTTACACAGTTTCTTAAATATATTTCGTTGCAAACAGTACTTCCCAGTGTTTTGTAGATAATTATGTGTGTATAAAAATTCCAGGTCGTCAAACAACAAGCGTCAACTCTTCGAGCGGCTCTCAAGCTCTTACTGAAGACGAAGAGCGGGAGGAATCTGAACCGAGGTGTTCCTTCTGCGACGCGCCCTTTTCTAGCATCGACTCGTGAGTACTTCTTTCTTTGTCCGAACAAAAAAGTGTTAAAATCTCTTCAAAAAAACTTACTCACATGCCTTAGCTCTTAGCCTTTAACCTATTAAGCAGTGCACTTTCATTCCTTCGGAATGCTTGTGTCTAAAGGCGACATTAATTACCTACCATCAAGCGATCTGTCTGTAGGTATATAATGAATAAAAAATTCTATTTTTATAGTTAATTTTCGTAGAATTGAATATTTTGAATTTTTGTTTAATATTGACCCATAAATATTTCGATATAAATGAGTCCCGTGCTAATTCTTATCTGAACCGTCCATACAAATTGAAAGGTGCCAGCCAGTTGCAGGACTCGATCAATTCCTACCATCTTCAAAACCATTAACCTCTAGCCATAAATATTATTTGGTCGTCTGAAACGGTCCAGTAACGATTTATTTAGTGTTAGAGATGTTCTCGTTCGATAAGAATGCGTCGATGATTTGTTGCCGGGCGCGTCTGGCACGCGACCGGAACGCTGAAGCACCAATAACCGTTGCACGATGGACATTGTCGTCCTCTTAAATTCTTTTATACTAGCTGGTGCACGCGAATTCGTCCGCGTTGAAAAAGAAAATATAATGAGTAATTATCTGGTGACCGCGACTTCGTTCGCATTGAAAAAACATAAGCAATATAACGCTTATGCTAATTTATTTTTGCCAGGCATTAGTTTTCTTCATTTTAGATGATCCCTCGCGAACAATACTTTTTTTGGTATCCCTGATATCGTGTATGCAAAATTTCATGATGATCGGTTGAGTAGTTAAGGCTTGAAAAGGTAACAGACAGACAGACAGATAGACAGAGTTACCTTCACATTTATAATATTACTATGGACAGTATGGATAACGCCTGACGACGGTGGCGCCGCCACGAGAACCTAACATTTTTCCAGGATAAAAAGTATCCTATATGTTAACACAGGTAATAAACTACATGTGTGACAAATTTCATCCAAATACGTTAAGCCGTTTTGCGTGAAAGAGTTACATCCATACACGATACACCCTCACAAACTTTCGCATTTAAAATATAAGAGTAGGATTTTTCATTTGCATTAGCAGCAAGTGATTCTAAATATTTATTCCCAGTTATGTCTGTCTTCATTTAAGAAAGTAAGCTTTTCCCTTTTTTAATTTCTAAATTCAAAAAAGGTTTTTGTGCTTCGTGCCAGTTACTTAGATATGGTTAAATAAATAAATGCTGAATAACAATGATAAAAATCAAAGCAAAACAATAAACTAATCGTCTCATCACGAATGGAAATATATCATGAATTTATTATCTGTGTGACAAGCGATGGAAGGCCATAATGGCGTGTGTCATCATATTCTATTGGTGCGGGAGTCGAAGCTCGTCAATAATGCACAGATCGAGATTATCATCAACATGCACCGTTTTAACGTATCCTCGCGGACCTTATCGGGCCAACATTATTGTTTCGAACAATTCCAACATTTATTGAACATCAAGAGATCGATCAGCGATTTATCATACTGTGTCAAAGATATAAAATGCTTCTTCAAGGCGCGTAAATTTAGCAACTGATAGACTCTTTTGTTTATCAAAATTATTAATTGCTTAGTTAAATATATATCTTCTAAATCTTCTAGTTAATGTATGTATATCTAACGTCACATTATTCGTGCTGTTGATGTAGATATAATTATTTTTCTGGATGAATTTCTACCAAGTCTTCTTACTAGATTTACTTAAGAGTTTTTACAGCAATAGTAACATGCTTTTTTGGAACTTTGTTCTGTAAATTAAATCAGGCTTATAAGCCTTTTATATGATATAGCGTATCTTTATTATTATTGACTATCGTATGGTAGGGTTGCTATATATATAGTTGAGCCGGCACATTTCATTCGGCAATGTCTACCGCCCGGCTATGCCGGCCCGACTATATGTATAGCAACCCTTATAGACCAATGTAGACCAGCGACCCACCATTATAAAATAAACCTATTTTCCAAATTACAGCTTTCTAGATTTAGTGGATTTTCTGTGTGTTGATAGTCAGTCAAGACAAACAATTTTATAAGTATAGAAATAAACTATATTACTCTAAAGTTTCATAAAAAATTGTTAAAAGTTTTATTAAGTAAGTTTTAAGTAAATGTATAACTATATACAAAATCCGCATTCATCATTCATAAATTAGGTATTTTAGGTATTTTAAGTAGTATATAAGCTAGCTGAATAAGCTTTTTTTATTTAAAAAAATGTTATTATATATATATATATATATATATATATATATATGAAAGGAAGGCCATATCCATACATCTAGCTAGACTCATTGTATGAAACATACGTCAACATCGTGTGGGTATATCATCAGCTGCTGGTCGTGGCTTTAAATTGTAGCGTCACGCGTGTCCCTAATACTTATTCAAGTAAGTATATCATATATTGTATCACACGACTTACGAAACAGATCCATTGTAATCTCTCCTATCGAATCTCTTGCTTCCAACTCTTGCTTTCATCACAGATTTATCACGATTGGAGTGATTATGACAATTTGTTGCACCTCAAATTGATACTAACTTGAGGCATCAAACCCATATCTTTAATCTTATTACGGTCAGCAGCGCACTTGCAGCACCTATGGCGACGGTATCCACCGACTGTCCAGTGGATCATCAGCCTGTCTGTCGACCTAAACATAAAAAAATAATAGTGTTAAAAGGATAAGGCACGTAACGCATTGATTGACAATAGGCTCAAAGTGGGCTAGGAAATGCCATATACTTAGTTAAGTTAATTCACAAGAAAGTTAATAGAATTTGACTTCTAGATTAAATTAATCAAGAAATTAACTTCTTGAGTTATGAAAGTTCTTGAGGCATAAAAAGTTTAAGGCAAGTACACAATTAAGATACCTAATGCTTTTTCTTGCTCACTGTACATTTGCAAATAGAGGACGAATAGAGGTTACGCAATTGAAATATTTTTTAACATTGACATAATTGTTAATTTTGTTCAATCTTTATTTACATTTACAATGAGCTGGACCAGAGTAATACAGAAGATTACAATATAGTCTATATTAGGTCTATATAGTCTAATCAAATATAATAGTCTAATCAAATATACCCCACGTAGATACTTATTTCTTAGATTTCTTCAACATGCACCTGTAAATATCGCGTATTCATTACATGAAGATATTCGTGATAATTTTCGTAATAGGTACCTTAACCGGTGTTATCTTGTTAAGTATCAGTTGAGTGTGGAATTTTTCAATCGATTGTTAACATTGAGGAGCCTCAATGAAATCGATTATTAAAATGTAAGTACACTCGTCGGGTCGTCATTAGTCCCTAAAATGACGCTTTTGCATTTATTTATTTTTTATTTGATGCTTATAAATTGGAAAAATAAAATAAAATTTATGGTAAAACTCTAATGTTTTATTATGATTTAGCAAGATTATAGCATTAACAATTAGTAATTCCATTTATTCCATTCCATTAAGCTAGTTCAAAGGTCGGGCTAGAAATGAACCTAGATAAGACAAAAGTGATGACAAATCATCATACGTCACCAATCTTGATTAATAACATACCTCTCGAATTTGTCGAAAATTACATATACCTAGGCAAGCATATATCTTTCAATAAAAATAGAAACTCAGAAGAAGTGGACCGGAGACCGAAGGGGTCCCCCTTCGGGTATAATTATATATAGAAATAATTTTTAATTGTGTTAAATGTAGATAGTAATTGAAATGGTATTTAATAATGTTACATCAATTAATTAATTAACTATAATATTGTAAATTTTATGCATGACATAACATGACATAATAATTATATTGTTTAGTTAATGTATATTTTGATTAATATTTTTATTTAATTCAATACAACAATGAGCAACATTTTATTAGCTTTTCTGGCATCAGTGGCTCGTGTGGGTGGAGCCTAATGAATCGTGTTCGAATGAAAGTTGTTCATTGGATGTTATCAATTCGTGAACATGTTCCTGCTCCTATGATCGGGATCTAAACATGTTTACACATTGTATGAACGTTTAATTTACTGTTCTCTAATTCCATTCCTACGTACAGAGTTTTTGAATTCGGAAGGTGAATTATAAAACTTGAATGTAATATATATACAACATTAAGGTAATACTCTACTCTGTTTAAGCAACCACATCCATATCATAATATGTATACAGAGTATCTGATTTCAAATGTTGTTATATCCTTTTTAATACAATTTCTTAAACAAAACCTCAATGAGGTGTATTTTTTTAAATGAGACTACATACATAGGTATACATTTAACCAAATGTATATACAATAAAGCCATAAAAGGTAAAAAGCAGTCCCAGTTGACAACTCAGTTAAAAACGGTTCAATTTTCGGTCTGTTCAAATACGGACCCTGAATCTCTAAGTATTCCCGATTTTAAGTGTGACAACGTGGGAAGGAAATCTGCTTGCTTGAGGATTAATGCTTGTGAACAAACTTGAGCGTGAGCGAGGACATCTCCGAAACCATCAATGTTCGAAACACATCTGAATACTTCGATGGCAATCAACATTATACTTGCATGGTAGTTATAGCCTAATCGTGTCTGTATTTTTTCATATATCCATATTGTCTCATTAATCCATTAAGCATTAGTTAATGTTGAAATTAAAAAGTATTAAGTAAAATAAAAGTAAATGTGAAAAAATAAAATAAAGTGAGTAAAATATATGTAAAATAAAACAAATGTATTAAGTATAATTTTCAATGAAACTATACGTAGAATATCTGACTCGCATTTTGTTACAAAGTAGCCCATTCCTTCTCATCATTGAAAATTATCAATTTGACATCAACATTGTGAATGTATAATGGCCCGCTGTGCACTTTCAATTGTTACCGTAGCAATTACACAATAAGCTATTAAGTGGTATACACAATCGATCTCAGTATAAAACGTTTACTTAGACGTTATTTGCTTGTAATAATAATAAAAAAATGGCCATGTTACTGCCGAAGATCGTCCGTTCAGATAGTAGCTGTTGCAACCGAGCCCTGGGGCTATACCAACACTCTGTATCTTACTTGCGCGTGCGCCGATTACGAAGCTACAATGCCGCTACTTAGTACAGTTAGCCGCACAAATAGTACTCGAGTTATATAATGAGAATAATAAGTTATTTGTTGAAGACAGACGAGGATTATTTACTGTAGTACAAACATTTTTAAACCGATAAGTCGTAGTAAGAAGAGTAGTTACATAGTAGGTAATTTCTGATTTAAATTTTGCATTATCAACAAATCTTGATAATGCAACGTAACTAATAACGATAACAACGTAAGGAACATTTTTGATAATCATGAACCATCTCTTATGTAAAGTCAACCAATAAAGTGCTTTATCACCCTAAGATTGAAAATTCTTTATATGTTTCAAAATTATAAGGTCTGTTTTACTTTGAAAGTTCAAAGTGACAATTTCTATTGCTATCTTTGTCATATCGTGCATGACATTATTGACATTACATTAATATCGAAATTAAATGACACCTCTTCGTCTAAATTAAGGGTGTGTGCACATCTAGTGTTTGAATCGAAGCGACCAAATCGCTCAATAGCTTATGTCCAGGAAAATTTACTACTCAATCAAAACTTGGGATCCTTAGGGGAATTTTGGAATAAGTTTCTAGAATATATGTATTGTCAATGGGTGAAAGAAATTTTCGAATCAAACTTATAGAAGGTGTTAACTTTGATTATAGTAAAAATAGTTCCTTATATAAACATTTTTATGTAAAACCAAATTCTCTACAACATTTGTCTGATTTAACTCTTACCATTTTAGTATAAATACAGTTGGATTCGAAAATTTCTTTCATCCATCTGATATGACATACGGGGGCTGCTACTTAAGTTTTGAGATAAACAAATATTTATAATCGGAAACGGCGTGAGGTACCTCCAAAACATTAGATTTGAACGCATGGAGAAGCGCTTGTTCAGGCGTTGAAAAACGTTGACCTTGCAATTTATTTTTGATATGCGGGAATAAAAATAAATCATTATGTGCCAAACAAGGACTGTACGGCAGATGACCCATCAATTTGATGTTTTGACTGTTCAAAAACGTTTTTGTTTGAGCTGATGTGTGAGAGGCTTGCATTGTCGTGGTGGAGAATGATTCGTCTTCTGCGATTGGTTTCCCTGATTTTTCCGAACACTTCTGGCAAACAAATACTGGTGTACCATTCAGAATTGACCATTCTACGTTGCTCTAGTGAAACGCTGGCGACATGTCCAGTTATTCCGAAAAAACAGGTGACCATTTGCTTCGAAGTACTTCGTGCGCGAACAACTTTTGTTGGATTTGGCTCGTCTTGAAAGACCCATACAGTCGATTGTTGTTTAGTTTCGGTTTTATATGCATAGAAAAGATCCATGATTCGTCGCCTATACAGACGTCTTTTGAAGCACCGCGATTGAATTTTTTCAACATTTCCTTGCACTAATCGACACGAGCCTTTTTTGAGCGATTGTCAAATTATGCGGTATCCAACGCGAACAAATCTTTTTGGCAGCCAAATGTTCATGCAATAATGAATGTATGCAAGTGGACCTAATGCCCAAGCATGCCTCAATCTCATGGTGTGTCACATGACGATCTTGCTGTCCGGCACATAACTAGTCATTTAGCGCTGTCACTCGCATACTGTAAACGTCTGTTTAATGACTTAACAGCGATGTCAAATACTAACAGAGTATGGTGAAATCGCGCCTTAGCTTTAGCAAAATTTGAAATGAATAGAAATTGTTATAGAAACTGATAAAGCACTTTGTTGGTCTGCTTTACAATGAGAGTTCACATATTTTCTTCCTTTTTATTTTTTCATTAAAATTAAAATTGGTTTATATTAATGAAAAAAGGAATTATAACTCACTTGTTCATTAAAAATAAACTAGAACACAGCCTCTTTTATATACCTTTACAATGATGAACAATACTTTTTTAATTATTTGCCATACGACACGTTAAAAAAAGCCACTTATTCGCCACTAACGCAACTCTGACAAACGGACGGCTACATAATATAAGACACTGTTACTAGCTGTAGATTTTATTCAAAGATTAATTAAAAGATATGAAAGGTAGGCCGACCGTGTGCGAGAGTGAAAACGTCACAGCTTATCACGACGTCAGTAGCGCATATTTTAATTAGCACGTCTTAGAAGCAACCTTTTCTATGACGCTCAATTCGAGATTCAATTGCTAGCCAGAGATGTATTAGGCGCTTTAATTTAAAGCCTCAATGTAATGTAAAACAGGTGTATGTAACGTTAGAAATGGCCGCAGGCGGTAAGGGTTGCGTGTGTCGGACCAGTTGCCTCCAAGGAGACGTTAGGAATATTTCTGCAAATGACAGGCATTTTCCTATGATTGGCAACAGTTTGATTGCGGAGCAAACAGGTGAAATGTGATCGACCTCATTATATTTCTCAAAAGATGCGAGAGACATTCTTGAATTTATGTTTCGTTTGGATATAAAATCTATTTTATTGTTATTGACAGTTGAACGACTGGGCCGGTTACTATAATAAATACCAGTAATAATGTTGAAGTACTGACTAGTACTCGCACGCCACTTCGTCTATATGGATTTCACAATTCACAATAAGAGGTTATCAAATCAAGTGCTTAAAATAGTCGATTTGATTTGATTAGCGAAGGCGCATGCCGATAATGCGTAAAAACTAGGCCTCTTGATTTCGAGTTAATTGATTAAATACTATATATATATATATACGAGTATCTGGCTGAATAATTTTATTTAAATAAAATATAGACTTATACTCTGGGATAGTGTTTTGCTGTCTATTACTAAAATATTTTAGAATCTATAAGAATATCTGTTGTGTAACTTCTTGTTTTTTTTTTTATAAAAATAAAATAATAAAAATTAAATTAATAATTCGTTTCGAATTTTTTAGAGATTTATTTTTTCCACAAGATTTTTTATGTTTCTTTTGCGCCTTAGGAATCTTTTCAATTTTTTTCTTTTCCTTGTGGATACGTTTATTTATTTTAAATGGTTTAGTTTCCTTTTAAATATTTATTTTAGTCATATTACTACATAATGTTATTTATTTTTATTGTGAAATATGCCAGAAGTCATCTAAATTTATTATTTTTTTTTAATTTTGAACTCGTACATATTTCTCATTTAATGTACGCGTATGTTGTTGTACCAATAAAAATAAATAAATAGTAGGTAGAGATACCATCATTTAATAAATATCATTTCATATTTAAATGGAGAAATCGTAGTTGTACGACAATAAGAACCTTAAAACTAATTTATAAATATGAATCCCGATTTCTTTTGTGTTTCCTGTATCAATTCAGAAAACCAATTTTATATTTTATAAATTGCAAATAAATATTCCCATCTTGTCTCGTTCAGTGCCTCGTATATGGTAACTTTAAGACAGTTCTACTTAGGTATTCTGGTTCGTTAGCGTAATCTTCTCACTTTCTAATGGAGACATTGCTTGCAAGATTTTATCTCATTTGAATGTTAAATGAAGTTGAATTTCATTGCAGTCCATAAAAACAATTGACACTTAGGTATATAAGCAATCCTTAATAAAAGTCTATCTGGACCGTTCCACAAAACAACCTAATCTAGATTCTATAATTTGCATAAATATATGTAATCTGTTAACATTAATAACAGTGGACCTGGTTATTTTCCCCATCTTGACTTTACATTTACATATCGTAAATATATTTAATTTGCGCTCAGTAACTTAAATATCTGGAGTTGTGGGCAGCAATTTATTGTTCATAAATATGATTTCTATTTCGTTTGGGAAATATGAATGCTAAATATGTCTTTTTCTAGATGTTCCTAGTACCTGGCGTAACATTGAAAGGGATTGAAATATATGATTTGATAAAATAATTAATACGAGTATCATTTAATTTCTATATTCTGTCTCTTAATTATGTATTAAAAATTAAAAATTAATGCGGAATACGTATTGATTTTTTAGTTTTGTTTTATAATTCACAAGTATGGACTTATAAAAAAAAATAGTTGACATGTTCGTTCAGGTTTGATTTCGCTAATTGCATTACAGTTCTACCTTTGAACGCCGAAAGCTAAACTTAAAATAGGTCTCACTTTATCTAAAAATAACAATGAAACAAAGTTGTTTACTTACATTTTTGTAAGAAAAGGTCGACAGGCAGGCTGACGATTTACTTAATGGTAGGTGGCTATAGTCGTCTATAGTGGTGGTGGTTGCGTTACCTACATTAATATTACAAAATAAAGAATAGAAGGTTTCTTATTGTTCCTGAGAGGTTCCTATATCGAAAAACGACAGCATATTTACTGTTATTTTACTGTAGTCTTGTGTAAGAGGGTGGTAAACTGACGGGTTACCCAGTATAATTCAATATTTTTGTACAATAGACATTTCATAAACATACCGTCTTACTAAAAGTATAATTTCTCATTTATTATTCTAGTCTCGACCGGCACCTAATTCAAGCGCACGCGCAGCCCGCGTCAGCATATCCCTGCGAGTTGTGCAACCGCTCGTACAGTACCCGAGCACTTTTGCTGCGTCACCGTGCCCTAGAACACACCGACATCAGGAAGTATCCCTGCGAAAATTGTCCCAAGGTGTGATATCACATTATACCTTAAATACTATGTTAAATGTTAAGATTATTATTTCTTTAGAAAAAATATAAGATATAACTTGACTAGCTTCATGAGTCTTATAACTTGACTCGACTAGCATTTAAACTGAGTGTCTCATGAAGTCAATGAATGAAGTCAAGTCAGTTTCTTATACTAAAAAAGGCACAATTTATTTTTTTGATGTCATTTAGTAGAATTACATTGTTATTTTTCCTCGTATTGCTAGTCTTCTTGCAAATATAGATTTTCTTATAATGTTTTCTTCACCGTTTGAGCAAGTGAATCCACACATGATCGAACCTTAATCACCTCAATCAGGCTTATAGGCATCTGCTCTCTCAACATTCAATCATAATACATATAAAAAATATGATAGAGCAGCACCTATTTGTATTTTACGTCGTATGAAACCTGGCATATTACAGGTATTTACCGATCCTTCCAACCTTCAGCGCCACATCCGCGCGCAGCACGTCGGGGCTCGCAGCCACGCTTGTCCTGAGTGCGGGAAGACGTTCGCCACATCATCTGGCCTGAAGCAGCATACTCACATACACTCCAGCGTCAAGCCATTCCAGTGCAAGGTCTGCTACAAGGTAACAAAATCTCGAATAATTTACAAAATTCACTAGATTTGCATCCCAAAATTTTATTTTACCTTAAATTCTAATTATTTACCTTAAAATTATTAATCTGTAATATGTATTCTGATAAATATTTATAATTTTTATATTTGATTTTCAGGCTTACACCCAGTTCTCAAACCTCTGCCGACACAAACGAATGCACGCTGCTTGTAAAACTCTGGTTGAATGTCAGAAATGCGGTGAAGCGTTTTCCTCACCGTCTCTTCTTACGAAGCATAAAAGGTTTTGCGACACAGTTACTGCGTCCAATGTAAATTTGCGAGGGCAAATGCTCCAAGGCTTACCACAAATTTCTTCATTGTCAAACGTTGGGATGACTAACCCGAATAATACAAACCCGTTTCCTATGTACAGACCGGCTCTACCATTACCCTACAATGCATTTGCTCACTACCCAGCACTGTTTTCTGCTGCAGCGGCTGCATGCCAGCCGGAATTTCTAAATCCTTTATTATTTAATGTTCAAGGGGCCAGATTAGCAATGGAGCATGATATTGCTTTATCAAATAACTTGATTTCTAAGCAACAAGAGGGAAGAATGTCTGTCAAAAGTATAGATAGCGCCACTTCGCTTGACGAGATTAAAAAGACCAGAGAACTAGAATTCGAAAATAACAAAAGGGATGACAATACAGGCAGAGTGACACCAAAACCACAATTGTCAATTAAACAGTCTCCACAATCAATTGAAGAAGTTTCATCACAACGAAGACCTTCCCCAGCAATGGCTTTAGCAACTCCATTGGTTCCTTTTAACTTTGCAAGGGAGGAGTTAAAACGAAAATCTCCGTTCAACTTTGCAAGAGATGAGATACAGCGGAAATCTCCCTTTAACTTCTCTTTGAAGCTTAATAATAACAACATTAGAGAACACAAGCCCATGTCTTCGCCTTTACCCAAAGATATGTCGAAAAACACTGAAGATGATAAGAATTCAGAATACGCTTACGTTGAAGAAGATTCGAAAAGAGATCAAGGTGATCAACCTTTAGATTTATCCGTGGCGAGAAAACAAAGTGATAGAGAATCTGAAAATGATAACGATGAACGTTCATTTCGCAATTCTTCCATAAAATCATTTTCTCCACCTGTAAGCCCAGTAGAGCGAGAAGCTAAAACTCCAGAAAACGATACCACGGATGTTGATGTGGAAGGTGTAGAACCGAAACGAGAAGACAATTCGTCTCAGATTGTTTCACCACCGATAGCTTTTCCAATGCCAGTTCATCCTCAGCATAGCAATTCACTTGTGGATGCAATGTATCCTCCCCGATTTCAGTTCTCACATTTACCACCGGAGCCTATTTTGAACCCATCGCATTCTCCATACGTTCCAAATCCTTTCAATTTTTTATCCCCACTTCTCGGCACTGACGGCCCCGATAGACAATCGAACGCATACGGAAAATATCGAGAACTAACTGCTGGTCCTGGTAAACTGCGGGATCGGTACATGTGCAAATTCTGCGGAAAAGTGTTCCCACGCAGCGCCAACTTAACTCGTCACCTGCGAACACATACTGGCGAACAGCCTTACAAATGTAAGTACTGCGAGCGCTCTTTCTCCATTTCATCAAATCTGCAGAGACATGTACGTAATATTCACAACAAAGAGAGACCGTTTCGTTGTCCGTTGTGTGATAGGTGCTTCGGCCAGCAAACAAATCTCGACAGGCATCTGAAAAAACATGAGGCGGAGGGTGGCGATTCGCCGAGTTCTGCGGATACAGAACGCGAAGACGCTTATTTCGACGATATAAGATCTTTCATGGGTAAGGTAACGTGTTCTCCTGGATCCCGAACACCTCCGGCGACATCGCCTCATGCCCCGCCACCGCACCCCTCCCACCCGCCGCACAGACCCTCAGCTCTAGCGATATCTACATAGCCGATATACCCGCTGTCGCTTCTATGGCCTCAGCCACATTAACACGAGAAGTTAATCGATTATTATTGTAAATCATATCTTATCGAACAGTCACAGAGGTGAACATTAAAAATCTTAGTGTGTACAGTACTTAATATCTACGCTGTATATAGATAATAATATGTATTGTAAGAAAATTATCTATTAGTTTGTAGGAAAGTTTAGTGAATTGGTTTGGATTTCTACAAGAGCTTAGTTAGGTTCTTTTAAACACGACGCCTGTAACTGTGTTATTTAAAAATATTCTTGATTAATTGTTTTATATAAAAAATATTTTAATTTTTAGACAGTCAAGTAATTCTTAAAGTATTAGAATTTATAATGTGTTTTCATTTAACATTGCTAGTAATAATAATAAAAAAATCTTTATATAAATAGTCCAAGTGAAATCTAAAAATTATAATTACTGTAAGTATTCTCGTAGTTCATAAAGGAGGATAAAGCGACCCACGTCATATTTGGGTGGGCGTAATATTTTATTTTTGAATTTACTTCTTAAGATACTCGTATAAGACGCATGCATGAAGAAGTAATATGCGTTTTAAATTATTTATTTTGACTATTAAGAACGACTATAAAACTGAGTCAAAATTTACACTCAATTACTTTGTAATTGTATAGTTTAACGAGTATTATGTATTTTTCACTTTTTTTAAGGCACTAACTTTGTTTTATCTTTAATTGATGTAGTATTTAAGAAGAAAGGGATTCATTCTTTCTTTGTATAGTTTCTACCGAAGCAATATCGTATGTTAAAAAAAAGTTTATTTACATCTAAACTCTTAAAACCCATGACAAAATCCTAGTTAAAAAAATTAATATAAGTGTTATAAAATATTGTGTATTTATAATTAAGTATTAAAAAATTCGTTCCTAGTTAACGTTTTGTGATCCAAGATTGACTTAAAAACGTACTTATTCATCATTTGTAAATATTTAGCTATATCATGTGGGTAGTTTGTTAAATTGTAATAAAAACAAGTTTTTTTTTAATATTCTCTTCACCTTCTCTTACACATTGTGACTTTGCCATAACTGAAGATGTTTTAAGAACTCTATTTACATTTTTGTGTGTGTAGAAAGAGATTTTTATTAGTCTAAAATTACCAAAGGTTTGTTTGATAGGCAAAATTTGTTTAAACTTCATACGATTGATTGGGTTTATTAAATTTCCGAATATAAAAAAATTGTGTATTTGCGCATTGCCCATGTATTTGTGCATTGCACATACATTTGCGCATTGCGTATTATGAAGCATTTGTTGTTAGTTAATTGTAGCCCGTATGAATGTGTTTATAAGAGTGTAAAACATTAAGATATTTTGTTATATTTGTTATTTACACAATTGCTGTACATACATTTTAAATAGCACAAGCATATCATGCATATAGATGTTACTTATAAAAAGCTCAAAGTAAGCTACAGTAATGTTTCTTTCGTAAGGTAGTGAGGTATCTTAAAGAGTAAGTTACACAGAATGATATAAAGTGAAGTTTCAGTCTTTCCTCCTAAATTATGTATTTAAAGTCATCGCAACATTAAAATCTTTTTCTAATCTTTGAATTTATAGTTATACTTAAATAATATTGTTATGTTGTATACTTAAACGTAAGTAATTGAATACTTTACTTAATTGTAAAATACAATCAGCGTCCGATAGTTAAGGGAAAATACAGTAATATCTTTTTTTAAATAAATATTCTGCTCTAATAAAAGATCATCGTCGTAATAGAGGATCATCAATCCACGTTGATGGTGTTCTCTTGAAAACAATATAATATGAAGATCTTGCTGGGGTTAATTTATTGCCATATATTTATGCATCGTCCATATTACAATGTTACAACAACTTACATAATGTATACGCGTAACGCATTTCCTAGCGTCAAAAAAAAAAAAAAGGTATATCGGGTTTCAAAAGTAGTCAATGTCGTGTCTAAAAAATAGTTTAAAATAAAAACACTTCTTGAACCTTCCCTGATAGCTTCAACATAAAGCCTAGAGTACACGGTAGAGTAATAATCTCTTAGTATCACAGTAGAGCTATCCGCCTTTCTATTTCTTCTATATTTCTATTCGTTTTGAATGATAGTTGTTTTTCAAGATAGCTTCAATCTGGAGGAAATATTGGGCCCATAAAGAAATATTGAAAACTAAGTTACCAATGAAAATAAAGAAAATAGCTATGGACTCAGTGATACTACCATGTCTGACCTATGGTTGCCAAATATGATCATTCGATCAAAAAGTAAAGACGAAAATTCAATTGACACAGAGAGCAATGGAGAGAAGCTGTTTAGGAATTAAGGAACCGAGTAAGAGCTACTGATATTCCCAATAGAACTGGGATAGTTGATGCAACAACCTTCGCTCAGTGATTAAAGTGGAAATTGGCTGGCATTGTGGCAAGGTACACAGATAAGAGATGGACACGTACACTAACAATATGGAAAGGGCCACAGGGAATAAAACGCAGGAGTCGACCATGTTCCATGTGGCAAGACGAAATAAGGGCAATTGCAGGCTGAGACTGGATTTTCTTTGTAAAAATTAGAAGTTAGTAGATTTTACTGGAATTTTATGGAGTATTAAGATACTTAACTCTACCAATTACTGTACTCTGAGCTTAAAGATATTTTAGTATCACACATATATGTACTATTTACTTATCTATAAGCAAAACTTTCAAATTGTACTATTTAAAAAAAAAATGTATTATAAAAATGGAACCTTAACAATACGACGCTGATTATGTTAATTATTAGGAAATAACTGATCTTTCATATCACTTGAAGCACTAGTGTATAATTAATATTTAGAATCACAATAATTATTACATTAATCAATTACGTCTAACCTTAAGACACATGTACCTACTTAATTTCAAGTTCAATTAAAACAAGTGGACATTGTAAATTAAAAATAAAACAGTACAATATAAATTTAGAATTTTTATTGATTTTTGACAGGACCTTATGTGCTTAAGCTTAAAGGCTTAAACTTAAAAGATTATCTACATTACCATAAGGCTGATGATAGGTAATATACTTAGTTTTAGGTGACTTCTCCTGTAAATACAAGCAACGCTAGATACAAAGTGTCCTGGAGCTGTCAATTTATGTATAAAATACATTGTATAATATGTTATTTCACATATTTCTCACATATGTGTATATTTTGTTTCTTTAACACAAATTTAAGTACGACAATCGCATAAAGTGGCTTCAAGGCATGTTAAATTAAAAAGTCGATTTTCTTTCAACGAGGTAATAAAATTTACACTAAACTTCAACAAAAATGCTATAAAATGTAACATGGGATGTTCGCTCTGGGGTAATGTTTGCATTTCTTGTCCGCTTAATTACCCCAATGTTATTTATATTGACGCTACATTCTCTCAAGCAGCGATCTCCAAGACGTTTCCCGCATAGTTGCTTTTAAAGTAAGTATTATGGCCATTGTAAATTGCTTCGCTTAAGTGTTACGACATCGTCTTTTCTTTAAAAACCGACGAAAAAGAAAGTATAGCAATGTAACTGCATTTTCGGTTTTTGCTGGCGATATATTTCCGTAGATATTTTGTTCGGTACATGTTTTAATGATATTACAAACGAATTTCGTCAGAAATCACTCAGCTTAGCCATACATCCTTCAACTTAAGACTTTTAAACCTTTCGTTAAATTGACAATAGGTGATGATGAACAAATTGTAGTGTTACTATTAAGTTTAAGAGGTTTTTTTTTATATTGAGGCGAAATGGATTTCTTTAGTTCCATCAAAGGAACAACTAAGAAAGCTGTCTGTAGTAAATTCTTTAGACCCTGTAAAGGAAAAGAAATTCTCAATGTTAGTACCAGTAAAAGACGTGGGAGTACAAAGTATTGAGTACAAATTGAGTGACGAAAGCTTTGCCTAATTGAACGACACCTAATTGAAAAACGAACTACTTCTATTGTGTGTGATGCGCACAAAATACTATATACCTACCTGCCATATATCCCTACCAGTAGGGATTCTTAGTAGGGATAGGTGAAACGGGCGGGCGATTCTTACTCACAGGGGATTCTTAGTCACTATCAAAATAGACATAAGTAGGTATTGTAATCTTTTGACAAAAAAGAATACACTATTTGTTTGCTTTTAATAAAATAGATATAAAATATATTCAAAAATACTTTAATAAAAGCCGCATTAATCAGATTTGTTAATTTTAAAATACGTGAATTTTTAACCATACAAACTGGTCGATAATGTACCAATAAGCACATTGAAAGACACAAATACAGTCGTCCTTGAACCGAATGTATCGCTTCAATCCATCTGTGAAACCTGTCAAAAATCAGATCAAGGGTCAGAAAGCGTGACATTTAAGAAGATTTTAATCATTTTAATCACGTCGGTAGGTATTATATAAGAGATAACCTCGGCGAATGGCGTTATCAGTGAAAGCAAGGACCCAACAAGGACGTCGATAAGGCAATTACACTTATTATCGAGCGGCCGTTCGCTCGCCTGCGCCCGCGCAGCCTTTGTATCCTATAATAGTGCGGATTAAGTAGGTGATTGAGTTCAACGTGGTTTGGTCTGTGACACGCCTCATTGTCTAGGACTAAGAAGTTTGACATCAAATTTATTTGGTCATGAACTGCTCAGATTTTTTCGGACAATGTGCATATTTATGTACTCATCAAAAAATTTCAAACGACACGTGCATAAGGGAGATTCTATTTAAGTTTAATCTTCTTGATACTCGTATAATCTTCTCGTTAAATCTCGATAAGTTTCAACTAAAGGCTACTGAAGGAAATTAATTTCCTAACTGCCCAAACTTTTTAAACTCTTCTTGAAGATGTATTTGGCTAAACTTAGATGTTAAAAAAGTGAATTGAAAAGAAGCTCAAAAGCTCAAAATGAAGATTTGCGGTAACCCGCCACAAATAGTTTTTATTCTCCATAAAACGAGCTTCTAAGAATTTAATACATTTGCTTAACCTTATTTTAATCTGTTTGCGAGCTACATATGCAATGCATTGTAGAGACTCAATAAGGCCTCGCTGTCCAGGAATCTGCGACACTATCGCAACATGCAGTCACCGTGCTGCCCACACTGTTTCACGGGAGGCTTATATGCTTTTACATCTGTGACTTATCTTTGCAATTTGAGAACGATTCGTTTATAATATTTTTTATTTTTATTTATAAATTTATAATATTTTTAATTTTTTTTTTTTTAATTGTATTTTTATTTAATTAGTATTTTTATTAATAATATTTTTTATTTAATAATGTTTTTAAGACACTTTTGCATATTTAACTCATTTTACAAATTTTTGTAAGTAATGCCCTTGTCTTACCGAAGGTGCGATAGGATATGTCTTCAACGGCTGTCCTAATGATAGGAATAGGATAGTGTACGAGTATCGACGCTCCGAGGGATTAAGGACAAATTTAATGAATTTTTCAAAATAATTTAGTTCACTTTAGATTTTCATGTAAACCTATTTTAAAGGAGTTGCCGTGGCTATTGTCCGTCCTTTCCTCTACAAGACACCATAGTGTGTTGCGTTACACAATCGTTGCTACGCCCAGCGAGAAATGTGTCTTATTAGTTGCTCTTTGCAAATGTCCAGTGCATACAAGACTTTGCTAGTTATTTGTGAAATACTTCGGACATAATACAATTGTTACATTAAATATTGCGTTTCTCAAAATAAAACTTATAAGTACAACAGATTCAAATCAAGATCTGGTATTATTTATTTCATTGTTACAATAATTGGTAGGTTTGCTTGTTCTATTATTGGCATTCAATACGTACGTACTTAGTACTTAGGTTTTTTCATTTTTTGTGTTCAGAGACGCTATGCTCTTGAGATAATTTTTCTATAGTATTTTCTGTCTTTTTTTTAAGGCAGGAGTTTTTTTAGTAAAAGTATTGGGAAGACGGCCTCTTCCCAATACTTTGACAAAAAACAAAGATTGTATTTTATAAACAATTCCAAATAACCTATATTTTTCAACTAACTTAAAATAGGTAATTAAATTAATATCGGCAATAAAATAGGAATAATAAATTAACATTCTTCTAACTAGAAATGTGACATATGATAAACTGGTATCAATAAAATGTAAGGACTTCATTATTTCGATGTTTAATATTAACCTAATGACAGGATACAAAATTAAATATTCTTGAAATTTTTATACATCTGACTTCTTTTTGCAAGTCTCAAAAAAGGTTGAAGTGATGGTGACGACATTTTTATTAACAAAGAGTTGTTTTACAGGGAGTGACTTTTATTCATTTAAAAATATTTTTATTTATTTTTAAAAGTAATAAACCGCAGTATACTGCTAGTATGTATAATATACATATGTAGATTATACATACATTGAACTATAATACAGAACACATACCGAGTTCCATAATTTAAATTTTCTTCCGTGTGGTATTCTTGAAACGTTGTTCAATAATGGTACATATCGCTTTCAAATTAATTAAACATCTACTAAAAAGTTTCAAAAGAAACCTAAAAACGTTCGCATACGATGGAGTCAATCAAATTCGACTCACTATAAATCACTTCTGAGCATTTCTTATGAAGCTTGGACACTGTATCACATTGTTGCGGACTGTGTTGTAGTAACAGTGTGAAAATGGCTGAAATCTAAAACATCCCCAATTTTTTATCGCTATTTTTCTTATAATGTTTTAATGTAAAATGAATAATATATGAATTTTTAAAATATGTACTTTTTTATGTTAAGGTCGACAGACAGGCTGACAGTCCACTTGATGGTAGGTGGAATAATGGGATTTGGAATTACTCACTCACCGAAACACTTCAGCACATATACTATTATTTCACCGTGGTCTGTATTTCAAGGAGGTGGTTACTACAGCCAGACGAGCTGTACAAATGACCGCGAAACGCAGTGTGCACTGCCACTACTTTCCAAATTCAGACCAGAGCCAACTTTGAAAAGTTCAATTCCAAAATTGACCCCGCCAGGAATCGAACCTGGGCCCTCTGAGACGTTAGGCTTACCACTCATCCAACTGGCTGGTTCTGGCCATTCTGGAATATCTGGAATTCATTATGATTGAGCTCCAAAACAATTAATTATCTTGCAAAAAATATCTGTAAATATTGAGAAAATTACATAAATGCTATATTAAAAATTGCGCTGCAACGAAAAATACAAAGGTTTTACGGAACCCGTCTTACGCAATTAAATCCAATCTTAAGATGTATTTATGTATTTTTTTTTAACAACCGGTAACCACCGGTCATTAGCGTGGCAATAAATCTCTCTTCTGTGTGTCCGTTGTCGTTAAGAACTTCATTAACTTTTCACCGACGTGTGTTTTTCAATTGAATCCATGAGAAGTAGAACTCGAAGTATTTTAATACGACGATCGCGATGTGACAAAATGCCAAGGAATTGATTCCAGCTTATTATTAAGAGCGCCACCGCACAGTACAAAATTAATTTTGCGGTTAACATATAACACTCGCTTGTTTTTCTATAGCACAATAAAGCTTAAATTCCCGCGAACATATGTGTTTCATACTATGTCGGGTTTGAAAGTGTCGCGATCTTTTTTACCTCTTAATTCATTTCAGTAAAGAATTATTCAATGTCCGTGACATGTATGATTTCTTTCAACATAATTGTGTTCCTGCTTTGGGTTGCTCCGGACATATTTGCATAATGATAAGTAACTATTTAACAATTAAAATATTGGTTTTTATTGGATTTTACTTTGCCGATTTTCTTTGGTACTTATTTAACACGCGATGGAGACAAATCGTTCCTAATTCCTTATCCTTAATTCTAATATTATCAACAGCAAACTTGTAGTACCTTACAGCTTGTATGGACGAAAGTGAAGGTTAGGCAGAGAATAAACAAAAGTGGTAATTATTTTGTATTTGTATTTTATTTGTAAAAATAACAAAGAGACATTTACTTCTCTTCTATATTTTTATAAAATGAAGTCGCTCTTCGCGTCTGTCTGTCTGTATAGCTGCTAACTCCTCCTTTTTTTTTGAGTTGCCGAAGGGGTATATGGGACTCGCCTGGCGACTCGGGATCACAACGAGGGCTACACAAACACCGACTTGTCCTTTCGGACACATCTGCCGCGCATCACTCCTATGTGGCGACCCGCTGGAACATCTGTGAGCCACCACACCTCACAACTGGTAAATCCCGGACGCCAGATTCTCTAACGTCCGGAATAACCAGACGACGCCGTCGAGGTGACGTCGACCAACTCCTCGACCTTGTGGGGAATGGGATGTGCTAACTCCTTTCACAATCAGTTAGATAATTTTTCAATATATTTTGTATAATAAAACCAGTATAAGAAAATTTCACGTTTATACGAGTATAATAAAATCTACTTATATTATAATTTGTAGAAAAAATGCATCCTTGCGAAACGCGGGCTGTACGAAAGTCGTACTGAATATTAAAGGACGTTATTATTCAGGTCATTTCTAATGGACTTGATTATATAATAAGTATGGTGTCCTAAAATTAACCGTTAAAGAGAATTTTTTTTTAAAAAAGTATGATTTTCCCTGTCCTATAGATCGACTATACACCATAACTAAAAACAAGTGACATCAAATTAATTGTTTTGAACTTAAAATTATCATAATAAAAATTGTCGCCGTTAAACTGACAATTATCCAAATGGAACAGGTGCCTAATAGATAATCAATCTTTATTGATTATTGTTGATAAATCAAAGCCTCCACCCACCTGGTTCAATAAATCAGAAATGATAATTTTACCAGCCACATCCGTTTTAATTAATTCATGACCAGCACGAGTGACGTGGGCATGTGACATGACTGGATATGACGGATCCAAAGCGATCGCGGAAGAAAATCAGTTAATTTATGACATTTTATTAATAAAATATACCTTTTATGATATACAATACTTAGATATTGACAGATAACCACATTAAGATTGACTTTTATGATTCAGTGTTTCCATTTCTTTTAATATTTTTTTTTTTTTTTCAACAGATTAGGTTTTTTAATTTTAAGGCTTTGCTTGTGTTGTATTTAAGTGACGGTAACCATCTACTGTCAAGTGAACCGTTAGCGTATTAGACGTTTTTACATTAAAAATAATAAATTTAAATATTTCATTATAAGTAGTACTGATTTTTTAAGAAGTATTGTTTGTGGGTTAATTAGTATTTAGATTCTATTTTATATTCTCTAAGCTGAATTTATTTTATTAAACTGAAAATCTAGATTTTGATTTCTTCGAAATCCGTAAGCGTCTTCTGTCCAACATGCTGTACAATGACTTCATGTTTATTATTTCGACTCCAATGGGGTTGCCATGATAATCTGCAAAATTATATAACTAGTGGAATTTGTGGGAAGAAATTCCAAATATTTCAATAAAACAAATATTTACAGACCTATACCAATATTTTAATAAATTCTATTCGAATATTATTTAGATTATTAATTTGATACATGGTAAAAAAACTCTAATAAAATTCAGATAGACATCTATTAATATAAAGAAAAGTGACATTGGCCTCGCTTGTAAACTTGGATACTGTCGCAAGAATACGTTGATCTTATATATATATTAATACATCTATATTAAAATAAACAAGCAAGTCAAAGCAGACATTAAGGAGACACAAAAGTAGGTGTGTCAGATCAAACACTAAAGCTAGAAAATAGTACCTAACACAAGGTGAATTTTCAAATAGAGAATGCAAAGGTTTTGAAGCTCGTATTTTTTTTTTGTAGTGGCACGGCTCACCCCGAAATGGCCGGCGTACCTCCACAATCTTCCTAGCGTACCCGAAAGTGGGGGTACGCCGCCCTCCCCCCGCTGGACAGCGGTGGTGGGAAGCGGATATCGTGTCATAACGTTCCCGTGACCCCGCTCATCTACGGCTCCGTTAGAAATTCGTTGAGATTTAGCCGGTAGGAGTCCGGCGTAAACCCGCAACGTTTCCTACGCTGATGGGTATTCCCAAAAGAAATATTCCCAAAAAAGTGTTTGCCACGTTCAGGACGAAAAAGCTTTAGGTTTTAAGCACTATACAATTGTATTAACTCTTATTTCATCTACAGATGTATAAAGATGATGATGACCTTGTCGAAATTGATGCTATAAGAAGCTCAACGCATTCTTAGTGCCGTGCAATCCAAACCAATACATTGCTACATCAGTTGCGAAGTGCATTAATAATCAATACTTGAAATCAGCTGATACGATACAATAAAAGTGAGACGAAATGGAACGGTAATATTATCTGTGTATTGTTTATTTTGTTCGTAAAACCTTTTAACATATAAGGCGGTGCGACTGCCGATGCCGGGCGCGTGCGCCGCCAGTGCTACAGAATACAAACATCTAATTGTGCTATCTCTTAGCCAGCCAGTGATGTGAACTTTTGAGTCATATCAATAGTATAAAATAAATTGTTTAATTTTATTTTCAATTACAAGCATCAAGATGTTAAGTTTGGTAAGGTTTTATTAGATTGTTATAGGCACACTTGGATTCTTCAATACCTATTGAGTTTGTTTTTATTAATTTAAATACCTATGTAATTATTAATTTATAAATATAATTGCTGTTATATTAGGCCAACAAAAAACAAAACAAGGTTTTTAAAAGATTCCGTGGTCATCATAACTAACATATCAATTGTAGGAGGACGTCCACTGCTGGACAAAAGCCTCCCCTTAAATTCTCAATATGAACGGAAGAAACAGTCTGGATTCAGCGTCGACCCACGACACTCATTAGGTTGTCAGTCGCATAATAAGCTGTACCGTAAATATGGGTACGGGTAAATATAGGTATGCATAATAAGCTGTATCGTTTATACAGTAATATAAAAAAGTCAAAACGGGTACGTAACATTTAAAATAAAGTACAGTTAAACAATTGCGTGATCCAGTTCAATTGTTTTATAATATAGTGGTAATGGTAACGAGGAAGTACTCAATATATCGATATTGGTCGAGAGCACGCACATCACTGGTTGGGCGCGGCGCGATGTCGCAACCCCGGCACGCGAGCTCGTGTGCTCTGCGGTGTTACTCCTAGTAATCACGGTGTATTTAATCCTAGATTTAGATTCTATATACTTTGATTAATATGATAAGTTGATTACTAATTACTATGATATGATTACCTTTTGCCAGACACATGACACTGTTGATCGAAACTATATTTTAACGGAGATACAAAAAATACATTTAACTAAGTATACCTACCTAATATTTTTTAGTTCGTCATGATGTCGTCACCGTGGAACTCATCATCTAATAATTAGTTTTAGTGTTATATATATTTAATTATACGTCAGTTAACTAAGCTGAAGCGTTCAAAGTATTCAGGGATTCATCCTGTATTTCAATTACCAATGTACAAACCAACCACTGTTGTCATGCATCTATTCAGACACACTTATTATATAACTTGTTATTATATATGTAATATACTTATTATTTTAACTTACTACATACATCGCAAAGTAAAAGTGCTTTAAAAATGTCATGTCTCACTATTATTTAATGAGTAGATAAGTAAAATAAATTTAGAATGATTAAGATATATTTATCTTACTCAAAACAAAGGTTTTCCTTTATAACACTTTTGAATTAAATATATTTGTATTAACTACATACAAACAGCGTCATATTTTTATTTCAATTTCACTCCTTTTAAACGTTGAAGATATTTTTGAAAGGTATCACATGCAATGTCTTTAACGGGAGTGCATTAAAACTGACCTAATCTCCGCAATCCGCATGACGTGTCGCCGTTCGCGATCTTATTTGTTGTTGTGGGTCACTATTGTTGTACCTTGCAATGCAACTAGTTGCTTTAACCGTAGGCTCTTAGAAAATTGTTCTTAGAATAGAGTATATCTACAGGTGTAAAGGGATGGGGATTTTAAAGTTACTCATTTATATTACTTATCGTAACCTAATATTATAAATGTGAATGCCAATTTGTTTGTTTGTTACATTTCCACGCCTTTCACCTATCACCATGACATTTTGCATACACGTTGTCAGGTATACAGAAAAGAATATAGGGTAACTTTCATCCATAAATAAGTAGCTCATACAGATAAATAATACATATTGAATAAATGTTTTTTAAAACCCAAGGAAAAGGGTCGCGGACGAAGTCACGAGCAAAAGTCAGTTTTAATATTAATGTGTTACTATTAATTCAGCAAGAAAGGATTTCAAAACATTACACAGTTGTCTTCACATTCCAAAGAAGAAGACGCATTTGGCTTACTGAAGATTCGGACTCAAAATGTTCGGACACTTTTTATTTTTAATATATTTTTCACCGAGAATTTTTCACCAACAAGAAAATAGGTCTTGGGTGCGATAATTATTTCATGTGTGTACCATTTTAATGGTCAATATAATGTAAAATAGTTCGATAGGAATGGAAAACACATTTTAGTAGGCAATTTGAGGAAGTAATAGGCAACATATTTTATAACTGCCAGTAATGTTCCAATGTAAAAGAGATACTAAAATGTCGGAATAAATGACTCAATCAGAGATCGATTACAATACCTATAAATTTAATCGTAATCTTCTTGGCTTTATGTGTATTGCTTCTTAAAATACATACGAATTCGTAATTAGATAATCTTGTCATTATAGAGTTACAATTATTAGTGAGTGGATTACGAAATTTTTTTTTATTTTTTTTTTATTGTAATTAAAATAAACAGTAATTGAATGACCCCAGTTTAAAGTGAGCTATATATTTTAATTGTTTTCGAAAGAGAAATTATGATCACTAATGCTTTATGTATTTATAACAGATGGTTTATGTGTATAATTCACAAATTTTATTTATATTCGCCGAGTTATCAAGGTTTTTGTCAAATTTGGAAGCTAAAATTTGGAACATAGGTTTATTTTATAATGTAACATGTTTTGCAAAATTTCAACTCCGTACGAAGCCGGGGTTCAGTCGCTAGTTTAGACATAAAATTATGCATAAATGAAATAAAGTTATTAACCTTGTTGTATTATGCGATTTTTATGTAAGAATATTTCCCATAAAGAGTCTTACACGCATTTTATGTAGTTATTAATAATATGTGTTGTACAAACTATAAATGCTTATATGGTGAGATAAGAATTAATTTGTTGACAGTGAATATAATTATTTTAGATCGCATAACGATACCTTTGTGTCAAGTTTCTTGTGTTAATATTTTCTTATTCTTTTGTGTGCAATTTATTTTTGTTTAGAACATTATTCTGACAAAGATTTTTGAGCAAGCAAAAAAAAGCAACCTTACAGAAATTATAAATTCTAATCCGAATAAGTAATACGAGTATAATAAATGCGAAAATTTGTGAGAATGGATATTTCGATGTTCGCAAAAAACAAAAACAGAGAATGGATTTGGATGAAATATACACGTATAGTTTATTTGCTGGATTAAATGTTGTGTCTAAAATATATAATTAATTGTGGCGGCGACACTTTCGTCAAGAGTCGGCGTCACCGTCGTCACAGCGATAAAGATGTCAGGCGTTATAATTAACTCATATATTTTCTCAGGTGTTATATTTTTCATATTTCAATGCGGACGTAGTCGCTAAGTAACTAAGCTATGGATACTGTTATCTACATAAAAAAGTTTTATGGATATTGTTATCCATCTACATCCAAAATTTAATTACATTCTAAGGATTAAAATTTTTTTGTATATATGGTAAGTATATTCAAATTCGTTCAAAGAAAATTTTGCATGTAACTTATATGTCCACATGACACAGCCACACCCCATTTTTCAACGTATTTGTTATGCATTGCCTTAACACCTTAAACAGGTTTAATAGGCAAATTTTTGGAGTGAATCGAGCCGTAACGAGTCGTCGTAAAGATTCTAGAGGTGCATTTTAGTGCTTCGCAAACTGCCATCAACCCATCAAGCACTGCCTACTTGTCAGGATGCTAAGAATGTCAGCACCAATTTTAGTAAAATACTCCCTTGAATTATTCCGCGCATTTAAACGATTTGCGTTTAGTTTCACAAACGATTCTGTGTTACAAAATTTACACGAAATACTTAATAAGTCTACAATTACATGGATCTACAATTCCGACATAATCGGAGACTTTGATGGGTTGCTTTTAATATTTTTCTCCTAATTTAGCTCATGTTTATTTATTTTTTAATTGATGAGGATTCCTCCTTCATCTCTCCCTACTCCTTCCTATTTTATGCTATCCCTATTCCTTCCTATTTTATGCTATCCCTATATGCGGAGTTTCAGGTGTCATTCAGGCCGTCGCGTTAGCCCTTTTAACCACTTAAATTATTTTATGACAAAAAAAAAATGTATTGTATACTAATGACTCGCTATAATTTTCTGAAAATAATAAATAAAACCTTCCATTGGTGATAACCGCATAAAAATCCGTTCAGTAGCTTTTGAGATAATCAAGCACATACAGACCTACATTTATCTCTCTTTCCATTAGTGTAAACTGACAGACAGTGACATTATCTATACATATAATAAAATGGTAAACAAGCCGTGTCTGCACATTAAATAATTTTCAAAAATTTGTGCACATTAATTTAAAAAAAAAGTAGTGTTTTGTATTTAGTCTAATATCACTCACGAGTACCTATCTGCATTAGATAGTCATACATACATTGTCCTATATTTATCTACGAATGCTGTTACACAACTTAAAGTAACATTGATAGCATGCTTAAAAAAGGAGTCAATCATAATTAAACCCAAAAATATTTAGCGCAACTAATACGATCATGATTCGAATGTCTAATTATAACGTAATTAAAGTCAGTTGTATCGACGAGAGACTATCAGTAAACATCATCCAGATATGGCTGAGATTGCAATTAGATGTTGAAAAAACTCGCCCTATAAAGTAGATAGCACTAAATTTTTTACTAGTGGATTCTACGGTGGATAATTCTGAGAAGCTGGTTTCACCATTGCGTTCTCAGCGCGTTAGGAAGAGTGGTCTCGTCATCAAACATTGAAACACCATTGCGACTTGTACGCACAAAGCATATAAACTGTTTGCTTATATATTTACACAGTAAATGCAAAATTTTTACATTAAACGTAATTATTTTTTATTTTCATACATATTTTAAAAATCGACAAATTTGCATGGAGCCGAGGAATAATTTTTACGGGCCAATCGCTGACCCTTGTAGAAGAAGGAATAAGGAATAAGGAATAAGATTGGGATATTCCTTATCCTTATCCTACCTAATCCTAATAATGTAGTTTTATTTCACAAAGGATTTAATGATTGTTTACCTATTATGTATAGAAGAGAAAATATAATTATTGCAAAAAAAAATTGGGTAAGTATATCATTTCGTTGATTTTTGATATCCAAGACCAAATTTGTTTTGTTCATATTTCATATTACTTAATTTATTTACAAAGAATATACCTGATATAATTGATATTATTGATATCTAAGTTCTTTGCAAATGGATAAACAGTCAATAATAAAAAAAATCATAGTTACTTTTTATGGAAAAATGTTACGTTCCTGTAATATTTTCAAAAAAACACATTAAAACGTGTACAAAGTCGCGGGCACAGCTAGTTACTAATATAAATGCTTTTTAGTATTAATTTATTGTTATAGGCAGGTAAGGTACTAGTGCAGCGTTTATTCCACAACTATTCCAAATACTATATACTGCTACTATCTTTAATATGATCGAAAGATTTAAGAAATACATTCAACATAAAAAGTATTTCAAGATTGTCACTTCTAAATTGAGATGCATGCTTCAACAAATCCGATGCAACCAACCTGTCTTTGAAGCGCGTTGGAAATGCAATGTGTAATCGAAATATTCTAATTCTGGGGATCGACTGCATGTGAGCTGACAGTTGCACATATTTGATTATCTATTAAAAAGAAAATTCTTCGCAGTAAAAAAAATATTATAGAAATATCTGGTTTTGCAAGTCTTACTTAAAATATAGATACAAAAACTAACTGATGCATGCGACTTCGTCAGAAAAAGAAAACATTTGAGAAAATATATGAGTAATATAAACGCCTGACATCTTTATTGTTGTAACGACGGTGGCGTTACAGCAATAAAAAAAAGTATCGTAAACAGTGGCACTGTTAACGATACTTTTTTTAACATTTTTAGATGCTCCATCGGGAGCAGTACTTTTTTCTGGATGAAAGGTAGCCTATGTCCTTTCCTGTGTCCCTGAAAACGTGTATGCACAATGTATTGATAGCCGGTAAAGTAGTTAAGGTGTGAAATAGTAACAGATAGGCATACAGACATAGTTACTTTCACATTTTCTAGAAGTACCTATGACATACAGACATAGGTACTTCTACGTTTATTGTAATACAATTTTTATTACATACTAGCACTTCACCGCCGGTCCCGTATAAATATTTTTTTTTTCTGTACAATCTTCCCTATATACAAAAACCATCCTCGTTTACCCCTATTTACATTATTGAAAACGGTAGTAACGTGGGTATTAAAGTAGAAAAAAGTTAAAGTTTTTGAAAAAGTTTTTAAACACATTGAAGTAGTTGTACTCTAGATAATTAAAACCTAATAAAGTCCGTGTTGCCGTGACATTGAACAAACTGTAAGAAGTCGAGATGATAATTAAATTGTGTCTACAAATATTTGAGTTATGAGCAACAGCGAAATAAGGAAAAACAGTGTCATAAGCTCAATTTGCGATGGAAATAATTATAACGCATAACTTTTATCTGCGCAGGCGCTGCAACTCGGAAAAAATATTAGACGATCGTGAGACAGATAAGGGTAAAGCTAGACGATCTTATAAGGGCATACATTAATATTTCATAAAACATATCGTTAATGCTGCACAAGATATTTCTGATGTGTCAAAGTGAAATATACTTACAACGTTTCGAGTTGACACTTGATGTATACCCTGATCAGAGTAAATTGTGCGATCATTGTATGGTTACATATATTGTCATACATTTCACATGTTTTAATGCGGTTGTAAAATCGATAAATTACAATTGCAAGCAAGAGGTGAAATATCAGCGCAAGGTCGTTCTCGTGATTCAATGAAACAAGGTAAAGTTATTTGTAACAGGTAGGACTATAGTTCATTTGGAGGCTTAATTATAAACTACAAAGAACACCGAAATATCTGACACATTGAAATAATTCAATAATTTAATAATACAAAAATTTTAACTATTTTTAAAAATGGAAGCATGGAACGTGTTGGTTTATATTTAATTAAAAAATTATAGTAATTGGGACAGACAATAAATGAATTGCGACTTAATAAGAAGTTTTGTATACTGAGCCAGAAAAAATAAAGCTATAAGGGATATATGAGATAAATGTGATTTGTGTATCTACTTGTTTGCTTTGACAAACTGTCAATATTTTTATCTCAAGTTATGAAAATATCGCGACCGGCTAACCTTCACACCGCTCTGTCACATTAATAAGATTGACTGTTCACTGGAGAGTAAAATTATCCCTACCAGGGGGGATACTTAGTAGGGATAGGTGGTACGGGCGAAAATTACAATATTCTAATTAATCTGAGTGAATCACTAAGAAGTACAATGAAAAGTAATTCATGTCACATTCAATAACTTTGTCCTCCAATCTTAGAATAAGTAGAATTGCTTAGATTAATGAAATATTACTTGGATGTTGTTATTTAGATCATTTAGATTTGCAAGCTAAGATACATGACATGCTATATAAGCTATATAAGCTATATAAACATAATCTAATAAGATATTAAGTTTTATTCTTTATTTAATAAATCTATATTTATATATATCTATACTCTATACTAATATTATAAATGCGAAAGTATGTTTGGATGTATGGATGTATGGTGGATGTTTGTAACTCTTTCACGCAAAAACTACTGAACCGATCACCATTAAATTTTCCTTACACGTTGCCTGGGACACCCGAAAGGACATAGGGTACCTTTCATCCAGAAAAAAAAGAACTATTACCGAGGGATTAATAAAAAATTAAAAACTAACGCCTGGCCAAAGTGTTATAGCAACACGAGGTCAAGTGTTATATTGCTTTTTATTAAAAAAAATCAACATGGACGAAGTCGCGAGCACCAGATAGTAAATACAATAAATGTAAAACATATTAAAAACAACTGTCTATATTTATACATTCCTCATTGGGAACTTCTAGGTACTTCTAGGTAGCCTTATTTGTTTGCAGCAGCGGCTGACGGTCTATTTGATAGCAGGTGGTAACAGTCACCTTTATTTACAACCTTACCAAGGTAAAATCTTAACAGAGGGATGCAGGGGTAGTTAGTCCATGGCACTCTTTAGTCGTATGCGCATGTTTTGCTCCTTCACTGTAGTCCTCTGTAAGAGGATCGCTACTACTACCATACACGAGTAGTACTGTTTTCTTCCTTGAGTACATTGTATCATATCACTTTTACTTTTACAAGAATCAGATATAGTTAACAAACAAAACTCTATCTTTAGTAAGTGGTCTAAGTATTCAATTGAAATATTACGAAAATGTGCCTCGCTGCGATACAAATTGTACCGATTCAAGTAAGGCGGCTTTTACATTCAGGTAATGATAAACTTTTTATACGAACGTTTCAACGTCTACCTGTACCAAGTCTAAAGACTAAGATGTTATTGATATTGATTTTGTGTGAACACTTAAAAATTCGCGTGGATAGTTATAAATTTGCCCACGTTGCTGACCGTAATATAAATTTTCATCTAAAATGGTACAGTGGTGAAAACGGACAGAGTATTACCTGTTAGCTGTCTGTCTTCATTAGACATTTCGCTTTGTGAAATAAACGGTTTTGACACAAAAAATGCCCATTATCCCATGAAAACAAAACCATCGAAACATCCTAACAGTGCCTTCTAAATACACAAAAATATTCATCTAGTTAATTAGTACAGTGATTATTATGGAATTGAGTTCAAAATAGACATAGAGATTAAATTGTGGAATACCTATTACTTATTCGACAAAAATTTTATTCACAGGAGAAAAAAAGTATTCAGATATTTAATTAATTCAAAACGTCAGCGTTTTAATAATTATTAAACATGGTCCATCTGTGTGCCAAGATTCATGCAAATCCATTCATCCAAACCTCTTTATAAACTGTCACATTTACAAATAGTGACATAGTTTTTGTACATTAATTCATACTATTAATATTGTAAATGTGAAAGTAGCTCTGCATGTCAGTCTGTTACCTTTTCACGCCTTAACTACTCATTTGCCATACATAAAAGGATCATCTTAAATAAAATAAAAAACTAACGCATGGCCAAAGTGTTATAGTAACAAGAGTTTACCATTCTATTGCTTATATATTTTTTTATTTTCTAACGCGGACGAAGTCGCAGCCACCAGGTAGTATAAGTATTAACAATAATAATTATTATATAAATTTCGTTACATTTCTTCCACAATGCTGTTATTACAGAATGTGAATATGTATTATGTAGTTATTATGTACATTACTGGGGTCGCGACAGTGTCGGGGCACCGAAGTCGTGTCATAACGTCCCGCCCATCAACGGTTAATAGAAAGTCGTTGGGTTTTAACCGGTAGGGCATCCTATGGCTGAGATGAGGATGATGATGATTACGTAGTTATTTTCAAAAAGCGTTGCGGAATTTTTTTCAGAATGTAAGTTAGTGTGAATGCGGCCTCAGTATAAGAAAGGGGGAAATCCAAATGCAGAACGCTTCCAATTTAGAGCTGAGTTCTGCCGGTCTGACCAGTTGTGACACAATAGAGCGAATCTCTAAATGGATTCGATAATTCAATATACCTAATTAAAATATACAAAGGAATTTTAGAGAGGGAAAATACATACGAGTATTATGACGATTTTTAAAATTGTAAGAATGCATTTTATTTACTCCACACGTTACGAGTGTTATATCTTTCTTTTTATATATATATATAAAATATATATACCCCTTGAGCATACATAAAAAGTCTTAATGAAAGTAAGTAAAGTAGTTTAGAGCACACATTTAATTTTTTCAACGATTTTTGTTTTATTAAATGTTATGAAATTGTTGTTTCATTTTTACTATTTACTATTTATTGCCTGCGATTGTGTCCGCATATCTTTAAATAATATATCCTGTCTTTCATACTAGAACCAACCATACGAATTAAGAAATTTTCATGAAAATGGGTTATTATATTTTGGAAATTAGCGTGAATGAACATTGACATATGATTTCATTTAAGTATATTAGGATTTGTCCATATTGCTAAATTTACATGAAATGTTTTTTTTTTGGTATAAAAATTACAGATTTTAAATCTTTTTACCTATTTCATGTAGTTCTTAAGTTTCAATAGGTGAAAGATATGAATTCGCATGAATTTTTATCGTCTATTTACACTATGTCATCGCATGAGTCACAACAATTTAAAATTCAAATTAAAATATTCAAATTAGCGTAATTGCGTCGCGTATAGCTACGAGAGCGATTAGTGTCGACGCATACGCGTGTAGGAAGACACTTTCACTTATCCCATGTTACTCAACCATTTTGTCCTGTACTGAGGAATTTGTGGCAGGGCACACTGCTTTTCACTGTCATAAACTGGAAGTCAGTCTAATTACAGGAACCAGCAGAAGATCACCTGCAAACAACAGCATGTTTGCAGCTATACTTCGAAGCATTTATATCCTTGTATTATGGCCAGGACGGTTTCCGTTTATATCTTGGTGTTAATAGGCTAATATAATATTATTCAAAACAATATTTTGTAAAGATCTTTCATAATTATTGTTGGTTAACAACCTTGCCGGTCAAGCTAAGCTTAATAACCTTTTTTTAATCAATTACATGTCGACCAACACATATCAAAAGTTATATAGATTAAGCAAGCAGAAGGGAAGTAAAATGCTTGAAAAAAAGTTTCACCTGATACCTTGTTTAGAACTTTACCTTACAGTAACAGTAACAGTAATTTCTACAAATAAAAAATGAAAACCAAGTGCAGTTAGCCGAAACACATACACAGTTAGAAGATGCTTCATTATCTTCGAGAACATGGCATTTCAGTTAAGGTAATTAAGACTGTTCCAATATAACCTACAAGGCAATTATGTCCATTTTAACATTTAAGCCTTTACTTTCAAAAGGGAATGTACCTATGTACAGCTCAGTTGAAGCTATTTTAAGGTTTCTCACTAAGCGTGAAACATCCATAGGTTTCCTTTCAAGTGACAACTTTAAGAAAGTAGTAGAACAAATGTTTCAGGTTGTAACATTATTGGATCCCTCGGTGGCCTGCAGAGTACAATCGCGTTCCCCCAGCTGCGCGCTATCGGCGCTGCGAACAGCGATAATTCACAGGCGCGTTGCTATCACCTGTCAAATCGAACAAGTGTTCCGTTCGGCCCGGACCTATTTAAATATCAACTGTTTAGACGCAAATACCTGTCTTTGCAGGGTGTGTATACCTTTGTTTCGGTCGTACTTTGTTCCGCCATTTGTTTGCGGCTAATAGAGTGGGTTGTTACTCCGGCGGCGTAAAGGCAAGCATAGATAAATTGTTGGACATTTGCGATAAAAAAAAAACATATTTTTTTCGTGAGGGCATCTTTTTTTCAGACGAACTGAAATTCATCACTGAAAGCGGATGGATGCGAAGCGCGCAAGACCGTGTGTGGTGACAAGCCTTGGGAGAGGCCTACATACAGCCGTGGAAAGACACGATCTAATGATGATGATGATGATGAGAAATTTGAAAGTGTCATAGCATTTAAACACTTACAAAATAACTAAGCAAACTTTCGCAAAAAATCATGTGCTGTAAATGATCGCAACCACCAGAGATTTTCCATCATCTTTCTCAATCCCTTATCCATAATCCTACTATGGTTGGCAGCACATTTGTAGCAACTGTAGGGTTGCTTGTGTATAGGTGACGCTAGCCACTTACCACCAAGTGGACCATCATGTCAGCATGTCTGTCGACCTTAACATATTAAATTAAAAGCAGAGATGGACTACGAGTGAGGAATTGATGAGAGAAGTGAGCACGTAAATAATTGTATTCATATTTACAAGCATCTGTAAATAGGCTACTGTACGCATTACTCGGCCGCCTCAAGCATTTCATAGTCAGTTTTCTCTTCAAGAGACTTATTTCATAACGAGACGACTCTATTTTACATACATTTACATCCACTTTGGCGCATAAATCGTCGGGACGTATCGACGCGTGTCATCCGGAGCTTTCAAAACGCCGAGGGTAGGTCGACTGAGCCATAAGAAATATTTATATCGCTTTGTATGCAAAATACCTAATGCATTTCACTGTTAGTGCCGAGTGTCTCTCTAATCGTCATAGAGCACGATTCGATTGTCGACCTTACGGCTGTGCTGTGTCGATGCTTTTTCAATTTCGAACTAGAAGTGTCGCGTGGGTGAGCCGTAATCTGACGGGAATTTAAATAAAATCTGCATACCCGGCCCTTGTACTGTTTGATTGATGATATTATATGGCCCAACGTGACGCAACGCAAGGATGTGTTCCGATATGTTTGCGGTGTGAAAGGTGACTATATGTAGATTAGGTTCACGCGTAGATTTGACACGCGTCTAGGATTGTATGCGGTATGTCAAGGGCGCGGTTTCACTTCTAACACTCATAATAATCGCTTTGTTCGAGGTTATTTGTTTCATTGTAATGCTTGGGTTCGTGTCAACTAAATTGCGTTTTGTTTGAAACTTTTATCGTGTCACGCCTACAGTGCAATTCTTGTCCGACAATCGTTCCTTAAAAGCTTTTTCGAACGTCTATATACAAACTACAAATCTTTTTATTTATAGTTCTCCTACTTTTCACTAAGAAATCGTAATAAACTCTCTTTCAAATCCTTAAGCGAGGAAGACTGTATACATATACTTAGATAAAACAATAAAATTGCGGGGTGCAACACATGAGGATCAGGTGGTCGCAGAGGCGCCTTCGAGCATAAGGAGAAAGGTTCAGGAACCAAATACTTAATCTCATTAAGGTGTAAACCACTGCAGCTTGTCCTCATACTGTTGTAGTGAAATATTTACAAAAAATCTGCAATTGTATTGTCAACTCTTGAACCCAATCCACGCAGAGATAAGCTACGATCTCTGTAAACGATCTAAACATAAGTTTTATTTTAAGAGTATTATGAATTAGTTTATGACTAGTTATTAATAAGACTTCTCAAAGTATTGTTAATAATTTTGTTTTTAAAATTTTATTGTTAGTATCATTAGAATGACCGTTTCGAGCAGTAATAACTTAGCGAGAAGAACTCTCGGTCGATATATCTACTATGTATACATAAGTTGTACGACTATGTATACGATGTATACTTATGTATACATAAGTTCGAAACATGGCACATGTGTGGCTTATCGATTTCAGAAAATTCGATTTATGATAAATAGTTATAACTTTCTTTAACTCTTTAGAAAAATAGTGAAGTAGGTAATCTGCGTGTTTCAACAAATGTTACAATCTTTGACCAAAAATTAAATAATTCAAATCTGCAATAGGCTTGCGTAGTAGACTTCTTCACTTAGATCTAGTTACTATATGTTAACTTTTATTATATTGAAATCTTTGATGAATATAATACAATGCGTATATTATAAGTCTTTTTAATTGCACTCATTAATAAAAAAAGGTATTTCGCTAGAAAATTGTACTAAAATATTAACAATAAAATGTCTTGAAATTATGACAGCATGATTTGTGGTATCCACATATTGACCGAATTATTTATAAAACGAAAATTTATAAAAATATATGCGTTCCTTGTGTGATAATATTTAAGTAATTGTTTCTTACACACTTACAAAAAAGAGAATAAAAGACAAAGCTGATTTCATTTATTAAATAGAAAATAAATTTAAATCTTTCAAACTATTTGTTATTTTTTAAATTAAAAATTCTCATACCGACACATTTGTGTTAAAAGAGTTGTTCGAATTTCTGTACATCCAATGTAAATATATTTTCTAGTTTAAGTAATAGTATTATTTATTGGAAATAATAAAGATTTCTGTCAGGAACAATCTCCACCTGACAGGTTACACAATTTGTAATCTCTATTAGTCACAAACAGAATGGCACCAGTAAAACATTTTCTTTTATAAATAATGTAACACTTGTTGAAACGACAAAGTGTTGGAAGTAAGTAATAAATTCAGCAAACACGATGCAATTAATAAAATGTGAGAAATCGTTGACATATAAAAACATGTGTTTAAAGTGACATTTATGGATTTATACAACATTGGAGTGATAGACAAGTGTGATAAATAACATCGGTATTCTAATATCGCCTTTTAACAAAAGACAAGAACAATATACAAAAGAAGAAACGACAGAAAAATAGCAACAGAATTACGAGTAGATAAATTCGATTTAAATATGCATAATACGCATAAATCGAATTTATTTCGCTCTAATTATTAAATAAATTTAAAACAATTTATATTAAAACTATTGTATTTAAATTATAATGTTCTTCTTTATTTATTTGAACCTCGATTACATTCATACATAACTGCAGTTAACATCCCATTGACACATAAACTATGTTCGAGCGTGGTCATAGACCATAGGCATGTCAGTAAACAGTACAAGTAACATCTCAATAGCCGGATAGCGTGGAAGAACCTTATTTGCCCTCACTGCATGGCCTGTAAACAAGGTACGTACTTGGCTTGTGAACTTCTCAGTAAATTCATTATTCGACTTTAATTTTCTAAAAAAAAAAAAAAATATATTTATTTATTTATTTATTTATTTATTTATTTATTTACTAAAAAATCCACAGCTCTCAACATAAAAAATTTACAGACAAAAACATAAACATAACCAACAGCCAATTACGGATTTTACATTTATACAATGGGAATAATACAATTACTTAAGTCACATAGATACACATTATACATATATACACAAGAGTTTATCACATACCTACTACTCACATAGAGCTATTAAAAAATAATAATAATAATAATAATAACAAAAACATAACCAATGTAATCGCTAGCCAGCTAGAATGTTGCCAATGCTATTCCTGAATGAGAGCAACGACGAACAGAACAAGTCCGCCGAGGAAAATTTGTTATTGTACGATATTGTCGTAAATCGCACGATCCTAATCGTAAATCGTAACTTTGTAAAAAAAATCGCACGCGATTTGATACCTCTCGATTATTTCCTGTGGGGCCATGTGCTGATAACCCAGCAACAATTAACATACGTGAGAATTGTTATTCGTGACATACTGCCAGCTCGGCTTGAAAAAGTTTCTCCAAGAAACTCTTGTTTCAATTTCCACACCGCTTGTCGGTTGGACATGTGGTATTAAAATTTATAACAACAATAATCAGCAAATCGATTATTATTTTTAATTAAAAAATAATAATTTGAATAAAATGTCGGATATAGAAATTAGTTAAGTATGCCTAATGGAAAGAGCGTTCGATTGCCTTTATGACAGAATCAGGATTAAATCCCATTAAAATGGGACCCTGGTACCTAACCCATGAGTTTTTTAATTTAATGTATGGGTTGTGATTTAATGAAAATGAAGATCTTCCTCATCTCGATTAAGATTAACAGTCTTTGTAGATATTTCTGTCATACTTCAGTAGGTTAAAGTGACGACAGTCTCTTCTTTACGTAGAAATGAGATTCCAATGTAATCACATATTCGTAGAAGCACCTGATTAAGTCCTCTGATGTGACTATATTATATATAATTATTTTTTGGTAATATAATTCATTGTGAACGATGACTTAGCATTATGTATTTTGTAATCATTAACCAAGCGATGACTTAGCATGATGTATTTTGTACATTAAAAAGTTTCGCAAATTCAGTGATAAAAAAATAACCTTCGCCAATATTATGCATTTCCTTGACACATATAATAGAAAACTACACATTCCTCCTCGTAGTTTCTTTTTATTTTATACTAGCTGGTGCCCGCGACTTCGCTCGCGTTCAAAATATATAGCCTAAAGCCTTTCTCGATAAATGGACTATACAACACAAAAAGAATTTTTCAATTCAAACCAGTAGTAGTTCCTGAGATTAACGCGTTCCACCAAACAAAAAAACAAAGCTTTATAGCTTTCTTCAGCTTTATAATATTAGTATAGATAACATGATTTGCAATCAAGTTTTCTCCCATTGATTACTTATTTACTACCTGTAAGCAGACAAAAGTCAATGGGAAGCTAGAGTGTTGGTAGAGACACAATTGGATGTTCGCCTCAACTCAAGTACCAGTATGTAATTATCACGAAAAGCTTTTGGCTTTTTCAAATCTGGTTAATTATTCACCACTATTATTAAGTGGCAACTCAGAAGTCTCCACCATACATCACCAAAACGTACGCCTAACCACAGTCTACACCCACTTTTTAGTCGCTAGTCGAGAATAATTTTTGCCTCGAATTCGCTTGTTAAGTCTTGGAGTGGAGATCGCTGTCAAAACACAGAACGACCTCCTGCTCGCTGTGCGCTGACCTAATGTGACTGGTAGTGGATGGAATGGTATGAAGGAGGACCAAGTATGGTCACGCTTAATTTAAAAGACTTCTGTCCAACAGTGGGCGCTTATGGGCTGATTGTGATGATGATAATAAGCTCGCTAAGGCTGTTTCGTTGATATTAGTTCTTACCGGACTTCTTCATTACGAACTCTTTCCATTAATATTAAGCTGACAACAGTTAAAGGGCCACAGTTAAATCTCTGAGCTAACTCACAGCAATTCTAGTTACAATTTAATAAACAGAAAGGTTGGCTATTAAAATATTTCTAGTCGAGTAAATCACAGCCCGAACCTTGTATATGGAATTGTTGTTAGGGGCTTCCTAGTTGGGAGTGGGAATGCGACAGATGTTCCTGGTCCTTAGGACAAAGGTGCGAGCCGTACGTAATTGGTCATTCGAGAGGTTATCGACACAATTGGAAGAATGGATTTGGCATTAGGGTAACGAGCGACGCTGTTTATGGAGTAGTTGGGAGCTATTGCATAAGATAAAGTTGAAAATGAAAATAAAGCACGAAATATGTATGAGAGGTAAGTACGGGATTGAATGTGGAATAAGAAACTCTTCTACATATTCTATCTATATGACCAGTTTTATGACAAAAATATAATAATTACATTGTTAGACGCAGGTATATTACTAACATTATTTATTATTAAAAACAGTGCTCACAACTAAAACAACTACATCTCCAGATGTAATATAAATAAGCTGTTCTTGTTAATAAATGCATATTGAAACAAATTATAATAACCTATAAGTACCTTCTTATTTTTACTGTTAAAGAGAATGTTATATTTTACTATATATTGGCTGAATGTACTATAATTAATATTTTGTGTAATAATAATAATTACCGTAACTAATTATTATTACTTTAAGAAACTATTTATGTATTAATTAAAGTAAAATTACGTATCAAATCAAATCGCTTATTTATAAAAAATTGGATAACAAGATCACTTTTTTATAGTCGCAAAACGGCGTTTTAAAAAAGAAGAAACGTCGAGAGTTTCTTTCGGCTTTTCTTCTCCACTCTTTCTATCATCAAATTAGAATTGTGCCAAACTTAAAAATATTAACAAAGATTTAGTCTTATGCATTTTTTAATGGTCAGCTTTTTTTGTTAACGTATTTTCGCATGCTCTATGATGTCTTTATTAAATAGCTCTACATTATATGTAGGTTGCAAAAAGTTTGCAAATAAATAAATGTGTTCAAGATCGCGTTCGGCGCGTGGGCATTCTCTGAGGGACGTCCCGCGGCGCACATCTGTTTGCCGGTAACCGCATAAATAACGCTGCAACTCCTCACGGCTCCCGGCTTTGATAAATCCCTCACTGTAAGCGAGTACTATGTTAGTGTTGACACAAACGTATTGTGCTCTTTAATAATGCCGTTAATTCAAAGCTGTTTCCACAAAGTCTTGTTCGTTAGGAGCTCCAATTGAGCATTTCGCCTTGTTACTATACTTCGAGAAATGTTTCTTTTTAGTTGATGCAATTTTGCATTACAATTTGAATGCATCGTTGCTGTGATGAACTTTAATAAGCAATACTTATCTATACATAATCATGTCTGTACATTAATTTTTATTTAAAAAAAAAAAAACAATTTGTACCCTTTGTACCTATGTTACCGAGGTCAAAAAATAGTTTTTAGAAATGTCTCTTTGTCTGTGCAGCTGCGCACGCTAATCTCAGAAACGGCTTAACGAATTTGGATGAAATTTGGCAAACAGATAGTCTAACTGGATTAACATACTTTTTATTCTGGAGAAATGTGGGTTCCTGTGGTATTTTCACAAAACGAACTACAACGCATAGGAAGTTACGAGCACATCTAGTTTACAAATAAAACTGGTGTTCTATTACCGAAAAATACTCTCTAGTTTTTTAATTCAATTAAGTAGTGGTAATTTTTTTTATGAAAAGGTCGTAGAGAGGCTGACGGTATTCTTGATGGCTTAAGGTGATTACCGTTACCTATCGACATAAGCAAGACCACAGGTGATATAAGTGCTCTTTCCGACCATACCTCACCGAATACAATAGCAAACCTACTGTTATTTCACGGTGCTCTACTGTAAAGGGATGCTTACTGCCGCCAGACGGGCTGCCCAAAAGATTACGAAATGCAGTGTGCCCTTTTTTTAACGTTTGGAAATCCTCATGAATACCCGGCAGTGTAGGGGATGCTGCAGTGTTAAGCTGGACTCGTACCGGCTAAAACCCAACGACTTTCTAGCGCGGCCGTAGAAAGGCGGGGTCACGAGAACGTTATTATGACACGACTTCGGTGCCCCGCCACGACTATCCAGCGCGGGGAGGGTTACGCTCCCTTTCGGAACCTCGGCGTACCCGAAAGTGGAGATACGCCAGCCATCTCAGGGGACCTCACTTGATGTTTTATTCAATGATAGAACATAATTATGATTATTTTACTTTTATAAAATCTAAAAGTGTCAGAGACTTTAACCCTAACGGGATAGAATTATTTGTCTTGTGTCCTGACAGCAGCGGAGTCCATCCCTGTTTCATCATTGTTTCTCTCATATTAAAATTCCAGTACAAAACGTTACTGGAAATATCATTGGTCCGAATGTAAGCCGCACGATGATATTATAGTTACAATAAAGTAGCTGATAAAGATAATGGTACAGTCAGCATTGTAAGTGCAGCTATCTTACGGCTATCAGATGGCTCGGACCATATCGGATGTTACTAGATACAACGCGTGACCGCGGATGCACTAGAAACTATTTTCTATGCCTAACTATTAATGTTAAATCGTACGGTTGGCAGAGAAAATGCCATTGAAGCCTGCCGGAAATTTATTTCATATACGTTAACGCTCTTTCGTTTCATTTCATTCATTAAACAGTTATTAAAAATTAAAAATACATAAAATATGTGCAAGTTTTTTTGTGCAAATTATTATAAAAACTTCCCTCGTTTAACGCTCTTTCCATTAGTGAAAACTGCATGAATATCCGTTCAGTAGTTTTTGAGATTATCGAAAACATACAGACAGGCAGATGCGACGGGTTACTTTATTTTATAATACGTTAAGTTTATAAAACAATTTTAGTCTTTTTAGCAAAATATTACCTAAAATCTGGAACACTACATACAAGTAAGTAGCATACTTACTTGAATGTCTCAATAAATTTAATACAGTTGCAAATTTTAATACTTTTAAGTTCATTTAAACTACATAAAAGGATAATATAAATGTTCCCTGTGTCACTTGGATAGACAGACTGACATACAGTTAAACATGTCCAACGAAAAAGGCACTGTAATTTTTAAAGCAGCCACTAAAAATTTTATAAACATTTGTCAGTGACGCTGACTTGGACCTCCTTTCAGACTACCGTTTCAATAAGAATTACAAATTATTCGCACCTTTATCACCTATTTATGGTATTGGTAAAACAATGTTATTTTTAAACGTTTAAAGTCCAATTAAAATGTATACAGAAAAGTACAGTCGAGGACAACACTATATGAATATTTTATGCTTATTGAAAGTAAGGCTGATGATTTTTTATGATTTTAAGAATGGCAGTTCACTTGATGGTAGTTGACAAACCAACGCCTAAAGATAACCAACATTAGGTGGATGTCGGTATGCTGACGACCTTGCATTCATTTGTTTATTTACTCTATTATTTAGTAGTAGATTATTCAAAGCGCGTCCGCGGCATAAAGTTTCTTTATCCTCTCTGGACGTTGCGCATCGGCATATTCAAGTAATTCGGATGAACTCCATATCTGTAATGCGCGACGTACTGTAGTCGGGGTAGGCGTTAATTGGAACACACCATTGCATAAAACTGAATACAACGTATACTTTGTATAAAACTGAATTATTTTATTTTTCTTGGAAGCAATTTTTGCAGATTTTGGATAAAATAAAATAAATTCTTATGATGGTCATTATAAATTTACCAGGGTAAGATATTAATTCGTCAGCCGCAGGACATTCACTACTGGACATAGGCCTCACCCATCATCCATCATGTCAGATTGGTAACGTAGATTTTAAAATTCAATAAAAATCATCCGATGTTATTGATTGGTATATTACATCATTTCTTCAAAAGCTATGAAAACAGATATTTTTTCATAATTATGTTATCACTTTAAAAACGTTTTATTGGCTTTATTATTGCATTATTGCTTCTTATTTATAAGAACTATTCGTTTATGATCACGTTGACACTTAAAATTTATATAATACAAAATCTATATAATACAAAATCAAGATGAGCAATATCTAAAAGATCCATTATAGTAAGTCTATCGAAAATTATAATTTTATAATTCAAGCGAATACGGTGGCGGATGGCAGAAATTATCTGTTCTATATCTGCCTTTGCCTCAGGGAATGCACTAAGGGATAGGTAGCACGCTGCCTTTACACCACATTGTTTAGAAACGTCTAGACATGTCATTCTCAGTTAAAGTTAAGCAATTGATTCTTTTGGGTAAATGTAGGTAATTAATAAATAATTAACTAGCGTCATAACTATTTGATAAGTTTCACCACAAGTACAAATATAATATCTGACTAAAATGTTTACTGTTTGTTTTAATATAAACACTTTTTCTTTCTCTATATTTTATATACTTCCCTAACTAACAGAGGTCGGTAGTCTGATCTCCATATTTGAGCATATATATTCTTTTCCCCCGAATCTTACATTACATACCTTCTACAGTTATAGGTGTACATGTTTTACATCATTACCCATATTAATGTTAAATTTCAATTGTAGTAACTCACTGCATTGAAATTATTTAACACATTGGAAATAGATATACGTCCTTTTATTTTTAATCATGTTGCTTTTTAAAATACTACTTTTTGCGTATATGTGCAATCATAAACACAATAAACATAGTATAAACACAATACTATAAATTATTTTTATCGCTCATAATTAAAAAAAAAAAATTACAATGAAGTGTCTACACTCCGAAATAACAGCACATTTACTATATTTTTCGGAGAGCTAGTAATAGATGGCTTAGCAATTTTTACTTTACCCTATACTCAATGGATAAGCAATGTACTCAGTGTACATGTACTCAGTGTAAAAGAAGCAAGCCACCTATTATCAAATAGGCCACTTAGGCCTTTTTTCAATTAATGTGGTATTGCCACTACACAGGCTGACCAGTTCTTATATGTGCTCTGCTAGTGTCAGATTAATGTAAAACATTTCAGGTCTAAAATATCCAAGCGCCACATTCATTGGGCAGCGAGATTGCTGGTGCATTGTTTATCGGACTCTGCGTGGGGCCGTCCAATAAGGCAACGCTGGCTATCAGGCACTCACCTACCGTTATGCCATACACCGTGGCGTTCTCATATCGGTAATTGTTTCCTATTATAATCGCCACTTAATATAATTTATAGGTGTATAGATAAAACTATTTTTGATGAGCACCACATTATAATGTTCACTGATGCAGTTTTTCTTGTCCTTGAAATCAATTTTGACTTATATAATAAATCATGGTGAAAACATTTTAAAGATTACTCGTACATGTTAAGGTGTATCTCCAGGATCCATGTTTCCATTATTACAAAATAATAAAATATAAAAATTAATTATCGACAGTGTATCAAAAGCGATATTCAATTCTTTCATTCCACAAGAACATTAAGATATAGTAATTACAATAATTTGTTTTTCGCAAACCTTGTAATAAACCTAATACGCATAAATGGCCGACAATATATTTTGTTTATCCTTGTAAACTACAGTTACATCCATTACGGAACGTACATAAATCGATGTTATCAAACAGACTTCCGGTATCTTCAGAAAATGCTCTAAATTAATTTAGAAAGCCGGACGTATCGTTATTCTTGCTTGTTCTGAGTATAATTAATATGCGTAAGCTAATTGTCGGTGGTCGGTCATCTCCACGATAACCTGCACAGATGTTTAGTTTCTGGATATGACGCATTATTTTAAAATGTATAAATTAGTAAATGTTGAATTATATTATTTTGTGTTTCAATTCAAGTATTAAAAATATCTTGAAGTATTAAAAATGTATCAAGGAGCGAAAACTAATACGCCTCCTTTGGTTTTATTTGCTTATGTTTTATAGCGGCGTTTTTTTTTTTTTGACGCTAGGAAATGCGTTACGCATACACACACCGTACGGGGGGACGGTGTGGTTATGTGGGACTCCCCTCCCCCTAATGAGGGAGGTATACCCACTAAAACCTAGCGGCGGTCTTCCTCAGCAGTCAGGAGGACCCTGGGCTCGCATTAGCGCACCAAGGCCCTTCCTCGCTATGCCCCCCATTTTACGGAAGGGCACCTCCCAGGGATGCACCCGGCAACACCCCACCCGCTAAGGGTGCTGTCCGGTCCCGGGCCACGTGATTTGACGGCGCATTTCCCCATGATGCGCCGCCCGCGACCCGTAGGCAGTGCTCGAGTTATCGGCTTCGATTGCCGGCACCCCGGCGCCGCCTCCTCCGAGCGGGATCGGCCCTCTCCCGATCCCGCTCGGCGGCCTCCTTCTGGAGCATTACTGCCTCACAGAAGGAGACCGCGGCCCTCCAGCCATCCTCACTCACCAACATAGCCGCGACTACTGCTGGCGGGGACAGATCACGCCCGATCTGGTCAACCAGGACTCGACGCTCGGGCGCCCAAGCAGGGCAGTCCTCCAGCGTATGCTGGGCGGAGTCTCGGTTAGAAGCGCAATGGTGGCATTGTGCCGTCCTTTCCCTCCCGATTCGATTTAGATACTCACCGAAGCAGCCGTGCCCGGTGAGTATCTGAGTCAATCTGTAGGTGACACAACCGAATTTCCTACCTATCCATGCTTCGAAGTTCGGCAGAATTGCTCCGACTATACGTTGGCGCGTACCACGAGGCTCCGCCAGCCTCACGCGCCAAACCTCCAAGGCCCGTCGTCGAGCGTGCCACCGTAACATTCCGAGCCCCGATGTATTACGCTCCCCCTCCTCCTCCCGGCCATCGCCCCGCAACTTGTTGTATACCGTTGCATCCATTTCAGCCAGGATGTCAAACGGAGGGGAACGTGCCAGAACTGTTGCCGCCTCAAAGGATATTGTTCGGTATCCTCGTGCGATCCGGATAGCCATCAACCGCTGCAGACTGTTCAGGAGAGCTCTGCAGCGGGAAGAATCCGTCAGGTCTTTTGACCACACGGGCGCCCCATAGAGTGCCATAGATCGCACGACACCCATGTAGAGGCGGCGGACTTCCTCCCGTGGTCCACCGAGATTGGGGAGTAGTCTGTGCAATGCGCCAGCTACCCTTCGAATTCGGGGGACAAGGCGCTCAAAATGTTCTTCGAAGCCCCACTTCGGATCCAGGGTGAGGCCAAGGTACCTCATGCACTGCCCCATCTGGACTTCGGTGTCTCCTACCCTTATCACCGAGATGGGTGGCTCCATTCTCCTGCGCAGGGAATGAAACCACAACGCCTCAGTTTTCTGAGGCGCTATCCTGAGGCCCAGCTCGGAAATTTTCCGGACGACCAATGTCACGCCTAGTTCAGCGAGCCTAATTACTTGTCGAAAGCCTAATCCCCTGGCCAGAATCAGTGTGTCGTCCGCGTAACAGACGACACTTAATTCATGGGGGAGACTGGTGCGTAGGACCGCGTCATAAGCTAGGTTCCACAATAGGGGTCCCAAAACGGACCCCTGGGGAACCCCGCAGGTTACCTCCCTCTCGTATCTGTTACCATCCCGACCAATGTAATGGATGGACCTATCGCGCATATATGCCCCAACGATTGTCCTCAGGTAGGGAGGCACGTTGTGATAATCAAGAGCCTCTCGTATCGCTTGCCAGGGTAGGGTCCCGAAGGCATTGACTATGTCTAAGCTTATAGCCAACGCCACTCCACCCGCTTGGACAGCCGACTCCGTCAGAGAGCGGACGCACCTGATTGCGTCCACCGTCGAACGCCCCTCTCGGAAGCCATATTGGCAGTCCGATAAGTCGGGGCCTACGCGCGACAGATGCCCGTTTAGACGATCAGCGATAATTCGCTCAAAGAGCTTCGCTCCTTCGTCTAGCAGGCAAATTGGTCGGTACGCAGAGGGAGAATCTGCGTTCCTTCCTTCCTTTTTAAGGAGCACCAATCTCGCTTCCTTCCAACCAAGGGGGAAAACACCTAGGCGGAGACAACTGGTAAATAGGCGCCTGAGTCTGCTCCCTAAGACAGTTAGAGCTAACACCCACGCTCGACCCGGAACTCCGTCGGGGCCCGGCGCAGTGTTGCGGGAGGCGAGTCGCTTCACTGCTCGGTCTAACTCATCCTTCGACACCTCGTATTCGTCCGACCAGGACAAGGGCGGAGGGTCTGAGGAACTGTCCTGGACACTTGGGAAGAGTGTATCCACAACTCTTCTCACGAACTCCGGATCCAGGGTTTCTGCCAATGGTGGGGCCCACGGTTTGAGCTTGCCCAATACCATCTTGTATGAGCGCCCCCATGGATCCCTGTCCAGTCTCTCTATGAGTTCTTCCCAGGATCGAGCCTTGGCTTGAGCGATGGCAACACTGAGTGCCTTCGTGGCGGCTCCGTACTCCCTACGCGCTCCGGCTATCTCTTCGGCGGTGGCTCGCCGTCTCCTTCGGGCTCGCAGGTACCGGCGACGGGATCTCACGACTGCAGTGCGCAGTAGCGCGATCTCCTCGCACCACCAGTACACTGCGCCGTTTTTGGGCGGCCTAACCCGGGGCATCGATGCGTCACAGATCGACGCCATGACGCGCCTGAACCAGGCAGCCTGCACTTCCGGGTTGGGCGAGATCTGTTCTTCCGTCCAATCAGCGGCGTGGGCTGCGGCAACGACCATATCCCGGTCAAGTCGCTTTAGAGACCAACGCTGCGAGAGGTTTCCGCCCTGCCGGGAGCGGCAACGGTGGCCGAGATACACATCAATAATAATGTGTCGGTGGTCAGAAAGGGTGACCACCTCCTCGGCAACCCTCCAATTCGATACCGTGCGTATCGCAGAGGCAGTCGCCCACGATAAATCGATGACCGACTCCCCCTGCCATCGCACACAGGTGCTGACCGAGCCTTGGTTTAATAGCTGAAGGTCCAGCTCTGCCGCCCACTCCAAGAGGGTTTCTCCTCTGAGGTCGTTTCTAGTATCGCCCCACACTCTTGAGTGGGCGTTAAAGTCGCCCAGGACGAGCATTGGACGAGCTGTATAAGCGCCGATGCAGACAGCCAGCCCGTCCAAATACGCCTCAAACGCGGCGAGGCCGCAGTTCGGGGATATGTAGCAGCTCACCACTACCGTGGAGCCCCACTCCACTACTACGTATCCCCTCCCGCTTTGTAGGGGGGTGCAATGGAGGTCTTGCACCCCTCCCGCCCAATATATTGCGGTGGAGCCATCGGTAGCCCCGAACCAACGAGGATGGTCCGGGATGGAATAAGGCTCCGACACCACCGCCAGGGCAATAGACCGCTCCGCGACAGTTTGCATAAGCAGGTCTTGCGCTGCTCGGCAGTGGTTCAGATTGCCCTGTAATACTTTATGTGGGGGTGGGAATTTTAGGCCTCCATTTCCTCTCCCGTCGGACAAGTGACCGGCTGGGCCGTCTCAGGTCTTTCAGTGGCCTGCGTGGGAGGAAGAGTGTCTCTCTTCCTCTTCTTTGGCGGGGTACACTTTTTGGACCCCAACCTGTGGTCTGCGGGCCGACCGAAGCTATCGCATACCGGGCACTTTGGGGCTCGCGCAGCGCAGTCGCGGGCTCTGTGCCCCTCCTCCCCGCACGCGTAACAGCACGTGCTCCGGTCCACCGCGCTGGTGCACGTGGCACGGACGTGCCCCATTTCGAAGCACCTGTAGCACTGCAAGGGACGTGCTACCAGTGCCTCCACTTTGGCCGATATCCAACCCACTCGCAAACGTTGGGCGGTCGACAGTTTACGAACCGCTTCGAGCGGGCACTTTATCCAGGCTGTGCCAAGTCGGGACAAATTTCTTTTTATTTCGCCGACCTTTACGTCGGATGGCGAGCATTGACCAGCCTCTGCCACTGCGGCTGCCACCTCAAGAGGGGTGATGGAATCATCTAGGTCCATCACCCTCATCTCTCCCATCATGCATGGCCGTGAGAAGCGCGCATCCATATCTGAAAGGGCTTCTCTGAGGCGCGCCGCGAGAGTGTCCGCTTTTGTGGCACTTTCGGGTCCGGGTATCTCCAGCACGAGACCCCCCGTGACCGACTTTTTCTGGCGGATCCCTCCTGTGATGCCGGCTTCTGACAGCTTCACCCTAGCCTTGGCGACCTCCATGACTTTAGCCAGGGAAGTTTCCGAGCCAGGGGGCACTGACACCAAAATAGCGGCATTTGCTGGCGGACGCGGCAATTGCGGCTTTTTCTTTTGCAGCTGCTTTGGCGTGGCCGAGGTTTCTGCCACCTTGTTCCTGGCGGCTAGTTTGGCTTTACGGCCAACAACTTGTGACCACGTCATCTCTCCCGCGAAAGCGCTCGGCTGCAAAGCCTTCGCAGATGCCATTGACTGGCTGGGTACTGCCATCGGCGGCTGTTGTATAGCCGACTTTTTGCTCTTCCTCTTCTTTTTCTTTCGTCGCCTGACGGTGGCCGCCCTGTTCGGCTGGGCTTCCTGTGGCTGACGCTGGCCCAGCAAGGGCCTGCTGCCCATTTCTGGGAAGAATTTGTCCATAAGCCCCGACTGGAACCTGGCGTACTCGCGGTCCATCATTACCGCGAGTTGCTCCCAGGTTGGCCCAGCTGAGTTCTGGCTAGCTTCGACTGCCGTTGTAGCCGTTGGTGAACTAGCCGGCTTCTTCCCTGCGGCTTTTGGGGGTGCCTTAATTTGACTACCCTTTTTAGCCGGCGCCGTCACAGCCAGTTGCACCGGTACCTCCAAATTAACAGCCTGCGTTGTTGGCGTAGAATCGGATGTCGTGGGGCTCTCGCGGCGAAGCGCTGCCACCTCTGCAGCCATCTTCGCCAGTTGGCGCTCTAAACACTCGATCCTGGAGTGCAGCTCTTCTTTCTCCAGAGCCAGAATGTCCCGACATGTGGCCCTCTCGTTGAGGACCAGGGTACCCGCTTGTGCCTCTCTGCAGGCCATGCGAAGGGTGCGGGACTTCGGATTTCGCGATTTGTCCGCAATCTTCACGATCTCTGCCAGCTTCTCCATTACCCTCGCAGCAACGTCAGCGGTCGGCTGAGCGAGCAGGTCTGCTTCGAGGTCTTCGACCCGGGGCAATCCGCTCTTATTCCGCGCCTCGACAGGAGCCACCTGCGCATCCAGGATGTTAGCCTCCGTATCTGAGACAGCTTGGGTCCGCCTTGGGCGCACCGCCCTCGATCCCGCCTCCTCCAGGCGCTGCTGCGTCCGCTTTCGCGTCATTGTTTTTACGCTATCATTGGCCGGGTTAGACTGAATCGAAGCAACGGACATTTGGGAGCTATCACTCTCCTCTGCCACGCCTCGACCCTCTCTCAAATCCTCCCTAGATTCTTGCCCCTCTCGCCCTTGTAGAGCTTTGTGACCCGCTCGTGCTGAGCGCGTCCGGGTGATTGGACGCACAAAACTGGCCTTTTGTGCCCTACCCTCCCGTTCATCTTTGTCCGTGTGTGAAATGCCAAGGTCGTCGGAAATATTCCATAGTGCAGTTTTGTCCCCCCCAGAATACGAGGGACAGCCTGGGCCTAACGGCCCAGGGAGGGATTCTCCACCTGCGGAGCAGGTGGTACCCTCCTGGGGTATATCAATTTTTTCAACAGCACTCATAGTTATTTGTTTTTTACAGCTTGACTGCTGGGCCGGGGCTGCCGGCCGACTTCTCCTCCTTGAGCCCTCGGGACTGGGTACCCCCCAGCCATTCATCCCCTCACCGGGCTCTGAGCTTAGGATTAGGGTAATTTTTTAAAGAGGTTGTCTTCCTCGCAGCCCTTCAAGCAGGACCCCCGGTCTCACTCAGAGTGAGATTACGGGTTCGCCGACGGTGGCTGAAGCCGTTGTCCGGCAGTGATGCCGGACCCGCCGCCGCCAGGCCGAAGCCTGCATCGCATCCACTGTCTTCTCTGCTACACAGAGGAGTACCGAGAGCGACCCTCCCACGGTGGATTCCTCTTAGCTCCCCCTACGCTGGCTGCGCAGGGTACTGAGCCCCCCCGCCACGACAAGGCGAGAATCCGTTGGGGGGGTCCTGCAAAGGCCTGGTCTAAAACTTCTGGACATTAGTATTCTGATCCCGCTTGCAGCAGTAATAAAAATATTGTATGAAATTTTAATAAATAATAATAATAATAAAATTAAATCAAATCGCCAAGACTATTTTATGGCCTTCAAAGTATGCTTTTATAGGCTTGTGTTAAGGGATAATTATATAACAGAGGTTAGTTAGAGCGCTAAGCACCTTAACCACTGAGTTTTAATAAATAATAATAAAATAATTTAATTTCAAGTTCAAATAAATATATTTTACTATAATTTTGAAGTAATAATAAAGGCCATACGTAGTCATAAGATTACTGCAGTAAGTACCTACAGATTTATTTACAAATTAAATAAAGTTAACAATTCTTTTATTTTAATTTGTTTTGATTTTTTACAACTTTCAAAATAAATTAGTAATTTTCAAAAATAAAAATACGACGTTAACTTAAAAGTAGATTATATAAATCTACCTTATATTTTGGAGGTTGTCAAAATTGTCAAAGCAAAATGTTTAGTTGGGATGCGGATGCGGAATCGTACCCGGAAACATTTAGATTCCTGAACTAATTGACTACGCGAGTCAAGTAACAAATGAGTGCACTCGCGCTCGTACTCCACATGTCAATCTTGTGCTTACACACAAAAACGGCCTAAAAGCAAAGTTTTGACAGGTGCTAATCAATAACAGCAGCGGTGTAATCGACTGCGGCAAAATATGGGCCCAATTTGTGTGGACACATGTAGATAATAATCTTTTAAATACTAAAAACTTATATTTTATTTTATTTTATTACACAATGTGTATTAGGCCCTCTTTCACCATTTCTGAGTAAAGTGTCAAGTAGGATAATCGCCATTTAAAGTCACCGGTAACCTGGAATGAAGATGATATACCTTTGTTTGTAAGGTAAAAGTCCCCAACATTAAAAAGAAAATAATAAAAAAAAAATCGCCTATCGAAGGATGCAGTAAACCGAGTGCATAATTTAATAAAACATAAAATTATTTCTAAAAGTAACTAATCAACGCTTTACTTGTAGTTGGTGAAAGAGGCCTTTAGATAAAATACATTACAGTAGGTACAAGTAAAAAGTATATATAAAAAGTATTAGGTAAATGTACAATCAGCACCATTATCCACAAATTAATATATAAGTACAGAGAAAAATTAACACAACTTATTAGATAACACAAATTAATATTTACAAAGAAAAAATAATAATTAATACAACTTAAGTAACAATTCACATCTATTAAACAATTAACAATAAACTTATGTACCTAAGTGTAGTGCTTGTGCAGAAGCAGCTTAGAAATGATAATTATTATTAGACGTTATAATAATATCATTTCTAGCTGCTTCTATAAATCCTAGCCCGAACTAGCCCACACAATTGGTTGATGAATCTCTGGGCAGATTCGCTTAGAGGTAATAAATTTCACAAGATTACCGACCGTATGATTAATAAACGCGGCCACAACAAAAATGTAGAGAGCCGATCGATCAAGGTGGGTGTTTAATTTGTGCACCGACTCATTTATCTTGAACGTTTAGTATGGGACCTTATGCTATGCTAATGATACAGGGGTAATAAGAGGTCCCAGCTACACGGGTCAGCAGAGATCATGTTCGGTTCGCTAAGAAATTTGTAGTTTATGGCTGAATGTGTCTTTATGTTTTATAATTATTTGATTCATTTTGCGAAAATTCAGAAAATTGATTACCTACTTCAAACTTACTTTAAATTTAACTTTACTTCAAACACTTATTATTTATTTATTTTAAATTTTAAATTTTTATTTAATTATTAATTTTATTTACTTAATTACAATTTTACTTATTAATTCATTTTTAAAAAAGATTACAAGAAATAAATACTTTTGAAAGATAATGCTGACAAGTGTTTTGAAATTTCATCCTGTTAATATGATTAATGTAAATCTGCGAATACAGAACCGAGACCCATTCCTCTGTCCGACGCATAAGAACCGGGGGTGCATTTCTCACTGGCCAACGCCCTCGTGGGCCAAATACGGATCCGCGGACCAGCGAGCGGTAACCGATGACCAGAGCTACCTCGGAGATCACACTCGTGTGCCTTCTCGGTTCCTTAGCGACAATCCGGTGCCAGTGACCGCATAGAAGCCAGTGACCTCACAGACTCCTGCAACTGTCTGTATTGCCGAGGGTTAAGTTAAGACCACGTCTAGGTCCTGACACACTTAGGGGGGGAAAGCAAGCACCCTAACCACTCATCCAAAGTGCTCGTCAAGTATAATACTCAATTCAAGTATTCTGAAAATATGTCATATTAAAATTTTTATTAATAATATATTCATTTGAACTGAATAACTCGAGTTTAATTAATGTATTATTGTATGCGAAACCCGTGACATAGAATATAACATAGATTTTGTCTCAAAGAAAATGAATTCGTTTCAATTAAGTGGAATTTATTTACTATTATAAGTTCACTTGTTGGATAAATTGATTACAAAATACCTTTTACGCGGTATTGTAGAAACCGATCAATTACGTACCATTTAAAGGCGTATATGTAGGTACACTTAATTATCCCGACGCCCCGCTCTAAAATGGGAACAGTTTGGTTTATGCACTTATTGTTAATTGACTTATAACAGTTATAATCATTTCCATTCAATTTAATTCATTTGATCACTCGGCAACACTTTGATGTTAAGTAAAGGCTTTTTTGATATACCATTCAAAAATGGTAGGTTAAATATTTTAAACTATGCGGCCTAATTTCCTCAAAGGCCTAGTGTAAACCTAAATACCTTTAAGTTTGTCGTGTCGGCGGAAATATGAGCAATTTTTATATAATATATAGTTGACGCGGTGAACTTCGTACCCCCTCAGAAAAAACCCGTTTCATACAAAATGTATGAAAAAACGAATTTTATTCACAATGTTTTCTTTGGTGAATATTTCAGATGTTTTAATAGTTATTTTGCTATTCGGGGCTGAGACAAATTCAACAAACCAAGATCATTAAAATCGGTCCAGCTGTTCTCAAGTTATAAATGGTATAACTAACACGACTTTTTTTTATTATACTTTAGATTATATCCTAAATAATCTATTATTACATTTTCTTTTCACGAGAACATATTTAATTATTGTTTCAAAATTCAACCATGAAAAATTTATTATGAGAAAAAAGAAAGGTTTTTCATCTGTGGGTGACAATAATGAACTTAAATCAGTAAATGTTCATGTATTTTCAAAGAACGATTGTAGGAATGCATCAACAGGACACATCTGTAATGTTTCCTTTCAAACCTCAGTTATCGTTTGAATTTATTTATCAACATGCTACCTTAGTTACTTACATTTATAAAATTATTGAATCTATAATGGTAAATTCATTTAATTCTACACCCCTACTATGAGTTAAGCAACTATGTCTCGTACTAAAGGTCTCAATGAAAAATGTGAAAACATAAGTATGACGGGTCTAATTTTACGAAAATCAAAATGGTATGTAGACATGTATTACAGTTGTTTCTAGTAGTTTCATATTATATACTAGCTGGTGTAGCCCGTATCTCGGACTGCCGCGATTGCTATGGAATTTCAGATGGATACCTTTTTGGGGCACCCACCCTTAATACCGTAGTATATCTACGGCTACACGACCATGGGTTATCCAAGATTTTCAGATGGAGCACCCCCAACTCTGCGGTAGGTTGTACCACAAAGGAGAGGTTATGGATGCTGACTGCCCGCTGCGAGAGGTAAGTATGAGCGGCCGATGCCACTTCGTCCAGGACTTGGCACATGGGGTCATCGGCCGACATCATACCACCGGGCAACGTGGGGAGACGTGCTGTGTGCTTCCGGCACGTCTATCCATGGCTCGGAGGTCAAATATCGCACCTACTCGAGGTGAAGCCTTGTCTGGAGGTGGGAGAAGGTTGCCAATAATAATTCTGCCGATATTATTGTCTACAACTTTGCATGCATTTTACTCGCAGTGAAATATATAGGCGCCTTGTTTTGAGAACTGCGTAAATGAGAACTCGTAGTAAACTTATCAAGCGAGTAGTAGGTGCGCGTGCGTCGCACCGCTCTAATTTCGTAACTGTCTGTAGACGTCGCGTCGATCGCAGTATATCACTGCGGATATTTAGTGGCCGGCCGCCGCCCCGTCGGTGACAGTCTTATCTGTTATCAATATATAGATACTTATTAGATGCTTAATCTATAGTTTAGTGGTTGGCCTTGGTACCTTTTGGAGAGGGAGTTTAGTTTCACTTACATAATATATACGATGCGATATGTATTAAGTGTTTTTTCTGGTTCATTTATGGTTATGTCTTATTAAGGCGTTTGAGGTATGAGGAAATTTCGATTTTGCTTCAAATGTATAAATTACATGAACATTAAAGAGTATTTTATTACAAATGAGCTTGCGTCTAATACTATTCGGTACTGTCGTCCAGTACATTACACTAAAGTACAATCTTATTCAATTTTACAATTCAGTGCCAGCGTTAAAAGGTTAATATTAAATTTTTGGGATATTTTCTATATCGACATAGTTAGGAAATGTTTTCCTAACTATTGAAAAGAAATGTCAAGATAAAAGAAAATCTGTTCAGTGCAATATAAATTCAAATCGCGTTATCGTTATATAATCTCATTATTTAACTTTAAATGTCTGTACGGTTATATGAAAGCCTAAATTAACTTCTCTTGACTTATTAACACAAATAAAAAAATCATATTAAACCAAATTTTTACTGTAGTCATTTGAGTTTAATATTACCCATAATTTTATAATTTTGGAAATGCTAAACATTTAGCTTAAAATTAAATGAAATATTATTTAGCACAAAAAAAAAAGAAAAAGAACTAATTAACCATCACAATATTTTTTATCAACACTTAAGACTTCATCCGGTTTGACACCCATTTCTGAGCATAGGTACTAGGCAAAAATAGTATTAATGGATGAAATGTGTACTCTATAAATAAGGCACTATTACGCCAGTGAAAGGGAGGGTGACCATCTATTTTACTAGACGAACAACTACACTCACATCTTTCATCGGTGTGCGAGTGTGGTGCATAATAGTGCGCATTGCAACAAGGGTTACTGCCCTGGGTGTGTCCAAGGCAGGGCAGGAATTGATAGAGGTACATAGACAATATACAATTCGTTCCTCGAGAATAAATCAGAACAAGCAGCGCATTTAGAGAACATTGTTAAGCGGCTTTTAGAGGTGCACGCATTTTTGCCAAATGCAATTACCTACAGGCCAACTACAAAACAGATACAATCTATGTTTAATTCTGTTGTAAGTACTGTAGATATGGCTAAATAATAGCCAATATTTCATTAAATATACTTAGTTACTTATTTAAAGGCAGTAGTAGATAAGTTTGAAGAACTCTCTGCTATCACATCACATAACAGGTTTTAATCTAAGTCGGTCCAGCACTCCTAAGAATTTTCTATTTTACAAATGCTTTCCATTATTTGCCCTATAGGTGTGTGAGATTATCTCCTGAGACATGTGTGAAACCTGCCAAAATACATACCAATTGTAATTCTAATATTGTAAATGTGAAAGTTTGTATGTTTGTAATTTTGGATGCTTATTCCGCAATAACGCAAGCACTGCTGAACGAATTTGAATGAAATCTGGCACATAGATAGTTCATTAAAATAAACATACCTGTGAGATGCTTTTATCCTAAAAAAATGTTAGGTTCCCGTGGGATCGTCCTAAAATATAAAAAGCTCGGCGGCGCCATCGTCGTCACAGCGATAAAGATGTCAGGTGTTATATTACTGTGAATTTGTTATATCCCTATTGTTAATTTTTAAGCGCGGATGAGGTCGCGGGGTACCAGCTAGTATAGTGTAGTATAAAATATAGCTTAATTAAGGATTAAGTAAAAAATGAGAAGTGTATAAAATGACAATAATAAAAAATACATTAAATTTGTAATGCCGTTGAACTCTTCTAGCCTTGCACTACAAAATTCAGTAGAAACACAGATACTCGTAAGATCATAGCGCGCATTTAGCAGTAGCATTAATACATACTTAGTAATTAGTAATTAGCATTTAGTACTCTTTAATATATCATGTTGTTATATTGTTTTACATTCAGTACTTTAGTTTTAAATAGATACTTATTGATTCTTAGGACCTCTTTCACAAACTATAATACAAGTAAAGTGTTGATTTGTTACTTTTAGAAATAATTTTATGTTTTATTAAATTATGCACTCTCGGTTTACTGCATCCTTCGATAGGCGAATTTTTATTATTATTTTATTTTTAATATTTGGAACTTTTACCGTACAAAAAAGGTATATCAGATAAAATTATTTTCACGATGTAGAATATTTTAAAATTAATTTACATTCTTTGCAAAATAATATCAGTAATCAAATATTTATTTGGATATATGATTAGCATATTTATTTATTTGGACAATAAAAAAATATAACGCTCGTCAAAACATGAACCCTAACGTATGTCGAAACATCAGTCAATTACGACGTCAACATTGTTGTATAGCCAGTGTAAAATCCGGCACAACTCTGTACCACAAGGTTGTCCCTAATTATACCTTTCGAATGAGACGTCATTTCCTTGCACTTACGAAATATTAAACTTAAAAAGAGGCTTTTTCGCGTACCGAAGGTGTGAATTTAAATAATTGCAATGATCGAATTGACGGACAGACACGCGAACTTAATGTGTAGTTTGGAAGAATATGCTTAATTTTTTTCAGAGGTGAATCTGCCAAACTGTCAGTTATATATATTGACAGTCTTGTACTTGCAATTAAAATGTTACATGTTTTTTTTAATAAAAACACTTATTACATTTGGACATGTATATATAGTCATTTGAGCAGCCCGTCTGGCGGCAGTAACCACACCCTTACAGAAGACCACAGTGAAATAACAGCACGTGTGCTGTTGTGCTTTGGTGAGTGAATAAGGGGTGGCAGAGCCCATTTCCTCCCTATCCCAATTCCTTAATCTCAATCCCACTTTGACGGAAGCGCACTTGCGTTGCTTGTGTTATAGGCGATGGTAGTTGATCGTCGTAAGTAATATAAAAAAACCGATACGTTTAAGCTGTAAGTGCAAGGATTGCAATGTGAACATTCCGACACAACTAACTGAAAAACTAATAGGTATATGTATCCCTACTAATATTATAGATGTGAAAGTAACTCTGTCTGTCTATCTGTCTGTCATCTTTTCAGCCGTATTAAACCAATCATCATGAAATTTTTCATACAAATGGTCAGGGATACAGAAAAGTACATATATTGTTTTTTATGATCGTCATATTATAATTTTTTTGTATGTTATTTTTGTATCATTCTCCCTAGACTTGCCTCAAGCTGTTTCCTGCGAATCCTTTAAGGTCTTCTGACCGCAGGGCGACCAACACTGCGCTTCCAAATTCGTGGCCTCCATTCGAGAACTCTTCTACCCCATCGGTAACGGCCATAGCCAATTCAACTTGCTAATTCTTTGGCTTCCTTATTTATTTGTATATATCAATATACAAATAAATAAAATGAAATGCGTTGAATACAATTGCTTATGTTTTTTTTTTGTGTAGAGTGAATTGTTTGAACATGTTGTTGTTTTGACTTAAAAAAAGTAATATTGACGTTCATAAGACATTTAAATGACCAATCATAAGTTGACAAGTAAAAATGACACTAATTACCAAAATTATATGTAACAGGAACTGTGAACAATAGTGAACACTATAATTTTCTTTTAATGCACTTATCACGAGTGCCTACTTTTTTACACTGGTCCCAAACAAAGAGCGCTTTTAACACTCTTGTTGTATATTAATAATACAATTATTTATTTATTTATTTATTTATTTATTTATTTACAGGAACATATATATTTTTATATATAATTAATATACAATAAGAGTCAATAAGTATAATAAAAAGTGCGTGCAAAACTTATTTATCCTTATTAGTGAAAAATATTGAAATTATTATTATTGAAGAGTTGCAAATTTATTTAACATGCCAAAAACAAATTCTTGGTCATCAACGCACCCCCGAGATGGCCGGCGTACCTCCACTTCTGGGTATGCTAAGGCTCGGACAGGGCGCGTAGCCCTCCCTGAACTGGATAGCCGTGGCGGGGCACCGATGACGTGTCATAACGTACCAACGACCCAACTACGGCCGTGCTTGGGTTTTTAGCCGGTAGAAGTCCGGCATAATCCCGCAGCGTCAACTATCACTGCCGGGTATCCATGAGGATTTCCCAAAGTTTAAAAAAAAAAGGTCATCAGCGCACCTGCACCTCCACTGCTGTTGCTTGCGACAGTAACCTTCTACCATCAAGTGGACCGAAGTGACATGGGAGTCACCCTTAATATAATCCTTGTTAAGCCTTGTCCGCCAGCGGTGTAGCGGACAGGCATACAATAATAATTAATAAAAAAATAAACAAAACACAGTATATGAACAATTGGTGTTTTATTGAAATAAATGCATCTATACACTTCAAGTTCACACAAAATAAATAAAAAAATAAAAATGTACAATTATCGATTCGGTAGTTTAGCCGAACCGTTTCGTGATAATAATAAAAAAAATAAACGATTGCAAACTAGAAGCGGTCGTAGCTTCTGTGCAGCCTCCGAATTCAAGCTGGCGGACGTCGTCGGACAGGCTCTGCGGGTTTACTCGCCGAGACTCGAAGTTCGATGCGACGTACGAATGGACTAGCGAGTTCGTATGGATTTGCTCGCTCCGACGCTCGCCGTTTGAACGGTTGTTTTAAAAATTTCGTAGTAAAAAAAAAACCTCCTGAAATGTTCGTAGAGACGCCTCAGAATATTGTTCATTTACATGAAATCCTTCTAGGGAATCTATCCGAATAAAAAATATTTATGTTACACCCCTTTTATTTTTTAATTATAAGCCTGCCGGTTTAAATCTTGACGTGGAAATAATTTTGTGAATGAACTCAAAATAAACAATAAAAATATATATAGAATAAAATCAATATCTTCAAAAGTACCTGACCTAGCTTTATGAAGTAAAGACTAAATTAAAGCTAAACTAAATAAATTTTATTTTTATTTAAGCACATTAAAATATTCTTTAATTTAGTCGTTATTTCATTTATAGCTAGATCAGGTACTATTGAAGATATTGAAGATTTTCTAACCGACCCTTTTTCTTTGCGGTCCAGTGTACCTATATGAAACCAAATCTCTACGCAAAGAAAACACCGCTTTTCGTAGCATCTAATAGAGAGTCATGAAATATTTGCGCAATCCTTTGTTTCGGTGGATAAGTAAGTACCTATGGGATGCGAGAGCCTTCCATTAGCTTGATGCATATTGAGGTTCATTGTGTTCTTAGGCGATTCTTTTTATCTACAAGGCAAGGCATCACATAGGCATCCCATGTTATATAAACACTCAATGCAGGAATATTCTCTGTTTTATAATAAGTGCTCTACACGTGAATATCAGTAGTCAATAAGCATTCAAGCATTTAAGAATAATTTCATCGTTATCTCGGAGGTATGTTTTTACAACTATTAAATTTTATTACCGAGAATTTGCAACAATAACTCTGTTGCGCAATTTTATTGAATGTATCCATAGTGATTTGTCTGTTTTCATGTCATTTGCATTCTTTTATTGCCTTTAATAAGATCTTACTGTTCGATTAGTGCTGGCCGAGTTGCACTAAAAATGACAACCAAAAATTGGTCGCGTTTCGATTGCTTCATACTCTGGTTTTGGTTTAAGGGCTTCATTTAGTTACATATTGCTTTAAAAAGTTCGTTATTTGAACACATGAAGTAGGCCCCATCAAATTTAATAAACAATCTTTTACTTACGCTTAGTGCCGTCACATTGGTACTTTCTTAAGCGTACTCCTCGTTTACGGCTAAACCAAACAGTTTGAAAAAAAAAAAAAAAAAAAAAAAAAAAAAAAAAAACTTCAATGTTTAGACAACATTTTAGAAAACATCGAGATTATATTAATTCCAGTATGCGATGCGGGTGTAGCGGGCTACCCCGCCCAGACGGCTAGCGCCATTGAGAACTCCAAACGCCTTAAACCCTGCTGTCGTTATATTAATAAATAATCAGTAAATAATGATACTTTATAAATTAAAGAGTTCGTATGTAAACTTATTGCGTTATTCAGTGACAAATGTGCAAACTTTCGCATTTATAATATTATAAGGACTAGCGCCCCGCTCCCGGCTTCGCAAGGAGTTCAAACTTTCAAAAATCTTTTCATAGCGGATGTGTACGTTATAAAATAAACACATGTTCCAAATTTCAGCTTTCTAGACTTGAGTAGTTTTGGCTGTGCGTTAATGATCATCAGGACAACGAAAGAAAGAGAGAGAGAGAGAGCGCAGATTTTTCAAGTATATTTATATTATGTAGGAGTTAACCACTGTCCTACTAACTGTCCTAACTGTACCCGGGCAAAATCGGGGTGCTTGTTATGTATCAAGAGAGAGTATAGATTATGTGAATTTTATTATTTGAATGGTTCATTATTACAAATGGACATACCTTTAAGCTTCGGTCTAGTAATTTTATAAGGAGAACCTGTAATATATTATATGTTTTGAACGAACGAACAAATACTGTAATGGCATCTAATATATTGAATATCATTGCTGTCTCCGTCGGCTTTTAAGATCGCAGTAAGATGGCATAAGTGTTTAATCATTATCATGAATGAAAACGAGTTATAAATATAAAATATATTTGTAGTTATTATAAGTATATACTAATAATATAAAGAGAGAAGATTTGTATGTTTGTAATGAATAAACTCAAACCGATTTTTGAAATTCTTTCACATATAGAAAGCTACATTATCAGCGAGTAACATAGGCTATATTTTATAAAGTTACGCGGGCGAAGTTGCGTGCAACAGCTAGTACTTTATAATAAAATCGAATTAAATGAGTTGTAAAGAATTTGTCTCAAGTAAGGTGAGTGAGTAAGGGATGCCAGAACCCATTTTCCTATTCCTTCCCAATCCCATATCCTTAATCTTGCAGCAACTGGGGCAATGCTTGTATTAGGTATAGGCGACGGGTAGCCATCTACCATCAAGCCGACCGTTGAAAAAAGTACGATTCTTTGTGTTATGTGAATCTATGAAATGAAAGCTGGTATTGGATTGGAAATCATTTTAATATGCGTTCTCTTAATGACCCACATAAGTCATATTTTCCTGATCTTCAACGTATGTCTTTTCAGTCGGTGGCTTGCCGCGCCCCTATAACTTGTGGCCAGCCCGAGCGAGCCTACAGTGATGAATGTTTTAACCTACGCAATTTGACAACTCATTTTCTCGCTACACATTACTAAACTCAAATTGCATAGTAGCCGCGATCACCTTCGCAATACCGCCGCATAATAGTAGCCTTATTCATACAGCCATCATTATTTTCTGTCTGGCAACAAGGCAAAAACAATCAATAAAAATAAATCATTTAAATAACCATAAACACGTATTACAATGCGCCGACATTACATCTCCTAATGATTTCGCTAACGAATCATTGAAAGTGGTCGGATCGCGTGCTCCGGCGCATGTCCATTGCGATCTAATCGCGGTGCGCACGTGTGCGTTACAAGGTGTCTGTGTGCGTGCTATGCGGTCGTAATAATATGAAAGTGTTGTCCGGACCCCGCCCTAGCCTCGGGCGTACTTGCTGTTCCATTTACATCTGCTCGGATACTTTATTAAGCCTTCTGTCGAGAAGTGCTCTGTACTTACTGCTCCTTTTACACGGTCATTTAGAAACTAAATGCTAAAATTTACCATAATGATAATTATTGACGAATACCTACCTGGGTTGACTTCACAAAGACATTGATGGTAGCATAATGCGGATTTAACAGTAATAAATTACTGTCACTTTGTTGATTCACAACATAAATTATTTTTGTTATTTAACTAGCGTTTCAGCACTGCGTTCTTCACACTCTTGCAATTAACTAAAGGGAATATCAATTTACTTTGAATGCCAAAGGTATTTTATATTTACCTTTGGGGTTACTGTACTTAACTTAAGTAATACAAGCTATAATTAAAATTATAAACTAATCCATTCACTTTCTATTGAGTAAATACACGCTATATATGCTGCAAGTCGTTGAGAAGTTGGGTGTCCCGCAGTCTACTCGATTCTGCAGCATCAGTCAAGGTTACCATATCACGAACATCAACTAGAAAATAGGCTGATGATCTTTAATATATTTATAATAATTTTAATTTGAGATGTATTACAGATTAAACTTTGGGAAATAAAGTCTTTGAATTCTTTAAAATGTGGTAAATACAATTATATTGTTGAATAAAAACATAGATATCTTCTTATAATATCAATAAATAACAATAATTTATTTCAGATGTGACACCCATATCCAGTAGCTACAAAATTTACAATATGTACCAAAAATAAATAAACACCTAATTTGAATAAATTCTTAAATACTGTTTTTAAAATTTTGAACTCCATTCAAAATGTAAAATAAATAAATAGTATAAATCCCTATATATATAAAAATTACGTGTCACATGTTCCTCCGCGATGAACTCCTAAACTACTGAACCGATTTTGAACAAACTTTGTAACTATAGGTACGAGTATGTAATTTGGTCCAACTTAAAAGATAGGATATATTTTACAAAGCTACGCGGACGAATTCGCGTGCGTCAGCTAGTAGTATGTAAAATTAAAAGTACCATTAAGAATTTTTTAAGTGTTTGTCTACTTATTATCTGTTCTTGTTTATTTATTGGGTAACAGATTGCTTAGTTTTCTGTGGTTTTTAGTATTGCGGAAAATTGTGCGTTCAGTTATTTTGTTAGCAAACGAGAATAGGTAAGTACCTCTTACGAAATTAATATTGCATTGCTGACACTCCACATTTAACGTCCAATTATGGGAAAAAGTGAAATAGAAAATATCATTTATACAATTACTTAATAAATAAGATTTTTAAGCACCTATGTTGATATTAAAATAATTTAAATATCACAATAAAGTGTTAAATTTATTTTAAAAAGCCAAATATAATTTTTTAATAAAAATTTAAGTTAACATTTATTTTATTTTATTTTATTTTATTTGGGAAAACAAACAATTACACCATACATAGTAAATTTGGAAAAGAGAAACATACATAAATAAGGGTAACGACATTTTCCACGAATTGGTAAACTAATTTTATATAGAGAAAAAAAAAACTATACACATAAACAAGAATACACAAAAATACAAAAACAAGGAAGAACAAAACGACACCATAAAACTAAAACAACAACAATATTTAACTTAACAATTCAAGTTAACATTTAGCCTCTGAACCAACTAAAATAAAAATGGATTATGGCTGTGTCGTGTATACGTGCGTTTTACGTGAATCCCTGTACGTTACGAGTAATATTTTCTTTGAGCGTATTATAATATGTAGTATATATATCTAAATAATTCGTATATATTAAAAACTCTTTGATCCTTTTGCTATCGGGTTATGTAATTAAATTTTGGATATAGATGATAAATATTGCTGATATTCCCCGATTTTGTTATCATCACTTGACTAAATTGCTTCCACAATGGAAGCAAATTTAAAGGCGTATTTGCGTCAAAACTTATTTTTAAAAATGTCAGCATAAACATGTCATTACAATTAAGTAGAATTTTTGACTGTTTTTATAACTAGTTGTGTAAATAATAAGATTTTTAATGTCTTTGTTGGGTATCTGACAAAAAGAAATCCTGGTACACATTAAACTTGTACTAAAGTTTGTTGTGTCGATATTTATCTAATAAAAATAATAAGCAATTACACGCCACATTTAAAACAATTGAAAAAGTCGGACAATGCGAAAAGAAGTCAATTTTTTGTTACGAAAATAGGTGACTTAATATAGACAAGTAATTACGAGCATGTTCAATTAAAACGCTTGTCATGACACTGCGATATCTGATTTGATCATAAACTATCGGTACACCAAATGGTTGCCAACAACGGATCTATGCTAAATCATACTGAAATGAGATTGAGTCAAGTACAAGCAGTACTGTCTATAAAATATGTCTAATATTATGTGTGAAATTTTTTAAGGATGCATGGATGGTTACTCTTTCATGCAAAAACGGCTCAAAGGATAGCATATATATAGTTTATTGCATACATAGGATACTTCTCATCCCGGAAAAATCTCAAGTTCCCAAGGGATACTGTCGCCGTGGCGGCGCCACCGTCGTCATAGCGATAAAGATGTCAGAAAATCATACGAGCTTTTTTGTTTCTTTTATATAATAAAATCATTTGGCAAAGTCCAAAAGGCGGGTAAATTTGGCTTTGCCACAGTCAAGTTCTATTTATTTATTTTTCATTTGTTTATTATTTCATTTGTTTATTGTTTATTATTTTTTATTTATTTACGGGAAAGCGTATACAAATCTCACCTTACGGTAAGTATAGAAGTATAGATGAGTTGAATGATGAAGTTCGCTAGCGTGTCAATAACCTATTCGCTCTGTTGAAGTGTTCCAAATTGTAAATTTCAGGAAACACTGAAAAAGGGAGAGAATTCCAGTCTCTCGCTGTACGCATAATAAAAAAGCGCTTCGTGCGAATATGTGGTATATCAACGACGCAAGGGTGAAGACCCTCACCACGCCTAGTAGTCCGATGACGAAAAGACCATTGACAAAATTTAAAAAAGAGTCCACATATTGATATAGAATATAAGGTAATTTAATATAGGGTAAATATAGAGTCCGGGTTAAGGCATTAAACACTACTCTCTGCGGTTATCAGCTGCAGCTATGGTACCAAACTCTCCTAAGTTGGCAACCAAGCTAAATGGCCGCAATAATGTCGTCGATTGTATGCAATAGTTTCGATTCAGTTATTCTAGGCAGGATCACGTCGGGCCTCGTTGGGACACCAAAGGTTGAGAAGTGCGTACCGGCTGCGCAACAAAATCAAGAGATATAAAGATAATAGATATGACATTGAACTCCACATTAAAGCCATCGCAAATGCGTTGGCTTAAAATTAAACATCTTATAATTTATAATGTTACTTTAACCATTGTCATATCATAAAATTTTATGTGACCTCTTGTATAAGAACATAACTAGTCTAAGTCAGTTATTTTAATTATAATTTCTATTTCAAGGGCAATATTCCTTATAAATGTTTTAAAAGAAATTGTGACTAAAGCCACCAAACGAAACTGATCATTAACAATATCCCAGTGAATTAATTTGTTAAAATTATAACAATAAGTTATAATTACAATAGTTATAATAATGTTTTGACCTCTTTCATCTAAATATTCTTGTAGTACCAGGGGGATAGAAGGATATTGTAGATGTTGAAAGAGGAAAGGGTAAAGCTCCGACATCGCACTTTTAACACCGAATATTAATGGAAATCAGCTTAAATTCGATACCTTGATCTTGAACACCTGAAGCAACAATCTGAGCTTATTTTATGATATTGTCGAGCGACAGGCCGACGGTCCACTTGATGGTAGGTGGTGGTAAAACAACACCACAGGTGCCGCAAGTGTGCTGTTGACCATAGTTTGATTGATGATAAGCGACTGGGGGAAAAGGAAAATGACTTCAAAAAAATAAAATAAACAATACAATTTCTTAAACTGACATTAACTTATTAATTTGTGCAGCATTCATATGCGCGCAATAAGCGGCCTTTGTTTCCAATTTAACAAATGAGAGAATTCAAAACCAAATTGTCGACACCTAGTCAAAAAAAAAAGAGTTTTGTCACTTCTAGAATTCATAACTGAATATACTTAGATGTTTTGTGGTCGTGTCCCCGTAGCGCCAGCCTCACCGGACCAATGGTTTATCGATACGCTTCATAGTCAGCCGGACGATGTAATTCCATTAAATTTGATCTCGTCTCAATCGAAATATCTGTCGTGGAAAATGTCACAAATTTTAAAGACGACTCGAAACCGCGCTTATTAAATTGCGTAAAGTGTCTCGTAATAAATTACGCAGTAAAATTAAGGCTGGATTACGCGCAATCTCAAATTTCTAAAAAATGTCCTAATTTTCATTTTATTCTATCTTATTTAACTATTACAAACAATAACAAAAATTAATTTAAACACGCAAGTATTATTTAAGGTCGACTGACAGGCTGACGGTGCACTTGATGGTTGGCGGCTACCGTCGCCTATAACACAAGCAGCGCTATAGGTGATCCAAGTGCGCTGCCGACCATAGAAGGATTAAGGACAAGGGATAAGGAATCCCTTACGCACTCACGGAAGCACAACAGCACATATGCTGTTATTTCACGGTGGTCTTCTGTAAGGGGGTGGTTACTGCCGCCAGACGGGCTGCCCAAATAACTACAAAACGCAGTGTGTGCTGCCACTATGCTTTCCAAATCCAGACCAGAACCAACTTTGAAAAGTTCGTTTTCAAAGTTGAACTCATTTTTAAAACTAGTATTTTATACTATACAAGTTGATCTCGTCATCTTAATTGTAAACAAAAAACAATAAAGCACACACTGTCATTTACATATTTCCTTGAATAAACTACTGTGCTTGCTTTAAAAGGCATTTGAATCATAATTCAATATTTCTTCTTTATCTAAATTCTACAACGGCCGTGAACAATTACTCAAACATTACTCATTTGTTCTACATACAATATCCTGGTAACAATTGCTTATAGGAAACTTAATAAAGTTACAATGGAACGCTTCGGGCAAGATATAGCAGGCGGGACCGGGTGCCTCAATTAGTGTTAACAATGTTGCCATTATGCGGACGATCGGGAATTGTTTGATATGATCTTTTATATAAGCGCCCTTGAATGAAGTAGTAGATGCATGCTCAGATAAATTGTATATGTTGATTGTTCGCAGTTTGTAATCGTTATTATTTATAATATAGAGTTTATAGACGATGTCACTCTTTTTTATGGTAGAGGCGGCAGACAGGCTGACGATGCATTTGATGGTAAACTACCGTTGCTTATCTGTTATAACACACACAACTCCGCAGGTGTTGCAAGTGTGCTGCCGACTACAGTAGTATTATAGATAGTGGTTTGGGAAGGGATAGATAAATGGGTTCTAATATCCCTTACTCTTTCTATAATTATAATTATTATAGAAAATATTGCTAGGTAATTGATTAAATAATGATTTATAACGAAGTTGTTGAATAGGTGCTTCCATAGAAACTAACTAAAATAACTGACTTAGTTTTGCATGACATCTTACAACTTTTGTAGTGCAACAACTGCTTTGCAGACTGGCATTTTTTTTTTACATAATATTATGTTTTTGATGGTATTAGGTGTTCAATAATACTCATAAGACATGAAAAAGCTGAAACAAATATTAGACTTTACATACCAAATATTGATATTTTCAACACCGACTAGAATATCTATTATCAATGCCATCACTGTCTGCACCTTGATAAAAAAATATATATAAGAAACGTAAGTACTCTTTATTTCCTGGTCAATAAATAATAAAAATTGCAAATGTTACATTTGAAACTAATAGCGTACAGTAGTGTATGATAATGAGAAAAAACATTCAGCCGTTGATCTTATCTTTTAATGTGTTTGACGGAACGTAAAAGTTCGTCGGAAGAAACTTGGTTCGTGAAGGATACTCGCAACGAAAATTAATGGAATAATGTCGATGGGATATATATTATTAAATTATTATCAATATAATTTTTTTATCGGAAAAATATTAATAATTCTAATAATGAAGCGGAGACGAGATCATAAGAACTACTTGTCACGTTCACTGTAAATTGCCATCGTAAAAGCGTAGTGTATATAATAATGTTTACATAATAATTAAAAATTCGCTTTCCGCGTCTCGCTGTCTATCTGTATATCGACTAATTCCTCCTAAACCACGCAACCGATTTTGATGAGGTTTTTGCCATCAGTTAGGTAATTTTCACACAAGGTTTAAAATAATTGAAAAATCTAGTCGCAAAATACAAGTCGACAAAAAATAAATTTTACATTCCTTACGTAGGCTAAACCTTAAGATATATAAAAAATGATATACTACAGAAATTGTAGTGCTTCTAAAATCCTAAAGAAAACTCCGCGATGGGATATCTAGATCTATTACGGTTGACTCACATTAACCATTTCTTTCATTAAATTGACCGCGTCTGTCTCTTTCTCCGCTACTTCTTCTAAACTAGTCAACGGATTTTGATACGGTTTTCAATAAAGCTAAGAACGATCAATGAGGTAGGTTTGTTTACAGACATTTCATGTGAAAACATAATTATTGAAACTAGTCACATAAAGAATTAAGATTTAAAAAAAAATAATTCTTGATACTGAGGGTTTTCTTGAGAGAACCACCTACCATGAAGTGGAGCTTAACATAAAAAAACAAAATTAAAAATTCTTTAACGGGTTTTTATGCTATGAAGAAAAGTGTTCATCGTTTCTTTGCCTACGTAATTTTGTTAAATTTAAATTATTATTTAAAAAAATATATAATAAAAATTATGTTGTTACATATGTAAGTAGTAATTTGGCGTGGAATTATATTAAGTATAACATTTTTAAATAATTCGCGTATTATTTTGACAGCCAGTACGGGTCAAAAGTCAAGTGTGCCGCCGCTAACAGCCCATGGCACAGCTTAATGAACTCGTTAGCTGAGATGTCAGTGCATCGATCATTATTTGACATCTATGTTTTGTTTCTATTAGTTTTAATTCAAGGCCAATCTACTGTATCCTAAGTATTATCTACTAGCTGTTATTGTGTCTATTTCAGTTGTAGTAATCTAGATGACCATGGGTCGTAATTTAGGTAAATACTGTCATGTTTTTACTTTTATTTACTAGTGATTTATTATTGATCAAATGACAGTTGTTAAGATTACTTTGAAAAATCATGTCGTCAAGAGTCTTAGTTAAGTAGGTAGGTACCCTTCAGTACCTTTTTAATGTTAAGCTCCACAGACAAGCCCTCTTTTCGGACCAACCGCTTTAAAAAATATTTTATAATACGGACTGCCAAGGATTAGAACTCCCTGCTTGCGGAGTTTGTATATAACTTGCTCATATAATTTAAATCTTTTAAAAGTTCTTTTTATCCTGGAAAAATGTTAGGCTCCTGTGGGATTAAAAAAAATGAACTACAGCGCGTACGAAGTCGCGGGCAAATTTAGTTCAATATATTTTGCAAGCATTTAGATATTACTTTTTTTTTTGGTAATTATTACTCTTTGTTGCGCTTCATAATGTCTAAACCAGTTTGATAAACTGTTAATTAATATTGAAACCCACATCCATAATTAGACAGTTCTGTTTGTAAGATAGATAAACCTGTTTCGTTACCTGTCTCGCCTTCACGGCGTATTAGCCTGAAAGTTGAATTGTTAGGTCAGCCGCCCACCCGCTATAGCCGCCCGACGAAACATAATACAGTACCATCCAGTGTACGATCTTCAAAGTTATCTAGCATTGTAATAACTTATAATATACTATTACTCTAAATGACAACTCTTATTGCAGGAAAATCTTTTTAAAAATAACACTTCACCATCCCAACCTAAAGTTTTAGGATAGGAAAAAGTTCATTTTTGTCGTACTTCTTATATTTTTTTCCTCTTTTTTTGGACTTTTGGATTTTTTTAAACTAGAACTTTACTTTACTAATCATACGTAATTATATATAATATTATAAAGTTATATTAAAGTTATTTATGTTTTAAATGAAACTTCAAAAACACAGACAAAGGCTTTCGCCATCCTTGTCTAACGAATGTGACGCGGCAACTCTCTTTCATTCTAAGTAATCTTTAACAGCTTGGGACTCCTATTTGCGGAACAGAGGTATTTTATAATGTACAGAAAAAAAAAATAGCTTTAATTTTTTGATATATAACTTATTCAATGGTGTTATGAAGAGATAAATGTAACAAAATATTACCTGCTTATATCTGGCTGCCAAGAGGTTGTGACCAGTTGAGCAACGGCACCTATCACTTTTCAAGTTCTCTACGTATATATATATGGCTGTGCTCTGAAGTATAGTTTATTTTAATCTCTAGTAAAAAAAATTTTTCCCCTAACAGTTAATAATTATTAATTTAATTAAAAATATTATCGGGCAAATTTTAAGCGGCAGGGTGCCGCCCAAAACATATTGCCCCTTTTATAATTGTACATAAAAAATGATTTTTATTTAATCCTTGATTGGTACGCATTTTTGCGGCCGTATCTTAGACTAGTACTATCAGCCTGCTTTCTGCTCCCAATCATTACAATCTTATAGCTTCTCTACTCTATAAAGTGACTGTGTAAAAGATGTCTCTTCGGTATTATCCCAGTTATAAATCAGTCTTGCACCATATCATGTAAATTTCATCTAAAGATAAATGCGAGTACGTATCAAAAACAACATCTATTTGTGTAAATTCATGAATATTCAACTAGTTTTTATTTTTATTTTTTATTAATTATTAAAAATATTCAATATTTTTTACTAATTTTTTATGTAATTTAAACACCGGTTTATGTTATATTCCAATTATCCACCAATAATATTTGTAGTAATAAAAATATATATTAAATATATTTTTAAGTTCAGATTATAATAACTAAAAAATTATTTTATCAATGCATTGTCTTATGTAGGTAGGTAAGTAAGTATAAGGTTTATAACATTTTGTGATTTGACTTGTGCGGTATGGACAAATTGATGGCGAAAAGAATAATAATAATAAATCAGAATAATATGTAGTAAGTATATAGTATTAAGTGTTAATACTATGTTATAACTATTTCATAAATGAATAATTCTTAAGAGAAAAAAATGGAAATTATACAGGTTTTTTTGAGGAATGTTGAGGTCGACATACAGTCTGACGTGTCCCGGTAGGTGGCTACCGTTGCCAAGCAACACAAGCAATGCCACAAGTGCTGCATGTAGGCTGCTGACAATAATTGATTAGGAAGGAATAAGGAAATGGGCTTCGGCATCCCTTATTCACTCACTGAAATACAACAGCACACATGCTGTTATTTCACCGTGATGCCCAAATGACTGCGAAACGTAGTGATTTTTTTAAAAGAATGCTTAAATATTTATCAATAAAGACGCAAACGCTTGTTTGTGGAAAAAAAACAACAAATAATATAAACAATCGATTAAAATGAATTGCCTGCAACTAGTTTTTTAAAAAAATTCACAAGAAAAAAAAGCAGAAGTGACGTTTTTATTAGTTATAAATATTGGCGTTGTCGCAGTAATTATTATTCTGGGAGATTTTCGGGGTAATTTACAAATAAATTACTCCAAATATAAGGTACATAATGTGTCTTGAAAATGTATATTGCACTTATATTTATGTGTTTGTCGACAGCTAATTTACAAGAACAGTCAAAATGAAGTGTCGAGTGACAATAATGAGAATTCAACCTCATATACAATTGTATTTACACGAAGGAAGCAGAATATAACCGCTTAAGTAAATAATAACATTTTTACGAAAAATATGAATTTAAATTTTTGTTCATAATAAAGAACGTACGCTGACTCTTTATTGAGTTAAAATATTTCGCATAATATGATTATGGTGGCTTTGGAGTGAAAGGGTTATGCCTCTTGGAAATTGCTAAAAATATATTGATACAATTATCGCATTACTGTGACATGTCGCTCATTATTTGATACAAGGATCATTGTGAGGTTTTCCTAGAAAGGTGGGCGATACAAATCCGGCAGTACGTCCTGTTCATTAAAATCAACTTCATTAAAATTTGACGTATAGGAATTTTTCTCTTATTGTAATCATGCGATGTTGTGGTAATTATAACATTTTTCTGTCATTTCAATGCACTAAAAGTGCTGTTTTTATTTGTGTTCACTTATTAACGACGTAATAAAATATATACTTGTGTAGAATTTAATATGAAAGACATGTTTAAATATGTTTAAACGTGTAATTTAACATGTAACATGGCGGAATAGAGAGAGAATAGGCTAAATCCGAAAAAATGTTAAGCTGTATTTTAATGGTATCAATCGATAAGGTCAATCATAAGGATCGAATTTCTTTTACAAACATGGTAGTTTACCTAATTAATAAAAATGTAAATACACTGACAATTTTATAATCATAATATAAAATGATAATGAGAGATATGGACATAATATAATATGAAACGTAGGAATATCGGAACGGGCTATAGAACTCATGCTCAAAAAAAAAAAAAAAACTTAAGATGCTTTCGTCTTATAGAAGTGTCAGTGACAGTTTGTCACTGAGGAACGTAGTACGCCTAGCCAGTATTAAAATGCAAGACACCATATTGTATAAATAGATTATGATTCGCATGTTTGCCTTCTGCAATTTTTTTTTATTGGTCTTAACAATCGTAATATAATATTGTGAACCACATTTGTATTTCGAGCAATTGGTATGCAGTTATTTGGTAGTTATTGCATCACATATATCATGTAGTCTAATTGGTCAACTTCGTATCCTTCTCGGCTACGCCTATTACGAATTGTGTTATCAATCACAAATCAATTATACTCGTAGCATTGTCTCAGTAAAAGAAGTGCTACAGGTGTTTTTATGGAGGCAAGGACGCGCCCACAAGCATATATTTAGGCGAAAGATATTCAATCGATCATAATTATTTGCATACACTGAGTTGGTCACGAATTTCAAGCTAGTCCTTGTCACGACCAAATTATATAGAGCCCTGGAATATTTTTTTAATGTAATACTCGTATTAATACATGATAACAAACTATAAAATGTTTCTTTAAGAATAATTTTAAATAAATTTTGTCTAACTGAATTCTGAGCTCATAAACTGGGTAGCCAGTCTGGCGACGAAAACCGCCTGTTTAGAATACCGTGAAATAAAAGGACTGTGGTGAGTGGGTAAGGTTGGATAGAATTACCTTTAATTACCGGTGGGTAATTTACCTTTAAGGTCATCAGCGCAGTCATCATCCCTCCTGGTCGTGTTTGGAATATAGAATTAACATCAATGGAATGCAACTTAACCATCTAAGATTTGCAGACGATGTAATTCTTATTTTCAAAGATCTAAGAAGCCTGCAACATTAAAGTATAAAATAAAGTTAATCTCGCCTTAAAATATAAATTTACAAGAATTCCTTTTTATTGGGGAGTTTATGCGGGGGGCATTACACAACTAATCAGAGATCAGTAATTTTTTAAATAAAAGGTTTTTGAGGTGATAATGATAGAAAAGATGATAATGATAAAGTTTCCAATATTAAATTTATTTGAATTTACTCATACAAATGACTCAAAGTAAACGAAACTCTGAATTCAATCAATTCAAAATTCTAAGAATTCGAAATCCGGGCTCTGGATTAATTGGTTGATATCCTATTCAGTTGTTACTTGCTTAATGCAAATACCAACGTAAATAAGTTAAGCAAAATATCGTCCATTAACGTCCGCGGCTGTTCAATAAATTTTATAAATTATTATTTACATACCGCAGCGCATCTAGTATTTCATTCTTTGTATTATACAATAGCTACTTTATATTTACCATAATTACAATTACCGAGACTGGTTGAATGTTTAATTGACCTAATAGCATCGACTACCTAATATTAACTATACAACCCGAAACTACATTTGCGTGGACTGTGAAATTTTTCTAAATAATTTACATAATGATGTTATGTATGTTACTTAGAAGAACCACATTAAACCTTGAGTATACATTACATATATATAATTACGTTTTAATGTTTTGGTTATGAGTTAACTGTATTCAGTTCTTTTTTTTTTTTCTTCATTTTATTTTAATATTATTTTTGCCTTATCTGTTTGCCCTTTGAAACCACATAACCAAATACCAATAAGCTTTTTCTGTACTCTTACCTAACGTGGATTCCCAAAATTGGTGTTATTAATGTGGTGTTAATGTGTGTTATTAATGTGGTATTAAGTGGTGTTATTAATTTTTACTTTCAATAGTTTAGAAAATTATTACAGATTTTCATAAGGTTCATTTCGTGTATTTTCCATATTAATATGTATTTTCCAAATATGTATTTTCCAAAATATTACTCATGACATATACGGACTAACGTAAAACACATTTTATTACTAGTTCCAGTAGGTAGAGTATTATTCTGTGTAATTCCACTTACATTTTCTAAGACAATAGTGATAAGATTTGCAAGTATTAAGTCCTTTACAATGGTTATCCACTAACTTAATAAAAATTTTAAACAAACTGACACTAATACGTTTCGATTGACAAACCCACATATTAACAACGAACAATTAATTATCATTAATAGACACGAAGAAAAAACAATTCGGATCTTCGTGTTTAAGACGGCATTGAGACGACAACGGATAGGATTATGTTGCAACCAATATATGTTGGTCCGCCTCGCCCTCCGACCTTACCTGTTTACTGTTCATTGTACGAGTATTTGTATCGGGGGTTCAGGTATCATTTATGGATGGTTGTTCGGGTTATTTGAAGTCACGTTCCGTGTCGCGACCGGCCACGACCGGCGCCCTAGTGCGGCATTCCTACTGTCAAACATACCATCGAACTGAACGGGAAAAAATCACTAGACCACGCAAGGACACAATCCAACATGGTTTAAATATTAAATTATACATAATATAATGATTATTATCGATAAATAAAGACGTAAGAAATGATAAAATAAATGTACCTTGAAATTTTAATATATATTTTTTAATATTTTTGTATTAAAAAGCATGCCGAAATTTTTATTAAGTTGTTGTTCCAGTAATTTTAAATGTCAATAATAATAGAGTATACAACACAAAACAATAATTATATTGTAATGGTCTCTGTCGAATACATAATGAGAAGTAATTTTGATTTTTTTTAATCTGCTAAAATTTTGTCAACATGAATATCGTTTATATAAATCGTTAATCGTTTATATATTGTTTAAAATAGTAGATAGGTACTGTACAAGTATAATATAACAGTAGTAATAATATTAACACTTATATAGATTATATTGTATATTTTAGTATTGAAATTTTATTACTAAAATTCTATATAAGTAAAAGGTTGAATTTTTTTAACCGCGCGTCGTTCGATCATTCGGACGAAGCTATAGTCGGACCACATGGTCTCAGGGACGTCTGCAGAGAAAGAACTTTAAATACTGAAGACTAATTTCAATCAGAAGAACACTTGTCTTAATCAAATCGGCTTAAATCCGAAAAAAATACACTTATACGTATTATAGGGCATCAATCGAGTCTAATTTACAATATTTCTAACAAACATTGTAAATTAAATGAAAGGAAAACCATTTTAATCATAATAATGAATAATAATAATGAAAGATAATAATAATAATGAAATTGTTAATTACTATAACATAAGTAATCCGCTGGACCTTTTCATTAAAAGTGTATTTTTAATTAAGTACTTATAATTTTGTTAAATTACTTACTATAAAGTCTTTTTTGGACCTAAGTAAAGTAATATGTGCACATATCTTTTAAAGGATGTAGGTAAGTGAAAAAAAATGGCAGCAGATTGGTATTTAATAAGTATAAGTATTAATATCTTTAGTATATTAATTCACAACTTCTTTAAGTTCACACACCATTAAGCGTACCATGAATACTTAAGAATATATGACAAGACAGGACAAAATTTAATCTCAAATTGTACTTTACCTTAAAAGGTATAGCATTGCCTGCTTTTGTAGCTTAGTTTTAATATATAGAGCTCATTTAAGATAAATGTAAAGACAAAATCCAGGTCTCGATAAAAATTTATCAGTTGTCTCGTCCCATATTATTTGGGTGGCCACATTACTCCTGCAGGTGTACTCTGCAGTTAATATGGTTGACTGCCAAAATTTAATACTTGAAAAGTACTTAATCTCTGTCTAAGTAAGTGCTTAATGATATGGCCCCAAGAATAAGCTGTACGAAAATGTCGTAGTTATATCGAATGCTGGTTATAAAAGACATACTTCATTTTCTCTATTTTTAACGACGACGCCCGACGCAAAAGAGGGGTGTTATAAGTTTGACCTATGTGTCTGTGGAATCGTAGGCCAAACGGATGGACCGTTTTTAGATCCAGTATTTTGTTTGTAATCTGACGTGATCGAGATAGTTTATAAAGATGTCTTCAGGTATTTGAAGATCATCAGCCCATTTCCTATTTGACAAAGGGATTTCATTAACTTCCACATGTTTTAATTAATGTGAAATTTGGTAAACTATTATTTCGGTGGTATGTCCACGACATGGTAACCTTGACTTGATGCTGTAGCATCAAATAGTCTGCGGGATACCAAACTCCTCAGCAACTTAGGGTAGATATTGGCTTTTGATTAATGCAGTAAATATTTCAAAAAACAATTACGATCTGACGTAAAACATATTATGAAACTTCGTCACCTAAAATGTCTCAAAACGAAAACTGCTTGCAACATTACGAAATATACGTTTCAAACAATCACACATTCACTTAATTTATCAATAGTTTACACAATTCTCTTTGTACTTTTGTTTGTTTAATTGACACAAAATGAGAACTGTATTAATGACAAAGTAAATTAAATTTATCAAATGAATGTCAAGCCGATCAACTCCCGTTAAGTAGCGAACGCTATAATTTATATGAAAAATAAAATAAAAAGCCCATTAAAATTGGACCAGAGTGAAAACTGACAAAATACGAAATGTCAACGCGGGACCTTGCTCCAGACAAGTGCACATTAATTATTCGTAACATTTAAAATATAGCAGGGCAACCGCTTTCGTTTTTTTTTCCTAAAAACTGTATAAACTTTGTGTATTTTTTAAAAGTAGAGCAAACCAATATTGCGACCTAGAAACTTAGTTAGTTATCTTAAGTATTAGTTTTCTCGTTAGCGATTTAATCTGATAGGTTTTTAAAAAAATTAAATTAAGAAACCTTTCTTGTCCGCACTGCTAGGGAATGGAACTCACTGCCTGCGTTTGTGTTTCCTCAAAATGACGACCTCGGGGTCTTCAAATCTAGGGTAAATGGGCACTTACTAGGTAAGTGTGGTCCACCTTTGGCCGCATCTGCACCTTACATCAAGTGAGATCGCGGCCAAGCGCTGCCTTGACTCAATTAAAAAATTAATAAAAAAAACCTTAAAAAAAACTACAATTACGAATCCATGTGAGAAATAATTAAGCTATTTAAGAAGAAACACATGTTCCCAAATTAAATACTTTTAAATTATGTAAAATTACATGGAGCCCGCTACTTCGTCCGGTTGTAAAATGAAAAATATAACACATGAGAAAATATATGAGTAATTATGTCTGACCGCCGAATTTTTTATATTTTTAATTAGACGATCCTTCGGGAAACTAACATTTTTTCAGGATAAAAAGTATCATATATGTTTAGCCGTTTTTCGTTATTGTGGAACAAACATCCAAATATCCAAACATAAAAAACTTCCAACATAAAACTATAATATTAATTATTAGCATTAGGATTATTTGTACACTTTAGAAGTTAACTGCCAACCTTAGCCATCAGATATATGAATACTCAGTCGACATCTCGAGCAGAGCATAACTAAATCGCAATAATTAAAATAATTATATTTTAAAAGCATTTTTATGTTAACTTCTGTTAACTCAAAACAAATAAAACATAGTGGACATGCGAAATATTCAAATCTATCTCTGCGGTCTGCCGTACTTACTATAAACAGAATTCTTGCTGAACATTCCTTGGTACAATTTAATTTAATTTAACTACGCTAACGGATTGATCATGATGTTTTTTTTAACAGAAACATCAACAAAACAAATTGATAAACACATTAAATGGAACAATAGACTGATTATGAGATATTATTTTATCTCAACCACACAATACTATTGCAAATCACAAAAAGTGTTACATAGTCGTTCATAATGAAAATATAATAATATATCCTCGGACGTGCGTGCATATTAAGTTGAAGCTTGCCTAAGAAAATCACAAACAGCCTTGCTCCCAATAGCTCAAATTTGGCGACCTTGCGTCCGAGCTAGGCACCTCTTTTAATTATTATCATAATAATATTGGCCAGTTGACATCTGAGCGTCAAAATTGAGGACCGAGGCCGGACTAGCAAGAAATATATACTTATCTTTGTAAAGAAGGTTATTACTTAACTCATAAACATTACTGATATGTTTGATAGCAAATGGCTGAAGCTAACTTAAACACTGATATATAATCTGTAAGCATGTTTGCCTAATTATTACCAACTTTCAGGCCACGTTGTTTTGCCAAAAAAAAAAATTGGGGTGGGCCACCCTTATTACTTAGGGGTATAAAAAATAGTTTATGACCTATTCTCAGACCTACCGAATATACAATCGCGAATATACCGAATATACCGAAAAATCGGACAAGCCTTTTCGAAGGAGTTTGGCTACAAACACTGTGACACGAGAATTTTATGTATGTATATATATAGATTTATAAAAAATACAGTTTCTTCAAATCGTTTTCCATTACCAATAGCTGCTTTACCAATTAGTCAGGAAAACCCATTCAGTATGAATAACTAACTGTTCTACCACTGGTAAACAAAATACAAAATATGATATTTTTGAGCTAGATTAAAAATTAAGATTTAACTAATCAAATTAAAATTAAAATATAATTTAAATTAAATTATCTTATCTATACTAATATTATAAAGCTGAAGAGTTTGTTTGTTTGTTTGGTTGAACGCATTAATCTCAGGAACTACTAGTTCGAATTGAAAAATTCTTTTTGTGTTGGATAGTCCATTTTAAGAAAGGCTTTAGGCTATATAACATATTGAACGCGGACGAAGTCGCGGGCCAACAGCTAGTATAATATAATAGGAGATTCATTCATACACACCGTGAGAAATTTCATTTCGCTTATAACTTATTACTTTATTGAAGGCCAAATTTGAAGTAGCAGTTTTAAGAAATAAACCTTTTTTAACTCATATAGGAATTATAACTAAATTGTTTTACAAAAATAGTAATGAAATAGTGAAGAAAATTTCCTCTTTCGTAGCTGGTTATAAAAAATGATTATGGACGTGGATGAAGGGATCTCATCTTTTCTCCAAAACATTCAGTCCTTTTCTTTAGTGGTCATATTAACTGGAACATAATTATGCTCTTCAAGCTTACATTAGCTAAAAAGGACTTAATATTTCGGCTCCACAAATAAGTCTAAGAAATGTAAATAAATTAACATATCCAGATATGTTCTAGAGGTTATAAGTCAATAAATAGTAATTGTTTATGCTGGAAAATAACATAACATGATACTTGACATGTGACAAGGGCTTCCGTAACATGTAAGTAATATAAAATACGTCAGTATTAATATCAATATATAACAGATATAATGATATAAACAGAAAATAATACAGTACACACAATTTAATTTGAGATAGGCAATCTGGAGCCGCAGCAAACTGACTAATAAGTGTCAATATCGTATCGACCAATAGAAGTGCGCGACTCCCGGTGTGCAGTTATATAGAGTTGATAAAACGAAATTTTATATATATTTTTTGAGACGTAGAATAAGAAGTTATATCGTCTTTATTAAGTCGATAAGTGGCTGTAGATTAAATTAAATATAGCAGATTAGTGTTATTATTAAATTTAGTAGAACTAAAAGAAGAATATTATAATTAAAATCTGAGTGATTTTTTTCTTACAGTTAGGCGACAGTAACCACCCTTTTACATTGGACCACCGCGAAATAACAACCTGTATGCTTTATTTTTGTAAGTGAGTTTTCACTTCTGTATCCCCTCCTTATTCCTAATCTTAATGCATATGTATGTATATGTACCCCTCTTAATTTAGAACTTCTACGATGAAAGTTAAATACAAAATATAAATCGATTAGTTTCTCAAATATTTAAATACAAAAGTCATCTCAGTGGTCCACTGCTGGATAATAAGCCTCTCCATAATTTTCCAATAAGGCCGTTCAAAAACAACTTGGTTCCACCGTCAACGCGCCTCCTTTATTAGATCATCTGTCCACCTTTATTGGACGTCATATGCAGCGCTTGCCCTCCCTCCACTCGAGAACCTTCCAACCCCAGCAGTCGTCGGGTCTTCTGACGTATCACTTATATATGTATTTTGTGAAGAATTGAAATGAAAATCTCATTTAAAATCTTAATATTATATTCGTAATTACAAATAGGGTAAGTGATACTAATATAAAACAATAGGTACTGCCTTAAAATAATTTAGGACAGTTATAATCACGGTCAAAAACGCTTGAACATTATATTTAAGGTAATATCAACTCTGTATGATATGTTGTAATGGTCAAAAATCGTGCGCCCGTTCGTTCGAAGGTCAAGACGTAGAGGCCGATCGGTCATTCCGGACAATGGCCATCTGTTGTAATTACTATTACTTATTATATGTTGTGCAATTATTGAGGGTTCGATTAATATAACACGCGCCAGCATTTTATATATGCGTATCGCTTGACGTGACACGTCCAAGTTAACTTGAACCGCGATCAACTTAGCACTTCCATTTGACAAGTAAACCTTAAATATGTCTGATTAGGCTGGAAATATTACGCTCTAATTAGGCATTTGTCCTATTCGTTTGATATCAGTTTGAAGAGAGATAAGATTTATGTGTGACTTGACTAGCAAGTGAGAGTGAGTTCATGCGAAATAGAAGGGTCACATCGCATTACAAAATGTTCTTTGATAGTCAGAAAGGTAAAGAATACTGATATAACAGCGGTTATATTGTTTTGATTTTTACCAGTTAACGTATTGAGACAAGGACTATCCTCAGACCTAATAATCTATTAATCAAGGTTCAATATTGCATTAAAAAAAATTGTAGTTTCTCGGAAATAATTGATATTTAAAATTGGAATGATTTTCTTAAATATTGTGTATAATATGAAAAAAGAAATAAAATTAATCGATGGAAGCTTTAGTACAAAACTGAAGTTAATAAGCTTTAAAGCGAATGTAGTTGACGCTGAAAATTTTAATTACTGTGACGAGAAAGGTTTTTTAGGCATGTACAAATATACAAAATCCATTAGAAACGATATTCCCAGAAAAATTTGAAAAACTATACATTTCATGGTGGTGGTACCTATGGTACCATAGGTACCATAGGTACCACCACCATAGGCTACCATAGGTACGAGTATAGGTACCACAAGCAAATGTAAACGTTTCTCTCTTTAGATGATGACAATTTCTTGCAGTTTGGATTGATTTTTAAAGATATTTACGGCTTTCCCTTAAACGAAAATACTTCGTTCACTACTTTTTTTTTGTTTTGCGAAATTGAATTGTTGTGAGTGTTTTACGCAACAATAACTGCGGTCGAGATCTAATTTTAACGATTTTTATTTTTTATATCGATTTTTATTGTCCGTAACGCATTAGATGGTGATCAATAATTGTAATTATTTTTACAATTTTGCACGTAACTATTGCGCAACAGATGTTGTCTCGATAAAGAAACAATGCGTATCGATCGCAAAACTCTCAAGTTGTGTAAACTATAAACTACTTACAAAAGGTACACGAGATTTAGTTGTTAATTTCGGTGATCATTTTGAACTAACTCAATCTATTTTGTTCAATACGTCAATATTTCTAAATAAAGTCAGTAAAAGCGCTATTTGGTTGTATTAGTCCCAGGTTAACCAAATCATTGGAACTTGAAAAATTGTACTGGCTACATAAATATAAGTAGTTAGCGACATAATTATAACTAGTTCTAAGCCACAATTTTATATGTAGTAATGATAATAAAAAGGAAAAGATGCTTTTGAGTCATCATCGCCAGTTAAAACCACTACGTAGAAGATATGTATTCGTTTAAATAAAGGTTGCAAAAATCGGAAGGCGTATCAGAAGAGGAGGGCCAGGTTTGTCTTTCTTCTCCTTATTATCTTGAGGATTATACTCTGATAGCCATGAGTAAGCTAAATACAGGTGAAGATAAGATTAAATAAGATTTTACTAAAAGAATTTACTTGAAAATTAATTTAAAAACTAGTATGTGAATTTGTCTGTGTATATCTGTGTAATTGTTGGTACCTGGTCCCCTATTTTGTGTATTGTATTCAGTTGTAAATGAAATATTGGCAACTATTTACGTTGTGATCCTTTGAGTATTTCTGAAAAATTAAATCAATGTTAAAAATATATTAAAAATATTTCTTCTTCATTTTGTGAAAACTTAATTCAATTTCTTGCTAAGTACTGATGTACATGTTAGAAATATTACCTGAATTTACTTCAACTTGATACGTTAAACATTCGTAATCTGTCTACTTGAATAGTTGTAAGTCATTATCTAATAGGGACCTATTAATGTACATAAAGCAAGCGAGTGAGACTCATAATTAATCTGTCACTGACGATTTAATTACTTCCTAATATTGACAAAGCCAGTTTTTGTCGTGTACTCCAGGATCATTATGTCAACTTGCCATAAAAAAAATTATTGATTCAGTATATCCAACTAATCGATAATGTTCACACTGCTAGTGTCCATTGATTAAATAATTCGAATAATTAATTTTAATATTAAAACAACAGACACTAAAAAGTCCTAGTCACATTCTTGTGTGTTTGTTTGAGTACACTTAATAAAATATCTGTTACATTATATTAATATTCTGGTTTTTTTTTTTTTTTTTTTTACTAGGCCATAAATTCCATTTCTTGCCATTGGTTTGTGGTTTAAATATTCTTCCAATTCTGTTTAATATGAATGGCATAAATCCCTTTTTTAATAATCTAATTAACGCAACGTTAATCAATATTCTTCACTATATTTTAACTAAATATATATGTTTTTAACAAGAACTATTAAGCTTGCCTAGTCTTTTTAATAGGTACTTATGTGTTTTTTATTCTATGTGACTTATAACCTGTGTTTTAATGTTTTTATTTATTTATTATTATTTCAATTCAAATTCCTATCAGAGTTTTGGAATCAATTAATTTTAGAATTTTGGAAGTCATGTTTTTAAAACTTGCCCACACAGGCCTACAATTCTAATACTTTGTTACAAAATGTAAGATTCAATACATAGCATGTCTCATACAATAAATTGGAGCAGAAACGCGAATGTATTATTCAAGCGTGTTATCGACGTGCCTGCGCACGAGTCACACAAATTGTGCGCTCGCGCCTAGATCGACATCGGCGAGATAGCGCGCGCATGGAGGGCACTCGTCACGATGCTCCGCCGCACCTACGATGGATACTGATGAGGGGGTCGTTTGGAAACAAAATGAGACTATAACTCACGGACATGGAACGCGAATTCGATTTTCAAACGGCCGGGCCGTTGTTACAAGCCAGTACTAGCCAGCGAAGGTAATATTGTATTTAATCAACATAATTCTCTTCTCTATATTCTCAAAACCTTAATCTTTTAAAATGTGATGTGGTTAGATAACTTTTTTTATGTTAAGGTCGACAGAGATAGTGGCTACCGTCGCCTATAACACGAGCAACCCAACAGGTGCTGCTGACCATAGCGGGATTAAATATAATATAAGGGATTGGGATAGCGAAATAGGCTCAGGCCATTTTAATCAAAAGTAACTTATATTAATTAAATTAATTGATTTTAACCAATTTTTAATTAAAATGTTAATGTATTAAGTGTTTGTATTTTGATAGTTTTTCTGGTTGTCCTATCTCTTAAAACTACATAAATTAAAATATTTCCAAAATATTTGCAGTTCCTGATTACAACTAAATATGGTTTTATTTTTTAAAATCCCACCTAACCTATTTTTTAATTTATTGCGTTGAATTCCTATATTAGTTAGCGAAATCACAATTATTTATGGCCTTATACTGGTGTAAAATATGAACAGGCACTGTTTTCGTTGTCACCAAGTTACCCAATCAAATAACAAGAGCACATAATCTCCGGTATGCAGCAGTGAAAATGGTTTCTCTGATGAATTTCATTGTACTCCGTCATGCATGAGTGATTAAACAAATTGTACTTTCATATTGTGACGACACACGGTCTATCACCGTCGTCTACACGTGTACCTACCTACTCTTAATTTATTTGGAACATTCAGGAAGTAATTTATATCTATAGATGTTAATTTAAATTAACAATAAAGTTATAGTTAATTATTTATTTAAGTACGATAAGTAAGTATTAAATTTTTTTCCTAAACTCTTTCTCTCTCTCTCTCTCTCTCTCTATTTATCTCTGTATATGTATGTCAGCAAGGTTATACATACTGCGAAAATTATAAGCATATTTCAATAAAATTGAATATAAGATAAGATATAGATAGATAGCTCAATCCTATGTTACGATTATTTATTTTTTAACAAAATCATTTATTATTATATAATTAATTATTTATTTTTATAGACACATATTATAGGTACATTTTTGAAATTGATAAAAGTTTAGTGTGGTGTTTAAGCTTTAAGTAGGTATACCTGTACAGAATTTACGCGATAATTATGTATAAGGACTAAATACCTAATTATAAATAAATTAATCGTATATTTATTTTACAAAAATTACATTATATAATATACATTAGCCGGAGCTTCCTTTTAATTTTAAAAAAATCTGTCAGGAAGCTTCGTTCTTTAATATAAAGTATTATGATGATAGTCTGTGGTACTGTCTACCAGCAGACAGTATGGATTACAGGTACTGTTGTTATGTATTTTTTTTATTTGGTTTATTAAGCTCGTAAGGTACATTCTTGTACTTTTTTTAAATTATATACGTTACTCTGATCGCTTGGAATTTTGTGATGTTATACAAGTTTTCGATAGGTAATCTCATCTTTTTGAATTGCATTATTTTAAACAGACCACGTTGTGCACGTTCCAACAGTATAAGTCGTGTTTTGCAGCTCCACCCCAGATAGGTATGCAGTAGATCAAAATAGATTGTACTAACGAAATATAATATATCTTAAGGAGATCCTTGTTGTAGTAATATTAGGTACCAAAGTATGACTTCTCGATCCGGCTATTTTGAGTAAAATTAGTTATTGGTACTATAAAATAATTTTACTAAATATATATGTATTTAGTAAAATAACTGTATATATTTTATTTAATATTATGAAAGATGAAATACACGGCTAAATACTGGCCAAGAGCAACTTGGCCAGTATTTAGCCGTGTAGCGAAGACGAGGCCAATGATGGAGCGAGCACAGCCAGAAAATGCCTATTCACTCGAACTTAGAAACGATTTGGGTTATATGAGTTAAAAAAAAATGTACGAATAGATTCTAGATTGAAATGCAGGTTTCACTATAATTTAGACAATTTCATCTTGAATTTTTACATAGTGACTTCAATGTGATATTTCAAGAAATTAAAAAATAGTATTAATAACTCTGTCTAAGTTAATTAATTTTTCAGACTTGTGTTATGTTTGCATAAAGGGATACTGTAGAGGCAATCAGTGATATACTGCGTCCCACTTTATTCCTTATCTGAAAGCTGGGCACCTGTCGGAAACGACATGACACCGAGTATCGCGCTCTCGCACACAAACCCGAGATCATAATCGAAACAGTTCATTCAAAATGTACGTGGCAAGTGAGAGGCGGATTTTATATTTTCATAGGCCGCGCCGTCAAATAATCAATTTTTCGTAACCACGACCGAGTTTTGGTCGATTGATTTTTTAGCGAACACACCAACAGTCTTACGCATTTAGTTTTCCAATGAAAACATTACTTCATTGCGCAGCAAAAAATGTATGTAAATGATATTGCATAAATAGTTTTTTGGCGCTCTATCAACGACACAATGAGGAAGCGATATCAAATTATCAAAGGCCTCAAATTGAACTTGTGAAAGTGCCGTCCAATTTTAATACTACGATAGAGTAGTTAAGTGTATAAATGTGAAGCAAAAAATGTTGATAAGCAAACGATAGAGAAACTAATCAACCGCGAGGTTATTGAATATTTTTAGCGCGTCTGATATTTTTTACGACAAATTTGTAGGCGAAAAAGCTCGATTACTCAATTTCTTGGAATATAAATAATAGACGTCTAGTTTTTAGTACACAGTGGTTTTAGTACAACAGTTCACAATAAGAAAATAAATATTTTAATTTCTCTCTAGAAACTAATAGGTAAAAGAAAAATGTATACATTTTTGTATTATCTATAAAAATAAATTGATTAAAATATTTTTTGTGTGTACCAAACTATTCTGTAATAATACAATTTCTAACAATAATAGTAAACATTATTATTATTATTATTATTATACGCATGCTTATACAATATGGCAGGAACACCCGCTGGACTAATCTAAAGATTGTCTGAAAGTTTCATGTTTGGTAGATGTTGGTAGTCTGATGTTTGGTAGATGTCAAAATATACTAATTGATTTTTCTTCCAAATCCAATTCTTCCAACACCTGTCTCGCTTTGCTATTTGGTTTTAAGGATCATTCGTAGAAAATGTATACATAATTTATAATAAACATTTTTTTTGTTTTGATGTTTCTTACTTTATTCGATTAGCAATATGATCAATAGAAAACCTATTAACGCGTGCGATAGTTGTTTCACAGATCTGTTTATCGAACAGCGGTGGCCAGGAAGCTTTATTGTTTGTACGACTAGACTTTGAGTAAACCGTAGTAATAATAAGCCATAGCCGCCTGGTCACAGTATAAAAAAGATAAGTAGAATATGTGTTCTATCATTGTGGAAAAAGAATAAATCAATTGTTTAAGTATTAGCTTAATAAGTATTATCAAATAAAAAAAATGATCAAGGAAATGTCAATAATTTATTTCAAAACTAGCTGGTGCCTGCGACTTCGACAGCGTTGAATAATATAAAAAAAAACTTTTAATGTTTAACGGTCTTTCAATCAGTGAAAACCGCATTAAAATCCGTTGCGTTTTTTAAAAGATCTAAGCGTACAATGTGACAGACGGCGGGAAGCGACTTTATTTTATATAATAGCACGCGGCTTCGCCCGCGTAAATTTATAAAATATAGCCTACTAGCTGGTGCTCGCGACTTCGTACGCATTGAATATTAAAAAAAAGCAATATAACGCTTGACCTCGTGTTTTTTATTTTTTATTTATTTTTCTGGATGAAAGGTACCTTATGTCCTTTCTGGTGTCCTTCATGGTGATCGGTTCAGTAGTTTTAGGGTGAAAGAGTTACAAACATCCATACATCCAAACATACTTTCGCATTTCTAATATTATTACGGAATAGTACGGATGTTACTCGCTGATAATATAGCTTCCCAACAGTGAAAGAATTTTCAAGCAATCCAGAGTGGGGGAAAATTATGCGTAAGTTTCGTTATGAATATGTCGTCACCTACCACTCATTGGTTAAACTAGCGACCCGCTCCGGCTCCGCACTGAGTAAAAATTTTTAGCCTAGTTTCCAAACTCTAGCTTTCAGACTTTTGACTGTGCGTTGTTAGTCAGTCAAGATAATCGTTTTTATAAGTATATATATATAGACATTTGTGGGATTACTGTATTGCGTCTATATTGTGACTGTAATCAGATACTAAAACACTTTTAATTTTGTTCCGACCTTCAAATGTCGGCCGTTCACGATCAGTGAAAACGAAAGCCAGATAAACAATCTCGCGATCGTGCTCTACCTACAACTGAAGAGTTTATTGTGTATATTCGTCGTAAAAAGTCATATTGACTACTACTCTTTTGACGGCGTGATTGGAGAAAAAGTAGCACTGACGTTTCATATACGAGTATTACGCCATCTACTTGAATTATGGAGAATTAAGTTCGAAAAAAATGAGTAATGAACATCTAATTTATAATTTCATTTGGTTTAATTTTATTAAGAATTATAATTAGTGTATTAATATTAATGGCCAGAGAAAATTTATATAAAACAATTTTTTTTAATTTTTTTTTTTTAAATGTTTTAATTTTATTATTAATATTATGTTTAACTTTTAGAATAATAATTTTTTTAATATAAATGTATCTAGATGTTTATTACTTATTTATAATATACTAGCTGGTGCTCGCGACTTCGTCCGCGTTGAAAATTAAAAAAAAAGCAATATAACGCTTGACCTCGTGTTGCTATAACACTTTGGCCAGGCGTTAGTTTTTATTTTTATTTATCCCTCGGGAATAGTCCTTTTTTTCTGGATGAAAGGTACCCTATATCCTTTCTGGTGTCCCAGACAACGTATATGCAAAATTTCATGGTGATCGGTTTAGTAGTTTTTGCGTGAAAGAGTTACAAACATCCATACATCCAAACATACTTTCGCATTTATTAGTATAGAAGCAAAATTAATATTAAGTAATGATAACTTTGAAGGAAAAAATAAATTTTCAATGAAATTTCGTTTCCTTATGTATGAGGGGTCTCAGTCACAATACTGCAAGCATCAAAATAAGTAGAAGTCACTGGTAAATTGTAAATGAAATGGTAACCAACAATATTCGTCTTTTAAATTTTTCTAAAATAAAAGTAGGCAGCCTAAGTGACTCCTTATAACCTCACCTCTACCCGTCAAAATCGGCCAAGCCGTTTCGGAGACTAGCTGGAACAAACAAACTGACAGACAGACAGACAAAAAATTTAAAATTTGTTTTTATTTTTTATAAATATTTACCGTATATACTTTGATATAACATTCAGTAAACATCAGTTATTTTAATATTAGAAATGGACACTTCAATTTTATTTTTTAGTATAGATAGATTGCTATAAAATGACTTTTTCGATCGAGCGTATATACGTCAGTGATATCGCGACGGGCGTCACTCTTCGAAGGCTGCGTCTACGTCGCTTCAAGCGCACGTGCGCTGCCGCAACTGACATTGCGCCTATTCACTGTCGCTGTTCAGTTACAGATCATTATCGAAACGGTTTTCGTTTTTAAAATAATTATTTTTATTGTTGTTGAAGTGTGACAAGAGTCGTCAAGGAGGGTAAAGCTTTGTACGAGCATTGTAGAAATATTAAGTGTTCGGTAATTATTATAGGTAAGACTTCCATGGGTATGTGATATATAAGTACATTGTACAATACATGCCATCGATGGCATTACGATGTGACCGTTGCAATTACTTATGAGAATAAGGGATAAAATAAGGGTCAGTTAAAAAAACTGTAGGTATATCATCATCATCATCATCATCATCATCATTTTCATCATCATCATCATCATCAACATCGTCGTCGTCGTCGTCGTCGTCATCATCATTATCATCTTCATCATAATCACAGTCACCGTCCTCATCATTACTATCATCAGTTGGTGATGATTATCATCATCACAATCGTCATCAACTAAAACACCTTATCCATGCGTAATACTAATATTATAAAAGTGGTGACTTTTATAATATTAGTATTACGCATGGATAAGGTGTTTTATCGGCCCAATATCTACGAATAAATATTATTTATATGTAGCCCAATATAGAAACAGTGCAATTTCAAATTATTGTAAGAATAATTAGATGCAATGATGATTATGATGCCTCTAGCCAACCTCATAATAAAATTATTATTATGAGTGGATAAAAGTGGCCTCCCAGACGCGTGCCATTTTAAGTCTTATTACAAACGACAAATTACATTGACTGCCCCCAAAATGAAAAAGGAGGTATTTTGCCACAATGTCATATTATTACGCGAAGCAAGGTTGATTTATAACGAGTGCAAATTGTTTTAATCGTGTACGTAAAACGACAATACTAAAATTTATACAGATGACGGTTTGACCTCCGTTTCATACAAGTGCAAAGATCTTTCACTTTTATGACAGACGGTGCAAAAATTATTAATCTTTTGCAATCACATTTGTGTTTTTTCATTTCAAATATGAATTAAATGCGATAAAACTTTATATGGTAAACAAGTGTAATGTTATTCTGTTTTACAAATAGAATTATATTCTGCAGAAATTAAATAAAAATCATATAATAAATTATATATTATTATTAAAAAAAAATATGTAGGTACCAGGATGTATTCTCGATATCGGAATAATTTACTAAAGATGTGAGTAATTTGCCTAATTTATTAATTACCCCATCAGAGCCCATTACCCCATCCCTTCCTTATCCCTTATCCTTAATACTTCTATGGTGGGCACCGCTTTGCAGCACCTTACAGCCTTACAGACTTGCGTTGCTTTTGTTATACGCGACGGTAACCACCTGCCATTAGGTCGACTGTCAACATGTCTGTCAGCCTAAACATATAAAAAACTAAATTTACAACGAAATTAGATTTCTACTTATTTCTATATTTACTTACTTTACCTCAATTATCGTATAAATCCATTACATATATTATCTATATAAGTTATAATTTATGAACATAATCTCACCAGAAGGTGTTAAACGATTCTTTGTATTATAATGTTTTTATACATATTCAACATACTCGTACCATTGTAAATGTTTTACATATATGCAACTTAACAATATAACAGTTTACATTCATTAATCTAGTCTTATTACATTATTAAAACATTTTTAGAAAGCTAACTCAGTCAAGATTGTTAACATTTTTCTAGAGTAATACCTAATACAAAAAATATATATATACCCGATTAATTATAGCTATGTTTAACTAAAGTTGATGTCAAATTGCCACGCACAATTTTCTTCACGAAAAATCAAACTATTTTTTTTTTGTTAAGATCGACAGACAGACAGATGATGATTGTCAACATAGTGTTAAGTGGCTACCGTCGCCGTTAACACAAGCAACGCCACAGTTGCTGCAAGTGCACTGACGACTATAATAGTATAAGGATCTACAAAATGTCGTTTTATATTTTTCCAATTATATTTTAAACGTCAATATTGACGTGATGATTGTTGTTACTTGTACGTATTGGTACTTACCATCGAGTGCACCATCATCATGTATATTCATAAAAAGCCTCAAGTTAACATAGTTTTTTTAAATTCATTGGAGCAAGAAATTTTATGTAAATTAATTTATAACCTCAAACAAAATGTGGATTTCCAAAAATTTATGACCACATCACATTGCTAAAGTGCTAAACAATTTATTTGTTATATAGATATATTCAAAAAAATCACTTTTTTTAAAATTTTTCACCTACATATCTTTGTTTACATAAAATCTCTCGATTTTATGATAAGAGTATAGACAAATATTATTTGAAATTTCGTTAACCTTTGTCTACCGTACGTTATTAATATTATTGGGTAACCAACTATCCGAACATAGAGTTATCTTCTCAATGTCGAGGTAAGAGAGTGTCTTTAAATAACGCCTAAGTAAAAAGAGTAGGTATTGTAAAATATCACAATAATTAAATGCGGAAAGAATGCCCGATGAATCAGGCGGGGCTCGGGAGCGAGGTCATATGGAGAGCGGAGGTCGCGCTATCAGCTACATCATAATACCCGTACCCTGGCTGTTCACTCACGAAAACCACGCCTCTGTTTTCAGTTTTATCTTTGTTGTATCATAAAAAAATAAATACTTGAAACGAAGCTGCTATTGTTGACCAATCTGACATAATAAAGATATATAAAAAAACAGTTTTTATCAAACCAACAAACGTATTAATTCTAGAATTGTTTAAAATATATATTAGGAAAGCAAGGTCACACTGACTTCTATAGATTTGTGTACTGACTTGGTCTAACTAAACTAAATTATTCTTTACTCAAGATAAGCTCGTAATTGTTTTTAAGATCGGGACCCTTATGGAGTAAAATCTTCCCTGGGCAGGCACGTCAAAATACCAGCTTAATCCATTTAAAACCTTAAACCGTTAGACTCGTACTTATTGTTCCAATTTTTGACGATTACACTCCCACAGAGTATAGTAGTCGGAGCTTTTAAGTGTCAGAAGAGACACTGCTTAGTATCGGAAAGATTGACTTTTCTTATGGAGAATTCTAACTAATATCTATACTATATTACTATAATATTAAAACGAGAAAAAATTTGTATTTTTCTATGTTTGTAATGAATAAATTCAAAAACTACTGGACCGATTTTTAAAATTCTTTCACCTATAGAAAGCTACATTTATCAGCGAGTAACATAAGCTATTTATTATAAAGTTACGCGGATGAAGTCGTGTGCAACCGCTAGTTACCTATAAATGCGAAAGTGAGTTTGTTTGTTACACTTTCCTACCTTAACTATTCAACAGATCATTTTAGTAATAAACGGTTCATTATTTATTTATTTCAAAAGGCTTACCAACTAAAGACATACTCAATCACAATATACAACATTCACAGAAAGGTACTTTAAAAGTATGAATTTAAATTATAGGAAAGCACAACATTATTATAGAATAATTAAATTATATTATATTATAAATGAATCAACAATAAAAACAATTGTCCTTAGTGTTTAAAACTATCTTGCGTTTTGTTGTTTAGTAATGAAAATGTAACACACAGACAGAGGTACTTTCGCCTTCATAAAATTACTTAAGAATAGTTAAGAAATGTATTGTAATGTTTATTCGATCAATAACCATTAACGATTTCTTGTGCAAATTATAAAACAAGCCTGCAGATATGAGTGACATTTAAACGGAATATTCTGTCTTATCTTATTCAATAATCTATTACTATCCACGGCCTATCTTACGAAGCCTTTTAAGAGACCGACTTGATGTTTGTAAGAGTAAAAAATATATATAGATCAGTCTGCGAGAGTGCGGCTCGCAACGAATGGGCGCGGCCGACCGCGATCTATCTGTCCGTATGCGCTTTTTAGGATGTCTGCCCTCATGGAATGCTATGCAGATCCAATTTAATTAAAATTCTGCACTACAGGTAATTTATTAATGTAGTTTTAATCTCATTAGTTTATTACCAGTGTGGTCATGACTGTGCAATACTAGAACCACTCTTCGACATTAATATTAATTTATTATTCGACATATTGCGTTAGCTATTTCGGGTAACGTGTTATTTTCAGCTAGCAGTCACACAATTTTATTTAGGTAGCTTATCTTTTTATTATATATATATATAAAAAACGTTAAGACCGATTTTAATACGGTTTTTTCACATATGGAATGAGGGATAAACGGTGAAGATTTTTATATATACAAATTACATCCCAGGAGAAGCTGGGAGCGGGTAGCTAGTTGTTTTTTATTATTTTTGTTTAACATTTTTGTTTTGAAAGTGGCGTTTTTTTCGTCGTAATTTTGTTGCCAATATGGCGGCGGGGCTGTGCTGTTGTGTCGCATCCGTCAGCGTATCAGTTGAAAGATTTGTAAATTTAATAGGCAATTAAATATGCTCCCTTATTTCATTCGCTGATGAAATCCTTACATAGTAGCTAGGTATAAATTGAAATCGCTGTCCGCGTCTGTTTGTTTGTATATCCGCTAACTTCTCCTAAACAACAGGATTTAACTTAAAAGATCTTAAAAATCTATTGCAATTTTAATAAAAATTTTTTAATAATTTAATAAACAGATCAATTTTTCACTCAACGTTTATATATATTTTATGAGAAACTTAATTATGTTTTTATGTACCTAAGTAGAAAAAAATAACATTTTGCAACCAAATCGCCGAAACTGTCCGCTTCTGTCTGTTCTAAACAACCCAACGGACTTTAAATTTGATTTCTCTTATGGAAAGAGGGATAAACGAGGAAACTTTGTGTATATAAACAAAATTGCATCCCGGACGGAGCCTGGAGCGGGCAGCTAGTTTAAAATATAATTTCATTTGATAAATTTATAAATAATCGAAGTAGCCACGCTTACTGAATAGTTGAGGTAGCGCGTAACTAATGTGCAAAAGACTTTATAATAGTTGGTGTTGTTATCCCGCCGCGCAACTATACACCGACCGCACGCTTTTAGTACTTGCTCTTGATCTTTATAATTCCTAGAATTTGATCTGACAGCGCCGACGACTGTGTGCAGTCTAGACTTATATGGCACACAGTTCGAATAACATAAATCTTCTTTTGATGTATTACTGAGTATGTTTCTTTATTACACTATCATAACAATAGTATTTAAATAAGTTGGTTTTAAATTTGTATCTATTATTATTCATTTTTTGTGATAAAGAGTCTACTGCAAGCTGACGGTCCATTTGGTATTATGTGACTACAGTTATCTATAGCACAACTAACCAACAACTATATAGGCTGCTTATTTTTTAACTTTATTTGGTTATGAGCTATAAATGAATCAGTTACTAGACGCATAGTGAATTTTATGCTTTGGGACACTATTTGCATTTTATGGATGGATTATATTTATATGTGTATACACATATGAATACAATCATGTTACAAAGTTAGCAAGCTTCTACTATCCTCGTAAACTATTAAAAATTTACATATTTTGTTTTATATTGAACTCAACACTTGAGCTATAATATAACTATTTATGCTACAATTTGATGTAATTGACGAAAGCCGGATAACTATATCCAATAAATTTCGTATAAAAATAGCCCCAGTATTGCCCCTTAACAGATCATTTCTAAAGTATAAATTGACACGAAACACGTTACAATTTCTTGCAATATCCATTTTACGTGAACACTGTGTTGCACTTAACCCGATAACCGGCAATCTTGGGAGTATTGTCTAACAAAATTACGGGGGTCATCTATCCGGCCACTAATTGTGACAGTTTAGCTAAGACATTGGCCGGTCGGCATCTGTAAATTGGCCGTTTATGGTGAAAGTCGAGTGCATCAAAGCCCTATGTGGAAATGTTAAAGTTCGCTGTGGCTCCCGATATTACCGTCATGTTATGGCGCTTCGCTCCGGGGCGCGACTAGAAGATATGGCGGCACTCCAGGAAATGACAACTGGTTTGAGACTAAAGCTCGTATTAGCTGCGTAAATTCTATCTATAATAACAACCTGTGCTGGTTAATTATGCGTGTTCTTAGATACATCAATTCTTTGTCTCTAGTTTATTAAAACCACAATTAATTAATTTAGAGTTTTTTTTACAACATTCACATTCTCAACTCATTCTATATCTTTTTCATCACATTCACATCTCTATTTGCAGTTTAGTAATTAATAATATAGTCCTAATGACTGCATTATGGCAGTAACAAAATACCATTACAAAAGACCATCGTTAAATAGTAGCACTGGTTTTTTTCAACTCAACAGCGCACTGCCATTTCCCATGGAGTGCTTGTGTTATAGGCGACGACGACGGCCGGCACCATCAAGTGCCTATCATAATATGGACTGTCGGCCTGCCTGGGTCCCTTTATCACAATAAAAATCGTGCTAATCACTATTGCATCTCATTTTTATTTATACTTTATAAGACTAGATTTCGTTCGAATGGCTCCTGAGTGTCGAGGGACAGGGGATCCCACACGGTCTCCCGCACCTGCCTCTCAGCCTCTTGTTCCTTCCGCCAGGAAGGGAAAGGTCTCACGAAAAAGGAAAAGTGGCACCCCCAAGCCAGCGGCGCCCACCAAAACGCCGCCTCGACCTCTACCACCGCCACCAGCGTCCATGGACGTCGGCTGGAAAGTGGTGGCACGGTGGGGTGGCAAGGCGAAGACGCAGCCTGCTCAGCAGCCTGCCTAAAAGATGGCACAAAGACCCCCCAAGATCTGGTGGCGAGCCCTTGGAGAGGCTTACATTCAGCAGTGAAGAGACACGGGTTGATGATGATGAAGTAATATAAACATGAATATTATTGAACGAAATGTCTGCTCCTTTTTATATTTATTTGCTAGAAATAGTTATTAATTATTATAACTTATATATAATAATTAATATATAAGTTATATATTAATTGTTATTTGCCAAAAAAAATTATGAATATGAATTTCTATTTTATTTGGGTGAATAAGTAATGTTAAAATAAGTAAGTACGTTAGAATATTTTACCATAATCTCGCTAACCTTTTATTGTCTATCGACTGCAATTCGTCGATCGCATTTTAAGGAGTCTATGGATATTCGTCACATTCGCATAAAAACACAAGAAGTGTTTTGTCTTTAACTATTATTTTTCAAAGGAGTAAACCCAATGCAAAATTTAGATTTAATAGACAGAACACAATACGAAATCCGCAATGGACATTTTCCGATAGCACGAACTGTTCGAAATAGCGTAGTGTCCATGCAATCTGATTTACGCGCAACACTCCATACCCGAAGCGGTGGTCTAGTGTACCGATACCTTTTTAGGAATACTAATTTCTATATATTATTTGCTGTCTATATAATTGGATCTGTGAACTAATGATATAAATTGGCTTTGTAGTTTGTGGCACGATCGCTTAAAATTTAAATTATTTTGTTCTATCGTTCGATCTTTAAATCGTAACCATGTTAGAATAATAATAATTCTAACTTAGTTTTATAGTTTTACAAAAATAAATATTTAAGACAAATATTAGGTATATAAATAGTCCTTGTTATATGAAAAGAAAAAAAAAAATAAACCATTTCCTATTTGTGCCTTTGAATATTTCGAAGGTAAAATAAAGCTACAGAGCCACAATGTTAACAAAACTAACTAATGGTTGCGCTGCTTCCTTAAGCCCAAACTTAAAGATCCCTTAATTGCACTTCGGTGCGCAATGAGCAACCAAAAGGATTTAAACTTTAAAAGTGTCTTGTATTTATCCTTACAGTTCTATAAACATACGTGTTGGCCACATATTTGCAATTCGTAGGTGTAGTGGGTTAACAAACAAGTTCATACAATGACATCTAGAACCCCTCCAAGGACATCTAAAGGTTAGTGAGGTTTTAAATAAGTACGATGGGACAATGTTATTAATCAAAAGCTTTAATAAACAAAAGATTAACAAAAGATAAATTAAAAGAACGGAAAAATCTAAGTGTATAGATATATGTTTACAGACAATTGTTTCTTTTGAAGTGATAATGTTGCAATTCACTGAGTATTTTCTCTAGAGTAATTTCAAATAGATTTTTTTGTTATATAGGCGTGTTTATTCAATCTACACCATTGTGGTGCAATTATAGCAAAGCCTATAATTATAGTAAACTCGTTAGACTTATAAACGACTTTATATAAAATTACGAGTAAGGTCAATTAAATTAAATGCTTTTTACAATCAGTCTTTAAAGTAACGAGACGGTTATATTTTTCAATGGCCATTTTAATTTGCAACAGGCTAGGCCGGAGAAGTAGACATTTGATATTCTGATGCGAGTCTTATATATTGCTTAGGTTCACAGCTTTGGTTTTAACAATCTCCTCTGTTCACGACCGAAACCACTTTTTTAAACACTAGTTAGTGCCAGAGACTTTGTAAGCGTTGAAAAATGAAAGATATACCTAATGCTTCACAAAATGTGTAAAGCAATATAATGCCTCACGTATATTCACGCCTGATATTACCTATACTTTTGTCAAGTGTTGGATCTTTATTTTTAGATTGCTGGTGCTACTAAATAATCCATGGGGGCGAAATATGTCCGGGTGAATTATGTCCATTCCGAAATTCTATTCTCCCAAAGCTCGCCACCAAGCACCAAGCATCCTTCGCATCCAGTCGCTTCCTGTGAAGCCTTTCAGGTCATCTATCTACCTGGCTGCAGGGCGTCCCATTATGTTGCGCTTTCCAATTCGTGACCTATGAATAATAATATGAATAATATGAATGATAAATATTGAAATATAAATAATAGGAATATGAATGTTTAATTCGCTGAACAAGGTCCCTTTTATGCAAGGGGTAAATGTATAATTCCTCCAACTATAATGTTAGTCATTAGTCATGAAATGTTGTGTTGTTATTATGTAATGGAAATATAAGGCCCACGGGGGGAAACTTAAAAAAAATCGTGGCTTCAATTCGAAAATTCTTCTACCCCATCGGTTATTCGCTCTATGGCAGATATAACCGGCCCATTGCCACTTCAACTTGCTAATTCTCTTGGCTATATATTTCATATAACAAAATTTATATAAAACAACCTTTTGTTTTTTCAAATAAAACTTTAATTGAGGTGTTCGTTGCAAACAATTAATTACCTCAAGTCACTTTTTATCGCGATACTGATACCGTAATTTATGTTCCATATATGCAATATATAAGTGTTTTAGCAGAAAAAGGATTAAAAAGCTTTTATGAATTCTGAAGGGTAATTAAATAAATTATTTTAAACTTGAGGTAAGTACTTTGACGTAATCGGTTATGAAACATTATTGTACACATTATACTGGTTTTTCATTATAATACAGTAAAGGAAATACTTAAAGCAACCTGCTTACTTAAGAATACAATTAATTATTTGTAGTAAAAAGCAGTAAACAAATAACCCACTGATGGTGAGGCTGAGTAAAGACAGCAAAATCAAGACCAAGTCAAATTGTCAGGAATCGAATTAACCTTAACATTGAAGGTATATTTGTTATAAATATCATTACTTTCATAATCTGACAACACTGTACTAGGCTGGCAACTCTTGCCATGTTACTTAATCTGTGTCATCTAACTACTGTCAAACATACATGTTAAAAACAAAAAGGAAATAAAAAGCGTTAATCTCGTAATCAATTAATTTACGTGTTTTATTGCTAAATACAATAATTACCTTCATCGGGTGGCTGTGAAAGAGCCGAGCGAGGAGTGTTTGTGGCCGCACGGTTGACACAGCGTAGCACACTTTGGCTGATTGCCCTGAAGTCAGCCAAAGTGTGACAGAGCAGAGCAGCGCCACTCTGTCTCTCGTGTACTCCGATCTCTCGTTTCCGATGGTCGGCAGTGAACTTTCGTGGGAGGCTATTGAGATGCAGCGAGACCCTCTTCTCGAAAAAAGAAAATACTCGTATATGACTTATAACGCCTGATATCTTCATCGCTCTGATGACAGTGGCGATTTTTTATATTTTTAGACATACCTTCGGGGACATCACGTTTTTCCAGAATAAGAAGTATCTTATATGTTAATAAAATATACTCGTATATGTGCTAAATTTCATCCAAATCAGTTGAGCTGTTTTTTGAAGAACAAACATATAAATTTTCGCATTTTAATATTATTAGTATAACACTAAGTACTTAATGTAGGATTCCCAGGACCTCCGCCTGTACATTATAAGGAGTTGCCTTATACTGTTGTATGCAAAGATATATTATTTCGATGGTTGTAACATTTTTAATTACAATTTATATGACAAGAATAGAGATTTTGCTTTAACAGCAATTTAGTGCCGGATATGTAAGAACAAAGAAGTCCAAATGTATTCATGGCAAATGTCCTTTGAACTAATAGTTTAATTGCAATGTTCGCTATTCGGCCGAGGCACAGATTAGATAGCGATCTGCGCTCAGGAGGTCACTTGTCTGTACAACGTTTTACTGAACTATTCATCAGGCTTGCATAACTTGGACCGTATTCATAGTATTTTTTTTAAATTATTTTTAAATTAATTTTAAATAGTATTAGCCATAGATGTGCCACGAATTAAACGTAAAATTATAAACAAGTACAATTTATAATTTAGCTGAAATGAAATATTAGGTAACATTAGTAATAATATATTCCTAATAAATAAATCATTTATTTCAATTAAATATACACTGGACCGCAATGAAAAAGGGTCGGTTAGAAAATGTTCAATATCTCTAAAAGTAAGACATAGATTTCATAAAGATAAAGACTAAATTAAAGCTAAATTAAAAAAGACATAGATTTCATAAAGATAAAGACTAAATTAAAGCTAACACATTAAAATATTCTTTAATTTAAAAGTCTTTATTACATTCATAGCTAGGTCTTTTGGTACTTTTGAAGATATTGAAGGTTTTCTAACCGACCCTTTTTCTTTGCGGTCCAGTGTATTTTTAATAAAATTCAATTTTAAAGCTAAATTAACCTAAAATTACTTTTTCACGTCTTATGTATATATCACCTTATGTGTATCACAATCACAGACTTGAACTAGGCAGCACGTCCGGCAGTTTTAACCACTCCCTTACAAGAAACCACAGTGAAACAACAACACAGTTACTCTCTCACCGAAGCGCAACTTTTCAGGCAGTGAATAAAGAATGCCATTGCCTTTGCCTTTGCTTTACTTTGCCGAAATATGGGATACATCTTTAACCAATATTTTAATCGAGTGTAGTCTATGAATACGGTTATTCATTCACCGTCAGCGTACTCCGATGAGTTAATAATATTATATAGAATTATCTCCAAGCGAGAGTCATAAATAACGTTCTAGTTAATTTTTGTATGCTGCCTCCGTGCCTCGGAGGTCAAGTAGCATTGTAAATTAATATTGTTGTTGTAGATATACGTAATTGATTGGTTTTGTTCTTTGTTTGATTAAGCGAAGTTCGACAACGCAATGAATTTAAGTCGTATGTGTCCTTGACTTGTATGTAGCAGATGTCTAACAATACCAATGGTAATATATATCATACCCATATGCTTTGCATTGCATAGTAAAATATCCTAACGTAGGTATATATTATAAAATGTTAATGAATTTTTTTATATGTGTATCCCACAATGCTTAGTGAAATACTATCTCGCTAAGCATATATCTGAAACATGCGCTTCGTGGGAGTACTAAATGGACGAAGTAGCCCAAAGAATCAGTCAGCTGAAGATAGGTTTTGGAGTAGAAGAATCCTGGAGCGGAAAGCCGATCAAAATTTTATTATCTGTGGGCTGACCGCTTCAAAAGAAAAGCTGGCGTTAGCATGCATCTAACGTCTCTTAAAGCGGTCGGCTCTTACAGCCCCCATAATGCCTACTTGAGCTCTTGAAGCAAGGGGCAAGTAGCCACGCTCTATTGAAAACACCTATGTTCAACCAATAAACGCTTAAAAATGATGATAATTACGACAATGATTTGTATAGCTTTTTTTAGATTTTTTTTTTTTTTTAAATTTGATACAGTACACAAACAGATTGCTATTAAATACATGAAAACCATAAAATACAATGTGTATGGATAAATTATCTAAATTGCACTCCTAAACAGTGTACTTAACATGTTTAATTTAACATAGCTACTAATGGTCTTAAATACTTAATTAATTCATAATTTATAATATTTTCTTAACTTCTACTTAAATATTAGTCTTAAACTATTTTTGAATTTGGAAAACCTGCCGTCAAATATATCAAAACCGACCTCACACCCGATGACCATATCATTATAACTTCGACACATCCTAACCAAGGGATTGTAATAGGATGTGTTGTTTTTATATGCTTCGATGGAAAAGGGACCAGAGTGAGGAGAACGTGATCTGTATTTAATTTTGATTTTAATTGCGGAGAGAAGATTCGGACAATCCCAGGATGAGTGTAATATTTTATGAAGACAAACGATGTCATACCTCTTTCGTCGATCCTCCAGTGATAACAGTCCAAGAATGCCTTCACTTTATAAATTTTTTGTAACAATTGTTTTTATAATATTAAGAACACTTTAAATTCAATAATATATTGTAGGTACCATAAAGAATGCAGCGCGGATTTAGATGACTATAATTCAACTTATTCGGTATACAAATCAATATATTATATTTTATTATTTTACTTAGGTTTATTTTAATTGACGCGGGAGTTTTATTAAAACAAATGGTGGCTGTAAAATAACAAAACCGACAAGAAACTTAAGGTTGACTTTGAAGAATTAGAATTATGAGGTAGCAAATATTCGTTATAAATAATACAATAATTAATACCCATTGTTTTTATTTAAAAAAACTATTGCAATTAATATTGTAAGCACTTTAAGGATAGTAGGTATGGATAGAAATATAATGCAGTATTTTTTTGGACATTTTTTTTTCTCCGTGTTATTTTCATTATCATTATCAGCTCTCCACTGTGTCTCTTCACTGCTGGATATCCTTCGAATCCAGCTTCTTCCTGAGAAGCCTTCAGGTCGTCCACCTGGCCACAGGGCTGCGCTTTCCATTTCGTGGCCTCAATTTGAGAACTTTTCTACACGATGTGACCGGCCCATTGCCACTTCAACTTTATAATTCTCTTGGCTATGTCGCCAACTTTGGCTATGTCGGCGAATTTCAGAATTATTTTAATTTTTTTAAAAATCTTTCTTAATAGCTGTGAGCAGTAGGCCAAATCGTGCAAAGTGGAGAGAGTAGGGGTAATAAGTATAGAGGCATCTCTTATTCACCGAAACTTAATATCAAACATTATTTTTATTTTATGATGGTATTTTATGGTGGTCAATGATGGCAGACGACTGTCATGTTTATTACTGCGCAACATGTACACTTCCGCTTCTAACCCTGATCTCATACATGGAATAGTCCCTATGCCATGAGTATTTGATTTCAATATTAGAAGACATGACAGTTTTATTAACTGTAAGTGAATTTATTTTATAATATGTACATGATATAAGAGCTAGACGGAAACCAAAATTCAATTTAAATAAAGTGCATTCAAAATGATTATATTATTAATTAAACCTTATTCATCTTATCTTCCCTGACTTAAACCCATGTTTACCATATAAGTTTTTGTACTACAAGATGAGCCATTATGTAAAGTTTTCTTCGAAATATTTTTTACCAGTCTTCCCATACGCGTAGTGAACTTCTGCAATTTTGTAATTTAAATAATCATCTACGGCCTACACATAGGACAACCAATCTTTGCCATTTACCATTTTTGGATGTTGATCATGGGAACATATATATTTATTGGGGCTTGTTTAAATTAATTTCTGTTCAGTACTTAATTATTATTGACACAAACAGACTTAAATATTGATTTTCCACTGTAACGTTTAAAATTTCAATTAACGATTAAATGCGGAAACACAAAGCTACGCCTTTCTGCATACAAAAGTCTGCGATATTCAGTTTTAATGGGGATTTTTTTTCATCGACAGTGTTACGGTTCTGTCATAGTAAAATATTTATATACATGTCATTTATTAGAATTTCATTAGCAGGTGACTGGAAAAGAAACAATAAAATAGTAACAGAATAAATTTTGCAAGAAGTAACTTTTTCGCGTCAGTCTTTTCTAATAGGGGTTTAAAAAATATTTAAGCAGACGAAGATCCTGAGATGAAACCCCAAAATAAACTCAGAATGTCTTTCTTTTTGTCATCATTTCAAATTACATATAACATAACACAAAAGAAAATAAAATAAAAATAAAAAATACCACAAAATAAAATAATCAATAACGACCGGCAATAATAAAAGCATTATTCCGTTATGAGCGATTACATAAATACTCCACGATTGAAAATTTCATTTAATTCGATATTAAGGACACATGAATAGAGAGAATTCGTACATTATAAGGTTTATTTATAGATAAGGTGGCTTCGAGAAAAGGATGGCACGGCTATGTTTTTTCAACATATTTTACAGCGTTCTATAGTTATTCTCATTACACTGTGTTTCAAACAGAATTCAATGTAATTATTTAATCTGCTTCAAGCTATTCGGCTGTGTAACCACAGCCTTAAGATAAGTAATAGTTACTATCTTAAGTCCGCAAATTGTCTTTTGGTTTCGTGTAAGATTGTCGCGTGTCACATTAATTACAATAATTAATTCTGGTGTTCCCTAGTGACATGTTTGCTGTTGCAGGCGCCAGTCTGATACACTTATTACTTGAAGCAACTTCGACATTACTGCCTGTACTTTATAGGGTGCCACAGATCAGCATAGCAGAAATATACCATAATTTTGGTAATACATAACGCTTGGTTTTAGCCGATACGAATCCGGCATAACCCCACAGTTTCCCCTACACTGCTGGATATCCAAGAGGATTTCCAAACGTTAAAAAAATGGGCGTCCCACGTTGCGTCTTCCAATTCGTGGCCTCCATGAGATGCGCCCTTACTAGCGAAACTGTATTACAAAATACATATACATCACAGTTATACATTTTTATAGCAATGCGAGTCTTTTGTCTAAACACACTTTTAAACACAGACAACATTTCCAACGAGTTTTTTGATAGTAAAAGCAACAGAAACAATCTCTACCAGCAACCGTCACTCACTGTAGCTGGCGTGCAACTGTAGTTGGTTGAGCGCCTGTAGGTTGATAGGTAATATTAAAAAACCTGTGAAAAGAAGTGTCTTTGTTTTTTTGAATATTAACGATTTAATTTTTATTCGGAAAGATTATTTGTAATTGTTTAGTAATTGAGAGAAAAAAAGGTCAAGAAAAATAAAGAATTAGATAGAACCTTAGTGAATCTGAATTGCACTTTGTACATAGATAATTATACGACGTGTTGGTTTAACACGAATGATACTTTTTACATCCTTAGAATAATATAAGTAATGCATTAGGTTTAAAAAGTCTGCAAACAGTGTTAACATTAATAATTAAAAGTTTGAATTAAGTGAATTAATTAATTAAGTTGAATTAAGAATTAAGTGTTAACATTAATCATTAATCATTGAAAAGTTTCATAAATTCAAGATTATTGAAAATAAATAAATAAATAAAGTATGCCAACCAGGACCAAAACAGAACGTTCAAAACACGAAAATATTAAATTTAATAAGAGAATCGATAAAATTTATTACGTACAGAAATTATTGCTCTCGTGGATCTCGATAGTTATTTTAGTAACTAAATACTAGCTAATGTTTGTTGTTATCGTTGCGGACAGTGTGGCGACGGCGACAATCGTGAGACTGCGCCCGTAATTTGCTGCACTCGTTGACAAAAAATGCAATTAAATATAGATTCAAATCTCTTGCTTTTATGAATAACTTTCAATTGTAACTAAATGACTTTTAGCCATCTACATAATTATACGCTCAGTATGGTTTATATACAATATATTAAAAAGATATCGACCTGTTCCACAGTTCTATCGTTAAAGCTAGAAAAGATCTGACTAACGAATTATTTCAAAAGCTCTTTCAAATTTGGTTCTATAAACTAAAAAGCTGATATTGTTATACTTAAATGAAATGGTCTAAGTAAGAAAAATTATTATTTGGTATGTATGTTTGAGCTATATACACGTATGTAATGTACAGGTAAATTTCCATAATAAAAAATGAATAAATAAAAAAATTTTTAGCCTGTCAACAAATCAATTGTCTTAATTTTCTAATATCCTAGTAATAATATAAACGTGAAAGCTTGTTAGGTTTAAGTACTTTAAGTTGGTTTAAATCTGTAAAAAAAGTAAAAAATAATTTTTTTTAGTACTTACTCTAAAATAAATCCTCAATGTGAAGCTATCATAAAGTAAATAAATGAAAAATATTTTATAGTTGAGTGTACGGAAGCCACGGTAGCGACCTAAGTGGTTGGAAATTTGCACAGAGTTTTGGTTATCAGTGACAGCCCGCAGGCGATATAAGCGCATCCAAAATGGTGCAATGTGGTCAAGTTCGTGACAATGTGCGACCCACCGACATTGTTATCCAACTATAGATTCTTATTTATATCAAAGATTATGTTAACCACAGATAGCTAAGTTTATCTTTATTTAGCAATTTAACAACGCGAGCAAAGCGTGGTGAGACCAATTAAGTGATACCTTATTTAGATTAGCTGTAAGTGATGGAATAACTATCCACTTTATTGCTATATATCGGAAGCAAACTATCCAAGTCACATGTTAAAAAGCTAACGTCGACTATAATAAACACATGTGTTTTTTTTAATCGAATTAAAAAAGTATTTTTGTTTTACAAATTAACACTAAATGTTTGTCATTTTCATTTAATACTAGTTGTTGCACGCGACTTCGCCTGCGTAACTTTATAAAATATAGCCTATGTTACTCGCTGATAATGTAGCTTTCTATAGGTAAAAGAATTTTCAAAATCGGTCTATTAGTTTTTGAGTTTATTCATTAGACACATACAAATCTTCTCTCTTTATAATATTAGTATAGATATAGATTAGTATAGATATATAGAATAGCAGAACGCGGTACTGCTTGCGTGGTATATTTATAATATATTTAAAATAAAAGCAGCTTAAGTACGAGTACAGTCATAACATGTTTGATTAAAGAATACGGTGAACGCTAAAAATACACTTATTCTATTGTGACATTTAAAAAAATTGCTAAAACCCGCATGTTCGAGAAGCTAACACAATCTATACGAGCTAATTTAGAGGGATATCTATGCAAATTTAATTACAGTAGTTAGTTTCTCCGGTGTTCTGGGCTAACGAAGCACGCCATTAAACTGATATAGTTAGACGTTGCGATATTAATTTTCATGAGATATAGGTTCCAGTTTTTATTGATCATTAGATAAATATCAGCACGTAATATAGGAAATATAGTTATTTTTAAATTAAAAATAAATTACTCGAAAAAAATCGCAATTACCAGCACACTTTGTATTATTTGTATATACGAGTATATCCATTTATTTATGGATCCATTTTGAAACATACGAGTACGTGAATTTCTACAAAATATTGAAAATGAAAAAATTCTGCAATGCAAAAATTCTTGAAAATGCAACAAAATAACTTGGACAACTTTAATTATAAAAATATTATATTTGTTAATATTAATAAAATATAGTTTTAAGGATACTGTACAATCATTTTAGAAGAACATGACTACGAAAACTTGTTCGGAGGGGAAGATGTATTTTCAAATTATTGAGACGACAATGACAATTCAAATGACAAAAGATAGGAAATTGGATCTTGCTTCTATAGAGAAAAACATCTGTTAGTAAATGAGTAGTATTTATTTTATCATAACTATCTCCAGGTAGACTATTAGTGCTGTTACTAAATTTTAGATTGCCTATATTATCTAAAAACAGTCTGCTTCTATGTTAATATATCCATATTTATATGTCTACTTTCATTAACTATCTATAAAACGCATTTTTAAAATTATTAACACGAATTCATTGTTGAAGGATTTTGGTGTATAAGTTATTCATCATTTAAGAAAATGAGTAATTATTTATATATATATTTTTTGCATTCAATCATCACATAACAAGAATTTAGAAAGAGCGTGTCAGTGTACCTCTAGATCGCCAAGTCCAAAATTAACTTAATGAAACTTTACATATTACCTAGATCTCAAAATGTGTGTCGTGTGTGTACGTATGTAATAAGGTACGCTCTAATATGCAAATTGGTATTTGAATGAAGCGAGGGTGTTGCGTTTGTGAGCCTATAATGGGAAAGTAGTAAATATAGTTATAAAATAATAATCTACTCTTAGAGCGCAATTGATATTCGATGCAATTGACGAAATAACAGTTTAGCCTTATACAAAATTCAAATTAGACTGTTGAGTCTGAGGCAGTTGAGTGGGCAATCGACACTCCGTTTTTGTGTTACAACGCGTAGCAATTGGCACCATGTAAGTCTCGCCCGGGGCTCTGTTCACCCCATTAAACACAACTTCCTCCACAAAAGAGGCACGGTGCCTCCCATTCCGACAATTGTATGAGCTATTTACCTTATCTGTACCGAGTCGCAATCACACTCGCTCCCGATGCTAAATATTGAATGGTAAGTTTTGATACTTTGTGTTTCTATAGGTACTTTCCTCTACTGTCCATCTGTTTTATTACATCATCCAGGGGTTCATAATATGATATCTATTTTCATCGGTGATGTTTGTAAAAGGTATAAGGCTTCATTATAACAGTTATGTAGTAACAGTGCCGTAGTTCACCGCAGTCTCCTTACAGAGATCACCGTATAATATATATAATAGCATGTGTGCTTTTAAAGGATGAAACATTAAAAATTAAAAAAATTAAAAAACTTTAAAAAAAATAGGAAATCATCCAACCTTTTATTTTCGTTTATAGCACCCGTTCCTTGCTTTTTTCTTGCTTTTAAAATGTTAGAAAACACGCCACTATATAATCAGGGATTCCATTCCAACTCAATATCTTGAGTTCTTAAAACTGTCGTTATTTGTTCGTTTGAAACACTCCGATAAGGTTATAAACCTTTAAGTATTTGGAGAGTCGTAGCGTAGCCCTCTGTCTATGTTCTGAGTACTACTGTTGTAGTACTCTAGGGAAGGGGACAGGTAAAAATATTACAACACGAATGAAATGTTTTAGAAAGTTATGTCAATGTATAAAAATAATATATTACAAGTACCAAAATTGTTAAGTTTACGTAGAGGGCAGTATCAGCGACCGGCAGCAGGAGAGCAGCGCCCGCGCACCCGCGGGTAAGCGCGTTATAACAGTGATAGCCGCGCGTGATGTGACCATAGCGGGACGACCAGATACGCTCGCCGGCTGCTGTCATTTCAAACTAACTATCCGATATACAGCATACCCAATATTCTCAATAAAAATTATGAAATTTATACATGTTTTATCGCTGCGGTCGCGGCTCGACTTCTTTCTTTCTGCATATGTACTCGTACCTAACATGTGACTTATTAATTTATGCAAAACCCACCCGCCGGCTTCGCACGGATTTTTATCTACAAATAATATACAAAAAAATTCCTTGTTGATCGCTCTTTGCATTAGTGAAAACTGCATATATATCTGTACATTAGTTTTTGAGGTCATTTTTGGGATGATATTTTTGATATGTATGGATAATAAAATAAGTGACAACACATTTATCTTAACACTAGCCGATGCCCGTGACTTCGTTCGCGTGGACTTCATCTTAGGATATGAACATAGGCTTAATTTTCTAATGATAAAGTGCGTAGGTGCGTGTGTAACAAAAAAATAAAATGTAATAGATAAATAATAGAAAAAATCTAATAGACTAAACATAGAGCTGTTCGCATTTTTTTTTACTTTAAGCATACAAATTTTATGTGTATTATTTATGTATTTCCAAAACAAACCGTTTTTCATTCAATAACTCAGTGAAATTTATAGCTTATCTACTATAAGGTGTGAACTACAATGTAGTATTACCCTTTGGTATCGCAAGTGTTCAAATTGGCAAATGTTAAATGAGTTTATCCAACTTATCTGCGTTATTTCGTCGATATTGTGTTCTAATTTATTTTAGCATTACGAAATCCAGCACGTGCTACGCTAGAATAGGCTCAGAAGTGTCCGTTCGAGTCGTGACACAACTCCGCAGGGAGGGCGCAATCTAGAATAAATTGCATACACTTAGCGACTCTTTATAGACCTTTTAAGGTAGAAATTTTGAGATGATGATCGACACGCTCATAATTAAGATCGGTGATGAGATAGTCGCTTCGTGACGTCGTGTGGGTGGTTCCGCTTCCGTGGTCTCGGGTGGTCTAAAGCCTTATAAAGCTATGCTACTGTCTAAACAATGCATGATAATTATAGCCTATGACGTTTTTAAAACACTAACCAAATTACCAAATGGGGACAGAGTTGCTTGATCTCTTTAAGGGAACAATCAATAATATTGTATGTTTATATAGTCATGTGGACAGTCCAAGATTGATAAAAAAATATGGATGGTTCTATATTATAATAATTTTTGTTTTAATGACGACACGTTTGGTCTAGTGGCTAGTAATCCTAGCTGTTAACCAAACAGTCGCGGGTTCGAATCCCGCTAGGGGCAAATGTTTATGTGTTATCATTTTACCTTTGTACCTGAGTCATGGATGTTTTTTTATTTATAATATGTATGTATTTACAAAAAAAAAGTAATCTATGTATTATATCAACCATCTGGTATCCATAATACAAGCATTAGTTGCTTACTGTGGAACTAGATGGTGCTGTGTGGAATGTGTGAAGATATTTTTTTATTTATTTATTTATATTTATTTAAGGTCGACAGACAGGCTGACGGTCCACTTGATGGTAGGTGGCTACCGTCGCCTAATAACACAAGCAACGCCATAAGTGCTACAAGTGCGCTGCCGACCATAGAAGGATTAAGGATAAAGGATAGGGGAAATGGGCTCTAGCATTGCTTACTCACTCACCGAAACACACCAGCACGTATATGCTGTTATTTCACGGGGGTATTCTGTAAGGTGGTGGTTACTGCCGTCAGACGGGCTGCCCAAATGACTGCGAAACGCAGTGTGCCCTACCACTACTTTTAAAATCCAAACCAGAGTCAATTTTGAAAATTACATTAAAATTTCCAAAGTTGACACCGCCCTTGCCACTTCAACGGGCTCGTCTAAAATGAAAAAATTTAGACGTTGTAAAATGAAACGGCTAAAATGAATATATTTGCATAATTTACGTCACCACTGCAGTGTTCGTAGCGTTTCACAGGTAAATACTTAAGCGACATCTCTTATTGTCTTACATCGACATAAATATATTAATAAAAACTAAAAACTCGCCAATAAACTAACATTCCATTCACCAATTCACGAAAGCGTAATAATTTTGTCTTATTCTTAATGGTTAGACACCGAGTACATATATACAGGTGTAGGTCCCTTAATCTGATTTGTATGAACTTCCTTAAGGGGAATAAATGACTACAATAAAACACAGTAGAACCACAGACAAGCCCGTTTCCAGCATTAACAGTGGCTTCGTGTGTGGCGTCCTATGACGTTTTAAATAAAATAATATACGAGCTTGGGACGATCCTCATATCTCAGGAGGAAGTGTTTTGCATGCGGCCGCCACCACCTATCTTTTGGAATAATCTGAAAACGGGAGCACGTTGTCCCTATTCGTTTTAACAGAGGTATTGGTACAGTGAAAACTGTGCTTTTAGATGCAATAAAATAGGTTGAAAATCGTTTAACTTAAAATCGTTTTTACGGCGTTTAGTAATTTAAAGTGTAACGGCAAACACATAATTTATCGTAAATTCGTAATTGCCGATCGCGAGTAATGCCGCGATCTTTGAAGTGTATGTAATGTCATGTATTATGGATGCGCGCACGCATGCTCTTGAGAAGCTAATCGAACTACAGAGCTGGAGAATCACATATCTTATATTTTCTCTAAAAAGTCAATGTGGTATCTACAAAATAAATAAAAAATGTTTACAATGTTTGGACTTCTGTTAAGTGCAAATAATAATTATGAATATTATTTTCTATTTCGTACCTAGTGTAGGTACTTATAGTTTTGAGAAAAGTTTAAATTCAACTTAAAAAATGTTTAAGGTTCATATAAATAAAATAAATATAATATTACTTGTACTATTATGGTATTCTGTGATATTGCTTATAAATAGTTAACTATCTAATTGTCCCTTTTTAATTCAGTAGTTTTTTAATTTAATTACAAAATACATTAACATTAAAATTTTACCGTTTATGCTAACTGGCACAATAATGCTTGCTGCTTTGATTTTTTTAACTGGTTACCTGCTCTCGGCTTCGTCGGGGTGCAATACTATATATATACTCTTACAAACCTTCTCCGTCTATCATTCCTTCCATGAGTGAAAACCAAATTAAAGTCGGTTGATTTTTATATAGGAGAAGATCAACACAACCAACCACAGAACATTCTGAGTTAGAAACTCGCTCTTAATTTGTATATTACAAATTACATTAATATGAGCCATACCAAACGCTTTGAGGTAAAACTGTTTTTCTTTTTACATTTTCAGTGTAACAGTGTAATTAATTTTCACGCACGTTTCTCTTTATAGGTGTTTTAAACGCAAACAAAGATCGTGCAGATGGGTCAAAGCTGTTAACTTTGTTTTATCGCTTCATTAGGACGGGCGGGAGACGCGACACCTCTCGTGCTAATGTCGTTGATGTGTCCTTGCGATTGTGCCTTACAACACACGCTACTTACATAAAGACATTACACACTACTTAAACTGTCTTATAAATATAAATTCCCACAATTACTTATAAATCTTTAGCTAGACATTTTCTAAACATTTTTATATGCGCTTATTTTGCAAAAGTAAATGTGTCGTAATAGCGGGCCTAAATATATAACATATAAAATAAATTATTTCAGCACTTTTTGTAATTAGGAGAAGTATTTAGAGTTTAGAGTGTTACTTTGTTAACACTAATCTATCTATTTTATACATACATAATCCGTAATAATATTATAAATGCGAAAGTATGTTTGGAGGTATGGATGTATGGATGTTTGTAACTCTTTCACGCAAAATCTACTGAACCGACCACCATGAAATTTTGCATACACGTTGTCTGGGACACCAGATAGAACATAGCGTAACTTTCATCGTTCAACGCGGACGAAGTCGCGGGCACTAACTAGTATACAATAAAGTCGCTGTCCGTCTCTGTCTGGAGTTTCTCCGCAACTTCTATAAACTCCCAACAGTTTTTTAAAGTTTATCACTAATGGAAAGAGCGATCACTAAACGAGAAAGGTTATAATGTATATAAAATATTATTGCATCTGTGCGAAGATAGAGCGGATCGAGACGACGGAAGCGGACGGAAGACCCGAGAGGCTTTGTAGGAAGCGGCTTGTAGGAAGCCTTGAGAGAGGTCTACATCCAGCAATGGAGAGACATAGGCTAATGATGATGATGATAATGATGATGATGATAATGATGATGATGGTGATGGTGGTGGTGGTGGTGGTGGTGGTGGTGGTGGTGGTGGTGGTGGTGGTGGTGGTGGTGGTGGTGGTGGTGGTGGTGGTGGTGGTGGTGGTGGTGGTGGTGGTGGTGGTGGTGGTGGTGGTGGTGGTGGTGGTGGTGGTGGTGGTGGTGGTGGTGGTGGTGGTGGTGGTGGTGGTGGTGGTGGTGATGATGATGATGATGAAATCTACATTTATTTGCACACCATATGATGTGTATGCACCTTTATTCTTTCTTTACAGCGAATATATTCCTAAAACAGTGGTAAGGTAAACGAATATCACTTGTGTAATTTAAACCGAGAATCATGTATTACTCGAGGTTGTCCACGTTATTTTCATTCGACCGTGGCGTGGTAATTTTTGCACGCTTCTCACCACCTGTTTATTGAGATTAAAACTAATTAAAACTAAATGGATAGGTCTTAAAGTTGCTAAATAAAATTGTCATCTCATATAACTAGAGTTTATATGAGATGACAATTTTATTTCTGTTCGCAACTCTACTTGTACACTTATACTTATATAGTATAACTAATTAACTAGTATACTTATATACTCAGTGGAATGTATAGTATACTTATAGTTTAGTCTTCTTTACTGTTAGCTAAACTAATAGCTGTAGTTATATCGATGTTGATTAACAAAAGTTAAATATACATACATATGAAATAATTAATGTATCTATTAAGTATTTATTTTTCAAAAAAGAAAAAAATTCACAAGATATCTGAGTTTTGTCAAGAACTTGTTCAGCACGAAATATTTTCATTGTCAATTAAATAAATGTGTCGCCAAGTATGAATTCTCAAAATAATGTCAATATGTATCTAAAATAAGAAATGTATTATAAAAAAAATCGTAGTTTGTCCTATGAATAAAACTTTGTTGTGAAAATAATAGCTTCTTACTCAAAACAGATCTGTCAGCAAATAAATCAATTATCGTCGCCAGATTGTAACTTCTTTTTATTTGTTATTTTGTCACCAGTACAGTAGTTACATTTTATTTTTTCAGTTATCAAATAATACAATTCGGTACCAATTTAACAATTCAGTTTATAAAATAAATGAAAAAATGTTTAAAGGGGCGGAGCCCAATTCTACTAGAAATTTATGTAAGTTATAGTTTATAATAATTATTTTTATTATAATTTACGTAGTTATTACGTAAATTATAAATAGTTATTACATAAAAATAAATCAACAAAACACCCCAAGTAAGAAATACATCCTAGTAATTTACCTGGTGTAAATAGACAGCTGCCACAGATGTAGATATCTGTTACAAAACCACATATTTTACTAAAATACTAATTTACTACTAAAAAATAGTACTTACTACTAAATACTAAAATAATATTTTACATTTTACTAAAACATATTTTACATACATACAACCTGTATAATATTCAATGTAAATGTAAAAAATGGTAAAAATACATACATACAATGTAAAAAATGGTTAAATACTATCTACAATGGTAAATTTGTTTTTCTATCATATCAATAACTGTACCTAACAATTATTATCATATAAATTCGTGGGTGCTGAGAGTTTAAGTTTTTTTTTTTTTTGAACTTCAGGTGACATATTTCATTTTTTAATGTTTGTTTTCAATTACTTAGATTATTTATTTATTTAATTATTTATTAAAGCAAAAACAGTCACACACAACTTATTTTACAAAAAATAGAAACAATAAGACCTATATTACCATAGATTAATACAAACATTTACAAGCGGTGGTACAAATGGCCACTTCAAAAGAATACAACAAAATAGTGCTAAGTGTTACGAGTAAATACAAATTAAGAACGTAATAGCAAATCTTCCAAGCTCTTCCTGAACTTCGCTATAGAAATGGAAAATATGTCTAAATCCTTTAATGTTTTGTTATAACACGTACATGTCCGCCTGAAAAAGTTATTCTTTGCGTGCGAAAAGTGCGAAAATGAGGGATATAAAAGGTACAGTTATTGATAATATATGTGATTTATTATGGAATTGTTTTCATATTGTTTGGCGACTACAATTTGCTGACAGATCTACTATTTTACGAACAAAACTTATTATTTAACAAATTCAAAACCAATTAAATTGACGACAGCTTTAATCATACCCTTTTTATTTAATGACTATTGGCTCTTGCATCTTTTATTCACTCACCGAAACACAGAAGCACAAATGTTGCAATTTCAAGGCGGTCTTCTGTAAGGGGATACTGCCGCTAGACCACAATTTATGACTGCGAAACGCAGTCACAGCCAACTTTGAAAGTTCATTTCCAAAGTTGTTCTTACCGGGAATTGCAACCGGGACCGCTGGGTCAGAGCGTTATGGCTAGCACTCTAGCGTTTGGTTCGTCAAAACTGCTATATTTAAAAATTATATTACATTTGTATGCTAATATGTATATTATAAAAATATTATACTAATGCTATATACAATTATACATGTATAACATCATAAATAACATCACTTACTAACATCATAAAGATAAAGTTTGTTTGTTTGTTTGTTTGAAGACTATAAACACTGGAACAACCATTCGAACTGGAATGCTGGAAAAACATTATAAAAATTTGTTTTGAATTTGATAGGGCAATTCTTTGAGCTATCAAGGGGACGGTTATAGGCCACCGAGAGTTACCGAGAATCACCGAGACCGAGAATAGTCGAAATGTGCACGCACGCCCTAATCAGTTTAAAATAAACAGCGGATGAAACTGCATGACACAGCTAACACTATATATGTATATTATGTATACAATATTTAAAAAAAAATTCTCAATGTGTTGGACTGTCCATTTATTTCAAAATAGTCAAGTAAACGTTGAATAACAACCAAACATGACCAGATCCATTACTCTCAACGATATTGCTAAGGCTGCACGATAAAGTTTCGAATGTGTTTGGAATTAATAATTAGTCGAAGTGCCAATGTGTCTAAACGGGCCACAGTTGTTAATTTTAAACGTGTTTATAGAAAACAATTTAATTTTAAGTGTAGAACTTATTACGACAGTGCTCAATCATTCCATTTGTATTGGAACATTGTGAATTAATTAAAACCACAAATTACACACATCACCAAAAACTTAATCAATGATTTTTAAAATAAATAAATTAAACTTAATATAATAGACTTAGACACAAATGTGAAAAGAGTAGTGAATCCTTGTATCACTCACTAGAATAGTAAGTGATACAGGGAGAAGTGGAGGGTCAAATAATAAAGCGTTTATTCAAATCAACAAGTAACAATTACATAAAAATTTAAAGGTCCACTATTTGTTTTTTGCTTGTTGCCTGTAGATCTGTTTACCAATCAGCATAGGCCTCCTCCAACCTTTTCCATTCGCGTCTATCTTGAGCCACTCTATTCCACGTCGTACCAGCTACTTGTTTGATGTCATCATCCCATCTATTCTGTGGTCTTTCTCTCTTCCTTTTTCCTTCTCTGGGGTACCATCATGTATCAATTTTACTCCATTTGTCTTAATATGTAGTGCAAATCGCCATTTCAGTCTAAAAGTGTGCCAGTAATAGAGACAAATGGAGAAGACTCACGGTGACGCGACCAACTTGACAGATTTAGACATTTCAAAACCACGACCGTTCCGTCAGGAGTGTACGACTGAAGAAAGAGAGAGAAAGACATAGGTAGCAAGAAAGAGAGAAGGAGAGAGGCTGACTCTATGCATGAAGGTGCGAATGAGTTGCCGACCTTGATAGAATAAAAGGTATAAGATAAAGATGGATAGGGGAATTTACGCTAAGACTACTTACTAAATCATCGTAACAAAGTTTTACACATTTACTACTACTATACAAGTTTGTAAGAGTGGTTACTGCCGCCAGACGGGCTGCCCTGGTAATGACTGCGGAATGCAGTGTGCCCTGCCACTGTAAAACCTCGCTAGTTATACGTGTGCAACGAAGTGTTTTATATACCTTTTAATTGCGTCTAACAAATGCAATTAACGTCATTGTACATTAAAATTGCTTTTACGACAAATGAATTTTATTGAGAAAAGATTTTCTATTGAGAAAATACATAAATAATAGATTTTATTTATCTTAACAAGTAATAAGGATGTGGATATTAAATTTCTTAATTATAATAAAACTACCGATACGCCCCGACCGCTGCAACTTTTATTTACAAATGATGTACACAAACCTTCCTTATGTACTCTGTAGTTCATGTAACTCTTTAAATTAGTGAAAATTATATTAAAATCCGTTGGATGGTTTAGAAGAAGTTTTCGGAGGAACAGACAGAAGCCGACGGATATTACTGCAGCATCAAGTAGTCCGTGGGATACCCACCTCCTTAGCAACTTACAACAGATATACCGTGTTTGGGCTCGAGAGAAAGTCGGGGTTAGTTTATAATTTTAATTAAATCTTGTATAAGTATAAACTTAAAACAACATAGTATTTATATGATGTAGGCAACATATACACATATTTTATGCAGAGGAAATACATAAGGACATCTAAATCAAGTGTGTCTCCCGGACAGACAAGCCGACAACGATATAGTTGGCGTGTAGCAGGCCATAACTCTGCGCCAGAGATGAAGTTATTAATGTACGCCAGAGGCAGGTGCATTCTGATGCAACAAGATTCATTTGCAGAACAGTACACTAATTTTAACCATTGCCGCACTGTCAATAGAGTTAGTTGCGTAATTGACCTTTTTGTTCGTGGATTTATAAAACGAATTGTCTAAGAACACAAGCGAATTCCTGTGTGTAAATCACAATAACCTACTTTTCCAATACAATTTTCAATAATTCCACGAGTTATACTATATTAATAAATCGAGTCGGTACTAACCTTTTTATTGAGGAAATAAATTAATACTATAATATAAAAAAAATACAATCAAACATATCTTTATAATTTTCAAGTAAAGTAAATGCTATGAAATAGATTGAACTCGGAGTTTCCCTACGAAACGCTAGACGGTCAATATCCACAAGGTAGGTCTTTACACATTAAAATTCGCCGCAAAACAGTAGACGTGTTTCATCTTTGGTGATTTGACGGTCTATGAGCATCTGTCTGCTGTTAATGATGATCATGGTTTGGTCTACTGTCATTATATATCGACTATCTAATCAACATTTTTGAAAGTAGAAAACATGAAGGTATATCACATAAAAAGCTATTTCGTCTTACATTTTCTCGACTAAAATTGTACATGCAAGATATTTTAGTAGAATATGTAAAACGGTAGCTGCAGGAAGCTCCAATAACGAAGAACTGCTGACAAGAGATAGCAGACTGTTAACGGGAACCCGCTGACAATCAACAAGTGCTGTACATTCATCGGCGAAATTCTTTACTAACAAAGTATATAAAAATTCTGTTATTACTTTTTAAACTACAATAAAATATTTTTGTAGCTTTTCAAGTTTATATATGATGAACTAATTATTTAATTGATCTTACGAGTACCAAAAAATTGAGCCATAATAAGGTTAAGTACGAGAAAATGATTCGATTAATCAGGGCGAGGAATACATTAAATTGAGAAATGTTTTTGTTCTTTATACTACATAATAATATGGAAAGTAGAACGTAGATGAAGATATCAGGGAATTATTTAGAATATGTATATAATTTAATAAAGAATTTTAAGGTTATTTAATTTACTTTTGTTAACGCCTGTACTCGGAGCGCGGACGTGTCTAATGGCGGGAAGTTGCGCACAAATTAAAATGGATCACGTCACTGAACTGGACGTCTCAGCACAGTCGTTTATTTAATTCACAGTGAAAGTAATGGAATAGGGCTTACGTTTTATTGAATTTCTAATAGATACAATGGGGACCCTTGAAATCTTAATTTTAAATAAAATATAGATTTCGAGAGATTAAAATTTAAACTTAATGCGTAGCTAGGTCTATGCGATTTGTGCTTTTTTTGTCATTTTAATTTTAAAATAATCATTTTAATAAATTATTAAAATAAATATAAAATTTAATTTTTTTTTAAATAAAAAATTATTTCAAGGTAAAACGGACGTGATTTGCGCCAATTACAAATTCATTGTCAGAATATCATTAAGAGACAAATGAATAATTTTTAACAGAAGATTTTTGGTATAAACGCTGTTTAATATAAATTTTTAAACTTTATCTAAACAATTGTATGCAAAATAGTGTTGTGTAAAACGAGACAATTTGTCTCGACAGCAAACATAAGTGATGGAATTTATCTTGTTGTAAAATTATCAGTTCGCATTACTCCCCAACTTAGATGTACTGTAACAATTGGCAAAAGAGCAGAGAAATACAAATCTGAAAATAATTATATACATAATATAATAGACAGAGTGAGTATTGCAGCCAAAAGACCATTCTTTAGTTTATAAATCCTTAAATGCAGTGTACCATAGCAAACCAAACTCCAGCTTTCTTCCGCTCTTGTATTTTACAATTGTAAATCCCTGTTAGCGTGTATTGCATTCAACGTTCCAGTTTTTGCAGTTGCCTAACTGGACGCCTACAGTGGAAACATTATGCGACAGTAAATCACTACATCACTTTCGAAAGTTCATTAGTATGATTGATTCGTGGCCAGTAGAACAGCCCACCTGTATCTTATACATCATGATAACGGACGGTATTCGATCTCGTCTGGAACACGTATTGATAACATTAAGAACAGATGTTCACGTGACACAACATTTAGATGTTGTCTTCGATTCACACTGATGACAGGTTTGATGTATCATCCAATTTTTAATGGCTACTAATTCGAGCATTCGAGAGGCTTATCTGTGAATAGAAATAGAGATATATATTTTTAATGAGAAATACCAAACTTTTTTTGATATTAAGGAACGCATTAACGCCGTCGAATACACCTAAAATAAAAGGCGTTAGGAGGAAATAGAAAAAAAGCTATGGGATAGATTCCAATAGAGAAATAGAATCGCCTGCTCATTTACTAACCATATATGGTTTCAGTTTTGTCTTTTTTCTAAATTAATTTTAAAAAAAGGCAACGATTTGAAACTCTGACGTTATGGGACCAAACCCATTCACAATGATAAAGAGTTAAAAAATAAAATAAAAACTTCTGTCACGAAATTAATAAAAAAGTAAATAAAAACCATTCTTCTCAGAAGTGGTTCAAGCGGGAATCACCATATATTTTAAAAGTACCTACACTGATACAAAAACTTCGTTACAATTCAATAGAAATAACACAGTTCATTGGGTACTACAACGTTGACCGCTTCCTTTTTTGCTTCGCCGTACCTATATAAAATATCTAGAATTGTTGCGGTCATTCTGGAAAATGTTATCTTAATTAATTGTTTAATAATAGGATATGATGTTTTCCTTATTACGTCGCCACGTTTGCCCGGAAATTGGTGCATATAACAGTTAATGATAAGTAATAACTTATCTCACAAACTGAATCATTTTTTTACTATGGAGTATTTCTATTGTGTTTTTTTTTTTAATATGTGAAGGTCGACAGACATGCTGACTTTGCACTTGATTGTAGTGGCTGGTACTTCACAGGTGTTGCAAGTGAGCTGCCAACCATAGTAGGATTAAGGATAAGAGATTATAAAGGGATAAGGGAAAATGGGCTCTGTCATCTCTTATTCACTTACCGAAACACAACAGCACATAATGCTGTTATTTTCACGTAGTCTTCTGTAAGGTTACAAAACTTTAGCTGCTTAATAATACTTAAATAGAATAACTTTACAATTTATGTAAAAATACTAGATATTGATCGAGGTTGGTTAGCTGTTGCCAGCCATGTCTTGTGTTGCCGACCAAGCAATCGTACAAAACTTCGGAACACCATTTCCTGAGATTCCACATTGAATGGTGTAAAAATATACCTTGTATTTGTAATCTTGTATTGTGTACCTTGTATTGTATTTTACCTTGTATTGTACAATTTTATTGAAATTCAGCTGTAAGTAACTTAAAAATGACATAAAAATATTGTTACCGAACTTTATATGGAAGTAGGCAATAAGCATAAGACACTTGGGGTGTATCTCAATAAATAAATTCGTAGAAAGCGCCGAGATGGGCCGTTTAAAGCATAAACATGGAAACCGCGAATCATCAATGTTTATTTCAAGCTAATGTCAAACATATCCGCAGGCATTGCGGGACGACGCCGCCTCTACAATGGAGTAAAACTTGAATGTGTTTTTAATAGTTTTGAATTAATAAACGACTTGGTACCAGAACAGATTTTTAATCGTCGCTCCTGGATTATCATCTTCACCATACAGTTCAATCATTAGGTAGTTTTACCTAGAAAGTTTTCCGGGGTTTTGAAAATTGTCAAAACTTTTTCAACTTTCAAAACCCGATTTTTTTTTAGGTATAACCTCTTTTTTCAGCACTTTTCAATGAACTTTTAAAATATAACTGGTCTGTCTGAATTTGCAAGGTTTCGCCCCCAATCCTTTGTGTGGTTATCCATACGACAATCCAATGGCTGTCTTTGGGAGCATAATATTGGTGTTTTGAGTCTTAGGGATTTATTAATTTATTTATTTGTTCTGGTTCTACATAATAGAAAATGAACTAATTGACGGGCACATCAGTCAAGGGATAATGGTGATAGGCTCTTTGATTAAAGGATCCAAAGTTTAATTCTGACAAAGTAAACTATAGACATTATCTTTGTTAAGGTGACTTTGATTCTCCCCCAGAATATGTTGTGGTTCACAAAATAAAAATGTAAGCACAGAAATTCTTAATTCGGGGCCATACAACTAGCTTTATTGTCTTGTATTAATTTATATATTAATTTATTTATTAAATGGTAAAATTTATTTACAAAATTTTCATAAGCAAAAGCAAAACAGTATCTGGGATGTCGAAACACATAATTAGGGAATATCGCCTATTCAGATCTGACACTCGACCGTTAGATCGTTTATTTTTTGTTATTAGGTATTTAGTTATTGAATATTAGAATATTTATTAAAGATTCAGGGTATATTATAGAGACAGTCGTGGTTGGGAGCGCGCGATCTGGCCGCGATGCAAGCAAGCATTAGTGCGAGAACGCGCCCCGAGCGAGAAGATACGAGGGGCAACGAGGCGCCGCGGACATTTGCGGCAAACTTAATTATCATAGCCTCCAGAGCTAACTGCCATGTGATAACACAAAGGTTTGCCAACCTCCAACAACTTGCCTTTGCAAATTTCCTCGTTTCAACGATGCGAGATTATCCTTTAGTTCACTGTATACTTAGTTACAGAGAAAAGTGTGACTAAGATTAATCATCAGTTTCATTTGTCTATATTTGAAGAGTAGAAAAATTATATATAATTATAACATACAAAAAAAGATAAAAAACAGAAATATCTAAGTCAACACAATAAGTGGAAACCATATAAGAAAGGAATACACAGTTCAATTCCCAGTGGCTGTGCGTCATAGAGCGATACTTTAATGCGTCGTCTTTACGAAACTTATAAAATGTACATTTTCAGAGGTCATTTTGAGTCATGGCGAGATTTTATTAACAGTTTTATTCTTGCAAGCTTAGAGTTCGGTGAGTGAGTATAGTATAGGATGCCCATTTCCCTATGCCTTATAATTAACCTTACTATGGTCAGCAGCGCACTTGCAGCACCCTTGTGACATTGCTTCTGTTAATAATGGATTACCATTCAAGTCGACCATCAGCCTGTCTGACGACCTTAACATAAGAATAGACCTTGTCTTGGTTGGGTACCAAAGTATGTTTACTTCGTATATGTTTAAAGACATCTAAAATTTAATGAAAGATATCTAAAACGAGTGGAGTTATAAATTTTAAATTCAATTTAACGATTTTATGTTACATTTTTTAATTGAATTTTTTCGTACTTAGTGATTAAATTATGTTCTTACGAAACACAACAATTCTGTCACTTATTGACAGTAATCTCGCTTTATATAAAGCTCGGTACCTTTTTTCATTATGTCATTACGAAAAGGCTGCGTAACAAATTTATAATTATGCGTAAGTCACGTAATAAGTACACATACTTACATAATTACTTACAATAGGTACAAAAATTCCAATTTAATAAAATACAAAGGATCTTATTCTATACAACTATGTCGCATCGATAGCTCAATGGACCGTACGCTTGAATACCGATTCTACTATGCAGACGTTGATTTGAATGCAGTTCAAGCATACACATGAAACGGAAATAGTCATGAATATCAATTTAATTTGTATGTTATAAAGATTATAAATTATTTATATCAGACTAAAAAAGTGGATGTTAGCAAATTATAAACAAATGATAACTACCTATTTGTATGTAACTTAAACTGTAATACTACTTAATTTAATAAATTGATTGAATATTAAACTATAATTTTAAGATTATTCAAACCCAAACTTTTAAACTAGATAGAATCATCCTTGATGCCCGGATGTATTTAGGGTAATTGGTACTCCATTAAAAGCTTGTGATGTTGTTTGTGACTCTTTCTTTCTAAAACTCTTAAACTAATTTTGATGAAGCTTACAGCAATATATAGTACCTATACATATAAGTAAGATTAATAAATATTTTAAAAAGAGAAAGAAAATATCAATTACGGGCAGTGGTTTCGGCGATTATATACCCTTCACATAGAAATTTAAGTAATCCGTCCTCATCTTTGTAATATTAATACCTACTAATATTATAAAGAGTACCTATATATATCATTCCTTTGAACCCCTATACGACGCCTTAGTTTATAAAAGAAAATTAATGTGATTTTCTTCAATAAAGTAGGTCAGTGTGAAACTAAAATGTATCCATTGTAAGCAGTGATCTGCCACACAACACGTAAGAGCACACCTACTCGAGTTACGGATTGTACCTAAAACCCGATACTCATGAGACGCGGGTTCCGTAAGAGTAGTCTCAAGGCTTCGTGCTGTATCGTCACAGACAGACGATCTGCGGTGTCCGGTGTCTTTGACGACAACATAACTCTATTGGCTTATCCACCCAATAATTGTGACCATCTATTATTACAATTTACTAACAGATAAGCAGGCTAACCAATGTTCTGACGAATTGGTTGATGGAGGGGTGAGAGAATCCAACAATGCAAACTGACCTTAAAAAGCCGTCTTTGGTCTGAGTCTAATGGATTTCATTTGCAATTCTTCATGTGCGTCCTAAGTATAGTGTAAACAAGGAATATTTTTAAATATAATTTGCAGAAAAAATGCACCCGTGTGAAGCCGGGAGCGGGTCGCTAGTCTTTATGAACAATTTCTTTTAATTATCAATCGTAAAGCGTCACGTGGTCACGTATGTTATCAATTGAAAAATTTATGAGCTTAGGCCAAATTTAATAAACGAAAAATGTATTCTTACAAACTAATGAATATCAAGTTATTTAACGAGATCAATAATCTTCTATACATCCTTATAAGGTTAACAACAAATCCAGTCATTAAACACCAAGCACGGATTATTATTTGTAGTCTAACAACTAGATTAATAACAGCTTTTTTTATACACAACCTTCAAGGGGAGGAGCGGATTGTTCATTATTTATTAAAATTTTTGATTTAAGCAGTATTAAATGTAGAAAAGCCTCAGGCTGAAGAGCCGTCTTGACACGCTCTTAATTCTGAATAATTTTAACACCTTTCATTGCAACAGCAACAGCGTTACATAATATATAGACTTAGGACATTTAATAATGACAAAAAAATATTTAATAAAAAAAATATAAATTGTTTTAACACATGTACTTTTTTTATAATAAATTTCGATAATTTTTACAAAAACTATAAATGTATGTGCAATGATGTATATATTACATTTAATTCCAAGTTCGAGGCATTGAAATAAGTATATAACGCAGAATTAACCTAACCTTGTACCAAAAAATATAAAGTTCAGATATTTCGCGGTTGTGCCACACCTTGAAAGAAGTGTTGTCGATATTAAATATTAATCAAATGAGAACATCCGAACATTTTTGCGTGAATAATATTGTTCAAATTTCCTTGTTTATTTTATTATCATTAAATTGACTTGACTTGGTTTAAGTCCTTTTTAGCGTTCTCTCTCAGGGGTCCACTATTAAATAACAGCATGTATACTGTTGTGTTTCGGTGAGTGAGTAAGGGATGCATGCCACCACCTATTTTCCATATCCCTACCTAATTCGTTATCCTATCCTGCTACTAGTATCCACCTGTGGCGTTGGTCGTGTTATAGTCGACGGTATCCACCTTCCATCAAGTGGATCTTATGCCTGCATAAACATTTCTTTACATTTCTTTACCACATGAAAAATGTACTTACTTGTACCTAATTAACATTGTAATCATTCCTATATTGTAATTAATCCTAATTAATATTTAATGATATATGTACATATAAGATATGTTCTATCGGTATAGATAGAGGATATACGTAGGTACATATAAATATATTCTAATCTTTGCTCTGATTATTCGTTATTTGTTTTCTTGATTGTCTACAAATGCAGTTGATTTTATAGTATCTTCCCTTATAATTATATCTCAATACAACCGTAACTTAATAAACACATACAAGTAAAGTGAATTGAATTTACCTGGAATTAGTCTTATTACGCCCACTTTATAGACATAACTTAGTCTATTTTATTAGCAATCGGTATCTATAAGGTTTCCAGTGAAAATATGCTAATATAACCTTTTGTTGGTATCGTACTTATTGCAAGCAAATGCGTAATCCCAAAGTTAAAACGAGGTCTAATCTGACAAAATGTTGCAATAATAAAATTAACGAACACTTGAATAGAAAGATCTTCGAGATCTTTGCAACAAATTGAAATAAATTCTCTTATTAAATTGTGAGGGAACGTCGAAAATGTTACCAGTAAAGTTGGTAAGTAAATTTTATTTACGAGGCTTCTCCTCGGCGGATTCGAAGCGATTTAATGTGTGCCATATGTCAATAATCGTAGAAATGAAATTCAAAGCATGATGATTATTTAAGTAATCGTATTTAGCAGTGGAGAAGTAACATGTTGATAATTTGTGGTAGTGGGTGCAATCAGTACGTTTCGCTGCATAGTAAGGATAATCAAAGACCTTAACTCCACCTGGCCCTTCACCATATCCTAACCTGTACTCTGAAGCCCGTACCATGCTTACATCCCTATTGCTGCGTTTTGCTAGCGTATCTAGCGTATACAGGCGACGACGTAGTCTCTTACCATCAAGTTTTCAGTCTAACTAGATAATCTGTGCTTGTAGTGTTTAACTGCGTGAATATGTGATGAACAAACTTTTCACTTTTAAGTCGAGCTTTAGTCGAGATTCCTTATGTTAGTTCCATCCAAATCTCTTAGTTATCGTGTCGCCATATTACCCACATTACGTAATTTAATCTATGTATATATAGGTATCTAAACTGTGTTTGCTAATAAAGTATAGTCTAACAGGAACTGTTACGAGAACACAAAGAGGTGAAGGTAGGAGGCAGGCGGGCGGTATTAGCTGCAAGTCGCAGTGATAACAGCGACCGCGTTATCACCGCACCGGGCCCGCGTCCACCGCCACAGTCGCCACATTCACCAACATTATACTGCGACCAGACATACACGATCTTTGTTTTAATGAAAATGAAAAAGGTATCTTTTTTATCATTACGAATAGTATAGATTTTGTTAGTGGCAGAGACCTCCGATAGTAAAATCTTAATCACAGTTTTCTTAATCAGCAATGACAACTGTGGAATAACAATGATTGTCGTGTGATTGTTTGTTCCTGTAGATAAGTAAGGAATGCCCGTTCAAACGAGTGATCCTTTCGATTTCAGATAAACAACTATAATCCTTATTAAAATTTACTTTATTACTTAAAGTTCACTGTGTAAAGAAGGCAGGATAGTAGTCTAGCAGGACAGTAATTGGCAGAACATATACAAGCCACGAAATTACACCACGCAATGGATTTTAATGTGGTTTTCCCTAATAGAAAGAGCAATCAACGAGGAAGGGGGAGGGCTTTAAATTTAGTCTTTTACGGAAATTCGATATTAGAAAGCACGATTGGCCTAACGTCAATTTCAATTGAAGCTCATTGCAATATAGTATAGTATCAAAACTAGCCGGTAGAAGTACACAGTAAGAGATCATGCGATGCTTGACGCTGAAGTCAAGGAGAGCGGCCGGCGCCGACCACGCCCGCGCCCCGTCCCGCGCCTCCCGCACTCGCCCGCGCTTCATGCAAACTACCACAGCACAGTACAGATTGCAAACAACAACTCACTTCAATAATCAATTATCTATTTAAACCCTTTTAGCTTAAATACCGCATGCAGTTTAATGGTCTTACAGCTTACGCTTAAAAGTCACTTCACTGTCCAGAGCGACAGTCTTAATAATTTTTAACATTCAATGAGAGAGGAGAAGCTTAAATTTTAGTATTACCTAATAAAAACATTTGTCTTTTGCTCTATGTCTTTGCACTTATTATTGTCATCCCACAATACACCTAGATATTTAATGTCTACCTAAGCAGCTTCAGACTTGCTCCAAGTTTATATTCTAACAATTGGTGAATGATTTTTTTAAAATCTGATGAGTATCGTTTTAGAGATTACCTCCTTACAAACTTTACCTATTCATAATATTAGCATAGATTATTTATTTATTTACATTAAGAATGCATTTAGATACTCGTACATTATGTAGATTGTAATGGCACAGTTAGCTCTTTACGTTCCGAATAATGGACAGCAGAGGACATAATAATTGACATTGACAGAGGGCGACTCTCAAGCTTGTAGCCAATGAAATTGAAATGTTTACTTATGCTCTAACTATGTGAATTCGTGAGAGCCTCTTTATTTATAATAATAACTTACATATTGTGTTAGGTGAGTAATTTTATCGCATTTCATTTATGGCTTCTTAAGAAAGATGTAAATATGGAAAAATATTACATCAGATAAATAAATTTATAAACTAAGCCATATTAAATTAAGCTGTATGTAATGAGTTACCCTACCATTTAACTTGTTCTATGTAAGTAGTACATCGATACACTCAATTGTTGGCTATTACGTATCCTGCTCCAGTTAAGTATCCAAGTCGACTGTCAAAACACCGTTTTAAGTGCTATTTGGGGGCCGTAACTACGTACCTATGTGCCTTTATCAATATTAATAGGCTCGGTCCCAGATATGTTTACGCATGTACTACATATAAGCAACATTCAATATGTGTTAGAAGCAAGAAATCTATATTAACTTTATCTGGTTTTATCTTGACAGAAAATTTTAAGAAACAGCGCTTGAAATCGATTATAATTATTATAAGGACATTTTACTTTATAAATTTAATTCCTTGTTGCAAGATACTGTTATAAGTTTAACATCCTATGTGGTAGTGATAACCATCCTTCACAGGATACCATCATGCTATAAGTGCATTTGTGCTATTGTGTTTCTGTTTAATGTTTTAATGTTAAAGTAAGTTTTAATGTGGGGATTTTAAACTGTTATCTGTTAAAATTTTTGCATCGTTCATCCTTTATTTAATCAGGGTAATTCATATACATAACATAATATACCCCTGATTAGTTGGCTAAGTTTGCCATCTGCCATCTTAATTAGACAGTCAAAACCGCTGCCTTCGTTATTTATAAAAATAAATTAATATAAAATTTAAATATAATAATAACATTAACTCTCATCATAACCTAAAGTAAACCTAAACGTTCGCTATCAATAGGAACACGAGTCAATTATCGACATTGTCAACTGATTTGCAAAATTCTTATTATCTGTTTATAAAAAGGTAAAAGACAAAACAGGTTGGCATCTTTTTGTCATTTGTTTTTAAACCAATGAGTTTTATAAATTTTTTGTTGGTAGAAAAAATTGTTTTATAATAGAGCTTTACTGGTCAGTTTTGGAATCGCTTAGATTTTTCTTCTAACATTAATATTGAGTTATATAAATTTGAATGATACTTATATGAGAATCTGTTGAGAAATAATGAAATATACCTATTAAAGTCTTAATACATTCTTAAACATATTACAGAGCAACGATGATTAAAACCTCAAGAAAGTTTTCAATATGTTTGTTGCAAAAAGGTACGCAGCGGTAATTTTTTAAAATCATCAATCATATTCATTCAAACTTCATCAGAGTGATACGAACAAAAGAGGGCTTACACTCTTCAGATAACTTAACGTGGCATTGATTTATTCTTGTTATCTCAACGTTTCAAATATCCTTTTTTGTAGTAAAACAAATTTAATATTATTGAACATACTCCTACCATCAAGTGGACCGTCAACCTGTCTAATGACCTTTTTATAAAAAAAAAACTCAAAGGTAAGCAAAAACTAAAGCATTGAGAAATGTGCATGGAGGAAATAACATCAATCTTAATATTAACTAGCTGGTTCCCGCGAGGAATATTTAGCTATAATAACTATGTCATCCTGAAATTCTAAATCCATCTTTAAATTCTATTCTGAATTATTGGTGAAAGATTTTTTAAATCTAATGAATAGTTTCGAAGATTACTTCCTACGTACAAACATTACAATATTAGTACAGATATAGATTAAGTGTGATTAGAATATAACTCTCATAACAAAAATTTCTTTTATAGAAAAGAAATTTAAGAATAAAAATAACATTAAGAAATATTAACTAAAATTAAATTTTTAATAAATAATTGCCTTTGACATTGAATTGTTTTAATAAATAATTAATTAATGAAAATCGATTTTTTAATAACATGCCACGGATTTCCGTATTTTGCGGCGTGTTTATTTAATATAGTATCAGTAAAGAAAAAATCTTTGTTTATTAAACTACTAGCAATCTTCATAGACATGTTAATATGTTCAGCCAATACGCAGTGAACCGGTAACCCATTTTTTTTATTGCTGGGAAAACCTCATGGATACCGGGCTTCGTAGCATAGGGGACGCTGCGGGGTTACCCTGGACTCTCCGACTCTCTAGCGTCAAGGAATTTCTAGCGCGGCCATAGATGGGCGGGGTGATAAGAACGTTATCCGCTGTCCAGCACTAGGAGGACTTTGCATCTATGTCAGAACCACATCGTACCCGATAGTGGACGTACGCCTACCAACTCGAGGAAATTCGGGCGGTAGTCTTAGGGGAGACTACCGACCTTCATGAACTAGTAACCTATAGCACATCAGGAAATTTGGGCTGTGTGTTTCCTGCTTTGGAATTTACAGTAAAATGCTACTACAATATATAATACAGTACAGTATAGGATAAATATATATAGATAAGTTCCTTGGGTTAGATAATAAATACGTATATTTAGCTTAGTAAAGTAATTTAGTACTTAAAATGCAAAACTACTTGACCACGAGCCCGAACTATTTGTATCCATCAAATGACTTATTTCGTATTACTCGTATCATTTGACTAATAATCTATTGACAGTCGTTTGACACGCAGCGAACGGACGACAAATATCCGCGATTAGTTCACAGTAATTTTACATATTAATTATTAAATGAGAACAACTCCCGAAGGTTACGGAACTGCTGTAATAAGTATATAGATCACCCGGCAAAACCAAGCGGATACTTAACGCAAGTAATTAATAAAATTAATTCAGTATGTTTATGAGTCATATTCCACTTAATATATTATGAACTGACCAACGCGATATTATTCGTTTTGTTTTTATGTTAAGCTCGTCAGACACGCTGACGGCCCACTTGATGGTAGGTGGCTACGATCAAGCATAGTGTGTACTACCACTATAGGGGTCTTATAGGCCCTAAGGGTTCCTAGGGCGACCTATAGAGAAATGAGCTCTCTCTTGCTCACTTACTGCACTGCTGATAACAGGCATCCTCGAAGTAAGTTAGATATTTGTTACAGTCTACATATGTAGCCCGCTGTGAAGAGTGGAAATTTTTTATTAGGTGCAAGCTATCTATTCAAACTATTATCAATAAATAAATAAATAAATAAATTACGCAATTTTCACTATCATTTTGAGAATTTCTTCTGAAAGGTTTACATGTTTAGGAAATATATATAGAAAATAAGGTTTTCGCTTTTTAGTACATAAGAATTTTTTAAATAAAATAAAGTATAAGGTGTCAAAAACAATTTTCGGGCAAAACTTTGGCTGAAACTAACCAACTTCGATACAGAATGTATATTATTATTATTTTTCACGTGTGAAGAAATCTTCAAAAGATACCCCGTGAACAAGTGCCGTAGGCAATGCAAATCCCGCATAGGGTTATGTGGGATTTTTACCCACTAAAAATTCTACCCACCCCACGAGTTTCATAGTTCTAATCCTTGGGTACTTTGGAACCGTCATCAGTCAACATTATTAATTTTGGTCTGTAATTACACCCATATAAAGGCAGAGTGGGTAACAAAATATTCATATTATTTACACAGTCTTTAATACAATTTATTGCTCAATGAAAATTACAAGTGGGTACCTTTAAATGGAGATTGATTGAAAAATTGTTCTACCGTCCATTGTATAATATTACAGTAAATTTTACTACAAGCCTCAATCACATCCATATTCGTGAACAACAACAAAAAAAAAAACAGCAAGGATCATTTTCGTCGCTTAAACAAACAATTAGTATAAAACATGTGCCTTCCCGTAAGATGGAGACGCTTCGTCGAACAAAATTAAGCTATAAAAATTAACGATACGATCTCACCAAAAATTCGACTCGGTACACATAAATTATCATATTATAATTATTTGGTACACAAGAAAAGCCGTCGAAAGGGACGCAAGAAAAGGTGAGTCGAGAATCGACATTTAAGCTGTCAAAATACTGAACCTGTTGCGCTCATTGTGGCGGTAATGATTATTATTTTCGACTTTAATTTCGGCGCAGCGGCGGCTGTCTGACCTTTTCACTCAAGCGATTTTTTTTTTTTTTTTCATTTCAGATGCGGTTATCATCAAACGTCGATCTGGATTTGTGGAGCGAACGAGGCTGCAGTACATCCGTTCTCTGAGCTCCGAGCCACGCCGTGCCTAGAGTTTATCAATTCTAACTAGCCTTACGCGTTACCGTAGCGCTTATAAAGCGGCGCACACGCATGCAATGCACGTGTTAAATCTTTCTTTTACAACTTTTGCAACCATTCTTAATAGTGGCAGGAATAGGCGGCTTCTACCGTCATAACAACACCAGACAATGAGGGGAGACGTGCTGTGTGTTATCTTCACGTCTCTTCACTGCGCGGAAATCAAACTCCGCGCTTTATCGAGGTGTGCGGACTCCACCTCGATGTATCAGTAATAAGCGATGGCAAGCCACCTATCATAAAGTTGACCGTCAGACTGTCTGGCGCTTTTAAGACATAAAAAAACCACTACGAAAATTTACAAATATTTGCTAATGAAATAATAATATTAGAATTGTATGTTAATGATGTATTTATATTTATAAGTATATCACTTCAGAGTTAGCGTTCTTGCATTTATTGCTTATCTTTATTTTCTTACAATGAAGAATAAAAGCCTGCATCCAGCAGCGAGACGCAATAATATAGATGATTGGATATAAAAAATCCCTTTAATTTTTCCAATTTTTCTCATTAAGTAAACCTTAGACCTTCCTCGAATTTCAACAAATATTTGAAATAAAAAAATACCCCATTTGGTCCACGCTTCTTGAGTATTACGCTTAAAAACAGATTTAGCTAGTCATTTTTATTTACACAGATAAATAGTATAGAATAGAATTGCTGTCCGTCTGTATTTTCCGTTTAATTCCTCTAAACAATGCAACTGACTTTGATTTTGATTTTGAAACTTATAAAAAGAGAAATAAGCGAGGAAGATTTATGTTTCAATTTTTTTGCGTGCGAAGCCAAAACGGGTCGCTAGTAACACTATTAACAGTATAAATATGTTGTGAAAAAAAGTCGTCTACAACGCCTTTAAAAAAATGAACCACCACATACTTTGCTTATTAAAGTTTCATATCATTTAATTTTACATCGCCTGTTCGTACGGAGATATTATCATCCACCGAGTCTCTTGATTGACGTGCCTTAATGAGTTTGATGCGTTATAATTCATATATTATAAGACAAAAGGTATAAAAAATGTCGGCTACTCTATCCGGTGCTAACTACTGGTTAAATTTTTGTTTGCGTAATCGATAACTGACAATGAATTATAAATTGAAACGGGTTTCTCTTTTGTGAATGGTACGAAAGTGCATACCTTGATGTATATTGTGGTGATTACAGTAGCTCATTTATTGATAGCCGGTATGTCCAGAAACTAAGCAAACCAGATTTTTTTTTTCGGTTCTTTTAGTTTCTAAAACAACAAAAACAACCCTTTTTCTTAAGTTTAGAAGAGAAAATTGTGAATGTTAAACAATAACTCTGGGAATATTGTAGCCGGTCGATGATATGTCCGGATTTCATATTTTAGATATTTTTAGAAAAAAGGTGTGTGTGTGACGTGTGTGTGTGTCAGCTTCGACGCACGGCTGGAGTTTACTCCTTACGAATGATTATAAAATACTTAATAAAAATTATAAAAACATTTATCATAACGAATTAATATCAGCGCCATCTCTGTTGCTCAGATGCAACATATTCTACACAATATCTCTGAAACTTCAGATGTATTCTAAAATATTCGAAATAGAACTTATGTTGTAAAAATTCGAAAATAGAACATAACGCATACCGTGTGACAAATTTGATTTTACTCTTATACATTTTCATACCACCAGCTTATATATGAAATAAACTCCAAAAAATATTATAGTTTTTCAGAAAAAAGAAATTGCAGCTATGCAAAGCTTATGGTCTAAGATATTCCTAATTTACTGAGGAAGAAAAATGGAATGGAAAAAGGAAACCACATAAAATCCCCGTTAAATTTATCATGTACTGCAATATAATCAATCCTTCAACGTCACGAATCCTGATAATATATTAAGTAATTATATACTTATCATTACCACATTTAAACGCTGCAATTAAGGGTGGTAATTAACATGGTATTAATAATGAAGTCATAAATCATCCTTCGATACTTTAAAAATTTACCATCTCGCGATTGCGACATTAACTATCAGCCAATATTAACGAACAAAAGCAAATAACGGGTAATTTATAACGCTTAATTAGTAATTATTTTTCATAATTTTAGCAGCTGGCTGTGTAATCAAGGATAATGTTAAGACGCAGATTAATCAACCTTGAAGTAAAACAATTCTTCGTGTGACGCAAGAAATTAAACTACAATTACTTTAAATTAATAAATCAGTGGAGGTGCGAAGTTGACGATGAAAAAAAAAATTCGTATAGATAGAAGAAAAAGAAAGATTAGTGACTCACTATCTGTACATGGACCTGATATACTAAGTCCAATGAACTCAGTATTATTCAGTCGCTCAAGGGCACTTTCTTGCATGCACGTGATGTGGTAAAAAATACAGACGCAGTTTTTGTAGAAAAAATGGAATATATTTATAAGAATATGTTTAAGATTAAATTTTATTTGCAAAAAAGGTCATTTTTATAATACTATACATTTACAACACGAATATAAACGTCCCCTGCCACATACCGGCCCCACCTCAGCATAATGCATGTTATAAAAACCTGGGCTGGTCTTCCGTTACACTCCGTTGACTCTTTCTGTTATCACACGTGATCGATATTGGAATTGTAGTTATGGGGGTGAGTATTTAAGAATTTAGTTTTATGTACCCCATTTATCGATTGTGTAATGTAAGAATGTACTGTATCTTTCTCTTTGTTCCATCTACGATGTTATGATTGTTCGAAAAAGTATAAACAAATTTAAATACAATTAAAAATTTTACAAAAAAATAAACTTCAGTTTATAGTCAGTAATTTAAAAGTTATTACAGTTATAATTGCATGTTATAATAAAATTAAAATTAACATCGCTTATACGTTGATCGGTCAAGATATTATGCTGCCGTCATACCAAAGAAAGCGGCTAAGTGACTTTAGCCGCCTTTTTACTTTTTGACACAGGCGTAATCAGCAAAAAAAAATGGAGTCTACCGGTATCGAGATTTTTTTTCTAGCGTAAGTAGTTTCCAAGATACCAAGCGGCTAAACGACACCAAATTTGCATTTTTGTTGGTATTTATTTTCTAAAAAGCCACTAAGGGCTTAAAATAAACTAAACGGCCGTTACTGGACAATAACTGCTTAGGTTTTATAAAAAAATATACATATATCATAACCTAAAAAGCGGTTATGACTTAATAATACTCTAAAAGATAGTTATAGTTATTTAACCACCATTTTGAGAATTATAAGTTTTATTTAAAATTCAGTTTTTTTTTTTTAAATTGTATAAATTGACGTTAAAAGAACTTAGCTGCTTTTTTGGCAAGAATCAAACGTGATATTATCTACTTAAATACGTATCAAAAAAGCAGTGACTGTTTTGTAGTTTAGTATTTCAAGAATTACTATAATATTTACAATAAGACGGCTAAGTAGCAATTCTAAACTAAAAAGCGGTCAAATGCAGTTCGCGCGGTAGCCATCACAAACTTCAAATTTTCGAGGGCTGTATCGAAATCGGATTAACTGTTTCAATAACTATTTTCGAACAGTGTTAAGTTAAAAAATCTAAATAATTTGAGTTCAATAGCCTTATCTCCCTAAAAGCTATTTAATTAACACTAATAATGACAATAATTTATAATCTGCATTTATTCATACGGCTGCTTACGCGCGGATTTAGTTTGGTAATGGTAGTTTAGATTGGTAATTTGCTATGAAGGTGCCTTGCCGTCGTCGTCCGAATTTGATGGGGATTTTTCTGTTAATGATTATTCCGGTAACGACAAAGACGGTTTCGCAAGCTGTACTCTGACTCAAGAAGTGAATCATGCATCCAAAATTCCTACAACTTTAGTTGATCTGGTTAATAATTCGCACTAGATGATGATATTTTTAGCAAGAAAAACATCTTTGCAGAAGAAAGAAGATTTCACTGATCGTCTTTTAGAGAATCCAATTCAAGTCCTTCTGAAGAAGCGATACTGTATCTGAAATTCTTTTATCTTTAGTTCAGGTATTCATGATTCAGTGCAGACTATTCATGATGACTTGACACAGTACATATATTAATAACCAAAGCATTTCAGCGAGTCAGAGCTCAAGTGATACAGATACGATTCTCGAATCGACACGAAAAAGGAAAAGGTATACTACGGAACTATTAGAAAGAGAAGAAAATAAAACGAGAAAAGACTTCATATCAATATTGGAAACTATCACAAAATATAAAACTGTACTATGTTGAAAGGGATCAAACCTTTATGAGCTGCGATAACTTCCAAGTAGAACTAGGCGTAAAGAAAAAAAGCAAAATATATAACTTCTGCGACTTTGTCAACATTGTAGGTGAAGCCAATTCAGGAAAAGTAGCTGAGAAGGAAATGACTCCCAGATATTTCATCAACATAAGCGATAATACATCAATGAGACGGATACAGCCCTTCAATCCCAGAGCCTACATAATGTCAAATGACTATTGTTTCTTTCAAGAGGCTGCTCCGACTCTAACTCTGCTTTATGCAGGATGTGTTTATAAAAAATCGAGACAAACTGATGCCAATAATTAAATTCCACGAAATTAAAATTGGGTTTTTGCGAGAGAAAAAGGATAACTTGTTAAATGAGATAGTAAGCAGTATGACTACTCGTCACTGGTAAGAATTAGTATTAAGGTAAAAATTTTGAGAAAGCAAATTAGACAGATTAAACTAGTTTTCCCAAAACTTATTGGTTTTGATTTAATTTTTTATGTTTTTTTTTCTTTTCTTATAAAGAAATTTGTTTATTTTAGAGTTATTTGTTTGTTTTACAGAAGAAATGTTAATTCCACCAGGTTTAATTTTTGTTTTATTTTAGGATAACTCTATTTTATTTATTACAACGCTCAAATATTGAAATATTATAATATGCTAAAAAGCGGCTATATATAAATTGTTGAGTATTTAATGACTTTTTAGTGTATTATTAGCCCATTACGGCTTGTATCAATAATTAAACTTAAAAAAATATTTTAATTGCTAATCTAAATGGTAGCAAAGATACCTTAACTACATTTTAGTCAAGAATGCGGTAAGCGTTTCTTATGTTCTGTAATAGACTAAAACGCAGTTATTGTCAATAACCGCTTTGTAGTATATTTGAGTCATTTAACGTTTATGTACAATAATTATATCATATATTTAACTAAGAAGTCTAAGCTAAAAGGTCTCTACGGTATACTTAACGGCCTTTTAGATCTTATTCCAATTCCAAAAAAGTATTTAAAGTCTAAACTAAAGTGAAAAATTCGCGATAAATTACTATAAATGATTAATATTATTACTCAAAAAATATTAATATGACATATAAAATTTTTGTCTAATTTTCCATATAAACGGAATTATGATAAGTTGAAAAAACTCAAGAAATTTCAATTTGAAAGTTTATTGCGTTTTTCTTGAAACTTACATTTGTCACTTAGCCGCTTTTTTTGGTATGACGGCACTATGGGCGAGCCTGGAAGTGTGAGAGTAATTTATTGTTCTCGGGAATCTTGCTAAACATAGTCACAGACATATAATACCTGCAGGTATTCAAAAAAAATGTATTTATTTTTAAATTTATGAATTTTTATTTTTTTTTATTTTATATTACTGTCTTAACGTTAGATTCTTAGATCTTGACCAGAGTCTGTTTTTGTACACGAACCATAGATACTTATTTTATAGTCGCAGGGACAAATTGCATTCTTCAATCCTAAGTAGGAAGACCTATGATTCGGCTGTGTTCACCCCCTAACGAAGGACTAGAAAATATGCTGTTGTATTTCAGTACGCGAAATCAATAACGGTATCTTTTAAAAAATACTTAAGGCGATTCAAATTCGTTGCATATTATCAAAAAACTGCCTTAATATAGGTAGATAGCGCATTTGCAGCTCTTTAAGTATATCGAGTTGACCTTACTAAAATTTAAAATAACTAATATTTTAAAAATTTGTTCACACTTCTTCTACAACCCAATATGTCACAATGTAGCACAATAAAGTAGTATGGTTATTATGATATACTAGACAAATTTTGAGAAGTGAACTAGTACCAAGTCAAGAAAGTCTTAGAAAAATCAACGCTTACATAAAAATATTGAAAACACTTGATTATTGATTCCGAAATATATAATTATTGGCCTGCAATTAAGAAAAAACAATATGTAGCTACAATTGTATTACGTAATAATACAAGAGTTGCAAGTGAAACAAACATTTCGTGATTTATTAAACAGATAAAAGACAAGCAACTTTCGACTTTATAATTTCAATTTAATTCAACCAATTAATTTTGACATTTCACTTCGATCAAGCTACTTAAATTAGTTCATGAATATAATGATTTCTTAATTTTTGTTGGTTGTTTGGATGATTAAATCTCTGGCAACTAAGTATGTAATGTTAATCAAGATACAGGATTCGTTTTTTAAGGATTCGTTAAAAAAAAATTCTTTCGGTAGAGAAAATGAAAACTGATTGTTTATTGGTAAAATCTTACAGTGCTTAAAAAGACCGTTCTCATCGTTGTAGTATTTATTTATAATTTTAATTGAGATTAATGTTTTTAGAATTTTTACTTATAGTTTGTAGATTTTGCTTAGATAAGTTTTCGACCATAACTACTAAGTCCATACTGTATATAGAATTCTGCCAGTGCATAATAAAGCACAATTTTCACCTTGAATGGTATGCGATTTTTTTAATATTGTAAATATTGGCAAAGAAGATCCTTAATTTATCGCAGATTAGTTCGATATGAGGGTTCCAGTTAAATTTGTCGTCTATAGTTAATCCGAGCTATGTTTGGGTTTTGACAATATCTATAAATTGACAGTTGCAGTTTTTCATACTGACAGTGTGTAAACAATCATGTCCATGAGCTACTAAGTTCTGTATATGGGATTCTCTAATGTACGGTGATTTTATAATTAACAATTTTGTTTTGTTTGCGTTAAGTACAAGGCCGGAATCATGACACCATCTTGTTAATTCATTTAGATCGGATTGTAAGCCTTCACATGCTGTGTTAGGATTTCCTTCAGAAATTACAAGACACGTGTCGTCTCCGAATTGAAAGCATGCGCTATATCTGATGCAGTTGCTCATGTCATTAACATAGGATATAAAGTGAAGTGGGCCCATCACGGATCCTTGAGCTGTCCTTTCAGTTACAGACATGAGTTCGATTGTTCGATTTTTTAGATAGTTTCGTTTGATCCACGATTTTTGAACAAAATTTCGTGTCACGTTGTTTGTCCGCGATGAACTCCTAAAATACTGAACCGATTTTGAAAATTCTTTCTCACATAGAAAGCTATATTATCAGCTAGCAATATAGGCTATATTTTATAAAGTTACGCAGACTAAGTCGCGTGCAGCAGCTAGTCATATTATAAATAAACTTTATAATTTTTTAATAGAAGCAAAGCCAATCTAGCAAAAATATAATATAAATGAAATCAAGTTAAAGCTCAGCTTTTATTTTAGTATTAACAAGTTTTTATCTCGATTTTTACCATATATTGAAGATGTGAAATATAAATGAGTCGGACAATTTTAAAAAATTGGTAGTTCTTCACTGAGTCATCCTTGAATTTCACCATTATCGATGCAATTTTATAAGAATTCTCATGTATTTTAAGCCAAATTGTACTCTAAAATGCCGCTTTATTAAAAAAGCCTTGAAAGAAGTCGATTGAATTTTCAAAATAATAATAATAAAAATATATTGTGATTTTAGCTATTAAACTCACTAAATAATTAATGTGTAATAATAGACTATGAGCCTACAGTGTTATTATTATTATTTATTATCTTCTACCGGTCTAAAAATATGGATTAACTAGCGACCCGCCCCACGTTAGATAGATATTGCTATCAAGTGTTATATATTTTTATTTTTTAATTCGGACGAAATCGCGAGCACCAGTTAGTTAGTATACAGAAACCTTCCTCGTTTAACGGTCTTTCCATAAGTGAAAACCTCATTAAAATCCGTTGTGAAGTTTAAAAGATCTAAGCGTACATGCGGAAGGACAGACAGACAGACGCGGCGGGAGAAAAAGAAGAATTGTTAATTTCCCCCCGCTTTTTAAAGCTTGGGAATGAATTCCTGACTAAATATCTGTCATGAAAATATTTTAATTCTATTCTGTGAATTTTAAAGAAATTAGAGGAGAAATTATATAACAGAAAGGAAAATAATATAATGAGAAGTAGAACTAGAGAGAACAGAAACCGATGGTTTTGGTGCTATTATTGCATATGTATGCATATTATTAAATTATAAAAATTTTAAAATTACATTCAAATATAATAGATATTTAGTTGCAATATTATTGAATAAAAAAAAGCGTCATTTTAGTGCCTTTTACTGATATTTGCGTGTTCCGCTGACTGATTGCTGCCACCTGATAACTCAGTGTGAGGGGTGTGAGGGGATAATTACACTACATTAAGCACTCGTGATTCGTGATCTCATACTATAGGTGATAATTTGTCACTGTTTACTATAATTACAGGGGGCAAAAGGGGGAGGTCGTCCCAAGTAAAATTACAAAGTAGTATACAGTTTTATACAACTTTTAAACAAAAATAAGAAAACAATTTTGGGAAAGAAATGGATTTTGATCTAATCAAATTAGGTTAAAATACGGTTTAAAATGTACTACTAACGGTTCTAATTTTATGTTAAACTAACTATAACTATAACTAGCTGAACCCGTCCATGCTTCGAATTATTTTTTTTTGTTAGTATATATACTTTGATATACATTAAGTAAAAAGCAGTTATTGTAGGGACATAGCAAAACTGTACCTAAGAATATCAAATTAGCTATCAGCCACACCGCCACTGTTTGCTTAAATAAGTTACTCGTGTTAAACTCGCGCTTAAGTTATACAAAGAGTTGTAATATGTTTCTAAAATAAAATCTGTCTGCCTCTCTTATCACTGATGCAATCTTATTATTAATAATTGCAACGGATCGAAGGTTGTTCGAAAACTTCCGTGGTTCTCCTACGTTATAAATTTATTAACATAGAAAGTAATTAGGTAGACATTTAATAATTTTAATCATTTAGTATTTTAATCACTAATAGTTTTTCTTTTTTTTAATATTATAGATACTTCTATAAGTAAATTTTAATATCTATACAATAAAATGTTTTCTACTCTTAAATTATTATTCACAGGAGCTTATTTAAATTTTTATTCAAATGGACTCAAAAACCCGTTTTCGTAAAAATTACGTAAATTTTAAATTTATACCGAAACTATATTTTCCAAATAAAAGATTTATAATGAAAAAACAATAATTAAAATTAATTTTAAGAAATCATAATTCTATCAATACAGTATAAAATTTTATTTTCTTCTAGTGTGACCGCATAACAGATTATTGGAGATGATTTTATCTATAACTTTATAAGGCTTGTCACTGCGACCATTGTCGTGGATCGCTTTAACTGCACTAATCACACACACTAGTAAAATTATCACACTAGGAGTTTGTAGTTATTAAATTAACCATAAATTGATCGAATAAATGTTTTTTAAGGAATTAAACAAATTAGCTAAACCGGATTCCACCATCAGCGGTGATGTGTGGGTCCGAGATCACAGCGAGGCCTTATCCTCGCTATGTCCGCTTCGGACCCAACTCGTATTTTTATGGGCGGCCCAGGAATCCTATAAGCCGCCATGCATCATTTATAAGTGTTTCAGGACGCCAGATGTCCCCATCTAAAGCAATACCTACATTACATGTTTTTTGAAAATGAGAAATTACAATTTTTCTTTATTGCACCATATACCAGGAACTCAACATAAGTTAATAAGCATGTTTGGTTCGAGAGCACAGGGGTAAAACGATATGTCATGGCAAATATTTTGGCTACTTCAAGCAAGGTCGGTGCTATAATGAAGAGTTACAGCGGTGTTGATTTTAACATAATGAGTTCAGTAATTTATAAAATGTACTTTAAACTTCAGGTGACACACAGTGCTCCTGTTCAACAATCAAATTTTTGTATATTCAATATTTTGTAGGTCGGACAGTTGACAGTTGACAGTATTTGTTGTTGTCTGTTCAAACCATAGAATTAGTATGAATTTGTACAGTCTACCTCTAAGACTGATTGATTTATATCTGTCTGTGCATTAATCCGTTTAGGTTTCACAGTAGTATCAAGTAGTTCCGAGTCTAGTTGGTCTGTGACACAAAAATTTGTCGATTTACGTATTATTGTTAAAGGGCAACCCTAGCTTATTTTGGTTTTTGAAAAGAGGCGGCAACAGGAGCGTTCGCTATTGGTCGGCGTCCATAGGTTCCAAATATAAGCTAATCAAAGTGGCTTTGAGTATGGAAGGTTCTGGAAGGTTCGGAGCTGATAAAAGGCCCGAAAACTGTTGAATTGTAGCTTGCGTATTTTGCCAGAATTTATTGTAACCTATCGTACCCATCGATAGTTTATTGCTAAAGTAATTTTGCACCGAATGCTTATAACCTTCGTTAAAAGTCAGCGGTAAGCATTATCAACAATCTTTTTGATTTTTTCGATTTATCTAGAATTTCCAGAGCCATTGTGTGACGCATGGCATCCCCTATTATTTAATTGATTTTTTTTAATTAGCTTCTTTTCAGAATCTTTGATTCGTACGATAGTGTAGTCAAAAGCCCATATTTTTAATAGTTAATTTTTATTGTTCACCTTTTTATTTTGTTTGTAATCGGTTTGGTAATTTTTTATTAAGATGGCATGGGCCTTATTTCCCATTTTAAATAGCTATTTTCCTTCTTTCCGATAGCCATCGATTAGAGTAAATTAAACGGATAATCCATGTAGTTTATTTTAGTTAATTACCAATTCTTTTTGCTATTAATTTTCTTTTTGCCAGTTACTTATTTATCAAAGCCTATTACGTTCCAATCATTAATTTTTGAGCCTAATTTGGAATACGCGAATTAGATTCACGTAGGAGGATTGTATGCGAATGTATATAATTCTAAGGCGTTTTGTACGTGTCCTTTTCAGGGGGGTTTGTTTTATACCTACTATAAATTTGATTAAATCTACGCCTGAACAACGACGAGCGTCCTGGTCCAGCAAACCCGCAGGGCCCTGCTAGTCCGAAAGTGCCTAAGGTGACGTGACGGCGAGATTACGGTAGCTGTCTAAGAGCGCCAACCGCATCAAGTTTTTTTTTCTCTTCTTTTTCTAAAGCAAAAATAAAAAACAAAAATAACTATCTAATTTTAAACAATACAGTACAAAAATATAGAGATATAAAATATATAAATATTTTAAACAAAAATAAAATCAAAACCAAATTATATTAAAGGACAGTCGTGGTTGTAAATTGGGTAAATTCTTATTAGGAAAACTCAAAATATTTGTTGAACTTGAAAACAGTGTGTCCCAATAAATAAAAGTACAGAATTTTCGGTTTCTTAAGAAAATCGATTAAATCTCGCTGAACTTTTATTGCATTTTAATAAGGCATCGTTCAATACCGCACAAAGCCCTTGAGGCACCAAAATGTTCTCTTTTTACAATATTTGGTTAAGCCGTATAGTTCTTATTCATTAAATGAAACAACAATTATTATTTTTACCCGACACTTAACCACAATTTATGGTACGTCAGATTCTCTTATCGCATTAAAATCGAATTTAAGTAAATGACATTTACTTAAGTAACATTTTTCATAACAAGACAGGAATCATTAAGCTTAAAACAAAATGTATGTTGCTGAATATTCATGAACTCATATAAAAGACATCAACGCTCTTACAGTTACAGTATGACAATAGGTTAAATCAAACAGTTTACTTCTGTTAGTTTCTACACAACTGTAGGTATATGTTACGATTTATAGTCTCAAACCAAAATTATCAAATTCAATTTATATTTAGATGAATTTCAGTGATAATCATATAAAAATGTTAAATTATGTCAATTTACATAACTTAACGAAAATATTTAAATGATGTTAATATACTTGAATTTTTAAAAGGTTTAACTTGAAGTTTAATGCTAACTTTTACTTATGGAAATTTAGTTTTAAACTGCAATAAAATTCAAAATTTAACAATAAAATAAGCAATAGAAGTTACATTATAGTATCGAAGTTTTAAGATCAGTTCATTGCGATCAACGCACGTAAAAAAGGCGCGAAAACAGTGAGCGGGTACCGCAAAGCCTTCTAAAGAGTGGTCACTGGCGCACAGGGCGGTGTCGCTCTGGCGACTAGCCGCACTATCGTTCAAGCGGCGTGCGCGCATCGGCGGTACCGTTAGAAAGAGAGAGCGAAACACCGCCTTACGTGTGAGCGGGACAACCGCCTGCGCCCGCGCCCCGTCCGCGAGCCATCCGGAAGCCTCGCTGAAACTGGACCGTTTTCTTTTCTTGTTATTATTGAGATCGACTCTCAAGTTCTGTTGTTGTCGCGCGGCGCGCCGCTCGCGCTGATAACGCGATGCCGCGCCGACCTGCGCACGCGCACATAGTATCGCTCCGCAGCTTTAAGCTCGCGTTCACTTTATAAAAAAAAATCGCTACACCCAGTGATGGAATGGATATTTTAAAGGACAAGTGTCAAGTGTAAACGATATTTGAACATAATTAACAATCATTGTGTGTATAAAAATAATAATAATAAATATTTCTCCGATTTTTAAGGAACGCATACTGAATGATAGTGTTGTTAAGAAAGTGAAACTGGAGTACCGCTACAATTTAGTGCTCAACATATTTTGTCGTTGCACATAAGGATATTTTTATTGGACAATATCCTGAATAAAAAGTGTCAGAAACTTGAGTATCGGGGCGAGTCATCCGCAAGAGCAAATAGTCAGTATTCTTCAATTGTACCAGGTATTTATTTTTAATTTTTTATATTTAAACTTATAGAACATATTTTCAAAAACTACTTTCAAATTAGTTTCATCTATTGATATATAACTATGAAAAGGATATTTTCGTTTCAAATTTTGATTGACTTATTTTAATTTTAAACCGATTCAAAAATTAGCTAAGAAGTAAATTTATACATTACATCGACCGTTTGTAGTCATATCTGTGGCAGAACCTCATAATTTTTGAAGTATTACTACTCTAAATTGCTATAATTATGCGATCAATTACACTATTAATTACTTTGTAATGAAAATTAAGTGCATTTTAAAGTTTTTAGTACTCTAGTAATACTTAATAAATAACGAATTCCATATAAAATACGAATTCCATATAAAACAAAGATTTATGAGCTTAAACAACAGCAATAAGAAAAATATGTTTAAATCACTTATTATTGTCAAATTTCATACAGTTAATAACATGAAAAACAATTTGTCAGTCATATAAAACGAACTAAAATTAAATTTTAAATTAAGTTATTGTAGCAATATAGAAATATTACTAATAAGTTATGAGTTTTCGAGGATGTGTTTTCACTAACATACAGTCACTTTTGGTACAGTTTTCACTAACATTTATAGAGTTAACTACGAACTGGTTAACTGAGTTTGAGGCCGTTTTCACTACAATTTCTGTTGCTTCTGAAATCTTCATATGTATAAAAAACCATAATTCATTTAATTAAAAAAAAAAAACACTAGAAAACGCCTTTCTTTCACTCCCGTGACTTAATTTATATTGTCTTTTTATTGAGTCGCGCGAATCCGGCACTGTTCACTGGTAGTATCTAATATAACAGTAATTCCCCGTGGTCATCGAAGGAAATAAAGGTTAACAATGTTACACATTGTATCACATCTCGAATAAATTACAAAAGAGAAATCGAGCTTTTGCCGGCAACACGAGAAAGATACGCACCGGTGATAGAATGAAAATAAAAGACTTCGGAGCTGTTAATTTCACTTGAATTTTCACTCGCTGTAGTGAAATAAATTAATAATAAAATAAAAAATATAAAAAAAAACTGTAGAGTAATACGACCTAGTAAACCAGAAAGTGAGTTACGCGTTTAACCGCCCGCCGCGTGCGTTTCGCGCCGCCCGCCTCCCGACGGCAATTCTTATGATTCTTCTTTCTTTTTATATTATTGACTAACAATGGACAATTAACTTTCATAAGACAATTTTTAATTTATATTAAATGACTAATGTAATTAAGGTTATCATTAGTTTACTGTCTGGTTGACCATGGTAAACTAATATTACAGCTCTTACAATTTTGTTTTTTAAATGAATTCAAAATGTTCTTTTTTCTCAACTAGAAAATAAAACTTGAATATTACTAGAAAATAATTGATTAGAAAATTTCATGAGAACAAATTTTACGCATGAACAATGTGAAAAAATATATCCAAATGAAAGTGAAAACCGCATCAAAGTCATCAAAGAAATAAAAAAGTTGTCAGACCATCAGTGAGAAGGAGCAGATTAGTTTTATTTTGTTTTAATGTCATAACAAGGTTTTTAAATGAAGTTAATTTTAAATATTGTGAAAAAGTAAGGCATATAAAAAAAAATTTGCGAATAATACTAAACTTATTTTAAATACAATAATAAATATGTTTTAAAAATTACTAATATTAAAAAAGCGAAAGTTAATGAGGATGTATGTTACTCGTTTACGCAAAAACTAATGACCGGATTTTGATGAAACTTTACAGTAATATAATTTATACATCAATATACTCATAAATAAAAGGCTTTAATTTATAAAGACATTACATGAAAAAAAAAAAAAAAAAAAAAAAAAAAATAAAAAAAAAAAAAAAAAAAACAGAATACAATATGTCCATGTTGTTCTTTTGTTCCTTAAATATTAATTGCAAATTTAACGAAATTTTATTTCGTTAAATTAAACAATATTTTTGATCGTATTAATTTATTTAAAAATAAAAAAGTAGGTATTCCGTGCTTTATTAATCCTCATTAATACAACATGCTTTATTTTCAAAGCGAAACTCTTCGACTAAAATATTCAAAATGACGTATAAAATTAAGAAATAACCTGAACCAGCTATGTATTTAAATGTGCAATTTGGTCGTAAAATGCATTTCCCACATGTATCTGACCAATATAAATTCGCTACACACGACTACCAAAAAAAGAAATAAAAATTAAGGCACCGTTCTCCAAATTGCGCTTATCAGAGCTGTCTTTGGACGCTTACATTACATCACACGAATAAAGGAAGGTATAAATTTGAGGGTTTATATTCAGATCGACTTGTGAAATCCGTTCACATCAGTACACTTTTAAAACACAAAGAAAATGTTTACAATATATCTATAGTTACCTGTACAACTGAACTAATTTCAACGAACTTAGTTCTGAAGTTATTGTTAGTAAGTTTTATTAAACTATTCTTAAGTAATGGATTTTTTAAATTCAATATTTTAATATATTATAAGTGCATAAATACACCTTTCACTTTTTATTTAAAGACATTTAGTTTGGTCTGATTTTACAATAAGATTTATAGCTTGATATATAGCTGAGAAAAGTTTCCAGTTACGTATGTTTTTTTTTATAAATTATCTGTTTTTAAACAGCTTAAACCACTTAAAACGTTACTAGTTTAGAATAATCTACATCAGTAGAAAAAATTAAAAACAGAGAAGATCAGATTCAGTGGTCTAGCGATGTTAACAAGCGACTTCTCGGAAACTTATTGTCATATTACTTACCTACTCGTACCCATAAAATATCACTAAATCTCAAGACTATTGTTTTAAATATTAAACTAAAGAATTTATTAATTTTATTTATAATTGGTAAAAAATTATAAATAATTTTAATGTTGTAAAATATAGTTATAAAAATTATGTTAATGTTACAAAAAAATAAAAAATATAATTTAAAATGTTATATAAAATTCACGTAATTATGGCTAAATAGAAAAAAAATAGTATCGGATTATAGAAATTTACAATTTTACCGTAACTTTTTGTGGTTCGCTCAGAACGTATTATATTTATTTTGAAATGCGATAATTTGTTAATATTCTATTTATTGAAATATAAGGGTAAATAACGTAAGCACCTAAAAATCTACTACTAAAATATGGAAGTTGCGAAAAGTGAAAGTTTGTGAACATATGAAACTATGATAGAATTTGTATAACGATAATTAATTATGTCTGGAATGAAAAAAAATATATAGTAATAGTTCAGCTAGTTATAGTTTAATTTTGGTTAAACTTTTGTACTTGCAATCACTGATAGATGGCGCTACTTGAATCCTGAGTAACAAATAATAATTTATTTTTATGCAAGGATAACCAAAATACTTTAAAATATATCTCTACTTCAAACTACATAATATAAATATTTATGTTAAAAAAACTATACTATATTTGCATTATAACTGGTTAAAAAGGCTAAAAAAGTTCTGTCGATACATTTATGCACACAATTTAATTCAATCTCTATTTCATTTTTTTTATTCCGTACCCAATCGAGCTAGTAATGCAATTGCATTCGATTTGCGTCCGAACTCAATCAATTTTTATTGTATTCGTAGATAACTGTAAATTTTTGTCAGGCGTTGATTTTTTATTTTTATTTTTACATGATCCCTCGGTAGCAGAGTGCGTAGTGCGAGTTTTACTCGATCAAACGCATCGAACGCGTAAACGTGAATTTTTATAGGAATGTAGCAGCGCCACCTAGTGGCTAACGTGTAGCTACTACACGTTAGCTACACTACGCGCTCACTATTTTTTGAAAAAAGGTATCCTATATCTTTTCTGTATTTCTGACAATGTGTATGCAAAATTTCAAGTAGATCGGTTTAGTAGTTAAGGCGTAAAAGCGTCACAAACAAACAAACAAACTCTCTTTCACATTAATAATATTAGTTAGAATTCAATGTTTTGTGTCGATGTTTAATGATTACATAAAACCGTTAAATGTGTAAATGAATTATAGAAACAATTATTATTATTACTATTACAACATGTTGGCCTAATAAACGTTTTCAGTGCAATCTATTACTGAGCGTTACATGATTAAACGACATAACGTACAAAGACTGATTATTAGCAGTGTCATGAAGTGACGCTAAACCAAGTTGAGTTCGTTTTTCTTTTTAATTTACAATTAGGGGGTTACACTATTCTAGTGGGCCCATTTTTTTTATAACAAATATTAACAACTTAACATATTATAATATTATTATTGCTAAAATATAATTATATATATTTTAGCAATCTGTGTATTGTATATTACTTTATTAATAAGTGTGATAAAAATTAACCCCTAACTTAATCAGGGTCTTTATTCACCTTTTTTTTTAAATAAAATAAAAAGTTGACAAAGTTTAGTAGTCTCATGTAAACCAGGCTTTATATTGCGTTCGGTGACTAAAAAAAATAAAAAAATAAAATGAGACATCCATTCGGAATCGCTGTGTCATCTCTGTTATTAAAAGGAACAAAAAAAAGTAATAATTAGACAATTCGCTTTCACTGGTATTGTAAGGTGCGTAGCGTTAGATAACTGACAGATACGTCTGAACTAATATCGATCAGGTGGCAAGCGACAACCTGTCCGCTTCCGGTTGGCAAGGAAAAAAATATAGTGTAGGCGGTTAATTCTATAGCGCAATAAAAGTATGTTTTATTATTCGACAGTAGATTGAAACTTTAACATGTTATTCGAGTGAGGTAATTTGTTTTATGTACTCTTAGATTTTATGTGATGGCTCAACTTGCTAGTCTAACCTAACAGGCTTATTTAAATTACTTATACCAGAAGAAATTACTTTATTTTATTCATTCCTTTAATAATACGTTAATGTAAGAGAGTAGGATTATTATATTAGTAGATTGTTAAGTACAAAGGCTACCTAAATATGACACTGGTCAATTCAGTTTGATTTTTCATTTTCTAACCTCAATAACCTACATCAAAACCTAACTAAGTATTTTTCTGGGCGAAGCCGTCGCCAGTTCATTTTGAAATAAACTACAATAACATGAGTATCTTATGGTAGGTTAATCTTCACCGAGTGTACGAGTAATTGTGTCACATAATTAGTTTGGGTAGGTGTAACAACAAATGCTGAATTACAAAATATGCCCACTCGACTCTGTATTAGCATATAATTGGTACTTGCTTCTAATTATCGATACAGGTCTCGCATCTTGATGCAGTTATTACCCTTCCTGCTAATTTAAATTTTAGAATATATATTTTTTTTTTACGTTAAGGTCGGCTGACAGGCTGACGGTCCACTTGACGGTACGCTACCATCGCCTAATACAAGCAACACCATAGGTTCTACGAGTGGCATCCGAGTACAAGGCCTCGTCGTGATCTCGCACCCACATATCACTGCTGATGGTGGAATGGGGGGGTTGTTGTGTTTGTTAGTGGTTATTCCCGGCGAATTGTGTGTGCCGTCGCAGTTGCTGACTACGGTAGGATTAATAACACTATAGGCGACGTTAGCCACCTACCATCAAGTAGACCATGCAAAGCAATGCTATGACGCTGGCTGACTTTGATAACACAAAAGCATATTAGATGAATGGGTAATATGAATGATGAATGAATGGGGCATCCAATGGGGTGTCCGCCTATCTAAAACACAAAATTTTAAAAAAACAACAACATTTTGTTGAACTTTGTCAGTGTAACCTTACAAATGTTATTCGTCTATATTGCAGTAGACACATGAATCACGATGCAGATTGTAAATTAAATCGGTTCAACATTGGTTAAATTCTGAGTGAACTCAGGCGAAAATCACCTCGAAAGCGGTATCAAAAGCGACGACAATCGCGCAAATAACAGTGCCAACATAAAAAATAGTGTCCTGGGAATATTTCAGACATAGATAGACATCGCTGATCAAAATTCAAGGAAATTCGTTCGTCCGTATGCAATGATGTACTCAAGATGAAATTCAGATTGTAAAAAAATGCACAGACGACCGTCTAAATGGCGGCGAATAATTTTCAGATTCATTTTCATAATCTGCAGTCGAATGGTTGAGGTCAAATTCGTACATAGACATTGATAGAGTTTAATAATAATAACATATAATACTACCCAAAATATTAGTATTTCTGTACAGACGGGTGACGCTGCGTACCCTGCCAAAGAAACGAAGTCTGCATAGGAATTATATTTGTAAATTAATTTCCTTTTCTCAGCATTTTTAGATGTATAATTAAAATAAGAAATTTTGCAACACAATCGTATGACTTATAAAATTCATTAGGCCCTTTCATTACGGGTAGGTACTACATGGCGGGCTAGTAGAGTGGTGAAGTGTTATCCAATAGTGTTTACTATTGGACTAGTTCATAAATATTCTTATCATAATTATTAAGATTACAAATAAAATTATAAATAATATAGAATAACGTTATAGAATACGTTATTTATTTCAAAACCATTTTCGGGCTCTTTAATATATATTGCTGAAAAATCATTTATTAAATTCGACATTAAAATTTCCCTTTATAAAGTAAAATAGCATTACGGTTATCCATAATAAAATATACTCAAATATTCAAATTTGTTATACATTTAATTAAAAGATGTTCTATTCTCGCAATAAAACAATTAACTACCTTTCTCTCAGGCCGGATATCCGTTTCATATATCTGTTGGAAGCATTAGAGAAGGATGCCATCGCCTTAAGGCGTATTCAAGATTAATATTACAGGTATCGTTAAGGCGAAACCAGCAGACGACTCATCGCGAACACGAGTAGATACCGAATGATCGATGTCTTCGTGGGACTATCCATTTATAGAGTGTATTATTGAATTAAAAAATCTAAATACAAAACTGTGTGGGTTATACGTAAGTTTTCGTATATTAGATACCTACGTTTTTTTATACGAATGCTTTACTGACAAGCAGACTATCAATTAGATGGGATTTCAAGTGTTAAGTGCCACAGTGTCATATATAGAGTTAAGAATAAACACAAATATTTTATATGTGCTTTCTTTACTATACTATGAGTTTTACGTACACCCCTATCTTGATCATGTTAAGAATTAGTTTGGCATCGATTACTATGGCAACGTTCCGTCAGAGCAAAGTGATGCATGACATACCACTTAGCCTTAACGACGACATTCAGATGTTACCAACTGATTGGATCTATACACAGAAAACACGACTATTCATCATGGAAGATTTTTTGATTATTACATGTATATCTGGAATCCTTTTCAATTTCTCACAAATTTTTATTACATACTAGCTGGTTCCCGCGACTTCGTCCGCGTTGAACGATGAAAGGTACCCTATGTCCAAACATACTTTTATTATATTATTAGTACGGATTTCGAGGCTTTATTAAAATAATCACTGTTGCTTATAACATGATCATAATTGTATAAGTAAACTAGCTGGTGCCCGCGACTTCGTTCGCGTTGAACGATGAAAGGTACCCTATGTCCTTTCTGGTGTCCCAGACAACGTGTATGCAAAATTTCATGGTGATCGGTTAATTAGTTTTTGCTTGAAAGAGTTACAAACATCCATACATCCATACACCCAAACATACTTTCGCATTTATTAGTACGGATTATGAAGATGAAATATGATTGAAAGTTACAAGCGTATTGTAGTTAAATGTTTTTTAACAATGGAAAAAAGACGTACTACCTAAGTACCAAAGGAAAATTCATTTCACAGGAGGTTACCGCGCCTGTTGATATCAGCAACGCCAAACGCCAAGAGGGTTACAATGCACTGGTAGTATAATGGATAAGATAAGAAGAGATCAGGGATAAAGAGCATTTCTCTTACTCACTGATCGAAACAACAGCACTCTTTTGACAGGTGTTATTGACAGTGGTCTTCTATAATTGGGTAGTAACAACTGGCAAATAGGGTGCTCAGGTTTTGACTGCCTTTTTGTGTAACATTAGATTATATATTGTGATAAAAAGTAGACAGAGACTTAGAGAAATAAGTTTGCCAGATAGTAATTATGAGTAACATTAAATTTAACATGTCACATATGTCATAAAAATATTTATAATTACATCTTCACATTGCACATTGACATAGCAAATGTAAAGTATGGAATAATTTTTACCGCATATCTCAAAGCTGTTAAGGAGAAGATTCATCTTGAATTATGCGTTTAATGCTCGCCGCTACATTTTTCCTCATATTCTAAAGTTGTATGGGCGATTGTACTCATACTTAATTGTAATTTACTGTTAAACTCTATATTAATAATAATTAATAATTTATATATTAATAACTGCATGAAAAAATATTACTCAAAGAGCACATAATAATATACTCGTAGACACAAATGTTTAAAAAATTCTATATTAAATATTATAAAGAAAGAGATTAGATTTTCTAAGTTTGCTCTTTTTTAAAAAACTTCTATTTGAAAAGTACATTTTTCCAGATTGACATATAGGCCATATTAATGACAGATATAATAATATGCGAGCGAAGTCGCGTGTAACAGCTAGTTTTCAATAATTTTAAACCAAATTTTACAGTTTGACCTTGCTTGGAACTATCGATATGGAAATAAAAATTGTATTTACCTATGATAATTTTACTGCGAATTATTACAAGATATTGCATATGGAAAACTACGAAAGAGACCTAGAGACCTCATTCCGTAAGCCCATATTGTTCACACACATACGAGTATGTGTACGTAAAAAAGATCACTTTCGTTATTTTAGCGACACACGCGTCTTCTGCGAGTGTTGCGTAACAAACGCAAGTTTACTGCTTTGATGGCAATCGGGTGCATGGGAAAAGTATTGTTCTGGCTACAACGCGTTCACACACACATGACAACATTAGGGCCTATTTATTGTACCAGTATCATTACATACAGAGTTAATTCGACGTGGTAAAGCCTGAGTTTTGTTGTAACATTGTTTCAATGATTGCACTGTGGAATGTGTGAAGATATTTATATTTATATTTATATTTATATTTATATTTATATTTATATTTATATTTATATTTATATTTATATTTATATTTATATTTATATTTATATTTATATTTATATTTATATTTATATTTATATTTATATTTATATTTATATTTATATTGATATTTATATTTATATTTATATTTATATTTATATTTATAGCGAAAATATTCACCTATATCAGCTTTATATGGCGAATTTTTATAAAAAAAAGTAATCATAAATAAATTATTATTAGGTATCTAAGTATATCGGTGATAAATAAAACATACACATTTTTTAATTTTGTTTTTGACTTCTTTTTGATTTTTGGTTGTTTTTACTTCTGTTGGTGCATGTTAAGGCCGTGAAAAGCACGGCGCTTAAAACCTTTTCAACAGAAAATTATACCTAGAAGCGATCTAGCGTAGCATGTTGTATGTATAGTTTGATTAGACTTTATAAATGCTATTTTAGCGCTGCAGCATATTTAGATTTAGTTATAACTATTGAAAAAATGGAACAACTTAGGATAGCTTCTCTAATAAATATGCTAGTACGTTACTTAGGATACCTAAATGCTACTAGTAATGTTACTTGTCTATATTTTTTAACATTTTTTTGGTCTGATTTTTAACTTTGTTACATACGTATTTGAACTTGAAAAGTCATTCAACTAGATTATACATATTTGAATATGTAATACACATATCCAAACAATATATTTTTAATAGATACTATTGGTGAACGTTGTCGCTACGTAGACGTAAGTTAGGTAGGTCAAATTATTCTAATAGATGTCTAGACTTCGAGCGATTAATTATGTAGCCAGTGAGATCATCCTCTCTTCAACATAACTAGATCTCATTGAATAAAGAGTAATTTTGAAGTAATGTATGGTGTTTTTTAATACGTGGCCTCTCCATTAAGTTCTCATCACTTTTGAGCTTTAGAATCCATTTAAAGTTTACTTAGTCTCTTAAACCTTGAACGTTGAACGTTGGATGTTATATATCTTTATAAGTTAATTATAGCCTGTATTGTTACACTGACAGTGACATTATAGTATTAAAAACTAATATATATGACTGTATTTATCGTTTATTTCTTAATGAATTTCAAGCATATTCAAACATTATTGAAAGTTACAAGAGTTTAGTTGAGTTTAAGCTCGTCTTAAATTTAACTAAGTAAAGTAGTTTTTGCTTGCTCTGTCACCTAAACCTTTCAACTCCAAAGTTAAAGTTATAGCTTTACAACACTACCATATATACCATGATTTTTTGCAATTCTAAGCGTATTACAATGGAATAACTTTACAAGTAAATACTCGCAATAAGTAACTTTTACTTAAAAATAAGTGTTAATAATTTAAATTGATATTAACTGAGTTCACGGTTTATTCGTCTGTTAATTGGTTAACTAATAATTGCGTCAAAATTGCTAAAAAGCGCTGTCAAAGTGACGCATTTTATTTCTCAATCGCCCATAAAGTGATCGTATTATACGATCCGCACCGGCAATTAGATCTTACGCCGCCAATGACGCAACAGAGATTTTTCATGATTTCTTACGCCCGATGGGATTTTTAAACTTTATTGTTATAGATCACGATAACTCTCATTGAGTAGACCAATTTAAGTCGCAGATGAAATCGATAGTGAATACAAACTGGGTTATTGGTGCATTTTAATAATGATTTCACCATCGATGCTTCCTCCGTTTTTTTTTTAGGTTTGGTTTGATCAGATTAAATTTAAATCAGATTTTTTTTCAAATTAGATACTTATTCACAAAACGACACACCGTGTCACACACCGACAAAGTTAAGTTTTAAGAAGTTAATAAATCTAGATTTTATAAAACGCGACTCCACAAAATAAACTACCTGAGATAATCAGAGCCTTATCTATAAATAAATTTAAAAGTGTCATTAAAACCAAACTCCTCTCGAAAAGGTATTATAAAATCGGTATCACTGATTATTTAAGCGACAATGAAGCCTGGATTTAAGCGATTTGAGCTCATACTATGTTTAGTATTGTACTTATATATACTTTGATATATTTTTTTTTAAATTAAGTGTAATTGTTGATATTTTATATTTTAAAAATGACAAAAGAATAGTATCCTGAGTTTCTTTCGGGGTTTCTTCTCAGGATCGTCATTTTAACTTTTTTTTCCGAAACCCTGGTAAATTTAAAATTGTAATGACGATCATAAGAGTTTCTTGTAGAAACCTAATTGATAAATAAATATTTTGATTTTGATTTGATTTTTTTACTGAGTGCATAGATATCATTATGTTAAATTTTATATTTTATTTTTATATGTTAAGCTCGATAGATAGGCTGACTGTCCACTTGATGGTAAGTGGCTATCATCACAAGTAACGACACAGGTGCTGCAAATGCGTAGTAGGATGAATAATAGGATTAATTAATTCAGGATTAGGAAGGAAAGGGAACTTACTCACACACCGAAACACAACAGCACACATGCTGTTATCTCACGGTGATCTGATCTTCTGTAAGGAGGTGCTTACTGTCGCCAAACGGGCTGCCCAAATGACTGCGAAACGCAGTATACACTGCCAGTATACTCGCCAGATTCAGACAAGAGCCAACTATGAAAAGTTCATTTCCAATGTTGACTAGTAGGGGATCGAACCAGGGACCCTTATAATGGAGCGTAAAAGCAAGCATCTTAATTGATATGCTACAAGAGTTTATATTATAAAAAATATTGTATTTTTCACGCGGTAGGTATGCTATTTTCATGTATGTCACAGTTTTGTAATAAATAATTTTTTACAGATCTAGAAGATTATAATAATCCATTCGTTCCCGTATGATTTTCTTTTCTGTATTTTTAATTGACAATAAAAGCGTTTTAAACATTTTGTAACAAATGCTTTATTCTGACTCAATGCAACGCATTAATTTTAAGGAAGGCGTACACGTTCTAAAACAATCAATTAAAATATTGTTATTGACAATAAGTGAATTGCATTACGCTTTCCAAAAATTATAACTGTTTCATTGAAAACAATTCCGCTTTCAAAAATATTAATGCATGACATTGACGAGATATAATGAGCGGTATAACTGATAATGAATGCATTAGTTGAAACTGTAAACTCTTTTGTATGTCACCCCAAATGTGGATAAAATGTTATGCCTAATTAAATTTATTCCAACAATTTTAATATAAAATATAATACGGAAGGTAATTTTACAAAGTTAGCTCTGGTCTGGATCTGGATATACCTATACCTACTGTATTTCGCAATCATTCGCGCAGCCCGTCTATCGGCAGTAACCACCCCTTTATAGAAGACCTGCTGTTATGTTTCAATAAGTGAAGAAGTGAGTCCAGAATTCACTTCTCTCTCCCTTCTCAATTCATTATCCTTTACTTTTGTCGACAGCGCACTTGCCTCTCCTGTAGCATTGCTTATGTTATTGGTGACTGTAGCCAAGCTATGATCAAATGAACCGTCAGCCTGTTTGACATAAAAACAGTTCCGATAGAAGAAAATCTGTAATTCAAAAACTATTTAATTTCCTACCACCTATTAATTATTAAATTTTTACTGATAATATTATTCAAAGAACACTTTTCAATTCGTAATAAAAATTCTGATAGTCGTAGTTCTCTGCAGATACCTTACACCCTGCGGTCTTTGCATATAAAATTATCATGAAATCTCCGCCCAGACATTGCAGTTTACGATTTAACACGTAGTTAGCAAATGCCTGACATCGTTCACTCGTTTTAGATTAAAAGTTTTAATATTCAGTGACCACTCGTTTATAACTCACGTCTTTAGATTCATTTATGCATAGTGATCTTGATTACACCTTGTTTTAATATACCTAGAACATAGAACACGCGTTTCTTAGGCACGGCTACTACGCAGATGTCCGCCAAAATTTACATAAAACCTTCACATGAAATGGTAACAAGGCACAAACAATTTAGAGTGTATATCCACAAATTTTATGCAAATAATATTATTGATTGATTAAATTTAAAACCTAATTTCACATAGAATACAAATTTAACCTCATTTTTTTATGTTAAGGTCGACAGACAATCTGACGGGCCACTTGATGGTAGGTGGCTACCGTCGCCTATAACACAAGCAACACCACAGGTCCTGCAAGAACATAGTAGGATTAAGGATTAGGAATAAGGAAGGGATAGGATAATGGATTGTGGCATCCCTTACTCACTAACTAAAACACATCAGCACATATGCTATTATTTTACGGTGGTCTTCTGTAGAGGGAGTCGTCACTGCCGCCAGACAGGCTGACCAAATGACTGCGAAACGAAGTGTGCCCTGCCTCTACTTTCCATATCCAGACCAGAGCTAACTTTGAAAAGTTCATTTCTTAAGTTGACCCAGAACGCGAGACAGAGCGTTTAAGGCAAACCACTCTTCAAATGGGCTCGTCAAATCTGTCTTTAAAGTTTAATTCCTCATATACAGAATGTTGTACAGACTCAATACAATACCTGTTGCAATAAATAGAGTATAAGAAATAGATAATCGAATACTTCGACCGTCCAAGCCCTGTGGAATGCACCTATCAAAACCAAAACAATGGCGACCACAAAAAAAATCCCACGGCACATAATAATGAATAGCTAACGACGAAAACTAGGTGAATCTTTGTGCAATCGTCTCGTGTCTTTTAAAAGAAATATGATCATTTTCAATTTCATAATGTTTCCCACACATGAAGCTATGAATGGGCCACTCGTTGTTAAGGAGAGAACTGACAAATTAGTGTAATCTAAAACAAATTTTCTGTCACTAACGCACGATACGAACGCGTGCCAATTGCTTGCGTGCGACTCTCAAATTATAGGATTGCCATACTTTAATAAATATCATCAACTATCGACATTGAAACGCTGCGAAATTGACGCCAAATTACCCACACGCTCATTTAATAACCTAATATATATAAAATATTTAATATTCACAAACCTATTGTTTAAAATAACTTAAGCGGTTTAACATGTACATTTTTGCTACTACTATGAAATCCGCAATACATACCTATATATTGGGCAGCCTGTAAGAAAACCACAGTGAAATTTTAGCACATAAATATGTGACATAAAATGTGAACATATATTTTGAATGTAAGTTATCCTAAGATTGTGGCTTTTCATTTTCACAAAAACCGTGATGTAAATTTCGGCCGCCTCCGCAGTAGCACCAGCTGTGGTAAGTGTTCCATGAAGGTTTTTTTTTAAATCTTTATTTAAGGCTTTTCCCTTAGGGACATGTGTTCCATGAAGGTAGGACAGAGTGTCGACGCAGGTGGCATCCCATACTAGTGGATTTATTTATTATTAATTTATCTTGTTAATTTATCTAAGACTTTATCCACCTAAATCGATAGCTTGTACGCCGATCTTTTGATAAAAAAATAATATCACATCCAAACCTGTAACGTAAAATAATAATTAGAATAACACTTCGCGAAAAATTAATATGTACCTACTTCTTCAAGAACACACGTTCAATGCAAATTGGAGGAATGTCAAACCGTACCAGTATTGTAGTATAATAATGGCGTTACACAACGTGCATCTTGACATTCCTTTTTGTTCGTCAAACAGAGTCCGTGCGAAATGTTCCCACGTCCACCGATGGCATACAGATAAAGCGATAGTGTGCACCCAGCCGGCTAAACAGAGCCTCGTGATAACAGGCGTTTAGTGCCTCCGACGGGAGTACTAAACGATCCTATCGTGTTTTTTTATTCATTTGTTTACTTCACACCATTCGACACGCAAAACCACGCTCATTGCTTTACTTTTTCACATTCATTATGAGAATATCGAGTCATCTATTACAAAGATTTAGAATATGTCTATACTTATAAAATTGTCCTGACTGACTATCAACGCACGGCCAGAGCTACTAAATAGGACTAAAAAGCTGAAATTTGAAACATAAGTTTATTTTATAAAAGATTTTTGAGAATTTAAATTCCATGCGAAGCCGGAGGCGGGTAGCTATTAATAGTATAAAGAGGTTGTATGTGGAAGGTAACGTCCAGAACAACGGGACCTATTTTTATGTATTATAAAGGCAGGCAGGCTAACGGTCGAGTCGATGGTAGGTGGTTATTGGCTAAGGACTCGAGCAACATCAGGGCGGGCGCAGGTGTATAGCCGACTCTCCAGGAATTTGTTTATGGCTCGCTTGTAGAAGCCCATATAGCAGCTAGTTAAAAAAACTATAGAATTATTTTTTTTCCAAAGATCGCGCATCCGCGGGATTTAGTTATCAATACGTATCAACAGTGTACCTTCTCTTCTCACATTCGTCAATATTATACCAATGACGCGTTTCAAAACAAGAAGAGTCACAGTTTTACTGGGAGATCGCAATCTGTTATTTTGTTTAATATCCTATAGACAATAATAACAAAAAGAAACAAAACAAAATAAAATAAATTAATCATAGGAATAAATCAATATGATCACATACTTTGGAACTTGAATAACAGAACTTTACTAAACAAATCACATAATTCTCTATTAATGATATTATTAATTACAGTAAGTATTATCATTTTAACAATTAACATGCTACATCCTCTAAGATGGACGTAAAAACTCATTGGCTAACTGCATCTATTAACTTATTATTTCAAATGAGAAACACATGTTTCTCTAGGTAGATTTATGACCGCTTACGAAAAGCAATCAGGGTAGGCGTGCCGAATAGTAATTATTTCCTAACACCATCCTCTGAAAGTGGCTACCGAACATACTGCCTTTCCTCTAATGGGTCTGATTGAGATGCGGCATACCACTTACCGGTTAATAAGATCACTCGATTAAATGAAGCACTCTGCGTAATGTACTAAGCATCTTCACGATGCCCGATTAGTCTCTTATGTATTAGCTTTTCTACGCGGATTAGCTGGCGCCATCTTATTGTTAAGATCATAATTAAAATGCTGATGTATTTATTACACGGCAACACAAGAGTATGTAATTTTTATTATGTTAATGTTAATTACACTAACACACATGCAAACCCAATAATGAGGTTGGCACAAATGTATTATCATTTTAACATTACATGTGCAACCTCTATATATTTTTTTGTGGCTTTTGTCAAAAATATGTCTAATATAAAGCAATGCTGTTCCCATACTTTTCATTGTGTGACTTAATAATGTTACTCGTACAAGTGACGAAGGAGCAGGCAGCCCATGAACCCAATGAGATTGTGCCTATACAGGGTCGCTGTACTCGAATATGTGAAGTAAGAAAATAAGATATATAGGATAGGAACAAAATAAGGATATAATATTCGGCTTATTACGAACCAAAACCAAACCACACCTGTGCTATTATTTTACGGTGGTATTGTAGTCCAGTAACTTTATACATCACAGTATGCGTTAAATCCGGTAGTTCTGATTTTTTGCAGACTTGTTTATGATGTTGGCCTAATGAATAATCCAAGTTTGTGACCTCGAGCGCCGAACGCAACTTTGTCAAAAATCGAAAAAACCGCGAAAAAATCGTTATTTTTTCAAATTTTGGCGATTATAACCATAAAGGACTAGTTTTTGAAAAAACTTTCTTAGGACGTTTTTAAAGTAGACTAAATTTGCTACAATATGATACTAGAACTGTCTCTGTAGACCCAACAGTTTCCGAGATTAAGCCTTTCAAAGTTTATCATTTTTTTCGAACTTCGCAATTTTTGTAATATTTTAGACGTCACTCAAATAACTCTAGCGGGATGAAGTTCCAATTACCTCCGACGGAGTGTGCTAGTCTTTGGCTTAGGGAAGATGCAAATGATGTTCATAGTCGAAAAAAATCCGGACATTGAAAAGCAAGCTGCGATTTTTCTCGTCACCAACTTTACACCAATCTCTCTCTCTCTCGCACGAAGTGTTACAGTTCCACCTTCCTTGTCCGAACCGCTAGGGAGTGAGCACTTACTAGGTAAGCGTCGTCCACCTTCGGCCACATCAAGTGAGATCGCGGCCAAGCGCTACCTTGGTTCAATTAAAAAAAAAAAAAAAAAAAATACACCTGACGAGATAGCAGCAGCAGAAGAGCGAGTCATAATTGCTCTATACGGAGGCAACCCCAACACCCATAACCTTGACGAGCTGCGGTACCAACTATTCGCCAGGGCTGCGACGAAAACCACCTTCAATCTAGCCAGGTTACCTCCTACACGAGACTGCTCGATTCACTCCTTGCGGATATACCATCAGGTAAAAATTCGTCCTTGCATCAGTTACATATCATTCATCATTTTCTATTCTCATGTACAATCTTCTTAGAGGTACAGGCGTGGTTGGGAGTCACACTGAACCCTCTCTCCTGGGGGTGGCTATCCACGCCACAAGGCCTCAACCCCAAAATGATGACCAGAAGAGCGAGTCATAATTGCTCTATACGGAGACAACCCCCATTTCGACATCGGACAGATCGTCGCCTTCTGGGATATTTACTACTGCAACATTAGGTATATTGTCACAAGAGGCCCCGCTGCAGTGCCTGCAGACTGATGAGCATTTTAATCCTGCCTTCATGCAGCTGCACGCGTTCCCACAACCCTTCGTGCAGCCGCAAGAAATCATCCGCAAGAGGTGTTGTGGGGCTGCATCTCTGGTCATAATTTTGGAGTTGAGGCCTTGTGGCGTGGATTTCCACCCCCAGGAGAGAGGGTTCAGTGTGACTCCCAACCACGCCTGTACCTGTAAGAAAATTGTATATGAGAATAGAAAATGATGAATGATATGTAACTGATGCAAGGACGAATTTTCACCTGATGGTATATCCGCAAGGAGTAAAATCGAGCAGTCTCGTGTAGGAGGTAACCTGGCTAGATTGAAGGTGGTTTTCGTCGCAGCCCTGGCGAATAGTTGGTACCGCAGCTCGTCAAGGTTATGGGTGTTGGGGTTGCCTCCGTATAGAGCAATTATGACTCGCTCTTCTGCTGCTGCTATCTCGTCAGGTGTATTTTTTATTTTTATTTTTTTAATTGAATCAAGGTAGCGCTTGGCCGCGATCTCACTTGATGTGGCCGAAGGTGGACGACGCTTACCTAGTAAGTGCTCACTCCCTAGCGGTTCGGACAAGGAAGGTGGAACTGTAACACTTCGTGCGAGAGAGAGAGAGATTGGTGTAGAGTTGGTGACGAGAAAAATCGCAGCTTGCTTTTCAATGTCCGGATTTTTTTCGACTATGAACATCATTTGCATCTTCCCTAACCGAAAGACTAGCACACTCCGTCGGAGGTAATTGGAACTTCATCCCGCTAGAGTTATTTGAGTGACGTCTAAAATATTACAAAAATTGCGAAGTTCGAAAAAAATGATAAACTTTGAAAGGCTTAATCTCGGAAACTGTTGGGTCTACAGAGACAGTTCTAGTATCATATTGTAGCAAATTTAGTCTACTTTAAAAACGTCATAAGAAAGTTTTTTCAAAAATTAGTCCTTTATGGTTATAATCGCCAAAATTTGAAAAAATAACGATTTTTTCGCGGTTTTTTCGATTTTTGACAAAGTTGCGTTCGGCGCTCGAGGTCACAAACTTGGATTATTCATTAGGCTAACATCATAAACAAGTCTGCAAAAAATCAGAACTACCGGATTTGACGCATACTACCCCATACATTCAGACGACAAAGTTACTGGACTATTGCTTGAAATGGGATTTTCGACCAATAGAACATAATATATATCCCATTTAATGACTGCAGAAAGTATTGTGCCCTGGATTCTTTTTTATCCCTAGTCACATATTCGTAATTCCGTAACCAATCTGTAGGTAGGTATTTAATGTCTGTGGTTGTAAGTATTTACAATATTATTAAGTCTTTAATCTCTTAACTTTTATGTGTTATGAGGGTCTCTTAATAGACCCTTAACGGATTCATAATCGTTTATGAATGAATCTATCCTCAATGGACGTCTATTGTAAAGACTAATAAATCACTCAAAACTTGTTGACCATTCACTTGACGTATTGAACATGCTCGTTTTGAAATGATAGCCACAAATAAGTGAAAGAAATGAACAGACGTCTTTTTTCTTGACGATTCATAATAAATTCAACTAAGTATTAGTAAACTGATTTGTTTCTTGTAAAAATTTTGTACTTAATTGCTCGTATTTACACACTGAAAAGTCCAGTTGTCGCTTAGAGTATACATAAGCAAGCTATATGTAACTTACTTATGTATATTGGATTATATTATGGATTATATTGGATTATATTACGTAAGCCATATATTTACATGGCTTCCTTTTGTAGAAATATGTTTCTAAAAAATTCGAGCGTTGTCTGGGTTTTTTATTAATACATGTATAAAAATCTACACACACAAAAACTATATAATATGCCCTCTGTTAGTGAGGGAAACATTTTGTTTAATTAGTCCAACTGGTTGAACTTTAAGTTGAACTTTTTGGAAAAGATCTAATTAAATATTTTTTTCTAAGGTGTTACAGTCATAGTCCACCGGGTCAACTAAGTAGTAGTTATTGATTTTTTTTAGAGAATTATTGATTTCAGTAACCCTTATTTGGTATTAAATATAATTTCTCGTTTAGAAATTCATAAAAAGTAAATGAGTGCGCAATAAGATTCTACGTAACAGATAAACAAAGAGTTTATAGAAATTTCTGTATCCAATTTCTAATGTCGGCTTAGCGGTAGACCATTGTCAATCAAAAAATGTCGAACGAACGTCGAGCATCTCAAGCGTTATAATAGATTCAGTGTTCGCGATGATATCAAGTGATTGCAGCACACAGTTAATTTGTATCGTCGTACTTTTTGTTCGATTAAACCTGCCGAACAAGACCGTGGAAAGTGTTCGGTGTAAAAAATCGTTCACTTCCTACTAGAAAGTTACATTTAACTTACTTTCGTCAAGGGGATGGGAATTTAATTCACTTTTAAACCGTAGCTATTTATCAGATAAGTTGTTTACTAGTAACTAAGCTTTCCTGCGGACACATAAAATTTATACAAGAAAATTTTCGAACATTTAAAAAAAATACACCCCATGTTGCTTTGAGATAGTAAGTAGTTAACACAACTTTTACAATTGGTTCAAAAACTTTTAGAATTACTTATTTCTAAAAAGCTATTTCAGTTTGTTTCGAGGAATGTAAAATTCAAGGTTCTTTTTTATTCGTTACATAAATTAACGAATAAAGAGGACATTAAATCATTAAGTACCATGTTAAACCGTCAACCAATTTTTATATTATAAAGAGTATGACAATTATGTAAGTACCTGTAATAATAAGTACCTACATCCATGTGGATTTGCTAACCAGGTGTTCAAAAAGCTTAATAGAAGTATCTAATGTGTTTATATAATATGTATATGGTACAAGGTTCGTTAAAATTAGTTAAACCCTGGTTAAACCCCATAAGATATTCATCGCCGGTCCTCAATGCTGCAGATGACATGTTTCGCTGTAACTGTCACTGTCATGTCAATAACAAAGTCACCGGAAAGACAGCTGGCGTGACAGCTTGTTTGACAATCTTTAGCCTATGTGATGAGAAGATAATGCGTCCTCGCATTCGACAGAGACATAACTTTTAAATTGTTTAATTTGTTGAAGCATTGGTCTATTAATATCTCAATAGTCGTAGAACAGATTACTTGGAAGTTTAATTTCCCAATTGATTCTTTATAATTTACTATAATGGAACTACTTATAACTAACATTTCTTTGAAATGTCAGAACATTTTTACACAACCGAACTACAAAAGACAGTATAGTTTAAATCAAATTTACTTATTACACTTTTGCCAAGCGTTGTATATTTATTTTTAGATAGCTGGTGCCCGCGGTTTAGCCCGCGTGGAATATCTGCATACAAACAAACATACAACCTTTACCTCATTGTATATCTATATCTATATAATGAGTATCTGCTATCTAAGAGAAAAAAAGAGAAAAAAATGCGCGATCGAAACTACTAAGTAGTTTTTTTAGTATTCTGAGAATATAACATTCATTGTATGCGATAATATGTAAGATCATTGCGTTTTAGTGCAAAGCATGTACAAATGAATACACTTAAAAATACACGAAAATCACAACAGATACCTAATTAAGTATTGTAATTGAAATTTTTGTAGATATATTTAATTTTATTCTCTATTTTTTTTTTCTGTTTCAGGTACTAACTACAATACGTATTGATTTGTTTCGCCGCTTCGTAAGTATTAAGTTTTAATACGAGATAAAAAAATATTTTTTATGGTAACACTTAGAACTATATAGAATAGTTACTAAATGCTTTTCATGAAATTATTTACCTATAAATTTCAAAGAAAACCATATTTCATTGACCTGCATGCAGTGTCCGTCCAGTAAGCTGATAAATTTAATTGAAAAAGCACTCCGTTGTACAATAAATTCCCACAATTCAATACTGCTATTCGAAATACCATTTGAATTCTACAAAGTTATTTAGGACATATTAAAAGACAATATGAATTCATCTAATGTGTTCTTTCGTAAACAAAATTGCTTGTCATTAGCAAGGAAATGTCACAGAACAATGAGAGATGTGAGGTTCTGTTGGCATGGCCGGACGTGATCGCATTTCCTTCGATAATGGACTGAAAACGATCTCGCAATAGTACGCAACCAGCTCAAAAGGTATTAAAATAGTTTCGGTAACTTCGGTCTCGCCTATATGTATATAGTGTAGGTATAGTAATTCTCTTAACTGGTCTGAAAATATCAGACTCGAACTATCAAACTCGAATAGTTCGATATACTATTATCACTATTGCAAAGCAGAGATGGAAGACAAATCTTTTTATTAATACGATACATTCTGTTTACAATACATTTTGTTTCAATATATACAATATTGACCCTGACCAGTCTTTTTTATATAGTGGTGGATAGACAAGCTGACAGTCTACTTTATGGTAGATAAAAGTTAAGGAATAATAATTGTGAAGTGGTTTCTGGAATCCCTTACTCATTCAGCGAAACACAACTGCTTTTATTTCACGGTGGTCTTCTGTAAGGGTGTGGCAACTGTTAGTAGACGGGCTACTACAATGAAAAAGAGACGAGTTGGAAACAAAGAAATGGGATATAATATCGCTTAATAATATTCTGACTAAATTTAAGAGAATTTTTGAGTCACTCGATTGTAAAGGCTAATTCAATCGGTAAAGGCCGCGATACGCCCGTGGTTTGTTTGGAAGCAATTCTAATAGAACGGCAGGCTATTACAAAACGATGAGTGTACACTTTCGCTAGCCAATCATAGTACAGGCAGCACGTGTTCAGTGTAAAGATCTACAAGCAGTACGTAATCTAATAAGAGCATAATTTAAAAACCTAACAATTTGATTAAAATGAAAAAAAAATCTTATAGATTAATTTGGTAATTAATTTATGTCTTTTTGGTCTTTTTGTATTATTAATAAACAAAATAGATTTTTATACTAAATTTCGACAAAATCAACGTCAAAAGTAATTAGGTAAGTGAGTGCTTTCGCATACATACAGATTCTGTAATCAAGTGGAATCACGTGGAGGACTAGAGCTTTTTTTAATGTTAAGGTCGACAGACAGGCTGACTGGCCACTTGACAATAGGTGGCTACCGTCGCCTATAACAGAATCAATGCTACAGCTGCTGCAATGCGTTGCCAAATATAGTAGGATTAAAGATATAAGGGATTAGAAAGGGAATGCTACTATTTTCCAAATCCAGAGAAAACTTTAAAAAGTTTATTTCCAAAGTTGACCCTGCCTTGAATCGAACTCGCCCTAAGACAGAGCTTTAAGGCTAGCACTTCTAATAGACTCTTCAAAAAGCTTTGTAGTAAATGTGATTGCATATATTTTTGGCATTTTTGTTAAAACAAATTTACTCAAAAGCCATACTGTTTCAATATTAAACGTGGTGACGTGTTGACGGCAGAGGGAGGTCAGAGGTGAGACTCGCGCCTCGGGGATCAAATCGCAGGGAGCGCGTGCCCGTCCATTGTTAAAACGAAGCTGATGAAACCGGCCTTCTTAGTGAGCTCTTATTAGATTGAATACACATTACACGTTCGTGACCGAACCACCGCCAAGCTGTAATCGCTTTTTCAAATTTAGAATCTTCAGTACATTTTTTTATTTATACAACACTAACTTTTGCTCGTGATTTCGTCCGCGCCCCTTTTTCTTAGAAAAAATATACTGTGTCCTTTCCTATAACATGTATGCAAAATTTCATGATTATCGATTGAGTAGTTAAAGCCTGAAAGTGAAGTAAACAAACTCACTCTCCCGTTTATAATATTGGCTAGGATAATATAGTACAGCTTAGAATAAAAAAAAATTATAAAATAACAGCACGAGTGCTAATTATGTTACAGTGGGTGAGATAAAGAGAAATACAAAAAGTCCATTTTCCTGTCCCATCAGGCAAAAACTTGGAGATTTGATAGGTAAGGTGTCTTAGCGGTTTTTAGACTTATTAATGGGGTAAATCGGCCGGTTCACGATCAATTAGTGACCATCATGTCTTGAAAGTAACATAACTCTTAAAAATATCAACGAAGGATTAAATAAAATATGATAATCGATACACAAAACTTTAAACTGTTTAATAAATGTGCAAATTTGTGCGTGTTTACGTGTTTGAACCATATAAATCATGTATTACGAAAATAAATACTTTTTTCGGTTCCCGATCAGATTCTGTCAGTTTCCGGCCACAAGTTTTTGCCAGTTTACGATCACTGAAAAACGCTAAAAATTGAGCTCACTTGCTATTAAATTAAGGTCCAAATTAAAGGTAGACTATTTTATTCATAAAAATAAAAGAAAGTGGAGAACAGATCAGGTTATTACTACTCCTTTTGGCAAAATTCATACGTATAAGCAGAGAGTGCTGCTTCAGCATCTTCTGCTTCTTGTGCATCACTGTGTATTTCAGATGAAACCAATGGGTACAATAATCGCGTCCTATATTTTTATCTAATTCATTCTCAACGTCGCTAATTAGGTTTTCGGAACATTGACTGCATTGCAAAACTACTTTTTTTAGTACTTCTTGCTAAAGTTTTCTTCTTATTTAAGTATTCTTTTCTCTTTTTCCTTTAATTTCTTTTTCTTTTGCTCTCAATTGCTGCCTTGGTTTTTTTCTATTTCAAGATTTTCCTTAACTTCTTCTCTCTTTCCATAATGTTCTCGCCAAGCCTGTGATGATATAGCGCTTGGCAATTTAGGCTCGACATGTTGTTAAGATTTTAGTGATAGTGACTCGGGATAAAGCAAATGCTTCTCAAAAACGTCGTTAAATGACATTTGATTATGATTTGATCTGTGAATTAGTTAAGTCATTTTCTTAGGTTAAATTCTCTTTACCATGAACATCTGCTGATACTGTAATAGCGTAACATTGGTCATCAGATGTCAATTGACTGATTGGCTGTGTGAGATTTCAATCTCATTGAGATCCATCTGTGAATTAGTTAAGTCATTTTCTTGGGTTGAATTCTCTTTACCATGAACTTCAGCTGATACTGTATTAGAGTAACATTGGTCATCAGATGTCAATTGACTGACTGGCTGTGTGATATTTCAATCTCATTGAGATCCATCTGTGAATTAGTTAAGTCATTTTCTTGGGTTGAATTCTCTTTACCATGAACTTCAGTTGATACTGTAATAGCGTAACATTAGTCATCAGACGTCAATTTACTGATTGGCTGTGATATTTCAATCTCATTGAGATCCATCTGTGAATTAGTTAAGTCATTTTCTTGGGTTGAATTCTCTTTACCGTGAACTTCAGCTGATACTGTATTAGAGTAACATTGGTCATCAGATGTCAATTGACTGATTGGCTGTGTGATATTTCAATCTCATTGAGATCCATCTGTGAATTAGTTAAGTCATTTTCTTGGGTTGAATTCTCTTTACCATGAACTTCAGTTGATACTGTATTAGTGTAACATTAGTCATCAGACGTCAATTTACTGATTGGCTGTGATATTTCAATCTCATTGAGATCCATCTGTGAATTAGTTAAGTCATTTTCTTGGGTTGAATTCTCTTTACCGTGAACTTCAGCTGATACTGTATTAGATTAACATTGGTCATCAGATGTCAATTGACTGATTGGCTGTGTGATATTTCAATCTCAATGAGATCCATCTGTGAATTAGTTAAGTCATTTTCTTGGGTTGAATTCTCTTTACCGTGAACTTCAGCTGATACTGTATTAGATTAACATTGGTCATCAGATGTCAATTGACTGATTGGCTGTGTGATATTTCAATCTCATTGAGATCCATTACTGAGATATCGTTCAATGAAATGTATGAACCTGGTTCAGGAAAAGTGATATTTTCAGCAATGTTTTCATCAGTAACTAATAAAGTGTCGCTAATAACTTTCGAAGTGGCTAACGTAGTTATATTAATGTTTTGGCTTAATGGCATTGTAGAAGCGACTACCGTCTGATCTCCCAACCCCAACCCCGAGAGCCTCATCCGTAGTTTAGCAGGTGCATCTATAAAGATTATATCCCTGCTTAAATTTGATTTGGCTAAACGGAATAAGGATTCAAAGATCCCGATCACCAGAATATTGTCAATGAACAAAAAGAAACAACATAATCGCTAAATAGTCAGTATACGATCACATAAAACTGTGGAATTTCTATGGAAAAAGTTAAAAGTCGACAACAGGTCTTTTCCCGACCACCTGGTTACTGGCAGAAATTTCGTGTACATTACGTCAAGTTATCGTTTATTTAAGCCGATCGCCATCTGACGTATAATTCAATCATTGTATATTGATTCTATACAGTTCATAGAATTCCCGTAAAATTCAAATAAAATTTCAAAAAAGCTTCACAAGGATTTGACCGAAACCACCCGTTGACGATCAGGTGATCGTAAAAGGAAAAAAGATAGTTTTTTACCATCCCATCGCGAACACCTTAAATTATAGTAAATAAATACTTTTTTTTAGTAAAATGTTGTATTAGAAGTAATAATAACCATAGTTCAACATTACAAACACAATAACAATGCAGAATTTGCAACAAAAGTAATTTTTACTGACGATTGAAAGATTGCTTCTCACTAATTTTTTGGTAAAATTTTGTTTCAAAAACCGCGCAAACGCACCGGTTCATATTCACCTGCTCACTGATCAAAAACAAACGCATTTTTTCGTTGAAATTGGTGATACGAATGACAGTAATAGATAGAACATGCATATTCAAGTAAAATCATAGCTTATAAGGCGTTGATATGATTGTTTATTGAAGTTTTCCATAAAGTGATCGGGAGCGGGCAGTGATCGGCGAACCGGCTGTTTTACCCTGTGTGCTTTCGTTATATTTATATTATAGTTTGTTTACATTGGATGCGATAGTTTATATCATATTTTTTTATAACAAAAAGAATTTTAAAAAAATTATGGTAAAGAAAATGGTACAATATATAAAACATAAAAAAAGGCATTCGACGATATTAAAATATAAGTGACCTATTTTAAATTATATTAGGATTGTTAATTTTAGTGGACACAGTCACTTATATTAATTAAAATAAATATGCAAGTCATCTTCTCCTATTTAACCTCCAAGTTATTCTTTTGTCAGTTAAATTATATGTTTTAAAAATAATAGCTACAAAAAAATAAAGTTACTTCGACGCGTATACAGTCACCTTAATGTGAACAAGGCCACAGAACAATGATGTATAAGCTGAACCAATGATCGATCCAAATCCTTTAAGATCCTAAGAACCGACGTACTTTGAAAAGGACATAAAGCGCAGTCGAAAATGATCCTTATAAAACGGTGAACGAATGAAAATACTGCAGAAGCCAGAATTTCAGATTCTATTCTGTTTATTCCGATTTTGAATTAGAATAGCGAAAAAATTATCCCAGACGGGATAAGTTATATGACATAATATGGCTTGAGATAGTGTATGTTATGCATATAGAGAACAAAATAATATTTAAATATAAAAATTCATCTTTCGCATGTTTTTATCGACAAAACTCAAAAAATAGTCGAAGGTTCGACATGAAATTTTCACATACACTCTCGTACTATTTTTTTTAAAAATCATAACACAAATTCTACATTAACGACACAACATAAAAGGTTAAATTATTATGAAAAGTAATAACAATAATAAAACTAAAACTAAGTACTAACGAATATAATGTATAAAAAATTGAGTAAGCATAACATGTTTATTAATTGTCACAATTTAACTTATTTGCTAAACATCCCTTATGATCAGTTTTTCTGCAGTTTTGTAAGATGAAGTGGTATTTGTTTATTCCTTATCAAATGTTATATATTAACCACATGCTAAACCTGACAGCTTTATCTCTTTGACAGACTTTAGCCATATCTAAATTCAAAGTTTCACGACACCACACATTCCGTAATCTTTACACTAGACAATATTAACAAAGGCTTTAATTCAATCAGGCTCTAGACGGAGATAGCTTGTATCTCGTGTTGCCACATTGCAAACAGCCCACCAGTAGGTATACTATATTTACATTTTCAGGGACTATGATTATTATGGTCCTAAAATTTTTTAAAAATGAAAATGACCGTCATTTGTAAACACAATATGGTACATGTTATAGTATGACTATGTATGTTATAGTATAAACTAAGTAACAATTATATTATAATGAACTTTTCAAAGACAGATATATCTATCTGTAGCCACTGAGTATGACGAAAGACTCGATATCTGACTGATCCACGTAGCGAGTCTCTATTGGCTACCAAACCAATCGGCTTAGTTGTGAAGAGCTCTACTGAATCGAGTTTGACAAAGTTTAATATGAAATTTAATAAGGTTTAGGAATACAAAAAAAAGCATGAAAAGCTGCGTGTAAGCCATGCCTATGTGTGTGTAAAGGGAATTTCTCTCAATCACGATGATAACATTACTGTTCCTTATAATCCGTAAGTGGTGTCACAGAAGGGGCGCGACAGCCAATAAATCGGCACGCGGGCACACCGACATGAAAGATGAAGTGCCCGCTTAACATACAATGAGTCTGCACTCTGTCGCAACAAAACTAAGTTTAGGATAGCGCTAGAGTCGGATAAAGCCTCGTTTGATACTCACTTAGTAATTGTACAAGTCATGTAACTGATATATGTATGTAAACTATCCCGGTTTTAAAAAAATTGAAAATCTATCATCTACATCCAAAATTTAATTACACCACTCGATAGCTAAAGGATCAAAGAATTTTTTGGTATATGATATATTCGAATTCGTTGTGTATTACATATAATAATTAATACATTAAAAGAAACTATAACAAAGACTCTTGAAAGCTGTAAACAAAACCTTGCAGGGTTAGCACACGTTTGCGTACCTCACTGAGTAGTGAGTTAATACTTTAGATAGGTAGTATTTTAACGTCAGATAGTTAATAGTATGGTTATAGTCATCCTTAGTGCCTTTACCATTTAAAATTGCATTAATAAATATATTTTTTCAAATTATAACAAATAGTCACATGTCTTTTAATTTAGACGCATGCTGTTTTATTAAAATAGGTGGCGCTATATAATTCATGATTTTTTTAACACGTAGAATTTTTTTTTTTGATAATATATTCATTTGGTTGATGTTTTACTTTGTTTACTTCAGCAATAAACTGATTGAAAATGAAGCACTACTTATAATATTTTTTAAAAGTAAATATTTTAAAAACCGTCTCACATTTGTTGTAAAATATCTTGTCAAATGAAGTAAGTATGCGGGTAAAATAATATCTGGATAATACATGCTTATTAAAGACAACGTTCATAAAAACCTAGTAAAAGACCTGCAATGATCGTTAGCTCTGACGATACTGCCGCTCTAGTCTAGACTTTAAATTGACACGAAATAGACCCTTTTGCTGCTAACTGTGCACTAACTTATCATTTAATAAACGCTGTCAACTAGTTTGTAACCAAATTGGGAGTTACAATGACTTTTATTGCCTATTTCTGTAATCTTGTTAAAAACTTAGCGTGATTCATATTGCTACAGCTAACCATTCACACCGTTCTTGTATTTAAGTTTATTTGGTAATTTTTTTTGATAAATTTGTGTTCAACAACAACAACATAATATCACAAATTGATATGGCCTGGCCATCACTGTTTTAAGAAATCTGTTCTATATCTATACTAATATTATAAATGCGAAAGTTTGTGAGGATGAATGAATGTATGTATGTATAGATCTTTCACGTAAAAACTAATCAACGGATTTATATGAAATTTGGCACAGATATAGTTTATTACCTGGACATTAACATATAGGACATTAACATATAGCTTTTATATATATATAAAAGCGTGATGTTATATAGCCTAAAGCCTTCCTCGGTAAGTGGACTATCCAACACAAAAATAATTTTTCAATTCGAACTAGTAGTTCCTGTGATTGTCGCGTTCAACCAAACAAACAAACAATCTCTTTAGCTTTATAATATTAGTAAAAGTATAGATACCTTATATTTTCCTTTTCAACGCGGAACTTTCAATGGCAGGTAGATCGTTATTATAATGAGTAATTTAAGCTACGTTTATTTTAAAAAAAATGTATAAGTCCAGTAAGTGTCCAGTACTGCGTGCGCCATACGCACCCCGCAGTGAAGCGTGGCCGGGTTCAGCTAGTTTACAATAGTTTTCATACGTCCGCGTTCAAACGAGGCACGAAGTTGCTTGCTAACGAGTCTAGGTGTGTCCTCTGCACCAAATAACGCAGCTAATAATAATTGTAGGTGCAGTTAAGTGCAATAGAATGGTGCCGGACGATGCATAGAACAGCTATTGAGGATAATTGAAGAATATTGTTAATAATTTCAGTGATTGGAGGTTGTTTTGTAAAATTACTGTATACCCTGTCAAATTGCCACTTGTAGGAAGGATATGTATCTATGGTAAATCGATATAATGTAATTTATTGTTGACCCTACAAAGGTTAATTTAGCTTAATATAGAGCTTAATATTTTAAAATACACCTCTACCTTGTTTGTATATATAAATATTTTTTATATTTTATAGTGATACATTTTGAAAATTTGTTTTTTATTTTTCTTGTAATTACTCAAGCATTAAATAAAATAAAAAGCCTTCATTGCTGATTTTACATTACTTACTTAAAATTGTAGATGAATGTCTATACTAAATATATTTAATTTTTTAAATTATTTATTTTCATATTTTTAAAAATTTAATGAAAATTTATCTTGTGTCATAAATTTATGATAAATCTCACGCTGATATATGAAAATAGGAAAACTGATATCACAAATACAACCACAGTCATGTATAAGTAATAAGAATTAAATCAACATTAATTATTGCCGTACAAGAAAGATTAACGATGAGTTGTCTTATACCAATTACAATAGTCAAAACATCACCTTGAAGGCAAATAAAATATATTACTCAGAGAGTAATAATGGTTCCATTGTTACACAAAACAGTATCAGATGCTTGGTAAAGATAATCGTGGCATGCGAAAAACAGAAATGTTATCTTTGTGTTGGGGTCATTCGGTGAAATATCAGTTAAGACAAGTTATGTATGTCTAATGAACCGACTATGGTGTAGCCTCCACATATGACCTTTACACAACACATGCTAAGGTCAGATCATCGTAATAACCTATCTTCATCTTATTTGACCCTACTATGGATAAAAAATCAAATAATTTATGTACTCTTAACAATCACACCTCAGTAATCTACACTTAATATTACAAAGAAGAAAATATTTCAAAGATGTTTGTTTGTAATGGATAAACTAAAAAACTTCTTAACTACTTTTAAAAACATCTAGGTATAGAAAATTACATTATCAGCAACAAATTTGCGCTGTGTTTTGCAAAAGAAATTACAAAAATGTAATCAAAAGTATCAAAAAATTGCGTAAGTATATACCTAAAGTCATTATTTGGCATGCGCTACGAAAATTATTGTACTGATAATATATAACATAATGTTATTCTCATAATTACCCACAAAAAAGTTACATAGGCTATATATCTAACTATATCATATTTTATTTTTGTTTAAATAGTCAATCAAAACAGGGACAGAATCGAATTATGATAACATTTATATCACTATATATATATCCTTATCCAAGTAAATTGTTTCATAATTCATGTAAATTCCTCTCTAAATTTATCATATAGGAGAATTATCATGTACAAGTTTCAGCGGTACAGTCACTGTAATAATAAGTTCGCCACCTTAAAGTCTACATAAGCTTGCACAAGGGCAATTATCAAAACAAAACAGAATATCGAATTGACGTATGCAATAGGCTAGCAGTCAACTTGGCAGATATGCGCCCAGAATTAAAATTTGGCACAACGTGGTCCTCCGAATATCTCGTCCCGTTTATTTTCTACAAGTGTAGCCTCCCATGTTGGGATGATTGGAAGCTCTTTTCATCAGTAAAAATAGCGTGGCTCCAATCAAAATTCAAATATGCTCGGGCAAAATTTAAGCAGCCTGCTTTATGAGCATTAGTTAAAGGCACTTTTTTGGCAGGACGTCGGTGTACTTTAATTAAGATTCGGGGTATGGCGGTGATCAGTAAGATAACCCTCATCTGCATGACTTCTTATCCAGAACCTTACTGTGTCTTTAGTAATATTAAGATTTGCAGATATTTCGCTAATATTATAGCCAGCTTCATGATCTGCAATAATTGCAGCTCTTGCATCGATGCTCAAATTCTTCGGCATTTTAATTACTTAATATTTATCGCAAGAAATACAAGAAATAATTATATGACACTGACACACAATGACAATAATAAATTTATAATGACAGACCATTAAAAAGGTTTGATGTTTATATCAAACTATTTTATTGGTTAAATGTGTAAACCATATTGATCCTTGTTATCATATCTAGTAAGTTTACTTTCATATGCAGTTGTCTGCTTAGTGCTTTAGTTTCAAAAGGTACTAAGAATCTACCACTTAATAAAGGAATGAATTTGAAAACTGACGAAGGTATTTATTTCTACTCCCACCGTACATACGTATACGTATTTTTGAAAGTCATCTTCCACCGAAAGCAACTTAGCATCATATTGCATTAATTACCCAGTTGTGTACGAAAAATTGCACAACCACACTGTCATCTACATTGTTTCAAAACTTGTAGCCCCTGATAGGCGGTGATTTGTCATAGTACACGCATATTAGATTGATGAGCAAGTCTCAACAGACGGTAAAGGAATGTGATTTTACAATAACCATTTGTTATGTAAAAGTCGATGTAAAAACCGCAAACAAAAAGCTGTGGCAACCGCTTCTATGAGCGGTACACCAATGTCTACTATTTTAGGGTTTAAAAACTAAATATGTATTTTAAAAAATCATTTAGTTTAACTAGCGATCCGCTCGCAGCTTCGTAGGGTGATTTTTTTCTGTAAATTATAGGTATGCATAAAGCTTCCTCATTTATCGCTCTTTCTATTAGTGAAAGCTGTATCAAAATGTGTCGGGTGGTTCAGAAAAAGTTAGCTGAGAAACATTCAAAGGCAGATGGCAACTTAATTCTATAATATGTTTATAATATATAAACGTATATATATAATACTATACTAACATAGTAAGGCTGCCAACATAGTAGACCAAGTAACGTAGGAACCAAAAAATGATGAAATGAAGTACTTGATTCAAAGTCGGTGAAGGGAAACGTCGTAAACAAAGAATTTCCTTACATTCCGCAGTGGGTTAGTATCATTCATATCATAAACTTATTTAAACAAGTTTTTTAAGTTAAAAAATTTACAAAAATAACTACCATAAAAGTTACTACTTAAAAGTTTTTAATGTTAATAACTTAAAGCTCTTCGAAATTATTCTTTAAATATCTCTTTGTCCTCTTTGTCTCCCTAATTTTAGAGAAAATATAATGTGCATTTAAAAGACTAAGACTCTTTCACTAACTACAAGTAAAGTGTTGATTAGTTACTTTTAGAAATAATTTTATGTTTTATTAAATTATGCACTCGGTTTACTGATTCCTTCGATAGGCAATTTTTTTAAATGTTTTAATGTTGGGGACTTTTACCGTACAAACAAAGGTATCTTTCTCGGTGATCGGTGACTTTAAATGGCGGTTAGCCTACTTGACACTTTACTCAGAGATGGTGAAAGAGGCCATAATATAAACACAAATTATAAAATTTTACAGTTTTGGCAATTAATGATAGATGGCTTGAGCTTGTTCTTCAAAATTTTACAAGGTACGGAACCCACGTACTATATTAAAATACTTAAAACTTTTTTGTAGTTACACTTTTGCGGTTACTTATGCGGTTTTTTCTGTCTGGTTATATAATGTTTGGAAGTATGTGTCATCATCCGTATAGTTTAGTTTTTTAACTATTTTCGTCGCTAATATTGTATTACATACTGTTATTTATAATTTTAACTGCAAGCTCCGCAAGAGTCGATTTCGATTTCTCTCTCTATACAATTCATATACAAATAACTTTATTTCAGACATAGTTTACTATCATAGTACTAATATGTACTAATGGTGAAGTTACTAAAATTACTAATTATCAAAACTGTATTAAAAATTGTTATAATTTAGATGGACAATAATACAATGATTATTATGTATTTTAAAAGAGTATAGATATCCTATTTCACTAGCAACCCTTTACGTGTTAGCTAAAAATATGTAAAATATGTGTAATATGTGATATTACATTTATAATGATGATATTCAAAAAACATTATTATTATAAATACATGTATTTTTATTACCACTTAGCGTATCCCGTGACTGTTCGTTTACGTAGAGTTTTTTTTTTTTAATTTTAGAAGCAACCTCAAATAATTTGAGAGACGTAAATTGTATCAAATTAATAATTAATCAATTAATTTTCAACGCGGACGAAGTCGCGAGCACCAGCTAGTACTTTATAAACAAACACTTCATCTGCCTTTAGAGATAAATTTTATTTGTTTGTATACTATAGCTAAATTACAAACTGACTGTTAGTGTGATTAAACGTTAATTTAGCTTATTTTAAACAAATATTGGTCCTTTAAGTCGACATTATTGACACTAAATGTTGTCGTTTTCATTATTTATCGCTTCGCTTGTTGTGCATCACTATTGACTTTAGACATTTCCGTGTACCCAGCTAGGAAAGACGATCGAATAACATGACGTGTATAGCGAAAATAAATGTCATTTTGTTGTAAACATGTCCCTTAAATAACTATGGCTTTATTAAATTTGACATTTAATTGGTCATTGTTAAACCGGCTGTGCAATATCTTACCTGCCGATGAATGTCAAGTAAAATATTGTCAAGTAAAGACTTGGATTATCTTTAGACGAATTGGTCTAATGTAAGAGAAAGATGTTATGGTAAAGTTTGAGTTTAAAAGAAACTATTTTCAGAACTGTAAATACCAACTCATTATTACTATTAAAATACGAAAATAATATCCTCAAAAAATGTGAACTATCCGATATTAAAAAATACGCTTTTATCCAATCCCATTTCAACGAACATTTGCGTTTACTTTGAATTGATTTAAAACAACAAGGCACTTTCAAAATTGTAGCCTATCAATCGCTTCGAGAGCAACAAAGATTCGAATTATGATTTGAATTCGGAGTAGCCAAAATAATGAGTGTGCTTCGGTGATGGCATCCGATAAGTGGTTTTCGTAACGCCCCTCAAGCGGTCGCGATAGGATCGCGAGCTGCGCGTGCGCATCCAACTGACTTTAGAGCTTTTTTTTCTTCATATCTCACGAACAAACATACGCAAGAACATCTGGACGATCAGTTTCGAGATTATGAACCGGTTATTTCCTAGCTTTTTAAAACAATTGTAATGTGTTACGCACATCGTTCGATTGCAACATAAGAATACACGAAGAGTGACATTTTTGCATCCCATTTTTATCTTAATAGGTTCATTGCTTTCTCCCTTTTACTTTTTTATACATTTAGTTCTGTCCAGTGCTTCTATTGCTTTTGTTTTCTTATTTTTCCATTACAAATAAACTCAAGCATACTCTATACTTATAAAACTGTTTGTCTTAACTGTCTCAACGCACAGCCTAAAAGTATTAAGTCTTAGAAAGCAGAAATGTTGAACATATGTTTATTTTGTAACGTAAGAAAGGATTTTTGAAAATGACAACTCCGTGCGAAGTCGGGGGCGGATTCGCTATTTTTTCCTATTTTATTGTTTTGGCTGACTATTTATTTATTTATTTATTTATTTATTTATTTATTTATTTATTTATTCATTTTCAAGAAAATATTACAGTTATATTTATACAAAAATTTACTTAATAACTAAATGACAGATTAATTTGACACCATTTACAAGTTTCCGCATATTGAATCTATATAAAATAAAATAAAACCGTTTCTAACCAAAAACAAACTACGACTAAAAAAAAAGAGTACAGTTTTTTTTTTTTGCTTTTTTTTGTGCTTAATAAAAAAAATTATTAAGAAGAAGTAAACAAATAAAGCAAAAAAAGAAAAAGAAAAAGTCTGCAGTGAAGAAGTCTACAGTGAAGAGCGAGAACCATCAAACCATGAATTTGAAAGTAATTCTCTTATTTTGTAAATCTTTGAATTATATAAATCGAGTTCTGGAAATTCAACTAGGCTATTAACAAATTTGACAGATCTGGGAAAGAAAGAGTTTTTCCTATAGTTTGTTGCGCGATGTCTGGAACTTAGTTGTGATGCTATCCTAACAGACCTAACAGTCCTACGAGGAACTTTTAGATCTATTTTTGATAGCAAATAAAGAGAATCATCAATGTTTTGGGCAATTTTCATAAGAAAGTAAAGATATTGTCCGCAATGAAACGCCTTTCTTTAAGAGGGTGAATGTGCTGCCTCCGGCATCTAGACTTGTAATCCTCGAGAAAGCTGAAATTTAAAACTTTTTTTTGTTTTTTTTTTTTTGTTTTTGTTTTTTTTTCAAATTTCGACATATATTAAAAAAAAATACCGTAAACATGTTTACTGTATATTCATAAATGCCCATAATAGCAGCTGATATTTATGTTTCATCTGACATTACTTATGAAGTATATGTGGACTGGGTCGTCCTAATGGATCAATTGATCAGCATTGATAATCGCTCACATCTTAAAGGACAGCCGTTAACCTCAATCCCTAAAGGACAAATATGACCTTCAAATGACATGTGATAATATCATTAATATGTTTCGATACAATGCTCTATCGATCGCTTCATCGATTGTGTCGATTTTGACGTGTGATTCTTAAAAAGAGCAAGGTTAACATATGTACAATTCTGGGCGTTACGGCACCGCCTTTCCTGACTTTCAAGTGAATCAATGAAAATATAAAGAGATAGGTGAGTCATCCGAAAGAGTTTGAGCATTTCATCGTGCTCAATGGCATTGATCCAATCCTCAATTATTATCTGATCATGTCGACAGCAAGGTTTCTTGGGGATTGGTCAAGGGATAGCCTCTGGCCGCGTTCACTTCGGGAGCCTTGATGAGTCACAGAAATCGATCAGACACATTGTTACGCCGACATTGATCCTAACGACACGACTGTTACAACATTCTTCACTAATTATAACTTTATATTGTTGCCTAATATTGTGGCGTGCAGGCGTAGTGATGTCTGTGTCAAGGAGCAAGATCGCATTCGCTTTCGACGGACAACCGTTATACTCGTTATCTGATCACAGACTAGTGTCGTAATTCGGATCTGTACACGCATAGTAGCCAATCAAAAATAGTTCGAGAAGGCGACCTTGCTCGACATCGATACTTCCACGATTTATACGCAACATCTAAACACTTGATAACAGTTAACTAGTTTTTTAACGTTATCTTTTGATCGCAATCCGTTTAAATGAAAATTGGATCGAATAAGTACGAAACCCACGCGAATGTCGCGCAAGTTTTAACATACCAGTACCTATCATTCTCGGTTAGCAGCGTTTCGAAACTTTATGTAGTACTTATATACGAACTTATCTTATATCATAATAATATGCACTTTAAAGGATCAAAAAAATTATTTTATTTTTTGACTCTAAGCAAATTAAAAGCTATGCTTGGAGTTTCCTTGATGGATAGGATCAGAAATTCTGAAATTCGCCGAAAACCAAGGTATTCGAATAGCCAAGAGAATAGCTAGCCAACCACTGTGACATAACTACACGTGTACTAAGTGAGTAATTTAGCAGCATACTACTTGCAAGCCAGGCATTGATTTATTATTAGGCAACCGTAGACACCCAATATATAGTGGACTACTATCAGTAGTCCTGCCAACCTCAACATGTAACAAAAAAAAAGGATAGTATCTCTAGGTATGCAGCTTTTACTAAAGGTGAAACTACCTTTAGCCTACACCTATTCTAGTATCAATATTTTGATATTATAAGGAATAACATGGAATCATGCAATTGAATGAATTCATTTTTATTTTAGAATGCCACTGAAATGTCACATAGTTATTTTAACTATTTAAAAATGTTTTCCCATGGACATACCTATTGAATCTTAGTTCATATATGGAGAACGAGTAAAAGCTGACAGGCGTGTAATGGTTGTTTTTGTGTTATTAATATTGAAGGCATAACTGGATAATATCAGATCGGCTTTCTTGCTACGAATAGCTTGTGAAGTTTAATAAACATTAGATTACGGAGCAAATTATTGATAAATACTAATACTGATTATTATTTTAAGGAACTAGAACATTTATTTATATATATACTAGCGGCTTCGCACGGGTACATCTTTTTGCAAATTATATATAAAAACCTTCCTCGTTTAACGCTCTTTCTACTAATGACAACCGCATGAAAATCGGTTCAGTAGTTTCTGAGATTTTAACGCATATAGAGACAGACAGACGCGGCAGGGATCTTTTTTATAATAATATATGTAAGAATTAATTATAAAATAAATATCTCATTTAATAAAAAAATTATTGACAGAAAATTCTATCGTTTTCTTTATAATCTGTTTAGTTGCATTTGCTAAAGTGAAAATATATTTTTTTACATTAAAAGTTAAAGCGACGATCTAAGTAACTTTGGATTTTTAATTAATTAAGTATCGCAGTGTAATAGTTTTAGAAGAACAAGAAAAGAATTTGATAGAAATTAAATATTCGAAGTGCATGTCGAGATGTAAGAAACGGTCAAATCTTACCTATAAAATATTGCTCGACATTAAAACCATCCTTTATTAAAACCCATACGAAAAAGCCTCAATTAATACAACTCATTTGATAAAAAACCGTCCTTTTTTATCAAATGAGTTGTATTAATTGAGGCTTTTTCGTTTTGTAACGAGAATGATAAAATTCTGCTACATAACCAGGTTTTGCAGCGGGAAATCTCTTTCCTCGTACATTACCGGACGCTGACGTTGGTTCTGTACAAGAAAAGAAAAAATCCTACTCCCAATGTTGTTTATGTAAGTTGGTTATGTATGGGGAACAAGGGGATTTGACGATGTGAGTTTTGTGCTTCATTATACATATTTATGATCGAAGGTGTACATACCAAATTGCCTTTTGTTACATTTATTAGAGCTTTTTTTGACTCATAAATGGCTTATAAATTGAATAAATTCACGTGACATGAAGCACTTTATTATGTTCGATATAAGGTATAATATTACACGGCGCCCTTTGTAGCCGCTTGTACTGCGTAATAAACACTTGTTAGTTACACATAAAGATTATTTATTACTGTCGGCTGTCTGCGTCTATGTTTGTATCGATGATTAAACCGCGCATGCGTGATCACTAAATCTCACTTGATTTCTAGACTGGACATACCTTAAAGGGCGTGTCTGTTTTCTTTATATAGCCACCAAGACTTATGATGCCAAACCAATTATAATTCACCGTAGTAAATAAATGATTGATAGTGAAACTGGTATGTGAACTACACTAAACTTAATATGTTAGCTGTAATCTGATTGACGTGGATAGTCAAAAAATCGAGTCCTTTTTTTTTCATAATTATTTTCAGTTAGGACACCACTTTTTATGAATTTTGACGTGTTTTAAAATTTTTGTTTATGCTATCTGAACTTGTAGTAAACTTTTTAATGTATCTCTTATTATTTTAACACTTTTAACAGTATAAGCAATGTTATTAGTTAAAATTATTGACCAAGCGCTTTAAAACGTTCTTTATAACGGCAGTTCGGCCAATGTTTCGAACATCTTGCTGCCGTCTGTGCTTCCGAGCTTATATAACCCAAATATTTTTAAAATTCGAATGAATAGCCATCTTCTGGGTGAACTCGCTTCATCATCCGCCTCATCTTTGCTACTCGGCTAGATGCTGGCCTTAAGAGCAATCCCAACTTTAATTATGTGATTTATTATAAAATTTATTCATTTAATCCTTAAAAAAATGCTACACATTTAATATTATATGTTAAAATAAATAAACCTTAAAGCAAACGTCATGCACATCGTCTGAGCTGTTTAATTACGGGAAGACGTTAAGACAACAAGGGACCACCCGCCGACTGTGTATCGAATTGCGTGCGGCTGCCTAGCAAAAACCGAAGCCAGATTTACATACGAAGGATTACTTTTTAACTAACTAGTTTATAACAAGGGCACATAAATCGAGTGGAATTTACTGTAGGTATATTTTTCGTTGCATTCCTTATTTTGTCTACGTCAAAAACACGTACCGCAGTTTTCATCGCTACAAAAAACTGCTGTTAAATTGGACGGTAATAAAATCCTTTTTTTATCTTGTCTAACGAGGCGTAACAATTGTCACCAAGTTGAAATAAATTTATTAAAGTCGAATTGTATAATATAGTTTTCTAATTTAGATATAAATAAAAATATCTTTGTTATTTTTACAAGTAATACCGTTGTAAAACAGTAGCGGACTAAGTCATTGATTATTTAATTTTGTTTGCCAATCTCCCCTTACAAAACGTTAAATGGATGTAATAAATAAATAATATAGCCATAATCGCCAAGCCAAGCCATTTGTAAATGATATAAATTTACCTTTAAATGATTCAAACTTGTATTTTATTTATAAGTGAAATGTCAAAAATATCTAATTCTTTAATAACATATAAAACAACATTGTAGCCACTCCCTTACTGATAAATCTATTATCTTTGAAATACATTTGAGTTATAACATTTGGGTGAGCAATGCACTTGTATCTCTTATATTAGATGTTGCTTGTACTTTTAAGCGACGGTAGCCATCGACAATATTAAGATAACCTGCCGATATTAAGAAATATTTTGGTGGGTACATATTTCGATTGGATATATATTATATGACTTCAAAATATTCCGCGTTCAAGCACGTAATCAGACCGCATTCCCTACGCATCCGAGATAACTAAGGCCTTTGTGGTTACCCCACGACAGTTAGAAGAGAGGTATTTTCATACCGTTACATTTCACAGGGTTATATTCAATTAGGTCGCATTACCGCACCATATAGAGGCTCGGTGTGGGCATTCGTCAGAGTGCTTCAGGAGATGGAGAGTTGATAAGAATATTGTTAGTGTACTTATTTAGTTGCTGTATTTTATGACCAATTATAGGTAGGATATTAGGTCCCACTGCTGGGCATAGACTCCTAAATATGAGAATCTGTGGTGTGAGTTCACAACTATCACAAAAATAATGTTACTCTTAGAATCGCATTTGTTAAAACAAGTGAACTTGATTGCTAATCAACACATTAAATTTAAAAGTAAACCTGTGATCGTTTGAGCAGACGAAACGTTTGAACCATTGGGATAACATTGCTTATTGCTAGCATAACTATTAAAGTAATAATTAATTAATAATATCAAGTAATAATAATCAAGTTGTGAATTATAATATCAAGTAAATTATGAAATTGAGTAGCTTTTACCCGCAATTTTGTCCGCGTGCTTTGGGAACAGTACTTTTTGGCAATGTCCTTTTCTATACCCATGAGAAAGTGTTTCGTATACCCATAATTTCGTTTGAGTTATCAATAAGTGTATAGGATTCCAAATCCTTGAGAACGGAAACGCAGATGAATCTTAAATGAATGACATTGTAAATACCGTGGCTTCTTTATACGACCTATATCCTGCACTCGATTGTGGTAAATGTACGTTGTACACGGAAATATTCAATGTCTTCTGAGCATCCGCAATAAATAAGAAGCGGTTTAAAATTAAATTAAAAATGAGATCGCATTGTAACGTCTCGATGACTTTTTTATGGATATATTGAACACCTCATAATAATAAAGAGTTTGAATAAGGGCAGAAACATATTAATGATAATGATGCAATCGAAATGCCAAGATATCCTCAATGTGCTCTCAGCCGTACTCAAAAAGGAACTCATCACAAATAATTGTTCGACGCGACGCAAAGAAAAATGACGAGATTAACACCCTTTTAATAAGTGTTTAATGGTGACAAGTTTAATTGCAATAATAATATTTGTCACTCAAAAATAAAAAAATGGTGTGTAGTTATGTCGTGGACACGGCCCATTGTTTTACATGAATATGTGTAAGTACATTACGAGCAATATTTTCATTGAGCGTATTACAGGTATACATATATCTAACGAGTATATATATACCAAAAAATTCTTTATCGTTTAGCTATCGAATGGTGTAATTAAATTTTCGATGTTGAAGACATGTCGCTACAGCATCAAACTCTATTTCCGATTCAGTTTTCTGAATAGAAGCAAATTTAAAGACGTATTCACATCAAAATATAGGTATTTTGAAAGATATGTAAGTAAGTAGATACAAAATTGAAGTGTTTTAATTTTTAATTTTGGCTAATTAATTCTATTAGTGGAAAACACAGAGAAAAGTTGTCTGATATCCTGTCATAAGTTCATATTTCAAGACAGTGATTTCTAGTCATGAGACACTCAGAACATACACCTCGCTTAGAGATTACTATATTCCTTGGCATACACTACGCATATAATAAATAAGAGTTCACCTTTATCGATGATTTTTTCCCATCGATCTCAGATTAAGTGTAATATGAAGGTCATTATACTTCGAAATTAATTCTCACGGATGAAGCATTAAGATGCTCTGATCCGACCAAGATGAGACGTATGATTTTGCAAAGACATCTTCATACGATCATATTCATTTGGCACTCTATGCTGATTGTTATAAAGTTGAAAATTAGTAGTGCTCAACTCTGTTGACAGCAAAGAAAAGTTTGTATTACTGTAACGTATCTCGGACGAATCGAATCAGCTGTCACTTCACACGCAGCTTTGGATCGGCAGCGAATGAATGTCACTAGTTTGGCTTTTATAATTACACGTGGATAAAACAATAATACTCTAGTAATACTTCCTAATATTGACGAGACGAATATGTTCATTCCTGTTATTGCAAGTATGTGCCCTTTTCCACACATTTCCTGTTATACTTTTTTGCTGGTAGCAAATTTAATATTTTCCTCTTACACTAAAATACACTATGAATTCCGAGGACATCAAATAACGCGAGTCCCTTGATATACTAATAATATTACAACACATTTTGTTTGTTTTAAGAGAAACTGATTTCCCTTCATGAAAGCTTTTTGCTTAATGTGTTTTCTGTTTGGTATCAGTCGATCAGATTTGAATTTAGAAATTTTAAATTGAAAGTTTATAGTAATTTGAACAGAGGAGAATTTAGAAGAAGTGCCGACCGCAAAAAGGAAATGGTATTCGAGAATAGACCGTAATTAAGAATATTTTCCATCTTATGAAGCTTGTACTGTACGGAATATGAATGGATTCCTAACTACTAATACCCAATATACATAAATCTGATTATAAGGTTTCATTAATTTTGTACACAATGCGTATTAAAAATAACAAATTATAAGGACGTCATGTTGACAGTAATGATGCTATTACTGTGATGATGATTATAAGTTAATTTGTTTATATTTTATAAACTTTTTTTATAAACATATTATATCCTCTAACAACAAAAATAGAAGCAATAACCTACATTTTATTTGAAATAGTTCAATGCAATTTTCTTTAACATTTATTGTTGAATATTTTTTGAATATTTATTTTATATTTAATTTTATAAAAAATCAATGTTAATTGATTTTTCCATTATTTTCAAGGATCCTTCGGGAACAGTATTTTTTATCTGGATGAAAGATGCTACATCCTTTACCGAACTGATTGAGTAGTTAAGGCGCGAAAGCGTAACAAAAAACGAGCTCATTTTCTCGTTTATAATATTAGTAAGATATGAAAAGTGTATGTCCGCCAGTGTACAGTGTAAGACAATGGACCCTCCCAGACCTTGTGGCAAGCCTGAAAGATGGAAAAAGTTCTTAACTAATTATGTCTTATTAATTAGTTTCGTTAAAATAAAGTAAAATTAAAAAATATTGCTGTGTCATTTTAATTCAGAATTTACATCGCAGATGGCATGATCTTTTAATGGATAAACATACAAGAGTGGGTGAGTCAAAAAATTATATTAAAGTTACTTAAAAAGAAAACCTAAATTACCTTCAAGTAAATATATCACGCTAAAATATCAGCTACATGCGCACATCTGTACGTATGTATCAATATATTTATTTATAATAAGCAAAGAGCATTTGTTTTGTCGATTACGCAGGTCTCAAAAATCGGGGTCTCAAAATAAAATAAGTAAAAGTTAGGTTCTTTTGCTTAAAATGCTTAGTATGCAGGGTCATGTTCTTTTAATTTGTTGAATATAAATGATGTGTATTTGTAATAATATAACTTACCCTAAATTATTGTTCTAATTAAAAATGCGTGCGAAAGTTTCATCTTTTATAAGTAATAACCGTGAATCTTACACTTGACGTAACGTCAAACGAGCCATTAAAATAATCTTCGTTGGGACGTCAACGCTAATCTGTTTAAGGTTTTAAGCGGTTACTCACATATAAATACTCACTCGCTTTGATCTCGCCGCGACGAGTTTCAAATTAAGGCACTCCGTTCATTTCGGTGTCCAATTAAGCGCGAAAAGTATCGCGCTCATCAAGAACACAATGTTAGTTAAGGCTCGTCAAAATTTTTCACTTTCTGTAATAACGTTTTTTCATCAAGTATGATATCTTAAGGGCAACAAGTTTTTTAGTGGAAATCAATATTTAAGAATATAAAATAGGAAATATTTTTTTATGTTAAGGTTGGCAGACAGGCTAACGGTCCACTTATGGTAGATGGCTACCGTCGTCTATATACTACATTAGGACTAAGGATAGGGGATTGGAAAGGGATTGTTTTTATTTTTATTTTCTTGTACGTTTGTATTATGCTGATATGTAATAAATGTTTTTTCTTTCTTTTTTTTTTCTTTTTTTTTTTTCATTTTACAAATAAAAAATGTTCATAAAATATGTTGTTAATGAGTAAATAAACTAAGTAAAGTAATATGTAGCAATAAAAATTCGACCTTGACTCAGCGACATGTCGCTTCGTTCTGCTTTAAATAGCACTAAAGAACCTACGCGAAAACGCATCAGCAGATTCATTTTACTTTATATGTGCCACGATAAAAACAATCTCGGAAACGCATTACAATCACAGTGGGTGGTTTTATATTAAACAATATAAAGAAGTTTAAGAACCTTTAAAACTATAAATGTTACCGTGTAAGTCGAGAATTATTGGTACAATTTGCAACCTTCACCTACGGATCGCCAGCCCTTTGTCCAATTGTGCTAAAGTCGTGGAAATGTGAAGTCATCTTTATTATTTTTTTCTTCTGTTTAATATATGTTTTTTGGCACGTGGGAGTTTCAGGGTTGGCTGAAAGGTCAGCATATATATTGATTCAATATCATTGAACTATAAATCATTCGAAAAATGTTAAGACACGCACGAAATACTCGTAGTAGGCAAAGTTAGTAGGTATGAAATAAGTTAGAAACTAAGTTAATTTCTGTTTGACCTCTAAAAAGACGGGTATACAGAAAAATACATTTTATATTGTTATATTTTTTAAGTAACAATGATTGGCTCGTACTGACATTCTCTACAGGTTCGAATACCATTGGTACCAGTACCAATTCGGAATGATGGTCTAATTGTTAACAAGCTCTAAAGGAACCATAACTTGCTCTCAATGTAAAGGAAAACTTCGTGTGAAATACTGCATGTATAACAAAACTAGCTATACTCAAAAACATGTAATATACAATTAATAATATTTTTTAATCTTGATTTTAATTTGAAAAATCAATGGAACTAATATTATTTAAAATAAAATCTACATCTAAGTTCTATACATATATTTACACATTATATAATATAAATAAAACATCGATCCATTTGGCAGGGTCCCAAGCATGCTGGCTGCATTACCTCGTTGTATGGCAATACTAATCTGTTGACCAAAGTAATAGCCAGCCTTAGAATCGCCGGTTAAGTCGACCAAACGTTTTCATAAGATGTTAAAAAAATTAAGAGCCTTGGAGCCCACGGACCCAGAGATTCGACACCGAAGGGAATGTATATGTAGCCGGTGCCGATATCTCTGTATTTGTGGATTTGTAATATACTGCAAATTCTCATAGACTAGCATGGTGGACAATAGTCTATACTATACAAAGGTGAGGCATATGCTCAGTAATGGTACGACTCAATTGGAATATGTAATGACACATACAAAAGCTTTGTCAAAATATTTTTTTTTTCCTTGATAATAACTCCGAAACGACTATGTAATGTCCTACAGTGTACGCGGTCTTATAACTTTGTACCAATCGCCCACCGCTTGCGCCACACTAATATCTCATTCACGCATGCGTCACTCTTGTATACTATCTTTAATATCAGTTTTCGATCACGCTTGATCTCTGTGACCCTAAATTTCGGCTACTGTAGACACGATTTCAACTATAACAATCAAACTGAAATAAATTTTATTTGTTTAGCAGTAAGGTTTAACTTCGTATGCAAAATTTAAACAGCGGTACTCTTAAAGCATCTCATGTTAACAATCAAATATTACTATGTTAATAGCCGTGCTTCTTGCTGTTTCGATTGGTATTTTATGATGAAAAATAAACATTGATTTGTCTATTTTATCCATTTCATGTTTCGTAATTGATCAATCTGCAGCTGACAGGGTCGAGTCTTTGAGACGTATGCTTTTCAAGTATTGTAAACTTGTTCAAAGTATTGTTGTATAGGTACACGAACGTAACAATATATGACGACCCATTGGACGAGTGGTGACTTGGTTAGGTTGCTTGCCATAACGCTGTGTCTCAGAGGTCCCGGGTTTGATTCCTGGCGGGTTCGCTCTCGTCTAGATCTGGAAAGTAGGGGCAGGGCACACTGCGTTTCGAAATTATTTGGGCAGCCCATCTGGCGACAGTAACCACCCAACCACCGTGAAATAACTACATGTGTGCTGTTGTGTTTCGATGAGTGAGTATGTGATGCCAGAGCACATTGCCAGGGATAGCCCTTCTTAATTCCTTATCCTTAAATATACTATGACCCTTGATCCTAATGTAGTCGGCAGCACACTTATAGCACCTGTGGCGTTGCTTATGTATATTAGCGACGGTAATAAACACCTGTCTACCTAAACATAAAAAAATAATACCGTAAAGGGCTCGTTTCAAAATAAAATAAAATAAAGTAGTATAAATGTTTTAGGGATAAAAATGTTTAAGTTACTCCAACACCAATTACATAAATAATAAGGAACAACATAGAGGAGGCTCCCTAACTCAGAGCACTGGTAATTTATGCAAGGTGAAAATAATTCATAGAAAACAATCATTTGAATAAATCTTGAAGGAAGAAAACATTGGCAACATTAAAATCGATATATTTATAAGACCCAATTAACAATATATATTCTAGAAATATAGAAAAATGTGTTAGCACTTAAAATAAATAAATAAAAAGTGTAGCATCTCTAATAAGAAAATACGAAAAATAGCTACTGAATGAAATAACCAGTTAGATCTTCAAAAGCAAGTATGCTTATTAAGTCGAGACCATGTAAAGAGTTAATGACTTAAATTATAATTTGTACTTACGCTTTGAATACAATGGGAATGTTGTTCGAAGAATATGTCGATAATATGAAACAATGCACCAAGTAAAAACGGTTCTATGACCGTAGACTTATTCTGATACTGTCATGATGACTAAAAACAACACGTACGAACAGCGAGGAGCAGAGGCAATCAATTTTTTTTTTCTGTCCGCAAGTATTGAGATCGATATTTCGCAATAAATATCAACGTCAGCTCGCAACCATTAAGTTTAATGAATGGTGAATGAAGTAACATCCTGCGCAGTACGTAGGAAGTGGGACCAGTCGCTGACTAATGCATTTCGTTGCAGATGAGTCGATGATCGCATTAACTTGGACAATACCCGTGAAGCTAAAGAGCAAGGACGACTTTAAATGCGGTGTCGGTGCAGTAATACTTGTATTACTAAATTCAACGCGATCCATTCAATGGTCAACTGTTATAAGTGTTTAAGTAAAATTTATCTATAGTAAACATATAAACTTTACCTCTTCACAAGTAATAATCTTGTAAAGAGGTAAAGTTTATAAGTTTGTTTGTTTGTTAAATATGTAGGAGTCCGTAAATTGTGATTTCACCTCCTCAAAAAAAAAGGGTGGACATAGGCTAAATATTCTACGCGAGCAAAGTCGCGAGCACCAGCTATCTAAAAATAAAAAATAAATAAAAATATTGAGCAAAAGTATAATGTCAGGTTTCAATATATCAAGCGTTATATTGTTTTACATACTTATACATATATTATCGCACTTTATATCTTTTATTTTTCAACGCGAACGAAGTCGCGAGCACCAGCTAGTACATAAATAAATACACAAAAATGTTTTTTCTAAAACTAAAGCTTCCTTAGTATACACTGAGTAGTAACTATACAATTAAGTAAGTAACTTGCAAGCATGTTACATTGCTTTTAGAAATAAATATAATTCCTAAATATTTACGTGGGAATTTGCTACCCAATATTACCACCAATATTGAATCATACATATTATGATGACATCGTGAATTCCAGACTTAATGCTTTATCATAAATAAATCATTAATGAAAACTTTATTATTCATGCACATAATAACTAGTAGGAGATCGTGCGCGGTGCCCTTATTGTATGTCATCAATAAATTCTCTATTGAGCATGTAACTTAATAAAAAAGATTATTTAGGGCACTTGAAAATAAACATAAGTTTTATTTATTTATACTTAATCACGCAAAAACGGCTAAACGTATTTGGAAGAAATTTGGCACACAGATAGTTGGACTAACATATAGGATACTTTTTGACCTGGAAAAATGTTATATTCCTGTAGGATTTTCAAAAAAAGAATTACATCGCGTACGAACTCGTGTGCGCAGCTAGTAGAAAATAATGCATATCGAGTTATGAGGCCGCTGTAGTGACAGCTATCGTCACGCCATGAGCTCTATATTGGTTATTTAATAAACCCTTCTATTGTGTGCTGAACACGCCGGATATGTGTCGAATCCTATATAGAAATCATTGTTCATTTAAAATCAAATGCTCATGGACCATATTTTTTCTCGCCAGCTACATGTTGACATAACAATGCCTTCACACACATATTTTAATTTTAAACAACACATGAAGCTACTGTAATAACCGAGCTCATTCGAACCACCTGGTACTCAACGTGCACTTCAAAATGTCAAGTCAGTATGGACAACAAAGAAATTACAACTATTTTTAATCGTAATTTAATGTAGTCCGAAAAGCCGTAACAAAAGTTTTAGTAATACAAGCTATAATTAAAACTATAAACAAACCCCCGAATATGACTATAGTTCTATGATTTCTATTGAGCCTAAACATGCTATATCTGCTGTGAGTTGCTGAGGAGTTGGATATCCCGCAGACTACTAGATGCTGTAGTATCAGATCAAAGTTAACATGTCATGGAAATACTGACGAAATAACAGTAAATCAAATTTCACATCAATCAAACCTGTGAAAGTTAGTCAAATCCCTTCATCAGCTAGGAAATGGGCTGATAATCTTTAAACGCCAGAACAGATCTTCACAAATTACCTAAGAACCATCCTGATCACATCAGCTTTTAAACGAAAAAACCTAATCAAAATCGGTCGATCCATTTGGGAGATACGATTCCACAGACAGACACACAGACACACACGTCAAACTTTAAATACCCCGTTTTGCGTCGGATGTCGGGGTTTTAAAAGGATGACTTTATATTCTAGTAATATAAATATTCGTACACAAATTAAAAAATAATTTAGTATAAAGCAGATAAGTATAAACAATTAAAATATTATTGCTTTTATTCATATAACATGGAAACACAATCATGTTGAAGTTGCTCTCACCGCAATTAAATTATTCAGTAATTAAATATTTATATTTAATCCCGTTTGATAAATAATATAAATATTTTAGTTTATTTTTCAGAATTAAATAGCTTTAATTTCATTATTTTAATTACATGAATGTGAAAATATTATATAAAATGCAGTACCTACAAGCACTTTTTTTGCCAATTTATGTATTTTTTTGCCGACCGTACATTTTTTATTGCTCGCTCAAAGCACGCGCATTTAAGATCTACGTTTCGCGTTTCCTCATATTTCTTATAAAAACATGGTCCAATTACGAGTGACTAATATATTTCCGTGAAAATACCCGTAACGTCCCAACCGTGTTTTTTCTCGCAAAAATGTGCCAAACACATCGTTGAAATTAAAAGAAATAACCGCAAAAAGAAATGATTAATTAATGACTCTGTATCGAAACGTGCTATCAACTTCAAGGCTTTGATGACAAATTCGAAGGAAATTAAGTCTCGATAAACCAAAATGCAAGTAATAAAATCCTTTTTGGAAATTATCCTCGGAAATGAGGTCGCGGTGTTACCGTGAGAACTCGAAGGATATTCGTTTCCTTATGCTTTACGGTAGTATTCATAATTTAAAGTTAAAATTCTTTTAATAATTTCCTATAGTAACACACAATTCTTGCCCTTAAATCGTTCCCCGTAAATTTTCGAGTGCAGTTTGTTTCGTAATGCCCGAGAATCACTTTCGAATGTAATAAAAAAATTGAAAAGGTCTACATCACCAAAATAAGGATGCGGACCTTCTCTTTGGTTCTTCGTTCACAAACTTTGTGTAGTGTTATTCTAAAATAACAGAGCAAAATAATAATAATAAATATATATTAATGTTCATATTTTTTCTTAGTAGGTTAAGGCTTCTTTTTTAGATTCTTAACTTTTTTTAGACTTACTTACTTACGAAAATAAGCGTTAGGTATTATATACAGGGCCCCTAGCCAAGATGCAAACACTTCGTTGCGTACTTCAGAAACGAATAGAGAACGCTAAGAGAAAGCTTGGTGATTGGTCAAAACATTGTCATAATATAGTTTTAATAAATAATATTGACTGTTATTATTTTCTTGCAATAAATAAAATGCTACTTCGCCCTACCGATACCGTCGACAAAATCGCATTATAAATTTTAAACAAAAATTTATTAATTTTGTAACTGTTAAATAACATTTAAAATACTGTATTAAAATTGATTGCAACGAAAGGAAACAAACATGATAATATGAGATAACGAATGCACTTAATAATTTATTCTCAATTTAATGAAAATATGTAAGAGTACGAAAGTTTAATAAAAGTACTCGAACTTCTTACATGTTTATTACGAGGCAACAACTAAAATAAAGAAAACACGTACTTATGTAAATAAAATACTAAGTGTGAAACGGTTATGTGCAATAAAAAATAATAAAATAAAAATTGAAATCCGCAATTAAATCTCGGCCAATGCAGAATGTCCCATATGAGAGCAATTGCGAGCAAAATAAACCGTGTTGGAACTTACGTTAAAGTAAAACGAGTGGACATGACTTAATAATTGTTTTAATTAATATATCTTTTAGTTTCATTTAGAACAAAGTTGGTATTAATATAATAAAATAAAGTAAAAAACATTTTAAAATATGTAATATTATGTAACTTTTAAAATATTTTTTACATACAGACAGACTATCGGTTCATTTTTTTTTTATTTCCCCATGGGGTTACCCCACCCCCACGGGCCGTATATTTCAATTTTACAACTTCAAGCTTAAAGTTAGGTTGTCAATATTATTATTGTTAAGGGGCTCTAGCTGTTGCACGCGGCTTCGCCTGCGTAACTTTATAAAATATATGAATTTTTCAAATCGGTCCCAGTAGTTTCGGAACCTGTTCAATACAAACAAATAAACAAAGTAATCTTTCCTCTTTATAATATTACTATAATTTACATGTCTTTATTTATTATGCATTAATCAATACAATTAAGTTCTGTCAATCTTTATTATTATCTATTGATATCCGCGCTGTTTTCGTATCGGCTATCGGTTCATTTGATAGTTGGCAACCACTACCTTATTTTAAGCAATGCCATAAATGTTACAAGTTAATAGCTGACCTTACTAGAGTTAAGGATAAGGGGTTAAAAAGGGATATAGGCACTGGCATCTCTCACACACTCGTCGAAACTTACAACAAAATATGAAGACAGAATTTTTTTATTCTATTATACCATAAAACAATTAAATTTGAATTAATTAAAATAAATCACTTAACTATTTACAATTTATTAATATACAAAATAAATTGTAATATTAAGAGGTAAAACACTAAATAGTAAAACTTTGTTCCTTTAACAAAATATCTAATGTTGCTAAAAGCGTAGAAGTTTAATGAGAATATTTTAAAATCTCATCTTAAGATCCGAGTTATTTTAAAATAATTCGGAGTCTGTGTCGTTAAAGTTTGATTAAGATTTGTTTCTAATGGAACTATGTTTTTAAAACAATTATTTTTAAAACAACTATGAAGGATAATATTTAAAAAAAATCGATTAAATGATTTGCAAATGCCGTCCATTGGTTTCATATTCGCTTATAACATTGAGATTATTTGCGCCGAGACGGCAACGGCTTAATTATTGTTATTTCAACCCAACAACCGTCCGTTCGACCGTAATTGCGGACTGTATCATCTATAATCTTCGTAGAAGCATCATATTTTGTTTAAACGAGCCACTCGATTTTTTCGGCGACCTTGATTATGAATCTTACTTAACATTGATGTCTTAAACAGCCTATTGAGATGGATTGCATAATACTTTCGTGTTTACAGTAAACAGAAAGTTTATTGTATAAATTCTTTCACACAGAAGAAAAAGCTCTTTAGACGTCAAATTGTTTGGACGCACTTTTACTAAGATTCTCTGGTAATATTTTAATTTACTTTGACACAAGTTAAAACACTGAGTGTATCCGCTAACCGAATGTATAGAGTGTTAGCTTTCTGAATCAAAATTTTATGTTTAGTAGTGGTTTCGCACAATTTTGTTTCGTACGAATAAATATGTTGTTTTAATGAAATCGTTTAAACCTATAATTGATAGACGACGGACGATGTGCGGTAATTATTTAACTTATAAATAATTAACATCCATTGAACTTTATTTCACATAATTGAATTTTACTCTCACAGTACAAAATTCCTTTACACTCATTAACTCATCTTTTAATTAAGCTATTGTATTTGCTGTTGTTTTGCAATATCAAAACCTTAACCTAGATCAAGAATCATGTTACACCATGATGTCACATCAATCTTCAGACACAATTAACACAGAAGGGGCACCCATCGTTTTATGTATCAAAATCATCGCCTATTGTATAGTGCATGTAAAGAGTGGGACATACGAACATCACACGTAAAGAGCAAAGTTTTATGTTTTTTGATGCTTTATTTTCATACGAAATGGGGTGTTTATCTTTATTATAACTTACAACAAGACGACTCTTTATGCACAAGTATACGGAAAGGCTAACATTTCACTTGATGGTATGTGACTACAGTCGTAAGTGCACTTTAGAGGATAAAGGCTAGAGAAATAAGGAAAATATAGGAGATTGATCGACAATGTGTATCAATTCGGTAAAGGCAAGAGAACATCGAAACACAACAACATATATTCGTACTCTGTTATTTTGCGGTGGTCTTCTTCGTAAGAGAATGGTTACTGTCACCAGACAGGCTACTCATTTTATTATTGCCTAGCACACTGTGGTGCACTGTCGCTGTGATCATTAAAATTATCACTGTGATAAATGGGTTTGGAATAATGTCGATTGCATTTTTCATAATGTTTTATTGCTGGTGACAGCCTGGCTAACCGGGACTGATTTTTTAATGATTTTTAATGTTTTGAAAACAAAAATGGTGTAGTTGTGTAGTGTACAAGCCCGTATTTTTTTTTTTATTTTAGTCAATAGGGCCACTACCTCAAAAAGGCCTCAAAAATGTGCATATAGGCCGATATAATTTCTCATCGGATCTTCCATAACTATAGTATACTAATGCTGGACGAACTTTACGCCCGTATGTCACAGTACTAAACACTAATCGAGCATACAAATTGTTTACACCTTTGTTTCGCGACGTGATTGAGTCAGTACTCATTCATTCATTCACCATCCGTTACAATATACGTCTAGTTAGGTAATGAACAGCCGTATCATCATTTGTTGTGAAACACGATGAAGTTCATCAACGGTATTCAAGTCATTCGTTGCTTGTTGCTTATTACATACATTTATATAGTTGCAAATTAAATTTATTACTTTAATGTACAACAGATCGCTATAAATTTATCTTTTACGTTGACTACTTGATTTATTTACTTGATTTAAGTTTTAACATTATAGTCAAGGATAAAAAATATTATCGAAATTCCCAGATAATTTATGTCCAAAGTATTCAGTGGAAATAACGGGATTTATAAAGAATCGTTTAAATGTAAACTTGAAGATTTCTCAATAAAAATAAACAATTATTAGACATTCTTGATTTTGCAACGGACAAAAAGTATTGTCCATATCTTGATAATGGTAAGTACCTATATAAAGTAAAAAAAAAAACAGTGGCACTCCAAGAGTGCCGACAGAAGTTAAAACTTGATCAATTACGTTTGTATTTTTTGAATCGTCAGGAAAGTACATACTTATATACAGAGGTGTCGGTTACACGGTTACAAGTCGCGAGTTGAATGGTTTTTTCCCATCTCAAAAATTGTTCTTTTTTTAAACTATCAGCGCCATCTCTGTTCGCATTGATGTATTATTTCAAGTCAATTAGTTTTTGCAAGGATGTATTATTACGTAAGATATTCTAGTTTCAGTGGTATTTGTGTAGATGGCGCAATATCTGAAAATATACAGAGGTGTCGGTTACGTTACGGATACACGGTTAAAGGTCGCGAGTTCAATGGTTTTCCCATCTTTTTTTTTTCATCTCAAAATTTCCCATCTAAAAACGCCCAACCGCCTAAAGAAGTTTTCACTGCAAAATATAATTCTCATGATAATATATTATTTTGTTTGTGTTGTGAAACCATTGCGTTAGCGCATCTACATGATATGAAATATTAAGGGTTTCAACTGTAACAAAATATGTGAACAAAGTGGCCATATATACAATAGGAAGTGTATGTACAAAAAATTATAGCTGATATTATTTTAGACAGAGATATTGATTTTCTAATTATAACTGAGGAGTTCCAAAAAATAGGTACAAAAATGTATCATTAAGATGGTATCACATTTATGAATGAATTTCAAATTCTAGATCTTAATGTAAAGTCATTTGAGGTTTCTACCTTAAATGACAATTAAATAAAAATTTACTTTAATTTAAAGACAGTAAAACAACACTCAGTTTCATAAAATTAAAATTGAAAATAAGTAGCTAAGTAGTAAAATAAGTAGGTAAGTAATTAAATTTTGAAGACCGCTTCTAAATTATTCAACGCACGCTCAAATAATGGGTTCGTTAGAAAACAAGCGTAGAATACAATAACGAGATCTCGTTAGCAATTTCACCATTTTTATTATTACATTTTAATCATGCATTTATTTTAACATGGCCTACGAGTATTACGTTTGTAACAAGTAAAAAATTCCTATGTGTCGTCGTGACGTTTCGTGTTTAGCAATAAGTAGGTACCTATTCAATATTGTTCCTGATATTAATTGCTTTCCGTACAGAAGGTATACCATACCAGTCACGATAAAGAATAACGTTTAGATTGCGAAGCCATAAAATAAATTTCTCCGGTCGTGAATCAACTGTTTAATTAGACAGTGTCCTGTGTCCAACAATGCAGGGTTCGTAAACATTTGGCAACGGTTCAGAGATCACGCAATTAATTTTCAATTGAAGATTTCTAGAATCAGATCCGCAGGACTGTGTCACGATGCCACTAATTTACCGCCGATTTTGCAATTGTATCATGAAATAATTGCAGGCGAGTATTTTTGTCGCAACCGTCGAAGGAGAAACATTTTGGGACCTCGGCGGCAAATGTTGCGCAACTCTGAATCAGATGGCGATGAAATTAACATCTCGCAACGTCAGCTTATTATTTGTTAAGCACCGTTATTAGGTACTGCTTTCGTCAATCATTGTCATTATGTGCACAAATAAGCTACTATTTGTTCGGTTTCACATCAATTCCTATCATAACACTCGTTTGTATAGAATTACTTAATTGGTATTACTTAAACAAGTTAGATATACGTATATTAAAAGCTTATACCTTACTAGGGATCCGCCTCCGGCTTTGCACGTATGCTTTTTTTTTAAATTGTGAACACAAAGCTTTCTCGTTGATCGTTCTTTCCATTATTAAAAACCTTATCAAGATCCGTAGGGTATTTTAGAAGAAGTTAGCAATTTAAAGTTTTAATGAAAGAAATGGTTACTGGTAATATGGTAAATGGTAATATCACCTACCATCAAGTAGACTATCTTTCCTTACTTTGATCCCAACAATTTTTTTCTATGATCACCTACTGTTAAACCATGAAGGAAGTAAACATCAAAGTCATATTGAGTGCGTAGGTATTTCAGTATTCGGTGTGTGGGGATCCGAGGATAAGGCCTGGCTGTGATAGTGAGGGATAGTGCGTAAATGTCATTTCCCCTCCTAAAAAAGGTATTTCTGTGTTAAAAATGTTAAAATAACTTTTTTTTTTTATTCACAGTGTTTAAATACCGCCGCCAAACTGTCTACCGCAAATGAGATTATACCCAGTTACCACGTGGAAGCGCTAATAGGTGAGTTATACATATTAATTGTTTCCTCACATCTCATTAAAATTATGCTCATAATTACATTTCAATAGAAATGAAATATGTCTGAAATAATATTTAGACAGATTTCAGTTGTGAGCAATAATTTTCATCATTGTTCATACTCGTATTATACTCGTACATACGAAAGATGAAAAAGTATACTTGACTGTACTATTCCAATTTGGTATAATTATATATATTGGAAGTTTTGTAATGAAAATAATCTTTTAATCTAAATGAAAAACTCAAATCTTTTAATGTTCTCTAATATGTATAGATATAGGATGATTATGGAAATGTAAATTAGTAGTTTCGTTTCCTATTTATATTTACAATTATCATAATAATTTTCGTATAATTTCGCCAACAAATATCCTTCTAATAAAGCAATTTACTGTGTTCAAAATAATTCATTTGCAGAATAAATTATATTTTTCAGATAATTGAAAAAAAAAAAGTCAATTTCACGGTATCTTTTTTCCCGAATTATTATCATCAAGATAATTATTCCAAATCCAAAAATATATTTTAAAGGCTTGTTTCTTCTACCAGACACAAAAGGTGGACTAGTGCCAATAAAAATTATTATTATTATTAACATGTGTCCTGAGCTGACATTATTTTTCATATTTCTTAATAAAAATAAAGTCGTTCTCAATACAGGTTCCAATCACGTGAAAAATTAATGCGAAAATAATTTCATTAATGCTAACCAAACCGAGTCATAAAGGGCTATGGGCAAACCTTATAATGTATACCTGGTCTTATTATAATAAACGTGGTGGGCCGACAGGCTTCTACACGGCTTGACCTCAGGGCTACGATTAGTCGGCTACTAGAGGTAGGGATACCGACTTGTAATACCTCGTAATGTGTGGCACAAACATGCATGTAAAGAGGTCTGGATGAGATACCAAAAATAAGGTATAATGTTTTTTTATTTTCAGAAATTCTTACAAATAAAACTAACTCTTTACTATTAGAAAGTGTTTACTCGAGTAAATATTCCAATTCCAAAATAAATTAAGTTAACAATAATATAAACCACATAAAAATTAGTTTGTGTGATAAATGAGCGAACAGACAGATTTTATATAGCGTTTTTGTATTTCATTATTCAATGCAACTAAAGTATAGTTTGGGAATTCAGCAATATAATCAGTTGTGATTTTTATAGGTCGCCCACTAAAATACCAATACATTTTTTCTTTTTTTTTTCTTTCTTTCAATTATACGTTTATTGGTATTTCATTGAAATAATCACGTTGAAATCATCCAAGCCGTATCTAGAATCATAAACCAAACTCGATCTTTGAAGAACTATATTTCTCGCGACCGTACACGGGAGAGCACACGCATTACATGCTCTGATATATCGTGTGACAAATGACCGCTCTAGAGAAATTTTCCGTGAAACGCCGACGATTTTCCGCCTTTGAATGCATGTTAGGTGAAATATGTAAGATGTCTCGTACTGATCTATTGAGATAGTTACATGAAATTTACGTAATTATATTACGCATTTGGGTACAAAATGATATCTTGAATAAATACATTCTATATTTGAAAAAATAGTATTACAATACTCACACTTATTGTTTCACCAACTACAAGTAAAGTGTTGATTAGTTACTTTTAGAAATAATTTTGTGTTTTATTAAATTATGCACTCGGTTTAGTGCATCCTTCGATAGGCGATTTTATTTTATTACTTTATTTTTAATGTTTGGGACTTTTACCGCACAAACAAAGGTATTTATCAGGTTCATCATGGTATTTATCAACTCAGATGGTGAAGGAGGCCTTTAGTGAAATTGAAAAATTTAACTAATATTTTTGTTGTATATAATAAAATTTTGATTACTCTTAAAGCTTAAAACTCTTAAAGCTTAGTATACACAGATAGTTTTAACATTTACCTTGTAAGAGTTCAAACCTGGACCTCATGAGACAAAGAGATATCATCACTCGTAGTGATATGATACCTTATACCATTTTATTGTAACATAAAATTGTAATTATTATTTATATTTAGATTAATACTTAACTCATAACCATTATAAATAACTTAATTATTTTCAACACTCGCATCGTCTGTGAATAGTCACGCGAAAGGAGAATTTGGAATATTACTTGTGTAATTCATATGAGTTACAAAGGTAAGTAATTCGTGTAGAATTTCTTAATCTTAGGCATTAATAGATTTTCTAAAATAATAGATTATTTTGGAAAAATCTATTATTATTTTTATTTTTATTTTTTTAAGCTAGTTCTAACTCTAAATAATTTATAAATGTGAAAATTTGTATGTTTGAATGTTTGTTACTGATTTGGATGAAAACGGCTGAACGGATTTGGATGAAATTTGGCACACACATAGTTTATTACCTGGATTAACATATACTACACTTTTTATCCTGAGAAAATGTCAGGTTCCTGTGGGATTTTCAAAAAACTAACTACAGTGTGTATTTTGCGCACAGCTAGTAGAAAATAAGAATTACGCCAAATTATCCTATCACCGTGTAGAGACCCTGCCAAGAGACCTAGGTTAGTTTAGTTATAATTTGTCATAATATAGCTATTAAACTTAGGTATTATTTATACTGATGTATCTAAGGAAGGAAAATGCTCAATCCAATAAATGTACCTACTAACGCTAATGTATGTAGGTGGTTCGTGACCAAGTTGTTTTTATTATAAAGTTATAATAATGACCATCGCTGACGGTCATATTACTATATAATGACATATAAATATGACATAAACTATTGCATTATACGCCACCTGCATTTGATAACTACATACAAATTGAACTCATTAATTCTGCTAAATCCCACGTGTTCTTATGTTTAAAATGTCCTTTTATATTTGTATATTTCACTTTATATATCGCTCAAGAAGTTTTCGTCTGTTTGTCTGTCTGTTCGCGATCAACTCAAAAACTACTGCACGGATTCTCATGTCGTTTTCACTAATGGATAGAGGGATAATCAGGGAAGGTTTTTACGGAAAAAAATGCATCCCCGTGCGAATCCGGGAGCGGGACAGCTAGTTTTTAATATAAATGTTAAGGAGAAGTTTTCACTTTTACAATAATTATTAAGACCAATATTACTTCATTGATATAGTTTTATCTTATATTCATTCCACATAAGTAAAAATTTTTAAAGATCACCTATTTACAATCACATTATTTTAAGTATTTTATACGAGATTCTAATTAGTTTAGTACTATAATTTATTTTCCATACTCGTAAAAGACAGTGTTCACTTTCTATTCTAACAAATTATGACTTGTTTTTGTATAAGAAATCCTCTGTCTCGATAACAGCGTATAATAATGCCAATGTAAGTGTTTATCGAGAGGAATTCCAATTGGTATAAACAGGGTACTCCATCTATTTTATTAGCATTAGCTCAGCCAAGTGAAATCGCCCGATTTCACTGTTAAGCTTCGAATGTTAACGATAACAGAAACTTTACTGAGTCCGCGAAGAGAATGGGTATCTAAGAATCGTTTCTGAAGTGAGCAATAAAATTTAAATTTAAATAAAATATTCCTACAAAATCCAATAGAATTTATTATAGTTAAATATAATGAAATCGTTATATAAGCGCAATAATTATTGTATTTGTATAAAAAATAACAATTCATCATATTTTTAACCTATTCTCACTAATGGTAAATTAAGATATACTCGTATGTGTTACAGTCTCAGTATGTAATCATTATCCTATTTTTTCCTTATAACTTTCTTTTCTGTTTCAAATTACAAAATAGGAAAAGGTCTATGTCCCATAGAGGTGTCAGGGACTGTTCAGACATACTACAACCACAACACGTGGGCGGGCGCTAATTTGTATGAAAATAAATAGGTGCATTCACACGGACCACATTTTGCCGTCGTTATCGACCGCGTGTGTGATACGGACCACCAGCGACATCGCGAACTAGTGGCTGTCCACATCGCATCGTCACATCCACATTTTGGAGGTACCACAACGCAACCGCAAGAAGCCGCACTGACACTATTCACACGTAACCACTGTTTGACAATATCGCTGTGATGTGATGTGATGTGGTTGTGATACGTCTGAACAGAGCCTTAGTAAATAGTCCCCTAGTAAAATCCCTTACTTTTTTATACAAGATTTCTATCTGAGCAAGACGCTCACCGAGAATGACGCGTGTCGCATGTAAGTTTGGATGTCGGTTTGGATTTACTGTTCTACAAACCAATTGCCTAAGCCCGTCTATAGATGTTTTCACTTCAAAAAACAAATTACATATTATTATTAGTAACTAATACAGATTACATAATATTTATAAAAATAATTATAAAATACGTTTATAAAATAATATTTATTAAATACATTTACAAGCAATGTAAATTGGACAGTAGTAATCTACGGGTATTACGAGTTAGTTAATATAATAAAGTGAGAAAAATTGTATTTTTGTATGTTTGCAATGAATAAACTCAAAAACTACTGAACCGATTTTGAAACTTATTTTACCTATGGAGAGTCGCGTGCAACAGCTAATTAGGTATAAAACAAGAGCGACTCCTCGCTTTCGTTTTCTATGTGCCACATTAGGGCTTGAATATATCTATATTGTGATCTATATTTGAATAACGCTCGCCGTTGCATTCGTCTCTTTATCAAACAACATTGTGAATCACTAGGCCACTTTCGACACGGCCTGTGTCGATACACGCGAAAGCAACGGATCTACGTGTTTGCGGTTTCCTACAATTGAATATAACGCGGTTTTGCAACTGTACCAAGATAATGAAATCGCTTACTTCTCACATAGAGAACTCTCGAAATTCACTGGCCATTGAAAAGTGGTATAGAAAACTATTATAAAACCACTCCATTCGCTACACGATAATTTGTTAGATTCAATTTCAATATTGATTTATTTATTTATTTTCCTAAAGGTACAAACAAAAAACTAATTAGGTATAGGTAACATAAGGCAATTTTAAGGCAGACACAGATAAACTGCAAACTAGAAATTGAGACATAACACATGCATAGCAACTAAACAATAAATACCTGAAAGCAAACACAGAACAAAGACCAAAATCAAAGACAAATAAACTATTATTATAACTATATCTAAATAACAAGAATTAAAAAAAAATGAAAAAATAAAACAATTACAAAAAGAAAGCCGCTTAGCTGAACAGTATAGCCGTCAATTTACAAATGTTACGCTGAAAAACATCTTGAGGAAACAACATATAGGGAACTTGTACGTGTTTTTAATATTTTTATTTATATAAGTATAATTTATAGTGTTATTTCATATTACCTAACATACAGTGGCAGGGTATGCAATACCTCGACCTTGTCCTGGACAGTCGCTGGAGTTTTGAGAGACACTTTCGGCTCTTGGAACCGAAGTTGGTGGGAGCCGCTGCCGCTTTGGGCAGGTTGCTCCCAAACCAAACACCGCCTGTCGTAGCTTCTATGCGGGGGCAGTGCGGTCGATGGCTCTATACGGAGCCCCAGTCTGGGCGGACGGCCTGAGATAGAAATGCAGGGCGAATGCTAGTCTCCTCTTATAGTTTATTCATATAAACTATAAGAGGAGACTATTCATATAGACAATAACCTAGAATCAAGTGAACAGTCTGCCTGTCTGCTGAACTTTACATTAAAAAGTTCAGGCTGTTAGATTAGATTTACGGAACCCTTATCACAATGTGATGGCTGGTTAAAAATGCATACTTTTGTGCGTTTAGCTAATCAGAAATGCTATGACGGTTTGGTTGCAAAAGATTTCTTGCGATACCTTTTAACGGATTTATTCAAACAAAATGTTGTTTATCAAATTTTAACTCGATATTAATTAATATTCATTACAGAAATTATAAAATATTATAACAGTAATATTGACTAAATCATATTTACAGTCAAGAGAACACACATTATAAAAATCAAAATCAAAAAGTTACATACGATTAATATCATTAAAACAAATTTAATAGCTAACATCCCACCATTTGCATGAAAATTAATTAATTTTAGCTCCTTATAAAGACATTTGTGTCATGTTTGGTATTGATACAGTAAAATATAGCAGATATGATAATGCGATAGATAAAAGAACGTTAAACATGCTTAACATAACGATGGAAGTCAAAGAGGCATCGGCATGAAATAGGGATGTAAGAATACAGTATCGATAAATGTAAAAATTTGTATATCGATATGAAATGAAACTATATGAAATATGATACTGTACTAAAATATAAAGAACATAAGTATATGTATTTAAAAATACAACTGAAATAAATTAAAGGTTTATTTATAAAAATAAGAAAATGAATCAATTTATTTGCATACAAACATATTGTGTTAATACAGAGAAAAATTGTTGATTCTCAAACCAAGCAGAGCCTGATTTGTGAGGGCATAATTTTATATAAACATTAAATTTTAAAACATGTTTATATTCTTGGTGGTGAAAATATATTTCAAGAAATTGCAATCCTGCATCATGTTTAATTACAGTGGATTTTTATATTCAACACCATATTTTCAAAAACACTGTTCTCTAACTTTTCAAAAATTTATCAATTTATTTTTAAATTAATAACGATATTGATTGCGTCACATACTGTCATAAGCCAATTCAAAACATTCTAGTATTTAAATTAAAAAAATAAATTTTAAACTATATATAAAATATTTATTAAACTTTTAAAATGAAAAATATATAAGATAACAATGTATGTAGGTACGCAATAAATATAATCAAAAAGCAACTACATTTATTCTTTCTGCATATAATATCGATATGTCGTACCCCATCCCTAGAAGCATGACGTCCGATAATAATATTAAACTCGTTTTATAATGCGGGAGCCACTCATTCGATTCAATGTCAATAATTGGCGATTTCGCCTTATACAACCCAATCGAGTCTGGCGTTCGACATTACGTATGTGACGGTAATCAACGGCCAATTTGTATCTTTCAATGAAGTCAAATGCTCAACTAACTTCAAACTAATTAACCTCTTTTAAACACTAATAATCAGCTTTTGATGTCATTAAAGAAATAAACCATTCAAACAGAATTAGATAAAGCAACTAGTGAATAGGTATGCGTTTATTGGTTTTGAAAGGAATTACGTGGGATTTTTCAAGCAAAATAATCTCCATTAAAAAGGAAAACTACATACATACGTTAATACAGCGAATGTGAACGAAGGTTATTCGGCTACTTCAATATAACGAATTTGTTCTGCTCTTCGTCATTTAAAGGCATAATTATACAGTGATACAGGCTGTATTACTGCTCTAGTTAAATATTGACATGTAATATTTTTACGCAATAAGTAATATAATTGTCTTGGGCATTTCATAATACAATCGTAAAATGTGATAAGACGCCGCCGTAAATCAATCGTAACGAGAGATAAAATTGTTTTTATTTATGAAATAATGAATTGCATAAAATGGAGTTAAAATTGTCCAAGCCATTCTGGTTTTCTTCCTTTTAGGTTCACGTCGTTGACTTATTAAAAAGTGTTAAATTTCATTTCAACGCATGCCATGACTGTATAAATGAAAGAATTTATAAAATTGATCTTGTAGTTTTTGAGTTTATTCATTACAAACAAAAGCACAAATTTTTTCTCTTCATATGTATATTATTAGTATAGATAAATACAATAATAATATTATGTGAATTATTAAAGATTATTAAGTAATTTATGTACATAATATGTTATAACGTAAATAATGTGTTTTATGTAATTAGTAGCAAATTTACGTAACTAAAAAAAATATTGTTTAATTTATACATTAAACGTACAATAAATTCTAAGTCGAAGCAATTATGTTTGTTGTTCACACCATGAATCATATAAACGAGCTTCTTATTTTTATAAGAAGCGTGTAATTGTATACGAATGGTTAACTTAAGGCTCATCGCTGGCATATTCGTTGCATCACATTGTGTTCTCACATTAACTTATCTTAGCATCTTTGACCAAAACCTGTTTCTTGTCAACTTATACTTCTGAAAATATAACTACTCACTTGACTTAGTAAAAAAACTAAATACATTGAATAATATAATGGAGTATGTCAATGTATGCATTAGTAAAATATATGTATTTTTTATACTTTATGTTATAGTTAACATTAATTTTGGAACAGTTTAATAAGTAAATTAATTAAATCTTTACGATTTCATTAAATCAGTTAGTTACTTAATCATAATAACCTATTACTTTGATTTTTAACACATTAAAGTCCGTCACACACGTAGCTATAATATGTATTAATATAAATTATAGCAAGGCATATATATATATATATATATTTATACAAATTAGAGTGACCTCACAGTGACCTAGCGGGGTTCGAACCCACGACCGTTTGGTTAACAGCTAGGGTTACTAGCCACTAGACCAAACGTGTCGTCAACTGACAACTGATTATTGACAACTGAATTTGAAATGTAAATTTCTCGTCTCAATGAATATTATTTTACCTACTTTAGCAACAATGTTGTTGCCAATGCACAACTCGAATCGTCCTAAACAGGCATATCTTCGTATTTTACCATTTTATTGACTTGTCCAGCTTCAATAAACGTATCTTGTTATATAGATATACGTAAATGCTCCAATTGCTTTATATTCTGACTACCCCTACTATGAGTTATTTCCATAAAGTTAAATAGAATATTTTAAAATTACTATATCTGCTAATTAAGTAAAATAGTATATTCATTTGTATATAATTGTTACTGTAGATAAAATTATACGTATTGTTGAAGTTGAAATGAAATCTTTTGAATTTATGTTTAGGTCGAATTCGAATTTTATAGTTCGTACTTCTCAAAGCAAATTTTGAAACTATTGTAATAAAGTTACATTGTTTTTTATTATTCTCCAAATCCTCAAAAGCTTCAGAATATATCTTTAAAATGGCTTCACTCGTTATAGGTATGATGATGGTCGTAAACAATTTTATATGATTTTATGTACCAACAAAGTATTTTCCTATAAGTAAAAATATGCTGCTTTTGATTAACTATAAGGAAAAGTACATTATTAAATTAAAAAGATTAATAAAAGTATAAAGTTCATTAAATAATGTTTAGGTACTATAACCCAATACTTGTTCATATGAATAGTGATACTTAAACTCATGGTAGGGGTATAAAATTCTAAGTATGATTGCTAGAAATTAAGTTACTAAACTCAAATGATTACGATCTAATAACAATTTGCTTACTATTTAATACTCAAATGTCTGATCTTTAAACTGCATGGACTTATATCAAGACATACGAATTTTCAATCATTTTGTGATTTTTTCTGAAAATTAAAATTATTTTCAGATACATAAGTATCTATTTTACCTATTCATACAACAAATCCTAATTGAACTTCTAAGTTAGTTGCCGCTATATTATTCGAATGGCTTTTGAACTAATAATATTTGACGATAATTTTTTGTAAAGAGTTCGTTCTTCCGCCTGATGGGCTGTCCTGTATACTACTGCGACATATTGTGTGCCTTGCCACTATTATAAGCTGATATTATAAATTAGAATATTTTTAAGAGACAACAATCCATTTAAATAGAATCCAACTAGGTAGGCGTCAGCAAAAAAAAAAAATTGACCTTACACATGAACTAATTATTGTGAAATTTATTAAAATTTAAATTGTGAAATTTTTCAACATAAACAACTCTGTAAATCCCATAAACATTTATTTAATTGAACCAGAGAATGACGTTTTAACAACTGTTAATATTAATATATATTCTAATTCTGTCGATATGTTTATGGCATTTTAAGGCGCATTTCCATTGGAAAATACGTTGAACGGATGCGTTTTCAATTACCAAGAGGAAGTATTGCCAATGAATATACGCTACGTTTAGCGCATAACTCCGTTTATAAACTTACACAAACCCAATTAATTTTAATTCACGATAATGTGTACGCGTAAATAAAATTAGTGCTGGGAAATAATTATTCAAAAATTATATATAATTACCTAATAACTTTGTTGCGGTGATTAAAATATGCAGGGTTAAAACATTCACATAATCTATTATGTGTATGTTTTAGATATATAAGTATTTATACAAGTTTTGATAAATAATTCTTGATAAATCTGATTTGATTAATTTTTGACTAATCAGCAATCACAATCAAGATCACAAATTAATAAACAATAATCAAGACGTGGGTTCTTCACATTTTGATAGATTTCTTATAAATTTGCAATAATAGAGTTTTGCAATAAAACAGCTAATACTTACTAAAAAAAATCGCTTTAAATTTTATAAATCTATAATTTAATACTTATTTTTTATTTTATAATTGTGTAGCTTGAGTGTTGGCTTTTTTTATTGTAATTTATGAAGATAACTTTTATGAAGTTAACACTTACGAGAAAGCCCATCACTATAATAATTATATTCGTGTATTATGTCATTATAGGTAAATTGTATGATGGGCCTAAACCATTTGTAGATTGACAAGATTTCAATTGTCTTCCAATATTGAACAGAGGTTTTCTTTTAACATTGGAACAAGTGGTCATTATTTCTAACCGCAATCGAAAGCGAAAATCACTTAGAGATAGAGGTCCGATTGGGCTGTGAACCTACGTCTACAATGTCAGCAGCCAAGCATACGATGTAACCGGTTTCACTGTCTATAGGTACCGTTCCAAACGTATCGTTTTACAATTTTTAGGAAGGGACGATTAGGAAGGGATAGCGAAATAGGATCTGACATATGCTATTCAGTGTTGCCAACTTAATGGATTTTCTCCAAAACTGCTATTTCGACCTCTCTTTCAGTGGAGAAATATTGCTTTAAGTGGCTAGTTGATTTTATAGTGGTTCAAAATAATTGAGTTCAAATCATAACACTGGTCAACACTGATGTCTTCTGTAAAGGGGTGGTCACTGCCGCCAGACGGATTGCCAAAACTGCAGCGTGTCATGCCACTACTTAAGGTTTAATGTTGTTAAAAAATTTTGCATCGAAAGTTTTTTACTCCGCCACGTATAGCAAACAATCGTCAATTTATTTGTTACGTGATCGTCAAACCGACAAACGTTTACGGAGCGAAGTGAAACAAAGAAAATCGAGATGCCTTAAATCACTAACCGCTCACGCGTAAAGCGATCGGAAACGAAATCTTTATCGGTTTTGTCTTTTTTTATTTTAATTTTACAATATCACTCCAACACTTTTACCTCGATTCACGCGAAAGTATTACGATAATTAAACGTAACGATATTTTTAATAAATCAAAAATTGCACATTTAATTTTATTATTTACAGAGCTAAAGTCTATAACGCTTTTAACGGTTTATAATTCTCAATGCTTTACACGACTTTCTAACGTGCTATAAACTTCAATCTCGGAAATGCGTTGCGAGCGAATTTACTTTTCAAATTGCTACTACGTGTCTCAGATTAAAGCGATCATTGAAACGTTGTGTACCTTAACTTTTTTGTACGGCCGTTTGATTGGCTATAGAAGGCGCGATGTGAGGCGCATTAAACAACTTTTTTGTCACGAAATTGTCGTTGATAAATCTCGAACCACTATCAGTAATACATTGGTCAGATACTGTAATTTTCCGTCAGTGTAATCGACAAATCAATACATGGAAAAAAAAAACATTAATGGCACAACGTAGTTTTTAGATAGAAATATTGATTAATTAGCTTCTCCCCGCGACTTCGTCGGCGAACATAACACACCTTTGCTAGACTCCTGACAACGTGTATACAAAATTTCATTATGATAAAAGTAGTTAAGGCGTGACAAACAAACTCATTTTAGCATTTATAATTATTGAATTTGTCGTGTCAATTATTTATAATCTCTATTGAATTTACACAAGGTAATATAAACTTACACATTTACACCTTTTAGTCTGTATATAGAATACAGTAGCAATACAGCATAGACTAAAAGAAGAATATATATAAAAATTCTCTGAGAAATTATCTAATTGATGGTGAATATCGCATCAAATGCCGTTGCGTGGTTTAGGAGGACAGACACATAAAGCGACTTCTAAATATACTATGTAAAGATACCTCACTAATTTGAATATACCATATATAATACATCAAAAAAATACTTGATCATTTAGCTATCGATGGTATAATTAAATTTTGAATGGAGACTACAGCATCAAATTGTAACCTCCGATTTTGTTATCATTACTTTTCTAAATTACCTCCCACGATGGAAGCAAATTTAAAGATTTATTCACTTCAAAAATAGACAAATCAATTTAAAATATTATTTTGTATAGCTATTGCGCGCGACTTCGTTCGCGTTACTTTATAAAATATAGCCTATGTTACTCGCTGATAATGTAGCATTGTATAAGTGAAAGAATTTTTTAAATCGATCGAGTAGGTAGTTATTTTTAGTTTATTGATAACAAACAAAGATACAAATCTGTTCCCTATATAATATTATAGTATAGAAGAGAAGGCTTTGTAATTAAATATAAGTGTTAACCCCGCAGAGTAATAATGATAGCGGTAGTTCATTGAGTGTGTGCATGATGATGGCGGGCAGACGGTGCTAGGCTAGCGCAGGGCAGAGCAGAGCGCACGCGCGCCACAGAGCATCAATTACCGGATCGTGATCGCTCCCGCACTACAACCAATATAAATAAAACTGGCCGGCGCGGCGCACGCCACAAGCCAGCCACAATTTCACAGTGGCGCAATTGTAAAATGCTAGATCGTAAAGGTCTCGGGTTCAAACTGCTTATCTGTGTGTCAGAAATACTCGGAGAGAAGTGTAACGCCTGATAGATATACGCTGTAATGAGCACGTGCCGCGTGCGCAGCGATTTATCCGAGTTTAGAGCACAAATACATTTAGGACAACTTTAAATGAATCGAGCATTCATTTAATAGTTTTCATTGATTTTTGCCAATAGAATAATTAACAGTAACATTCAACAGTAAAGATCTAATATGGTTGCTGTTACAACAAGTAAAAGTAAAACCCGACTTTATTGAGCTAAAACACGCTATATCTGCTGTAAGTTGCTAAGGAGTTGGTTAGTCCACAGACTACTTGATGCTGCAGCATCATCTCGAGGACATCACGTCATGTAAATGCTACCGAAGTAACAGTATACCAAATTTCACCGAATCAACCCAACCTGTGGATTTTCAAATGCCTTAACAGATCTCCATAAATTATAACTAAGAAGCATCTTGATCACGTTAGCTTTCAAACAAAAGAAACTACCTATATCAAAATCAATTCATCCGTTTGGGAGCTACGATGACACAGACATACACACAGATAAGCAGACACAGACACACGTCAATCTTATAGCACCCCTCTTTTGCGTCGGGCGTTAAAAAGGAAATTTCTTCAAAAAATACTCCAATAGATAATTTTTTTTACGATTACCTAAATATTGCCATTGTAATTTTGTTTCTTTGTCGTTTTATTAATAAAATAAGTCAAAAATGAAAAATATGTTAATCATAAAAATCACTAAGTAAACAATTCACTAAAATGTACAAGAACAAAATTTTTAATAACAAAATTATCAATTTATTTGTAAAATGTTATTTTTCGAAATACGATCGAATCAAGAATTGTCTCTTAGCAAATAATTTGGCTACAAACCGCTTCAGATGTAGCTTCCACTCCACGTGCAAAGTGGAACGTGATTGTCGATGCGTCACGTCGGACGTCTGTAGAAATAGTATAAAAAAAGGTTCAGCGAAGCGCACAACCGGCGTCTATCATTTTTCGTGGGGCGTCTGTCCCATTTTCCCTTTCTTAACAATGGCCTCGGTCACGCATAGCATTGATAAGTGTCGATTGATCCGCTTTCGCTATTGGCTTCCCCGGTGTCGTAGCAGACCAACTTTATGACGACACCTTCGACCCCTGCGTTGTCAAACGTTGAGCAACGGTTCGGTACCGAACAATACTCGATTCATTTATCAATCGACTTTATTTCTTTTAAACAATGTATAATGCAAATTATACACTCCAGCCTTTTATACGTTTATTGATCCGAAATAATATAGGGGTTTCACTGAGACATAAATTCGCAAATTATACAAACACTATAAAGCGGTTGGACATAATAATAATAAATATAATTTATTTAGTAGGATTTATAACATTGTTTCAAAGAGAAAGTTACAAATAGACCATATAAGTTCTTTTAAATATTTTTTTTTAATTTAAATTTCACTTTATAAATTTCCAAAAAAAAACGTTAAAATACTTTTTAATTCGTCATTCACTCACAATCCGCTTCGAAGTTTTTTTTTAATATCAAAACGTAAACATAACTCAAAGAAACAAATATACACAGTTTGCATTTAATTATTTTCTTCAATGCAAATTTAACATAAAGGAACGTTGGGAAAAAATTGAGTCCGTTGCAAAAACGCCTTTTTAAAACAATTATGACACTCTGTCGGCTCTTATGTACTGTTAAACATTACTCTTTATCATGATTAAAGCAAAGAAATGACAAACGGCCTGTTAATGTGTCCACTTCGGTCGTAAATAGCGGTAAGTAAAGGTATGCACATTTTGCCACCCTCCAAACGGACGCATAAAATGTAATGATGACATTCAGATCTCCAAGTTAATGAGCCGGTGTTTTATCAGCTCATTATTTTTTAGGGATCCGCACCTCAAGGGAAAATATTGGAAGCTTTATAAGATCCGATTCGTCAAGGCAGGTGATTTTGCTGAGAGCAATTCAATCCTGTTTGTTAATCGACGAACATTCAACTTACATATTTTTAACTCCTGACGCATGACGCAAAAACGGGGTGTCATATGTACACAGACACACACACTTTTTTTCTACTTTAATAAAAACTTAATTAGTTTTATTATAAATTAATATAAACCTTAGGTGAAAAATTATCTAACTGATGGTGAAAACCGCATCAAAATTCGTTACGATATAAATAAAAATGATCACTAAAAGTGTTGCTAAGCACAAAACTCAAGAACAACTGGACAAATTCGTTAAGTGAACGTTGAAGTCCAAGGAAGGCTCTTATGAAGAGAAAAATTGCCTTAAAAATTTCTTGCGTGTAAAGCCGGGGGAGGGTCGCTAGTTAGTTATAAAATTTGCTCAGAAACTTGAGCGGTAGTTCTACTTATGTGTTTACTAGGCTTAAATATATGTAAGTATCGCTATAAAGATAATTGTTGAAACAAAAGAAGAATAGTGACCCTATCAATATAAAATGTCTATGGATATTAGTTTCCCGTGTCCATAACTCCCAGCGCACAAACAATTGGTAAGCGAACGGCTTCGCACAGCAAGCCACCAGTATCTTGCGTTATCTGCGCTTTGGACTCGGAACAAACAAATTCAATTAGGATTAAGAAATTAACTGTTGCTCAAAGAAGCCGCGGAGTACTTCCGATATCTAACCGGGTCAATGACGTTTACGAAATTTGCATAAAATCCTCAACAATTTCTTGAACATCGCCTCTATTGACCTTCAACTATAAAATCGGTTACACCTAACTAAAATTTTGGCTTGTTCAAGCGAGCCTTAAGCAAATTCTAGTATTGTTTGCATTGCACCTGTATTCTCATTGGTGTTGCTTGTGTCCTTTGGTAAGTAGACCATCAGCCTGCCTGTAATCTTTTATAATACTAGCTAAATAATTATGTACTATAATAAAGCGGGCACCAGCTGCTTTGTTTTATAAATCCATACTTAATATTATAAATGTGAAAGTAACTCTGTATGTCTGTCTGTTACTCTGTCTGTAACTACCCAACCAATCATTATGAAATTTTGCATACACGTTGTCAGGGATACATACAAGAAAGGACATAGGGTACCTTTCACCTAGAAAAAAAAACTGTTCCCAAAGGATCATCTAAAATAAAATAAAAAACTAACACTTGGCCAAAGTTTACAAGAAGTTAAGCGTTATATTGCTTATACTTTTTTTTTTTTCAACGCGGATGAAGTCGCGGGCACCAGCTAGTTATTTATAATTTTATTTTTATTTTTTATTTTCAAAATAAATTTCCAACTCAAAATTTTACACAAATATTTTCCAGGACGAATACATATTACATTAATGAGTTTGGCTCCATGTCGCATTTCCGTAGCACGGTAGGTACATGCTTCGTCATTAACGATGTTTCGACCACTTAACGGAAAATTAAACATTCACGTATGAGGTACAGTTTTTTATTGTGTGAATAAATTGCGCACCGGTACTGTGGGCTGCACTCTTCAGAGCTCCTGTACGTGAGAAATGCTCGTATGAAAAATGATGGCTCTAACGCTCTTGCTTCTAAGAAGTTACGTGTGAAAGAGTATGATACAACGAGTGACACCTTTGACACGGTCGCTCTCGAATAGTTATTTTAGTTGGGATTTTGTAATTAAAGTGACAATTTTCACGTGTCTCCGTCTTATACGTCTTATGACGCATCTCGTGTATTCACATCATAAAAACTGTACTTTATTCTCGTTGATGTCTTTTATATCGCATCATAGAGTGTTATGATTCAGAACATCCCAGGAACGCAGAGGATATATCATAAAACTTTTTTTTTGTTTAAGTTTCATTAAAAATTATATAATGAACTTAATTTTTATATTGTTGGGAAAGATAGAATGTGATATTCTACTTCCTACTAATATTATAAAATAATATTAATATTAATATTTACGCAAAGACGGCTAAACAGATTTAGATGAAATTTGGCACAAAGATAGTTTAAAACCTGTATTAACTTATAGGGTACTTTTATTCTGGATAGATGTTAGATTCCCGAGGGATTATCTAAAATTTTAAACGCGGACGGGGACGTAGGTCGGGTTGTAATAATATTTTTGTGTGATTTTAAATAACTTTTTTTAATAGATTGACAGAATTAAGCCAGACACAGGCGTTTGCTTAGAATAGACGCGAGTCCAAAGACATTATATATTTAAAAAAAAAAATTTCTTTTTCTTAAATAAATATGTCTTAAATAAAAATAAGAATAACAAAGTAAACCTACCAATTAAAATGAACGATTACCTACTTACAATTACTTTACTAAGGTTTAGTAAAGTGAGAATTTTATCTTAAATAGTATTAAAGAAAGTTTCTGATTGTTTGTGATTGTATCATCGAATTTAAATGTTTTTCGATTATTATAAATCTTGTTCTAATATGTAATAATCATATTATAATATTTATGTTGCTATATTTGTTTTGAGAATGGAGATTCGTATCTGCGGTCTAGGTTTTCCAAGTGATATCCCTGGACGTCATGTCGCGACAAAATACTCGTAAAGCAAGTGATTAAATTTATTATTTTATTGGTACCTAGTCGTGCCTCTATTATTGTTATTAATAATAATCAATAACTAAGGAAAATTGCGATTATAAAGATCCCAGTTTCTAAAACGTTGTTAGAGCTCTAAAGCGCTAACCGTATTACTTTCGAACAGCTATGCACATTTTATTGCTAGTAAAACACTGGGCGACATAAATAGTAATATGGAGTTAAAACGAGGCATCATCTAAAAGGGGTTGGTCGGCCGACTACTTTTCCTTCGATCGAGTTTTCTCGCTAGGACCGGTCACATCAGTTAGCGGAAACTGTCGATTTCAACCGGAGCGATGATTCTCCTTATCAAATTACGGGTGTTGGATAGTGAAAATTTTCCCACATTTTCTCGTAGTTCATCGCGTGCAGATGATATAAATCAGGGTGAAATTGTTGGTTGTAGCGGACCGCTGGAGGCCGCTAATAGGTGGTTATTTGTGAGTTTTCACTATGGACGCCCGTTACGCGCCATCGAGCTCGTGCCTTCGACCGCTGCGATCAACGATTTTACTCTCATGACAATTTTCAATGCTACATTGGTGTATGTAAAATATTAGCTTCGGCCAATATAATCATATATGGTTTTAAGATAACTCATTACCGTAGCCAATGTTTATATAACACATATTTTACAGTTATGAAAAGTTCCTTCAAATTCGCGCAACGGTTTGATCTCAACGAACCATTGAGCTAATTTGCAAAAAAACGAAAAAGCTATTGAAAAATAAAAGGCCAATATAAGGTGAAATATCACGAGCGAAGCGAGAATCTAGTCTAAATCCTCTCCCAAAATTCGAGCTGTCCCTATAGAAAATTTCAACAAAATTTGTGCAGTCTTAAGTTGCCTTAAGATGTAACAGAGTTAGGTCCTGTCGCATTTATAATATTAGTATAAAATATACATATAACCCGTGAAACAGAAAATCACTTCATATGAAAATCGACACAATTAATAAAAAATGTTTTCTAAACACAAATCTCTATACTCATACATTTCGTAAAATATTTTCTGAAAGATTATATTTCATAGAACTGTGAATTATCGAGAAAAACTGATGTTTTCTAAAATACGTTGTCTAAAAACGATTTTATTACTTGGCTAAATCGTAATTTATTTGGGCATTCCATGTATGTAATGATATCTTTATACAATCGTACGAGATTACTTAATAAAATTTTATTTAAATCTTATATCAAAATCCGTAACTAGTGTTTTTAATTTATTTACATTTAATTATACAATATGTATATTTTTTTTTTACAATCGTTTTCAGTATTTTAATATGTTTTGTATTTACAGTATTAGAAATTTCATTATTTCTGCATAGCCTAGGTCTGAAAAGATTATTTTTTAAATTAATGACCATCATTTTCATACTCATAGTCTGTAATCATTTTGTTGTTTACAGAATGTCTCTCCCATTTGAGAATTTTAAATTGTTAATGCAAATAATATAATTTTATAGTTATAAACAAACCACGCCTATGCCAATCGGTTATGTGGCGTGTTGTGAACGTAATGACAGCCGCGCGGAACGGGACTGGTGAACCCATTACGCGAGGGCACGACCACTCCCGGCCGCGGGCGGCGATAAACTGAGGAAGTGACGTAGCGAGCGGCGATCCCGCTGCGCACGCGCACACATCTGATTCCGATAGGGGTTCGCATATTTTATAAATAATTATTTTCATCGCCATAAACTCCAGTCATTTTCCGTTACATTGTTACAAATCTAATTACCTACGGTGTTTACAAAGTATATAAAGCCGTAGTAAATATTCGCAGTCGCTAAAGTTTTTTGTTTACATTATAATATTTTCCACATATTATTAGACTAAAAAAAATTAAAAATTAAAATAAACTGATATCAATATTCATACTTTGGAAATAAAAGCTATTTAATTTTACATGAAATAACCTTTAAAAACTAAAAATAAAATTAATTCCTTACAGGGAACATTTAATTTCATTACATAGGTAGGTAAGTACATGTAATTCCATTATATATAGTTAGATTTTATTAATAATTACAAATGATAACACGAGATTGAACCTTAGTGGTTTTTAGTGTTATCACTTTACATGTTATTTTATATATTAGCCTTAAAATTGTTTAAATTCCTTATGATAAATTAATTAGATTTATGTGAATTTAATCTTTGACATCCTTAAATTTGCTCAATGTGCACTCAGCTCTAAAGATCTCTTACACACAACGCCCATGGGCTCGGACACGAATCTAGTATTTGAACAAAGCCCGCCGCGCATCGCCCTCAGCTACAGAATATCATTCCGCAACTTAACATTAGTTCTCGTCATGACAACTGCACTAAACCATTTCACTTGCACAAATCGATTAAGAACTTATATTAGATAAAAAAAATGGTGTGGCTGTATCGTGGACACGGACGAGTGTCTTACATTAATATACACGTAACGTTACGAGTAATATTCCCATTGAATGTATCGTTATCATATGTATACTAGAATCAAGACATTAACATCACATATTATTAAATGTGAAATTAAGGAATATGAAAGATTAAATTATTAAACCTAATAATCCAATGAAAAGTCTGCATATTTTAAACAAATTTTCACTAATTAATTTGTTGTTTTAGAAATAGGTAGGTACATACTGTATAAGAAAAAAAAATGAAAAATCTTTATATTTTTTGAATCTGGGAATTTTAATAAGTTCAAATCAAATTTACATAAGGAGTGACAATATGCAAATAAAACGAAATAACTAAAGCACTTCGTCAGTTCAACTTTACCTAGTTAGAAATATTTGAATAAATATTTTGCAAGCGAACGTCAACTGACGGAAACATAACTATTATCGATGACCACAAACTAAGGCACACCAGATAAACTATGCAAGGCGAAGTCTTGAATTGCTTCTAAATAGTTAACGATCCAGATACCTGATTAAATCTCACAATAAGGACAATCTACAAAATCGAGTTTTCAATAATGAACAATTTTATTGAAACAAGTACTTTGTACAAAGCGCCATTCGGTTCGGAACATTATCTATGTAATGGATCGATAAGTTTTCGATTCAGGAGAGAGACATTTATCAAGATGATCTGAGAGTCTGCATCAAACACTATGAATATTTAATGTACCCGTGGCCATTGAGTGGGAATCATATTCAAAGCGTAAAGACACTTAAGTATCAGTGCTGTAGTGCTTTTATAGCTCATTAGAATATTTATAAATAAGGATGCAAACATGCTATGGAATCTATTTTTAAAATTTTTTAAATATTTATAATTTTTTAAATTTTATTTTTTAAATGTGGGTTGGCAGGATTTAGGATGTTCTTCAAAGATTTTCGTAACAAATTTCGACTTAAATTTAAACAAGAAGAACTGTTTTTTTTTTTTTAATTATCAATTTGCGATATTATATTATTATTTCTATTTATGTTTATTAAACTCTTTTCATGACATACTCGTATATCCCTTTCAGCAACTATAACTAACTCCATATGCGTACTGTCAACAGTGTTCGGTTTGAAATATATGGATAAGTGGATTCCTGTTCGGTGCAGTCAACTTGTACGCAATTAAAACCTAATTTGAAATATATGTAAGGCATAAACAGTTTGTCTAATGTGGCAAGGAGTTTACGTCCGCTGCTATCTAGGTGCTCAATAATGCATTAAATGTTCTGCATTAATGCATCGCGTGGGCAGATCCGTCCGCATTTCTATGATGAATCGGTCGCCGGCGCCGGCCTGTTACGAAAATTCGCCACAATTTGCATATAGATACGATCCTGTGACATACGCTCGGTTGAACTATCGGTTCGGAGCATTGTATTATTGTTGCTAGAATTATTTATTGACCACTGTAAACAACCGTTACAGTGGTCAGACGGCCTCACAATAATGTGAGTAGCTGCAGCCATTCAAACTAATATTATATTTAGCGATAATAAGCGTTGAAAGATTTATGTAATATATCATATCGAACTCAAACATTTGAATAATCATATTAGAATCATATCAAGTTAAGCTCAGAGTACGTCGGTCTAGATCGAAAAATAAGGTCAGGTTTTTCAAATATTTACCCTGTAGCGATTACGGGCGAAATTAGAATTATTTCAAATTTTATAATGAGCGTACTAAAATTCACATTATTGTATGAGAGAGAAACTCACGATATAGTAGAGGTTTTCATAAAACAACTGAGCACATCGAGAAAACATAAATGCTACTGAACACGCCCGTAAATACTCCACATACATCAGATAGTAAGAAGTGGCAAGCCCGTGAGCGTAATTATGGTCAGAGCCGACCTCATCACGCGAAGATAATCAAAGACAACGTCCAAAGACAATACGTCCGTAGAGACGGTCAAATGTTAACCCTGCTTGCGAAACTTTAAAGGCATTAGAATGTCATGTGGTAACGAATGGCATAGCGCGAGATTGATGGCGTACGGCCGCGTAGGCGGGACGAAACGGCCCAAGCTGCGCGCGCGCAAACTCAAAACTATACCTAAATTACATAGAGCTGTGTCAATTGTGATTGGATAATTTTAGCTTACTTGCAGATTGCGTTAAATTAATCGCAAACTGTTTTCGATTTGTTCTACATAGTAGTTTAGATTTATCTTTTTATATCATAGTATACTAGCAATCCGCCCTGGGGTACCCAAGCCCGGACTACGCATAAAAAATATGTGGAGAGGAAAAACGCATTATTTAAGATCAATAGTGGCGAAGAACTCTGGCTTCTCTTAAAATCATTCTTAAGAGCTGTTTTTCAGCTAGTAAGATTAATATCTGCGCTAACAAATAACATCCAGCCCTGAAAATTTGAATAGGTACTTCGAGCACATAATTTGATGAAATCCCGACAGTTTGAAAACATAAGTCACGGGCAAAGTTGAAAAAACACTTTTCTTATAAGTGCCTACAATACGAACTCAGGGATAGTAAAGTTGTTGGTATTAATAAAAAAATACTAACAGTAAAATAAAAAATAACAATAATTTTTAAGTGTTGTATCCCATTTCATAAAATATTTATTATACACAGATGTTTAAATTTGCTAAAATTTCATGAACCACTAGCATACAAAAATAAAAAATAAAAGTAAAAATTTAAATGTATAATATTCATTAAAATTTCTTATTCATTATCTTTTATATTGTATTATCTTTCTCTCGTTAGATCAAACACAACACACAAATTAACACAGCTGTTACAATAAACTCTTATAATAATAATTAAGATTTCTCTATCGACTTTCTTACCAGCATACCTGACCAGCAAAAACAAGTTGGCATTAATTAAATATAATTTACACAAACTAATTGGATTAGTGAACCTTACACATATCTAACACGCAATTAACCATAAAAGTTATATCTAATTGGAATTTGTTTAGCTTTAAACATTAAAATTAAATCAGCGTAAATCTATCGCATCTAATATTAAACAGCAAATCCGTTTATATAATATACAGTGTTTGAAATTTAATAGCGCATCGCCGCACGCGCACCGCACGCGCCGCTAATGATCCGTTAGGTGATTCTGCAATGATTTTTAGATTTAAAGAAGAGTTGTTTGTTTTTTACCATTAGATTATTTACAACCTCGCTTCGCGTAACTTTATAAAATATAGCCTATGTAACATGCTGATATTAAAAGCTTTCTATATATAGGTGAAAGAATTTTCAAAATCGTTTTAGTAGTTTTTGAGTTTATTCGTTACAAACATACAAATCTTCTCTCTTTATAATATTAGTATAGATGAAACCTAAATTTGTGTGATTTAATTTCTTTTTTTTTACTAATTAATAAAAGTAAAAGTAAAAGACGTTTCCTTCAACAGATAGATACTCTATACGTATGTGCAAATATTAAAAAAAATATATACATTAAAATGTTTTAACAAAAAAATTATAATAAATGAAATCTTATTTATTACATATCATAATATTATGTCATATCATGTCGTAGCATTTCATAGCTTTTTCAATGTATTGAATTTGATTTTTCTATAAGTACTTTTGAAATTAGTTACAGAATAACCTTTCGTAGTTTAATGACTTGAATGTGGCCAGACTGAGTCCGTCCATCTCTCAAATCATATTATTAACTATATTTATTTTATACAGTTATGATTTTGTTTATAAATCTTTATATAAGTACATGTATATATGGATAAAAAAACAAATATGTACATTAGTAAAAATTAATATGTAGGTACGTTTAGTTAATGTGATGCATTACATTACAGGCTTACAATTCGTTTTCAATATTATTTTAGAATTCATTGGCTCTAAACATAACTTTAAAGATACGTACAAATCCTAGATTATGGCACTAAGAGCTGAATTTTAAATAGTTTAAAAACAAGAGTTTCTTAAATACAAGATCATCTTAACAGTTATACTACTTTAAAATATATTATTATTATAAAGAAAGAGAACTGATTTTGCAAGTTATATGTGGAGAGTATTCCACGCCTACTTGAAAATGTATCTGTTTGAAGAAATTTATTATTTAAGATGGACATATGATATAGGGTTATTATATAACATACAAAGTGTCCCAGTAAGTCCAGGGCAAAGTCGAATTGTGTGGGTCTAGTTATATTTATATAAATCGTTATAAAAATATATCTAAAATAAAATTAATATTATATTAATATAATGTTCTAATAACTTTTATTTTATAAGTAGATACTTATATAAAATATGTATCGTAAATAAAGTATAGTCTGGCTATAAATAATAAAAATAACAATTTACATATATTAAAATGTGTCTAACTTACTTCATTTCATAACTAATAGATCAGTTTCATGACCGTATAATTAAAAGTTAATTATCGAAAACAAATACGGTAATTTGACACACAATTGACCGTCTGACTATCATAAATCACAGTCAGTAAGTAATTTATACAAACGAAACCTGCGGCAACGGCTTCTCTTAATTATACCCGCTGTTACTTACTTCTTTATTTGTAATTTATATTACGTGTCAATGATTACTTGTGTTATTCAGTAAAATAATGTTATCAAGTTTCCATCGTTAAAATAAATCTTTTTCGTGTTGATTAAAAAAACTTCAATAAATTGTTATATTGTTTCATTATCATTGATATGAAAAGTTGTGTATTATATTGCACTAGCGACCCGCTCCCGTCTTGGCCCGAGGTGAATTTTTTTATAGAAGCAAACATTCCTCGGTTATCCCTCTTTAAATAAGTGAAATCCGAATAAAAATCCATTGGGCGGTTTAGAAGTAGTTAGCGGAGAAACAGACAGATACGGACAGTTTCGGCGACTTGGTTGCTAAATATTGTTTTTTTTTTCTACTTACACAAAAATTTAGTTAGGTTTTATAATATGTTATATAACTAACCTTCCATGAAAAATTATCTAACTGTTGGTGAGAACCGCATCAAAATCCTTTGCGTAGTTTAGGAGAAGTAAGCGGATATACAGTTATCGCTACAGCAATACTCGTAGTGAGTTTTAATGCCACTCGTTCTTGCTGTTCTTTGTGTTTTTGAATTTGTTTGCGGATGCTTTAACGGTGATGTGACATCAATTGAAAACATATAACATCGTCTAAATACCTTGGTCTTGCTGAAACCCATACCTGTATTACTTAACTTGGGTCCATAATTGGTTCGGGGTTTCGCAACTATTATGACTGTTACATAGTATAAAACAAAGAAGCTTCCCGCCTTCTGTCCCTCTGTATGTATATACTATATACGCTTAGATCTTTTAAACTACACAACGGATTTAAAAGCTGAAGCCTTTTTTGTAAATTTCGACTCAACAATGTTTTAAAAACGACACTTTCGCATTACACAGTGAACATTTCTTGGATAAAGAAATTGGAAATAAACTTGTTTCCCTCCAATTTAGAGCTTTAATTAAATGAACTTATCGTCCGAGTGAAGTTATCGCCGGTAATATTTCTGCTACTTCATTTATCTCCTCTATACCGACAAAAGAGCACAATCAATTGAAACAGATAAATTTAGTCGGAAGGCTGTCTATCTAGCGTTCCTTGGTCCCTATTTTATTAAGGAGCGTATACATATATTCGCATATATAATGGTGCGGTCGCAGGCCAATAAAACGAGGCCTACGTTGGACACTAAGACGTTTACCGCATTGATGTAGTGCCGCATCAGTTTCAGCTTAGACCACAACTAAGATTTACTGTTCCGTAACCCAGTGGTTTGTGGACAAAGTACAAGCGTAAAGCAATAAACGCATAGCGATTGTCTTGAATATGATTAATTAAACAATTTATAGACCTAATATATTGAAATAGTATTATTTTATTACACTAAGGGCTCTTTCACCAATCTCCTTCATTCCCGGTTACCGGTGGTGAAAGATTTTTAATTGCAATATTGTTATATTTTCTAAATAATTTTATCCCGCAATATCTATCCTATCCCGCAGTCAAACTTATTAAAGAAAGAACTTTTGAAGAACTATTGAAGAAGAATGGGAACAACATCCCTTACAAACACTGTGACACGGGAATTTATAAACTTGTAGTAGAATACATAGATTTAAGCCAAATCTGATGAGAGTTTAAATAAAATCAATAAAATTGCAACGCTTCTCACTTATAAATTGCGTCAAAACAAAGAAAACATAGGTTTAGACGGTGATCATTCTAAATAGTGCATTATTTAGCTGATTGTGAAGTACGACTGGGTTTGATACCCTGTAAAGCCGGATTTAAGTAACCTATAGGGAATATACCTTCTTGGCATGAAACGACGGGAGCAAACTTTGCTCTTCACTACCACCGAGAATATAAGTATGTACATTGTACATCATACACTGTATATTTGGTCACTAATTGGAGAATTAATTCGCATTATAGACAAAAATTATAATATATAAATTTAAAAATATTATTAAAAAGTGTATTCAAGAGCAACATTCCTCAGGCTTCATTTTACTTTCTTATTTTAATTATTACTATTATTTTAGAATAAAAAAAATAACCAAGAAGATGGCGATAGCATTCTTTGGTCATCTTTAAAAAAATATTATATATTCCTTACAATTATTATTCACAAATAACTGTACTTGTAGCTTAATACTCTCCAGTTATATAGGAAAGTTTATTATAAAAAGTCATCAGAATAATTTAAATAGTTTTACAATCTAAACAGTTTGGGGTGATTTGATATAAATGCATAATAACTTTTGAATTTATAACACTTTTCTTGATTCCTAATATTACTACAAATATTATGCAACTAGATGATGCGTCATTTGTAATTATTTGTAGATTTATGTAAATATTATTTCCGTTTTGTTAGCGCCTCACAAAAGGCACACGAGCAAAATTTAATTTAGCTTCGAAGCAATCACACCGCATTATTTCACGTTCGGAACTGAACCTAATAATTTCGTAAACGTACCTCATAAAGTCTCATAGGCACGACGGCTATCCACGTCTACGCTTTGTAACTTAACACTTATTACCAGAACACGGGACAGATTGGTATCGACTTAAAATTGTTCCTATCGTGTTCGCGCCGAGCCTAAATCTTCCTGTCTCCGTGGGCGGACCTTCGATAAAGGTTATTGAAAACATTGTAGTGCAAACTGTAGCTCATAATATTCTCTAAATCTAAAACAAGATTACATTCACTTCTTACAAATATTTGTTAGAATTTTAGCGAAACATTTTTTTACTACCAATCGAATACATATACAATACATATACATAATCGAATACATATCGACTAATATATACAATAATGAGTGGTCCAATTAAGGGCGCATTTTTATCAACTTAGAGCCATGGACCATATGGACATGGACATAGAACCATATGGAGTTCAAATATTAAAGTCGGTACCTCTATGGTAGATACTCTCTCTCTCTCTCTCTCTCTCTCTCTCTCTCTCTCTCTCTCTCTCCCTGAATCTGACAAAATCGTTTTAAGATCTTTCCATAACTCTCAAGGGAAAAATAGTAGCAGCGGTTTCCCGTTGCCTTCTGCTCCAGTTCTTTTTGAGATTATTTCAGTTTCAAGACTGTTGTGCCTCGTGTACTCTAATTAGGTGAGTGGTTATACCGCCACTTACTTGGCCGCCAGAGCCACGTTGGTAAACCAGCAAGCAGCAAGTACCACGGAAGTCGATTGTCTTCCGCCGCTATCCGGCGCGTGCAGGTGAGGTTGACATTTGGGATGGTAGAGATGTTGATTACCTCAACCCCCTTACCCCATTGGGATAGTATAGTAGATATTATCCCAATGCAATTACGAAAGAATAATGTAAAGTAAAGTTGTGCGAATAGTTGTAAATATGTAAAATGTTTAACTCCAATGGTTATTTAAAAGCTAGATGCCATCGAAAAGATCCGCAAACAGCTATGGTTAAAATATTACTAACCGCTGAAAAACCTACAAAAGCTTTTGTTTTTAGGACCCCTTTATAGGACTTTTAGTTTTCAAATGTATAATTATACTCAATTAGATCCATATGACTTAAGTCACAAATAATTTAGAAGTTTGTATTTTATTCTATTTCCCCTTCAAAAATGTTGTCAATATAGAGTGGCCAGGAAATCTGACTCTCCAGTTGATAGTGGCTATATTTGCCTATCCCTTGCCCATGAATCGAAATACATGTGCTATATTTTCACGATGGTCTTCTGAGACCACTTGAATTTGAGTTCCAATGCTTCTCAAGAAGGAATTTTCCCAATAAATTTTTATATTAAAAATTTAACGAGAAACGCTACAATTAAGTTAAGGTCACATTTAGGAAGACCAAGTATTACCCTTACATAGAATTCAAGAATTCGTTGAATCACAAAATTCTTTTTTCCTTAAAAATATCACCTTGGCATTTAATAAAGTTTTTTAAACAATTGTCGTAAGGTATACACGTATTTATGTCTTGTAATTTGGACGAATGCGGTTGCAGTAAAAAGTAGCGGTGTACCAAAATGTGTCGTTGAGTAATTGTTGGTAATGGCATAAGACTTTTGCGGTATTGATGGCCCATGCGTAGGTGCCGAACAACGACTCAATTTACTGTTAAATTCTTAGGGTTGACAAATAAATAATCCTACTATTATTATAAATTGGGAGGATGGATGGATGTAATGGATGTGTTTGTTACTCTTTCAAGTAAAAACTACTAAACGGATTTGGATGAAATTTGACACATAGATAGTTTATTACCTGGACAGGCATATAGATTGCTTTTCATCCTGAAAAATATTAGTTTCCTGAGGGATCTTTTAAAAATATTTAAAAAAAATAGGCGGCACTGTCGTCACAGCGATAAAGATGTTGGCTAGATACTCATTTTAATACTCATATATTCTCTCAGGTTCTATATTTTTAATTTTTCAACTCGGACCAAGTCGCGGCAGTATGAACGAACATGGAATAGATACATTACTGGCAATATTATTACTATATATATTATTTAAATTTTTGTTTAGTTACGTTTGGTTAAAGATTTAAGTACTTGTTAATATTGACCAATAGCGGTAGCCATTATATTATTTTGATTATTATTTTGATTATATTATTTTCATATACTTAAATATATTTTTTAAATTAATGCGATTATATAAGACTCTTATATAATCTACTTATCATATTTTGTGCATGTAATGATAATTTCCAGAAAAAAATACATTAAAATAAGCAAGCAAATTATCTATATATAATTTATATTAACCTCCGCATATAAGATAACATCAGTAATAAAAAGGAAATAAAAGTATGTAATTAAGAATAATGGCAGTGGCAGCCCTCACAAGGTCGTCCACAACGATATCAATATTTCCAAGACGGTTCTTCTCAAAAAAATATTGGCTCAGCAATAGGGTTGTCGAATTTTATTATGTTTTATTTGTGTTCCAGTGTCCCGCTCCCGGCTTCGCCCGACATTCGTTTTTTATATACACAAACCTTCCTCATTTATCCCTCTTTTCATAAGTGAAAACCGTATCAAATTCTTTCATATCCATCTTACCATCTTACTTCCATCCATCTTACAGAGGATATTTATTTATATGTATATGTGTTATTGCTATATAAATTATTAACTTGGTTTATGTGTTCATGACAGATTTTTTATTACATTATAAATTTCTTTCTTTTTTTTTTATTTAAATAAAATCAAGAACTCGTCTAAATGAAGTTATTATATATATTTATTATACCAGAATTGCTAGTTTTAAAATTATGACATATAATATAATACATTGTATAGTTTACTTGCTCCCCAATTACAACAGAAAATTCCCTTGATCCGAAAGGGTTGATAACCCTACTCGGAAACCATATTTCAACTAGTCTGAATTTTTCTCTCCAATGCTTGATTTATGACAGCATTGAATGCGATGTCTTCATTGAGTAGCTTCGGGCGCGTCGTGAGTGGGTGTCTTGAATGACCCGAAAATAAATTCAAAGAAGATTCAATGTATTTCAGATGAAGCAATAAATCATATTTTTGTGCGTATCCCTTGAAAAATTTATTTTATTACAGCCGTCTTATTACCATTTTTTGTATTGTGCTGATAACGGTTCCTGGGGCAAGCCTTATTGGTCTGATGGTCATACATAAGTGCTACACGATTAAATCTATTTCAAAACTGAAGCTGCTACTAGACCTTTTCCTCAAATTAAAAGAACTCTTGTGCGTGTTTTTTTTTTTTGCTTTATACCTTTTAGAAGACAAATGAAAAATGCAGTTTATTATGCAAGATGGAAAAATATCTACTATTTCAAAAGGATTAGTAATTTTTTGTGTCATAACACTTCATAACAATAGTACAATTTGCTCATTTTTTTTGCTAAAAACTTTTTTAACATTATAATATTTCCTCGTACTCGCGAATGTCGACATCTTAATTATAAATTCGACCTGTGTTTAATAAAGGTCGGTAAAGTCATATTTATTGAAGATTATATTTATATATTACTTTATTTATATTAATTATTTATACACTTGCTGGTGCTCGCGACTTCGTCTGCGTTGAAAATTTTCAAAAAAACAATATAACGCTTGACCTCGTATTGCTATAACACTTTGGCCAGGCGTTAGTTTTTTATTTTTTATTTATTCCTCGGGAATAATCCTTTTTTTTTCTTGATAGGGTACCTATGTCCTTTCTTGTGTCCTGGGACAACGTGTATGCAAAATTTCATGGTGATCGGTTCAGTAGTTTTTGCGTGAAAGAGTTACAAACATCCATACATCCAAACATACTTTCGCATTTATAATAATAGTATAGAAGTATAGACTAGTATAGATATAGATATACGTCTGTCGCACGTACGTCCCCAATGAATCCTTAAAAGAAAACATAAATTATTTTCATATACTATACACTAATTCTTTCAATGTTGCTAGCACTGTTAAATATATTCAATACTGTTTAAATTAAAATAGAATCTGAATAATACAATCGGCATATAACTATTCATTAGCACACAAACTAGTTTATTTATATAGGACTACAAATGAACATTTGTAAAACACACGAATCGGATTACAACTAACGTTCATTACTAAGTACTATTGTAAACAGAACTAGGAATTACTGCTTATTGTACTAATGTCTGTTGGACACGAAATAATAAGACTCAAACAACATGGTAGTCGTGAAAAACTGAGGCCGCATTATTTAATGAATTAATAACGGGTGTAATTTAATTAACATCTTGATAAAGTTATTAATTTGTAAATGAAGACCGTTACATCTTTATTAGGGCCATAATGTGACTATTTAGTGACTATAAAATCTAGCGACAGGTCAAGTAATCTTGGCAATCTTTTAGCACTATAAAATAAATATGAGTTTAATACACCGTAACTCATAATGGTTGAACTACTTGGTCTATGGTATTATAAAAAGACTATGAGTAGTTTATTTTGAGCATAGTTAAAGCTTGACGCTATTCTATCATAATTTATTACATATTTGTTGAAGATTATCTCATAAACTTTTTGATGACATTATCTATACTAATATTATAGATAAGATTTGTATTTTTTTTTGTAATAAATAAACTCAAAAACTACTGGACCGATTTTAAAAATTCCTTCACCTATAGAAAGTTAGATTATCAGCGAGTAACATAAGTACAAGTTGACAAATCACAAGGAATATTAACTTTGTATTATTTATGATCATTAACATCGAAGTATTATAATGGAATGCAAGATATACAAGCAAAATAAGGAAGCTGAAATTTACATATCAATTACAGTTGATTCGCATCATAACTGATAAATATGATAATAAAGACCAGTTCTAGATATCTACGCTTCACAGTTCTTCATTTGAGAGTAAACACCATTTATAATAAAAACTCAGTAGGTACTGGTAAACTATCTATATACTATATAGGAACTGGTATTTTTATTTATTTACTTATTTATAGATATTTATTATTATAGTATTTTGCCCTATCAGTCCTACAACTTAATTAGGATTATTTCATATACCTACTTAATAATAGTTTAATATTATTATGAGAATATTTTAATAATATTACTAATATTATGTAATTTATTTCTTTTCTTAATTTATTAATATACATTATAATATTCACTATTATTGTATTGAATTAAATATAAATAAATTATTATTTTAATATGATTCGTGGTATCATTTAGTAGGCGTTTGCTTACTTGATTTTGCGAGTTACCAACAGAGAATATACAGGCCGGTCCATCTTTAAAAAAACAAATGTGATAGATATTGTAGCTACATTTGAAAACTTGATATTGTGTGGACTATAATAAATAAATGTGGACCAACATTTCCAGTTTAAATAAACAATAGTCATCCGTTACAACAAGGAAGTGTACATACAAATGGTATCGGAGTATCGATAGTGAACAAACCGCAGTGGACAGAGGGCAGTGTCGCACTATGCACCGTTGTGTATTGTGCCCTGCTTGCATACTTTCACCGATTGCTCCTCAATACACTAAGGAGCATTTAAACTAATGTCTAGTACCTACTAAAAAGTTCCTAGTAAGAATCATGAGTTCATTTTAAACGAATAAATATTTAACTAATCATAAGTACCACACAGGATTATACCGAAACTTCTAAATTATAACATTTATTTGGTAGTTCGACGGGTAGTTCTAAATAAGTATAAATTTCTCCGTCAAACTAAAAATTCATATACAAAATATATGATCTTATCCCAAAACAACAACTAAAATGGATTTAATACATTATATATATATATATAAAAGTAAATGTAGTTCTGCACATAAGTGCAGAACTAATCAACATCAAACCTTTTTAATGGTCTGTCATTATGAATTTATTATTGTCATTGTGTGTCAGTGTCATTATATCTATTTTCTCTTGTATTTCTTGCGATCAATAATTTTATTCTAGAAGCTTAATTTTCACTTCTGACGTACAGTCCAACGACTGACATGTTTTAGACGTGGGACCTGAAGTTGAAATTTGTCCCTGTTTGACGTACTCCTTTTCCTGTCTTGTTTTCATCTTTTTCAAGGTGATTAAAGGTGATTCAAGGTGTTTCTGAATCACTTGATATTGCGATGAATCATAGAAACAGTGAAATTATAATTCTGGCAGACGCGTACTGAACGAAGCATCTAAGGTTTTTCCGTCGTAGCAGAGACTTGTCGAACATTACTTATTACTGAACGGTCAGTGGTCGTAGGAGCGGTGCACTACAAATGCCTTAAGGGCTGTCTTTATTTAGTACTTTCATTGTATGCTACGTTACATTCATATATATTATATAAAGTGTATCATATATAATATTATATCGCTAACTAAACTAATATTTAGTCAGAAAAGTAAAATTTTAGTAAAATTTCATAATGTGTATTGTAGATCCAATTTTGCGCCTTGTATCTTTTCTATAGGTGTCCTATCAATCTACCTGTCTGGCTTTGTCATATAATAAAAATCCGCTACCGGCTCTTACACAACATTTTACACGATGAAGATCGCATTTCATCACAACAATAAAGCGTGGAAATAATATCACAGTGAGCTTGTAAACCGCCCACTTTAATTGCGCTTCAATTTTTGACTTCACTTTCCTTCAACTGAGAGTTTAGCGTGGAAATAAATGTCGAAAATGCGTATCGAATACCATTTACTATGAAATTATTACTTATTTACGTATTTATAATTCATAATTCCATGAGGGTTTTTGGGGGTTTAACTCTGAACTTTGGAAATATGCCAGTTGCCTTAATTGGGTTTCACAGTAAGTCCGTCACAAACGAGCTATAATATATATTAATATACCGTACTATAATATATATTATGTTGGTGAAGTCATAGAAATATATATTATAACTGCGTGTATGGTCACTCCAATATTTGTATAGAAAATATATCGTAATATGCCTTGCTATAATTTATATCAATATATATTATAGCTACGTGTGTGACGGGCTTTAAGTTATTTAATAAATGTTTTTTTTTTTTTTAAAAAAAAAACCTCAAAGCATTCAATTCTTCGAAACCGATCTGTTCTATAACTATTTTCTTCTTATCGCATATTCGATATGACGAGTATAAGTTCACTGCCAAGCAGGACCTCTTAGTTGTCTCTCTTTATTTTATGATAACATTAACCTGTTCGCGACTTCTGCATTATCACAAATGTAAATGTATGTGGCCAAGTTGACAATTTGGTGATTATGTAATATCGATACATATCCATCCATGGTTACTGTTTAAACTAGGTTATTGATAATTCTCTTGACCAAAGCAATAAAGAAGTATGACAAAAAAATGCTAAATGCTTTTCATAAATAATCTGGTAATCTAACAATTTTATACTGAATTGAGCACTTAGAAATTATTATTTAGAGGAAATAACCCATAAATATCTTAGAACACCTTATGCCAACCATACATGATCAAGCCTATCGTCCAATCGGTATGATACGATTTGCTTAATCAAGTACTCACAATAATATATTTGTTGGGTTCATTGTTTTATGTGAATACTTATGATTGCCCTTTCAACATTTTTTATATATGTACTTAAAGAAATATAATATTAAGGTTGGCAACCGAGAACTTTAAAAAAAGCATTGGTCGCAAACATTCGTACGATAATTTGAGAACTCAAGCAAATTTAATTAAACATACATTACTTACTTTCTTATCGTGATTGTTACGACCTTTTCACGTAAAGCCACATTAACATTTTGCTTCATTATGTTTATTTCGTTCAGATATTTTTATTGTGTCAATATTTTTATCAATGATAAGTTGCAATGTTGCATTCAGGTTAACTTTCCATTCGCAATGATTCAGTAATATATTGGTAAAATATTTTGTGAGAATTTTATTTCTATTACTTGTGAGAACAGGATCATATTACTATATTATACTTATGTATAATTTAGTAGTATTACTATATGTAAAATATAGTAATATTGTAATATGTATATATAAGTAGCAAGTCCTTAGGTTCCTAAAGAGCTTAAGCACTTTAAGAGTAATATACTTTAATCCAAAACGTCATTTTGAAGTGTGGAAACTATAAAATATACAAAGAACATGACATTACTTTTACAGTGAACAATTCTGGTATCATTAGATTATACTGTTGTGTTAGTCTACTTAGGTACCAACTTACCTGATTTTAAAAATGACTTCTAAATTAATAATGTTAAAGGATTTAAATATAATTTAATAATAAAATATAATTGCAAAGGGAAAAGACTTAGGTATTCCCTCATCAGCAGCGTTCTCTGAAAACAATTGTATCAAGCTACGCCCTCTTACTAGCCTGCCAAAAATGGCCGAGTATTGGAAAATGGGGGATTTTCCATTATAGACAAAACCATGGGAGAAGCCTATATCCAGGAGTAGAAGTCCTATGTCTTAGATGATGATAATGATAGGTAAGTGCGTCGGATATTCTGAAATTCTTTTTATAATAATTATGTATATATATATTTTTTTTACGAAAAAGACGAGGTCACTGTATTTACATAATACTAAAAAACATATTATATTTTTATTTTTTTAACAGAAATCAAGCCGAGGTTCACATTATTTATTTAAATATAAGGGTTATAAATAATTACATAATACTAGAAAAAACGCTCTAATCTCTTTATAGGGCAATAAAAACGAACAAATCAATTCGAATTGACGAGTCCTTATAAAATACTACTGGGAGATAAGGAGTGGTATTCGTGAACTACACAGCAACGTTAAACAAGCAAACAACATAATAAATGTCGTAAATTCTAGTTTCTACTTTGATGAACTCTTAAAGTGGATGTGTTTATAATGCGCCAATAAAACATTTACAATTCTCATCATTGATTTATTATATTTAATCTAAAGCTATCAAAGTTGCCTTTTTAAATCGTAGCTTGAAAAAATAGATACTAAAGGACATTTAGTTTATTAATTTCGGTCAGTCACTAACAAATTTTCATTTCTTGTGCTCACAATATAATAGTAAGACATGAAAAACGAAAATCTAACGATTGACCAATTACTTATAAAGCTCTTAATTTTAAAATATTTTAATTTTAAACTTTGCATTAAAAAGATAAAATATATATTACATATTTTATCTTTAGTATAAAATAATCATAATATAAAATAAAGTATGTTACTTTATTTTATACTATGATTTATATAAAGATAAAATCATAGTAAATCGCTTCCGTCGTCTGTACCTCTGTATATAAACTTAGATCTTAAACTACGCAACGGATTTTAATCCGGTTTTCAGTAATAGAAAGAGCGTTAAACGAGTAAGGTTTTTCATACATAATTTTCAGAATAAAAAATGCATCCGTGCGAAGCCGGGAGCGGGTCGGTAGTGTAAATATAAAAGCTGAAACTTACCTATGTAGAGAAATACTCAAAGAAATAAAAATAATATGAGGCTGAGTTGTGTTCCTTATTACAAAAAAACGATGCCAATTACATAACACCAGGAAGTACATTTGTGGACTGCTAACTCAAAAGCATCTAATATGAACGAAATCTATTAAAAAAATACACGTGTAACATGTTTGACAAAAGAAATCAATTAGGTGTATCTAAATCAACTCTATAAAGTTTTTTAATTCATTCTATAAAATAACAATCATGATAGGAATGCGGCTACTGGCTGTTACTAATTACACGGGTAAATTGACTGATAAAAAAAATTAACCCATTAATTTATATTGAGACTTCATATTCTCTTTTATTTCCTAATTTTATGGGGGCTCGAATGTGGACAAAATATAGTGGAGCAACGCCTTTCCAACTTATTGAGATATGTCAGCTTACATTAAAAAAATCTAGGTGGATTCTGTATGTAGAAATATATGGAATGAGTAGTGAAGTATTTGTAATAAATTCAGTAGTATTTGTATAATTTTCTAAAGCTGTTTCAGAGACCTGTATCGTTGTAAAGTTAGTTGGAGAGACTAATAATGTTAGGAAAAAGTTAAAATTTTGAATTGGTGGATATTGTGACCAGGTGGTCAGCGTATTTTTTTTTTTTTTTTTTAATATTTCGACGTTACAGCTAGAGGGAAAAATCCTGAAGACGGCTCAAAATGTAGCGCTCCTTGGACCCGGTGAGATGGCAGAGGATACTTGGAGTGACCGTTCCCGGTAGCATATTTCCCTCATGGTCTTTATCCTTTGACTGATACTACCCAGGGCCAAATTAATAATTTTGTATACATTTTTCTATTCTCAAGCTTTAATCCGCCACTTTTTCAGTATAGAGAAGAATAATTAATGTTACTTAATAAAAGTTCTAATGAATTGTTCCACTAGCCATTAAGGCGAACAACCACGACTGTAGAACCATTTAATACCATCTATCTTCCATTACACTACAACGTAATGTTTTTCAAGAAGGCTAAATAAATCTTTAGTTGATAGCGCTTTTGCGTGCTCTAGTGTTGTTTCTGTATCTAGACTATGGTAGCCCCTACCATCAAAACTATACAGTCAGTGTGATAAGTGGAATAGTATCCCTACTGGTAGGAATAAATGGAAAAAAATCCCCTTATCCCAGGGGGATACTTGGTAAGGATAGGTGGAACAAGCGAGCAAAAGTATGTAAAAATAAATTGTATTTGTTATTTATATTTTAAGAACCGCTTTCAACTGGTTACAATAACGTATTGTGGGTAGCTGTTTGTTTTCTTAATATGCGTTGAATTTAAAAAAGCAATCACCACATCATAACAGCGAAATATTGGCGTGTTGAATTTCACAATATATTTAATTACGGAGCGGTCAGGGCAGCCTTTTTTGTTGGCCGATGCCGACCGCCCGATTACTGACGATGTTAAATTAAATTATGTCTCGTTAAGGTCCGAATGTCGCGAAATATGTCTCGCGGAATACACACTCGGATATGTAGGACCGCGGGCTTTCAATTCGAATTGATTGGCCGAGAAAAACTCACCGAGAAATATTGATTTCATATTTGCGTTGCTAAAGGTAATGCTAAGATATTTATTGCTGTGATTACTTCTGTGACAACTTTATGATCGTTTTCATTGGACCTTTATTTATAGTTTCATTTTACAGCTGACTCGTGGCCAAGAGTGTACATCAGTTATCTTCGTAAAACCTTACAGCTGGAACGATCTATATCATAATTGTATTGTATATTTAACTAATGTTTCTTTTACGGGATTACTGTTCCCGTAAAAGTTGCATCCGTATGCTATCAGTGCGTCAGGAAGTAAGTAAGAATATTTACTCCACGCCTGATAATTTATTATGGCAACAATTAATTAATTATTATTAGACTAAGCTCCGTGCGAGTGTTGAGTGAGAGAATACTATTCTGTGACGATTAATGTCAGCTTTAGCATACAGCACCTCTAAACGATCTGCTTAATAATCTCTGCAAAGATAATTGTAAAAATATTAGTACATTCTAATGTTTTAAGAAGTGCAACTTTTTTGCATCAATACGAATAGTTGTGGGGATATGTAGAAAAGTATCCTTACTGGTAGATATAGGTGGAACGGGCTTTAAAAACTAGGTTTAATATAATATTGACAAAAAGTTTAATTTTAGAACAAATTTATATATGTGTACAGACGTATTTATTTATTATTGAATACTGTTTGCCTCTGCAGCGTTTATTGTAATTGAGAAGCATTTTTGTAGCATTAAAAGCAAATATACTATCCGCCAATGTCTCTGACACACTACAAAATCGTAGCAGCCTCAACGCCCTGTGTTCTTTTAATATCAGAATCATCATGTACGTAAGTCATCTGTTACTGCACAGTCATAGTAATTAAAATTTAAATAAGGCCTTAATTAACCGAAACTCTATCAATTCTAAATATGAGAATATTTTCTTACTCGTATAATATTGTTTTATTCATGAAAGCAGCTAGGTACTACTTGAAATATTACATTTAAAAAATGCGTATTAGCCCTTTTAACAAAACTAATTTCAAACGCTTTCTAAGAAATGCTATAAAGGCACAGTTATTAAATTTTTATTCAAAACTAGCTGTTGCACGCGTCTTCGTCCGCGTTAATTTATAAAATATATTCTGTGTAACTCACTGATAATGTGATAACTTTCTATAGGTGAAAACGGTCCAGTAGGTTTTGAGTTCATTCATTACAAACAAAATTACAAATCTTCCCTCTTTATAATATGAGTATATGCAACGGAGTCAGCGAATAACGTTATCTGAAAACTGAATATTTTTGAGTTGTGACAGTTTTGTTTTTAGCTATGCAATATACAAATAGTTACAGAGCTAACATGTAGTAAAGTTTATTGGTCGCATGAATTATTATTAGTTTTCAATCGAGTCCGCTTGTCCAGCTGTCCGTTCGGTTGTCGCCGGATGCGTGTCCAACTATATTGATGGTCTCAGTTCGCTCGCGATATGCGCTATGCGAATTTCACCTCATTCTCAACCCGTTTTAATTGCGCTACGTGTAAACGCCCTTTTAAATACCACCAATTCTCAATCAATGACATGTCATACGATAAAGGAATAAAGAAAGTGCAATATAAATTTATATGTCCAATTAAATTAGAGCTAAAAAGCGGTGTTCGTAATGAGGCAATCAAGGGAAGTATCTCATTTGCGGAGAGAGATTTCTTTTTAAAACGGTTTCTGTAACAATGAGGACGTTATAGCTGAAATTAAAGTTGCTTTAAAACGCCGAAAAGTGAATATTCACTCGCTGCGACAAAGAACTTAATGACACGCATAACTTTGACAGAGCTCGGGTTTTTTTCTGTCGAGAACTGCAGATCGCCTTAACGAGACATCTGAATCAAAGACAATGGGTGGTCAGTGGTCAGTGCCACTTAATTGATTTGTTTTATATGTGTACTTCGGAGGCACGTGGTTTTTATTTGCTTATAACTGAAATTGTGTTTCCTTTTAAAGTTTAAGGAACGTATAATCGCAATTAAGAGTATGATAAAATGTCATACGCGTTCTCGAAGCGAATCATTTTGATTGCTTTAAAAATGTTCTACTATTATTGTACCTACCACATTTCTTTTAATAAGTTTAATTTATTTTATTTTTAAAACACGTATTTGAAATCATATTTTATAATATAAAATACATATTATAAAATAAATCGCTGTCCGCTTCTTACTGTTTATCCACTAACTTGTTCTAAACCACTCAATGGATTTTGCAGGGTTTTCACTAATGAAAAAAGCAATAAACGATGAAGATATAATTGTATATAATTATCAGAAAAAAAAATCCATCCATGCAAAGCCTGAGGCGAGTCACAAGTATTTTATAAGAGTAACATAATTATCGTGATTTTTTTTTGCTTTACTTTATGCGTGTTTTCAACCATTTATTCAAGACACACCGATAATATTAAACTACAAAGAGATTTTACTCCCGACTTTATTTATACATTTAAGAGTATATATACTATTACAATTTGCTTAAAAATATATACCTACTATTGTTATTTAAATACTATTAAAACAAATCTTAAAGTATATCTATCTATAAATGAAAAGAACTTGAATATTTGAATACAACATTAAAACATTGAGTGTGATTAGCATAGACGGTGTTACACACTCATTACGTAAGTACATGTCAAGTGAAACCCAAGTGTGTGGAGGCATGCATGAACTCAGATATTTCTCTAACAAGACTGAGTGTCCGACCGAGCGGTATCTAAATTCCGCACGGACGTCGAACGTGCCGTCGCCAGTCGTCGGTCGCTACGCTCTGGAGAAATCTACGTGTGTTGCCAACCTGCACTTTTTTAGTTAATTTTTATTTAAATTATTATATTAATTTCTCTATTCCATTACAAATTCCATTCATCCGATATATATGCCAAATTCTTGGTGGCTTGTATTTTTGTAAAAACAGTTTTATAAAATAAAGGAACTAAATAATAATAGTATACAGCTGCTTTTGGTGCTTTTTCCAAAAAAAAAAAATAAAGAATAAGTATCACTTTCAAAAGGTTTGTTTTTGTAATAAATACATTAATCAACCTTCCGATGAGATTTCAGATATTCGTGTGTTCTAATCTTGCAAAACTAGTAGCGATTTACTAACAAAAAATAAACACTAATATATAACACTAATACAGTGCGGAATTTAGATACCGCTCGGTCGGACACTCAGTCTTGTTAGAGAAATATCTGAGTTCATGCATGCCTCCACACACTTGGGTTTCACTTGACATGTACTTACGTAATGAGTGTGTAACACCGTCTATGCTAATCACACTCAATGTTTTAATGTTGTATTCAAATATTCAAGTTCTTTTCATTTATAGATAGATATACTTTAAGATTTAATATAATATAAATTAAAATAATCTATTAAAACATAAGAATTTTAATTATGGAAAGCCTCATAAGTTTGAACGTTTAATATAAATTCTTGAAAAACTTAAATAGTTTCAACTTAACCATGCACGTTCATCTTACACATGGTCCTAACTTTATTAAACATGTATTTTTTTTTCTGTTACAGGTAAATATTCGAAGGGATCATAACTGTAAGGTAAATTGTTTAAAATAAAACTAGCTCCAAATGGTTCACAACCTCTGAACGGTTTCACCAGAAGAACCAGTCCGCGAAGCCTAGCTCGTCGCGCGACGCATCGATCGTCGCTAATCGTAATTAACGATACAGCCCCGTGAAATCGAATTATGTCGACAAATCGATTCGAGATCATCACTCATGTGTCCTTTATTGATTTAAATCAATGTGACTCTTGAGAGTTTAACATGTAGAGAGTCGATTAATGATATGTCTACCATATACTAATTCTAAAACTGTATATTACCAAGTTGCAAATTTTCCTTATCTACTTGGTTTCTGAAATTGCAAACGCTTTATTAGAACGAACAAAGGTAGCTAAGTTAACAAAATTGTTTCTATTATTTATTTTTCTAAATAGATAAAAAAAAAATATTTTAGTAAGCTTATGTCACAAATTTTGGGATAATGAATCCTATATTAAAGTAGGACATAATGTCAATGGAACTCATCATAAAAAGTGAAAGTTTTACACCTTCAATTAACGAAAGAAAGAATATTTTTTTGGTAAATTGGAGTATTGTGCCCACCCTCTGAAATAAGAGCATGTCCATTTATAAATGAACTGCCCCGCCTTCCTCTTTCTTAATCGGAATGACACAAGATGATGTTCGAAGATGCTTCGAAATGAGAGGTCTTGATATAATGGTAGGTACGTAATTATTTCCTTTGCGTGTGGTCTGAAACGCTTCCAAGTAAGAATTTCGAATCAGTTTTGAGAATGCAATTTTTCGTCAAAATTATCCTACCGGCATACTCATAATCTAGTTGAAGAACCTACATTTGCCCATACCATTGTTTTCCTAGCTGCCTATACAATGTATCTCACTCTTCTTTAAAATGCATAATATACAATATGAAATTCAAAGCAACACCCATAGTATTTATTGTTCTAGATCCTTTAAACGTAATATTTTAAAGTGTTAATGAAGTTAGTTGTATAATAAAAATTTTAAGATCTTATTAAACATATTTTGTTTAATGTTCTACAGAAAAAAAAAACTAAAGATAAATTGCCAATTATCCTGAAGTTTCGACCTAGGTTCATATTACTGATTAGTGTAGTTGTGTTTGCATTTAAGAGAGTTTTATTTTAGAGACTAATAAAATTTTAGTATAATAGTTTTTCTTTAATTACAAGTATTGTATAAATTATTAATTTTTATTAGTTTTATTTTTTTCTCATTTATGACTAGATTTTATTCTATACTTTAATCTTGATGGACTGTAATCAGTGACTTTAATAATGTCTAAATACGAGTAATAATAGCTTTAAGAATATATTGACTAATAGATACCACTAGGAATAGGTGGAAATTTTTCTTCCACCTATCCCCACTACGTCAATGTACTATTAAGATGAAAAGCCTTCTATATATTATCAGTAGAATACTTTGTTGCTTTTTAATATTCACCAATGAACATCTCAATCTCAATAAGTATGGTCAATGGTAGACTCTACAGGGGATCCCAGGGCTAGCATTTACTTCTGTCATTGCATAGCTCTGGCAGTGCAGAGAGGTAACGTTGCATCATAATAGGACCTTTTACCAGGCGGACCTGTTAGACGGGGTATTCTTTTTATAACTGGGTTTAATATATACGTAGGTAGATAAGTAAATAAGGTAAGCATATAGTAAAGCTTAGTATATATACTCTCAGACATAATATACTATAACGTACTAATATTATAAATGCGAAAGTATGTTTGGATGTATGGATGTTTGTGACTCTTTCACGCAAAAACTACTGAACCGATCACCATGAAATTTTGCATACACGTTGTCTGGGACACCAGAAAGGACATAGGGTACCTTTCATCCAGAAAAAATGTGTTATAGCAACAAGAGGTCAAGCGTTATATTGCTCTTTTTTAAATTTTCACGCGGACGAAGTCGCGAGCACCAGCTAGTGTTCAATGTGTTCATCATCTCGTTAATATATTGAGAATAAGAAATGTTTGTTAAGCGTTGTGTAATGTCTTAAAGCAAAGTAGTCTTACAAGTTTAAACAAAAAGAAAGAAAAAAAACATCTTCATAAATAATCATGCGAAATTAAAAGAATTCGAAACACGGACTTAATCCGCTGGAACTAAATATCGACATTGATGTAACGCATTTATTAGGCATAACACAGCAATAAAATCTCAAATTAACTCTGCAAAAGGATGTTTAGTGTTAACTTATCTTTCATCTAGGTGTTCTAGATTGATCGTAAACACTATAATTGTACAGGACTACGACTAAATATAGAGTGGTTTCACCGTTAATGGTTACTGACGTCTTCGGCACATCGTCTATGAGTTCCACACTGGTTTTTTGATAGTGTTGGGGTAATGTATATGAAATATATCGATATTTCAATTCACCGTTTCAATTACAATCGATAAGTAGTTTTTATTGTACTTTTTCAAAGTAGTCTTAGTTTTAATTTCAATATTACCTATATTCATTTCTTTAAATAAAAAATATAAATTAAGTATTGATACATTCTAATTAAACAAATCTGTTATGTCATATTTGTGTAATATTTATGGATAATATCAAAAGTGTATGAATAGAAAAAAAAAATGATAAATTTTCATCGACACAATTATTGACTTAAACTTTAGATATAATATATTTTATCTAAGGTTCAAGTCATCAAAACTTATTTTTAAACCATAAAGAAACTTGCTTTTATAGCGAATCAAATGTCAATCAAAAAGCAAATACCATAAATTTGGTAAGTTGTGTCACGCTTCAAATTAACGTCCCCAGTATTCAAAAGTAACATAATATGTGTTAATGTTATAGACAAGGTCTGTCTGCGAGTGTTTTATGGATATTGGTTGACCACTCACTGAATCATTAACGTTCACACGTTATAATTAAACGTATTACTAGGAAAAGAATGCTGTTTCGTTATTTTAGCTTATCCGTCTTGTGGTTCATCAGCAAGACAATATTCATAACACCCTGAAGGATTTCCGATACAACCCATGGAAGTATCAAAATGAAGCGTTAATTCTTAGGCCTTTCAACTCACAGAGCGGAAATTAATATAATAAAATTATATGTTGAATTATTTAATCGATATGTGCAAAGTTAGCACCGTACACATCACTTGGAATTAGTGCACGCTCACCGGATAGGCAAGATCAGTATGTAAAGCAGGTGCTAAGCCTAGCTGAGTAAGGCATAATGGCGTCGCCCCGAGGCTTTCCACGAGTGTTTGCTTTGCTTGCCACAGAGAAAGTCTTTCCGCGGGTCTTTACCTTCATCACTTTATCTATGCCTTTTTTAGATTTGAATTATGTAACAAAAAATATTTTTAATGTGATTTTTAAAAAACAAAAATTACTAGGTCGCGTTCATTTAAAATAAAAACAACAGAATGGTTACAGTACATAGTGGTTACATACATAAAGTGGTTACATGAATAAAAAATTAACACTTTAAACATATTATTTTCAGGAGTTTTCCAACTTTTTATTTTTCTGTGTCTTAAAACAGAATATCCTAAATATTTTTTTTTTAGAAAATAATCTAGTAATTCTGTTTTATAATGGCAAATCAGGTAATACTTAATATATGTTGTAGGATCTTGTTAGGGGTATTAAGTGAATAGGAAACTATCAAAACGTGAATTTACGAAATGACACTAACTATAAATTTTAAGTAAGTACCTACATAAATTATGTTTAACGACAGCATTGATTTATTTTTATAATAAATTTGAATTCGAAAGAATATACACTTGTTTTTTTTTATATAAATAAATAGGTATCACATTTTATTTATGACACAGATGAGCAGACCGTATTGCGCCATCTAGTGCCGCATTTTTGTAAACCTATCGAAATAATACTAACGATGCCCTTTAAGGCACCTTAAACACAGATTTATATTTACGCACGAGCGGTATCTAGATAAAACGGGAAATCAACAACCTTTTCGGATTCCAGAAACACCCTGTCAAGTTAACATCTCATAAATGTTAAAAGCGCGACAGCGTACAACGTACAACCGGACATCAAACACGGCCTTACCACAACGGCTTAGTCGGCAATAACTCGCTGCCTACGAGGAGGCTAGATAAAATTCATGTTGTCTTGCAGAAACATGAATTTATTCGAGCTTCTCCCCCGTTAGTAGCAAATCAATGGGTTGCGTTTGCGCATCGGAAGCGGCGAACAACGCCCGCCCCCACACCATTGAACCGCATAAAATGCCATCTATCGCCCGCACTTTACAATAATGTACCAAAGATCGGCTCCTAATAGATACTAACTGCTTAAGCTCATAAGGGCTTATTAATTTTAAATGAAGCTAATGGTTTAAGTTTTTAATAAACTTAAACCATTAGCTATAATAAAAATTAAAAAAAAATTAAAATAAAGCAGAATAACATATTTTAAACCCTATATACTGGACCGCAAAGAAAAAGGGTCGGTTAGAAAATATCTTCAAAAGTACCTGACCTAGCTTTATGAAATAAAGACTAAATTAAAGAATATTTTAATGAGCTTAAAAATAAAATGAAGTCAAGCTTTTTATATTTAATAAATGTAAAATAAATAAAAATGCGTAGTTTTTCCAGTATTTTCGTAAATATACCAACATAGTCATTCAGAATTTCAGTGACATATCTATCACCACTAGCTCGGTGCGTCAGGCTCAGTAGTCCGATGATTTAGAACATCGGACTACTGAGACGAAAAAGTCTCATCAGTCCGATCATCGGACTGAGTAAATGGGCCTAGTATCAGTAGTCCGCTACTGATACTAGGCCGATTTATCAAATTTTAAAAGTAATCGCGTCCATCCATCAAGTTATGAGGCGAGCGAGTCGGCAACAATGAAACTTTTCGATCAGTTATTAATTAATTTAAAAAAATCTTATTTAAACGTCAGAGACAAGGCGAGCTCGATACAGATTTTTTTTATTCTTCCTTAATGAGGACCATACACGGCGCGACCGTCCGCTCCAGAATTTGCATTGATCTTCGCAACGTAATTGCGTATGTTGGAAATTGCCTCTTTGGTGCTGTTACCAGTTTGGACTGTGAAGGAATGCTCGTCAACCGACCGGGTATTTAAACCTTACTACACTACGTCCGACGTATTTGCTTTGATTAAAGACGGTGAGTACTCATTAAACATTAATTTTCAAGTAATTATCAAACTACTTTGACTCCAACAGAAGATACCATATATATAAGCAAAATTAGAAAAAACAAATATTAATATAAAAAATTAATTAGTCTCCGATTATGTTTGATGTAGAGGCTTTAATCCCCCAAACCTCCTGGTTATTCTAAAATTTAAAATTAATTTAATAAATGGTAAATAAAAGTATAAATATAATAGAAAAAAATTGTAATTGTACGAACATAAGATACGATTATTTAAGAGAGCCATTTATATTTTGTAGAGAGTATTTTTGAAATTAAGTTAAATTATAATTTAAATTTAATTATTCAACAATTAAACTTTTTTTTAATCTAATTACAGCAAAGTTAAAATAATACATCTATTTCACATAATTGATGAACAATATCAATATTTACATTTAATAACAAAGAGAAAAGAAACACAATAGACTATACATTTAACGTACATTTCTCAAAACATATCACTTTACGATCAGTTGAGCACAACAATAATTGGCAATAAACAAGAGTCGCGGCACTTCATAATAACTGTTCATCAGACACGTGGGTCGGCACCGGATAATACCAAAACATCTTGCTCAATATGACTTATTTGTATGATACATAATACTATAAATTACATTCAAAACAGGATTCGTAAAGCAACCACCACACAGTAAACCAATTTTATTGATACTGTACAAAAACACTTTTAGAAAGAGAGATTCGCTTTGAAAGTTTTTGTCATTATGCCTACATATAATATAACTCAACAGATTAGATTAGAATGAAGTACTCAAGCTTCGCTTGTTTTACGGTGAAACACTTTTCTCTTAACTTAAATAACATTTCTTAACTTAGTTTAATGTGAGGTACCTACCTAGTTTTAATAAATTTTTTTAATTTTTTTGCAAAAATAAATTCTGAAATATTATAATAATTATATACCTTAGAAATATACCACTTACCTTAGAAAGTATACCTACAGAAATATACCACTTACTCGTACGTACCTAACGATGTTATTAAGAATGCTCTTAATTAGCTATTTAATTTAGGATTTTTTTGCACGTCTGATTCGGAAGAGGTGAGTAAATGACATTCCTATAAAGATAAGTAGATAATTGTATGAGTAAGTTTATGGGTGTTGAAATGAAATCAGTTTTGTATGGGGTTATATAACGAATCCAAATACTTAAATGACGTAGCACACAGATCTCCAGATATTCCAAATATTATAAACAAAATACTAAATACGAGTAATGCTAAACTAAATAATACCAAAAAATACTAAAAATATAATATATAAGTACTATATGTCATCATCATCATCATCATCATCATCATCATCATCATCATCATCATCATCATCATCATTATCATCATCATCATCAGCCTGTGTCTCTCTACTACGCATCCAGCCTCTTCCCGCGAAGCCTTTCAGGTCGTCTTACCACCTGGCCACACAAGCGTCCCATGCTGCGTTTTCCAATTCGTGGCCTCCATTCGAGAAAATAAGCAATAAAAGGTGTATGAATGATAATCATATACTTTTATAATGAAAAACAAAATCATTGGTATTATCGAAACTCGAATATAAAAAAGCATACCTTCTTTCAATCAAGCAAATTTGATTTGATTGCCAAAATGTCAACCTCAGATAATACAGAGTTATCAGTTAGGTAATACATTTAAAAAAAATCTCTCATTCAAAGAGCAAAGGTATCATTGATTGCGAAACATTGAGTTCCTCGTTGTCACATACGAGTATTCTAACTGCGCCCATCCAATTTGTTTCGGTCGACAATCGCGCTAGAAACTCGTCTCTGTGACAATTGCTCATCGATATTAGGTGTCGTCTATAGAAGCATTAACACTTAACAATCGGCCGTCACAACCTATCATCCTAAGGAATCTGCCTGACATTTGGAGTTAATGCCAAGGCCCACGGAAACCGAATGTGGGCAGCCCATTGTAAACTTGTGTCATTGTTAATTTGTATTGGTAATATTGGGTCGCATCTGCGATTGCGTGATGATTAAGTGCAAAGACACTATTGAACGGATTGCACAAAACGGATTGAATGTACTTTCATGTTCATAGTGACTTCTTCGACATCGTACTGCTGTTGGTCACCCACATCACAGTTAAAACAAGTGATACTTTATAAGTAACCAGCTTTTGTCCGCTGCTTCATATGCGTATCTTCATAAAATATAAACTATGTGTTATTCCGAAGTAGTAACCATATTAACTTGGTTATAGTATTAGTAGTGGCAGGCAAATTTAATACTATGATATGGTGAAATGAATGTCTATACGGTAAATTATACTATAGGTCTACACGACAGTAAGGTGTGGTATGAAAGTAAGAATAATAATTAAATATATTCATGCCTACAAAAATATCAACATACATCATATCCTAGCACGTAGAAAATAGTAAATATAGGTTGTGGCTAGATTTCGCCGCGCTCCACAGCAATATGTCCTAATGACAGACAAATGATGGTGCACTAGATATCGGTCTGCCATTGAACCCGAAGGTCGATCATTAGCTCACCGCTGATTACCGAACAGGTGTTACGGTTAGCTTTTATTAGTCGACACACTTTTTATACATACCTACATATCAACAATTTCTTAGCAAATACATTCGCCTTCATCTTGCTAGAGGCGCAAGTATGCCTCAAGCAATAAAAATGTTGGCTTACAAATCATTACAATTTTAACCGTGTTAGTAATTTATTTTTTAATTTTATAATAAGATTTTTTATTTATTTCATGATTAAACAGTGGTTGTTATATACTCAAGACCATAGCCATAAAATTATTCGATAAGCTGCCCTGCTCTATTCAAGACTTCTCAGAAGCTTAATTACAATTTCTGCTTACCTCTAGTGGTTCTATTTTTTCGAATAAAATTTCTTTGATACTAGGTATTAATATTGTGAAGAAAATAAATGTTGGATATAAACTCGGGAAAACTTTAGAATTCTTATATTTAAATAATTACATTTAAATTTTAAAAAAAGAATAAAAATGGTAAAATACAAGTTTAGCTCAATCAGTATTCAAACTGCGATTGGTGTTGGTACAAGTACAGTGTGCTGCTACCTTAAAATATCTGTACCCTCAGAGGGTATGAAATATTCTAAAGTTATTTCTTAAATGAAAATCTACTTAGATATTAATAAACAAAAGTAAAATTCGCGTTGCATAATTATCCAATACATTTAGTATAGTTATGGACACAGATGTCCTAATGGCATACAATTATTACGGTCAGAACAGCCACTGATAACCGCCTATTTAGTCATTTACATACATGGCCCATTTGCTGCTCACGAACGAGATACTCAATATGTACCTTGGTACTTAGCTATAATCATTGCTGGCATACAAATAAGACCTCGTATTTAGTTCATTATAATGTCAATCGTTTTATAAACTTGAGCTTTTTCACAATCTTCACGGCATGTACGTATGAAAGAAAATACAATAGAAATTCTAGTTACATATACCTAAGTTATAACTTATATACTTTTATCTTTTGTTATTTGTTATTCTTTGTTACCATTTATTTTTTCTCTTTTTTGCCAATAAATTTTCTTAATTAAATTTCTAATGTGAATTAAACTACAGATAGTGAAGTCAGTACACATAATACAACATTTATTTTGTACCTGAAACTGAGGCCAAATTCTTCTAATGGCTACAGTAACCAACCCCTTGCAGAAGATCACCGTGAAATAACAGAATTGTGTGCTGTTGTGTTTCAGTGAATAAGTAAGGGATATCAGAGCCTATTTCCCTATCCCTCATTCTTAACCTAGTATAGTCGGCAATGCACTTTTAGCACCTGTGACGTTGCTTGTGTTATAGGCGACGGTAGCCATCTTCCATCAAGTGAACCGTCAGCCTGTCTCTAACCTTTACATAATTTTTTTCTCAAGTATTGACTCTAAGAGGACGTGTACCATGTTTTGAAGGAATTTGTCCGGAACGAGAGGGTGCATAGGCTGGCTTCAGTGGCCAATTTGGGTGGCAAGTAGGTGACCTGAACAGCGCCCTGGCATTCCCATTATCTGATAATGCCAGGGAGCTGTACAATATTTAGGTACTACTCTGTAGAGTTAGTGTTTTATAATAATCTAGTTAGGTATTATTTTAGTTAAGTCATATATAAAAGACCTTGTCCAATGAGGCGACTTGTCCATAATGGAAAAGCCTCGTAATAAAGATAAAAAAAAGTATTGACTAGTAATAAATTCAGTTGAATGAAAATATTTATACTCAAGTTTAAAAATGAAGTAGAAATAGTTGACTCACATTCAAATGTCGGAATCGGAAGTCACTATGTTGAAATATTTTTTAAATGCATTCATTTTACATACATGCTAACTGACTGTTAGGTACAGGTACACAAAACCTGTTCTGAAAAAGTGCTACAATTTATTAACATTTGTATCATTTAATTATTAACTAGGTACTCGAAATGTCCATTAAATTTTATTACCCTTCACAAGCTTTTACAATATCTATAACTAACTAATATATGGACAGTGGTTTTTTTTTACACAACATCTCATATCGGGAAATATGTTAGTACGTATAAATTAAGTCAATAGATTTTTCTAGTATGTACATGTACCCTCCTTTATTTTTAAAATTTAATTCAATTATACGGTTTCATTGTTTAAAGTAGTGGTCAAAATTAATGTTCTATAAGATTTTAAAACTGTATTTCAGTTTAAAATAGACCGTTCGTAATAACGATTCTCCCGAACACGGGAGATTCTAGAAATGTGTCAAATTTTATAAGTTTATAAGTTAATTCATTTCATTTCAAATTCCAACACGAATCCATGCGGTTCCGCGCTATAGTACTATACTCGTACTAAAACGGAATACAAAATATAGTTTAATAAATATATTGCGGCATTAGCAAGGGTGGAGCCGTGGCCTTGCCCACGTTCTTGCCACGATAAACATCACTCTTTATAGATTTATTATGATGTTAGCACTGTAATTTATGACTATATGCCTTCACATAACTCTTTACGTTAAACGTATAGTGTAATAAGTGCCAATCGGCGGTACATTTGTAATACATTTATGGCATAAGAGTTCGCCCGTACTAGACAAAAACTATTTTTAAAAAACTACTGGAAGTTATTTAGTGCTACGTAAACTGAAAAATGCGAACAATTACGCCGACTGATGTAATACATACCAAAAATGGATACCTATTGAATGTGATTAAAAAATGACTCGCGTAGATGATTTAAATTACTGTATACGAAAATTATGTTTTCTTGTAATATCTACTAGTATAATTAAGCTAAAGGATTTTGTTTGCTTTTTTGTTAGGATCTGAGTTTCAGTAAGGGATACCGGAGCCATAATCCCTTATACTGTATTTATTACTTTGGTTGTTGTTTTTTTTTTTTTTTTCAAAGAAGATTTTTGAAGATTTAAAAGTGCCGCAAATGTGATTTTTACTCAGTGAAACAAACCTCAATTCTATAGGCATGGTTCTAGTCCTAAGGGGACTTTAGACCCGTAACCGGTCGTCGGCTTTGCTTGTGTTATTGGACGACGGCTATTTAGTTAGTTAGTTTTAATTAAAAAGTCAAAATTGTTTGAGAAATTTTTAGACAAAATAAAAAAAAAATTGCAATTGATTCAGTGCGTGTGAGAGACACTGATTGATCTCTACACTTTTCTTCGCTTTTGCATTTCATCTTGTTTCTTTTCTGATGATGGAGCCACTATAACTCTTGAGCTTGTATTGACACATCGCACTTGATTTACAATTAATCTGTTTGTCAAATATTAATAAAAAAAAACGTAGAATTGTAAATGCTAAATCAATCGCATGTTTATTTATAAAAAATACAGATCAACAGATAAACACCAATTACTTATCATTCAACATCTCTATTACTTCAATTCAAGTAATTATTCAATTAAGTTGAGTATGTAAAGTGGTGGTATAAAATAGTGCAAACGTTACATCACTAGTTCACGTGTGCAGGGTCACAGCAGCATTGGATCCCCACAACAATGCTAACTGCTTTATTAACATAACGTTGATGCTTTAACTGGAACATGTATGAGGCCATGATATCTATTGACACTATGGTAATAACACAGCACGAGATTATTATGTTTATTCAAACTTTAATATTATTGCTTGCTAGTTGTTCCACATTTATATGCCCTCGCCATCTATTGGATAAATTTAGAAATATATGTTGAATTATTACTAAAAGATTATAATTCAACTAGCTGGTGCCCGCGACTTTGTCCGCGTTGTAAACAAAAATATATGCATAATGTAACGAAGATCTTAGGCTCGTTATTAAGTTTTAATGGTTGTTTGGCTTTGGAGGATAGTGTGAATGAAAATAATGGTAATATACGTTGTAATATAAATTAAATTATTCAAAGTGGTCAAGACATGATACCTACGTATATTCAAAAACAAACTTTGAAAACTATACAGAAAACCTGACTGTCCTATCCAAAATCGCTGGATGATGATAGCCATAGGATTTAATTTATGAAATTAACATCTGAAATAAAGTTTTATTATTATCATTATAAATGAAATAATATGGTTACTAGTCTTAGTTACGTATAATGAATTTCGTTTCTAGTTTCGATAGTCACCTATCAAACTGCTTTTTTTTTAACAATACACTATCTCATATACGCAATCTGACGTTTAGACAGTCATTCTCTATAAAATGCAATCTAATTTTTATCATGTGATAAGTTAAAAAAATAATCTCAAGCGACGGAAAGGCTGTAGACAAATGACATGAACGTGACAAGTGGACTTTCACTTATAAAACAGCCTCAAATTCTAATTATGATAGGCGCAAATTGTATTACTCAATCAATAATGTCGTGTGTTTGAATACACGAGTTGGTGCAGCATCTGTCAATCTTTAATCCGATGTTAGCCTGAGGCCTAAAACAAGTACGGATATATTACATTACTGATCTCGTTCAGATGTTTTCAAATCTGCTACCTAACTAGTAGCCCAAGCAAATTAGAAAAATCAGGGGAGATAAATCTTGTAGTTTTGATAATTGGTAGAATTATACCTTACGGTATCCAGATGTACATATTAAAAGTCCCCAAGGGTGGGGGGTTGTGTTGAGGGTGTAGGGGGGGTTGAAGGTACCTTCTCTTTCGGGTTTTTTGCTTATGATAGCTGAGGAATAGCATTATGATTACTTCTTTACTCTACGATCAATACTTTAGGAACTACAGGCTGTGTAAGTTTACAGAGAGACGAAAATAGACGATTTCAGAAAACGGTGTCGTTTTTTTTTTCGGCGTTATTTATCGACATTTTTAGTTTAGAATAAGCAAGCTTGTACATCTGCCGACCGCTTGGTTTTGTAGGAGTATCGTGCCCCTAGCGCCTGACTTGTAATTTTTTTAAGAGAAAGCAACTCAATGATTTAAAAATAAACATTATACAAGTAGAGGAATTTGTCGTATATATCCGGCGCTGGCGAAAAATGGACACGACTCTGGCGGCTTAAGGGTTAACGAGGACAACACAAGCAGCACCGGTTGGGTTAACAAATACCTCTAGTTAATGTTTGCATTTTTTCGATTACTCGTATGTGATTTGACAATGTACGAGTATAAGTAATTTTGTCGTTAAAGTGATTTTAAATTTAAGCCATACTTACTGAATTTCCAGATGCGATATTAACTATAAGCAGTATAACGAAAAAAAAAAAACTTGTAACATACAAAGAAGTAGTTTCCTCCATTTAGTTAAGTAGATTCACAGTGTAATGCGACTGGGCGCTGGGCCGTAGCCGTAACTGATAAAAGCGTGACCACCTACGTGCAAACACTGCGTTGGTGTACATCGCATTACAGACGTCTAGTCGAGATTATTGTGGCAATACCATCTTGAAATATCGATTTCCTTCAAATAAATGTACTTATAATATTCACTAGACGTTGCACGCGTCTTCGTCCGCGTTACATTTTAAAATATAGCCTATGCTACTCGCTAATAATGTAGCTTTCTATAGGTGAAAGAATTTTTAAAATTGGTCCAGTAGTTTTTGAATTTATTCATTACTAGCTATTGCACGCGACTTCGTTCGCGTAACTTTATAAAATATAGCCTATGTTACTCGCTGATAATATAGCTTCCCAACAGTGAAAGAATTTTTCAAATCGGCCCTGTAGTTTCGGAGCCTATTCAATGCAAACAAACAAATAAACAGACAATTAAATCTTTCCTCTTTATAATATTAGTAAAGTATAGACAAACAAAAATACAAATATTCAAAAACACATAAATACAAATATTTTCTGTTTATAGTATTAGTATAGATTAATTTAACCCTTCAGAATTTTTATTTGCCAAGGGGAACTGCTTAATAATTCCATACTATGTAATTCCATGATTACTCATTCGTTGGCAAACATGACATTTCTGAGAATAATATGAAGGTTTGGATGGAAACAAATAATGAAATTAATTTCATAACTTATACAATTAATTTCTTAAGTGAATTTGTAACATCCTCGCGGGTTGAATTCTTGTAATTACTGACTAAAAGCCAATAATGTTTTTCCATGAAAACCTTCTAACTATTTTGTGTTGTCAATCGCTACCATGTATAAAGTTTTTTTTTTTTCTGCGTATGTTTTAATATTTACGCGAGTTCAATTATAAGTGTCGCGAATGTCTTGCTTCGCATTCCGTCTTCGGTTATGAGCATTGTAGTAATATGAGACAACAAATTCTCCCAAATACCTATTACAGCGCGTTCACACGGATACGGTTCAGTCACAATAAAATTTCACACGTGCACACGATTTTAAGATCCGGCAATTAACCGAAACGGGCAAAACTGAGATCAGACGGGACACACGGCAATAAGCTGAATACGGCAAGTCGGGTGGCGGGCGCCGCACGCAGTGATGTAGTGAGAGACTGAACGCTTTTTGCAGGAAAGCAAAATCGGATGCCGTGTGAACAGAGCTTTCGGTTCTGTCGTATGCGGTAAAAATCCGATCCGGCAAAACGTCTCTCCGTGTAAACGTAGCGTTAGTGGTTTCAATCGCTCGTACAGGGTCCTCTTAAGGAAATGGTAAAGGAACTGGAAATCTATAGTAACGTGTTCTGTTAAATCTCGACGTGACAAGTGACACTAATCCATTACACCTAGCCAGAGCAAGGCCAATTTTGAAGTGTTCGTTTCAACTTACACTATCGTATTTCAGTCTCGTGATTAACTATCACAATTCCACTTTTACATAATATATACCATCTTACTTAGATTTGGTAGGTACTTATAAATTCTACTGAAAATTGTTTCTAAATATATATACATACCTTCTAAATTTTATTTCTATTGAATCTAAATATACTTGTATCATATCTAAAGCTTAGTAACATTGAAATTAGAAATTGTACTTTTATTTAGCGGTCATATTTGATACTTCGAATTTAAAGATACAATGATTAATTGGAATGCCATACTTTTGTAAAATGAGATGAAGGGATATCTGCACTTGTAAGAACTGTAAATAAAACAATAGTTTAAAGACCAGAATTTCCTGTGGACTATAATCCAGACTGAATAAAGAAAAAAGTCCATACTAAAGGCTTTAGTTACCCCATGTCACCTTTGATAGTGTCAAATTCGTTCCACTGCCTAAAACGAACAATAATACGATATCCTTTACACGCCAAACCGTCCACACAGCGTCCCACTGCGTCTGCGCACGCCGCAATCATAACACGATACATCATTTTAATACTGGACATGTCACCGCAAATCCGAATCTCCAATGCAAATGAAACGCGTTTGCGGGGAATGCTCTAGACACAGTAAAGGCAACTCAAAGTAGGGCAACTTTGTATTATGTAAATTTAAAATCATATAAAGTAAATTTTCTTTAAAATTTTGTATGATGATTATTTGTAACACCTACTAATGAGTATTATAAAGATTTTAGTTTTCAACATATTGTATTTCTATTATTTTTTTACTGAGTATTTAAAATTAAACGAGAATAGCTATACTTTTTTATTACTTTATCCGCAAACATTTTATAATTGTTTTTTCGACTTTTTTTTTCTAATAATATCAACACGCAAACCATGTACTACGCTCCATGCGTTAATATGTGTAGTTACCAAAAAAATAGTGATGCAACATAACAATTTATTTGGTTTTATTTCGTTGTAAATGTTTACACATCACAATTCGCTTACATATCACAATGCTAGACCATTTTACAGAATTGTACTGAAGGTAATATCAATACATAGAATAGAGACAGCTTAGGAAAGTCTAATTTTTTTTTTTTTTAATTTACTAACAGCTATTTTTTATATCTATTCGAAATAATTTGTCGCCAAGTTTGATTCATTTTAAACGTGTGTATGTGCTTGTGTAGAAGTATTATAGAAAAGATTTTGTTTCTAAGTTCAATACTGGTCTTTATTGATACTGTGTTTTAATGGTACACTATAAATTATAAGACAGCACGTTTCGTTATCTCCGCGAGTTTCTGTATAGAATTTCGTAGAGATTATAGGCTGAATACATAATGTGAATGCATATTCTATGTGGTTAACGACAATCAATGAACTTTATTTTGCTACAGTGTACCTATATTGAAATGTCTCAACATTTTAACGCAATATTTTCTTCTATTTTTAATGAGTACGAGTATCAATCACCTATTTTCTTACGGTTTGAGAGAAGTCATTTATAAGACAAATAAAATGATCTAATATTTTTTCGACGTCTCTGTTTGCGCCCTCTGTTGGCTGTTGACTTTACTTAATTTAAAAACATTTGTGGAAGCTTATTGTAACTTTTATTACATGACATATAAATAAAATAACTTGTTTTAAGAGAACAGTTTCACAAGGCCACACTAATTAGCTTGAATTATAAAATATATATTATTGTTTTTCTGTGATAGGTAGGATCATAGAGTAAATAGTATTTAACCAGTATAAGTACTATTTACTCTATGGTAGGATGAAGCTTGGATAGCGATAGCATTTCGATTAGACCTGAACCTCGCAAATAAGAATAATGTGAATTAGAATCTTTTATATAAGAATATTTGGCAGACAGGCAGATATACCTTTTTTTAACGTTGAGAAATCCCTCCAGCTTAGATGACGCTGCAGGGTTATGCCGGACTCCTACCGGATAAGACAGACAGACAGACTTTAGCAAAACCAGCCGGCTCTAATAGGATAAGAAATATGTAAAGTTCAAATTAGAATAACATAACAAACTCAAACTATCTCCCATACCATCAGTTCAAGCAACTAACGAAAAAACAAACGGGATACAACTTATTAATATATACTGAGTTTGAGTATATAATTATTTAATTTAATACAATCTATCAAAATGATCTCGTTAAGCTACCGAAGTGTTAATAGCTCTCAGTTTACGATTAAAGCCGTAAAGCGACGACCACGTTGCAAAATGCTCCGGTTTTCGCCATCAGACGTGTTGCAATTTGGCACGTGCTCCTTACGAGTAGTTGTAACGGGTTAATTAGATTAGACGTCGATTTCGTGGTGGAGCTTCTATGTAAACAGTGCTCTGTTGGTGAATCAATGTTTCCTTTTAAACCATTTTATTCGATCCAACTACCATTTAATATGTCTAATAATGTAGGTATGTCAAACATTATATACAGTAGGTTATTTAGTAGATAGTGCATAAAACTGAAAAAGGATTTTGTTTAAATAAGGTCGCTAGGACTGTTTTGACCCTTATCAGAAAAAAATCATTTTTACATCATTCTGTCCTCTACACTATTTGAACTTGATCTTTTAAAGTTAGTTTGAAAATTGGCTATAGCTTGAAAACCGTCAAGCTAATCAAAATAATATATACACTTTTTTGTATCTATTAAAGTTTTCGCAAAATATTTAACGCAAAACCCGTTAACGGGGACAAATTTCACGATGAAGGGGGGGGGGGGGTGAAGCGGCAAGTGGAAAGGTGGGGAGTGTTGTGGGTTTTGATCATCAGACCCAAAGGTATAACCCAGACAAGTTTGTTTGTTTCCCCCGTACATTGCTTACATAGAATGGATCCACCGTCGACCCGGTCGTCAGTTAACAATCAAATGTTTGTATATTATGTTTTTTTCACTTGTAAATTTTAATTTAAATTATCTATATTATGTACAACAAAAACAAAAAAATAACATAACATTATACTCGTACCTACTGTTTTGAAAATAAAATGAAATGTATGAGAGTGGGTGTGTTTGAATGAGAAAATATGTATACATATAAATAGATGTGTGTGTGTGTGTGTGTGTGTGTTTCTATTTCTTCAAATTCAACTCAATTAAAATTTACGTGGAATTCTGGAGTCTCGTTGAAATAAAACATTTAAAAAAATGTTAAAATCTCATATGACATTTGACGTCATTATAAACTCTTAGTGTATTTTTACGTGCCTGAGAAACGATTAGGTATTCGAAACATAACCTACTCGGGCCTCAGAAGTGGCGTCAATAATGTAATTGCTCAGCGTCGCGCCCGAGACGCACAGCTAATCGCCGCTAAACAAGTTGTACTGAGAAAAAAAGTCCCGATTTCCGGCGGTTCCCACGTATCGCGTCGCTCGTCGCCCCGGTTCCCACGTGCAATCAAGCTTTTTACAACTACATTATCGTCATACGCGCCTGCGCGGAAAAACGCCCCACCATTGGTCAGAAACGGCCTGCTACACATTTAAAATCCACTCTAAAATAAGTTGAATTCCTCTGTGATTGGTCCATAAAGGAAGTGATACTTGAACTGATAAAAATACGTTCAGCTCTTCTAACCTCAGAAGCTGCGTATTGAAAATATTTCATAAAGATATCATCTAGGTAATAACAATAAAAATGTAATGCGATAGCATGACGGTTTCTTAGCAGTGACTGCTTAATAAAGTCTAGATAAGTGCACAGATTTAATCGCTTGAGCGAACTATTCAATTTTTATTATACGGTTCATACGTTGGAGAGTAATTTCATATCTCGCTATATGGGGATCGGCGCGACTTGTTTCCTAAAATAGTGATGAGAAATAAATCAAAGATCGTGGCTGTCGATACGCAGCCGTCTAAAAAGCGGTGTGCGTGTGAATCTCCTGTACGGACGATCTTATGGGAGCGCATAAAATGGAATGCCAACTGTCTATGAGAGTTATGTTGAGCATTTGAGTATAATGCTTTAATTAAAACGACACTACACATTGGCGAAAATTTATTCGAAATAAAAATCAGATACCTACTCGATACCTAAATTAATATTTTGACTCAGGGAGATTAAATGTAATATTATTATTCCCTTTGCAATCGTCACAAATTGTTTTTAATGTTATTTTGTTATTTAAATGTTAAAAAAATATATAGAAAAACTTTCGAAAATGTAGTTTTTTTATAATCATATTAATGCCATGAAAATATCCAGCTTCCAAATGTTTGAAGAATACAATTAAACAATAGTAACTATGCAGTACTTTTATTTATTAATAGTAAATAAAAACAGATTCATTGCTACATTAATTTCCTTAGGAGAGTTTCAATTTTTTTTAAGTACCTAATTTTGTTATTAAAATTATTAAACTTTTTGCTTTTTGCTTTTCAAGCAAAAAATATCTACAAAATTCATTATTAATTTACTCATAATTGTTCGTTAACGAAGAGTTCTAACGATACAATTTTACAAAATACCATTTACGATGTATACATGCAATAACCAAAATTAATGCAAATGAAATGCTAATAATAAATACTTATTATTTCATTGAAACATTGCGAACAATCGGTTTCGTGACTACACTACACAGTGTTACGACCAACGATCTACTTTTTTATTTATTTATTACTTAGTAATTCTATTGATATGCGTTAGCAATGTAGTGGAGCAATCTCCTCTCTAGACCCATTGTTGCGAACTCACGATCTTTTGACAAAATTTAAGATATTCGTGCCGAAATAAGAGAAACTCATTTAATTTATATATTAACAAAAAGACTATTAATCCATTATTTTATGCCATTAGTTACATCTTACTTCCGAAAATGGATCCTAGTTAAAAACAAGTTTAAGTACCTATATTCAATGTAAGACTTTACAAAAAAAATAAAGAATCCAGTTCTATTCGCAATACATACAAATTGTATTTTTTTATATAAATTTTATCAACTATTCTATCCAAATATTTTTTGCTTGTCTCATTCTGGATCTAATTATGCTAATGGGAGCTTTTTCATGTGAAATTGAATGACTTATCATTTTGTCATAATTGAACATTTTTCTATTTAGCTCATAGGAAAAGTTAGTAGGTAGGTATAGTTTGTTATATAAGAAAAGCTTGAATTAAATAATTGTCTAGATTTAATCAGATATTCGTTGCTCTTGCTCCAACGTGTTAGTACGAGTATATTTCACAGTATTGAAATCAGAAGTAACGAAGTACTTTTATATTTATGTTCGCATAGGCCATGAGAAGAGTTCTTGTTAAGTGTAAAGTTACGATGTACTTGCGGTACAAATTTGGTGTGGAGAAATTCAATCATTAAATCTACTTTTTGAAGGTACAGTTTTCATTGGCTCTAGAGAGAGAGAAAACCTGCAAGAACTTCAGCTATCTCTATCTCTTGTTCTGTTTCAAGTGCTTAAACCTACTGCAGCTTAACTAATGGTGTTTTGAAAGGGCTGTAAAATGAGTAGGTACTAAGCAAATGTTCACAAATCCTGTTGCTAATTTTTTTGTTAAATATAAAAAATAGATATCACTGTTGGACATAGGCCTCCTCCAATACACATAGATAGTCAACAAATAGATATCACTTCTAAATAAATTACCGGTTTTAAGTAAAATACCTACGACTTAACAGTCATGGAATATTTAAATAAGATGTTTCCCTCGGTTTCATAAACACATCGCGCTTGAGTTGCAATGCCAGCCAACCCAAACAGTCACGCTGAATGATCACACAAAACGGAATCTTATTGGCCACTGCATATGTTACTTCCATCTCCACAATAGTCTTATGTTTTCAATAGTTTTATACCTATTGTATTCATTGAAATATTATCTTTTTTATGTCGCAACTTTTTTTTTATTAGAGATGGTTTTGCTCTTGGCCAGCATCTAGCCTATGATGGAGCGAGCTCATCCTGAAGATGCCTATTCAATCGAACTTTGAAAAGATTTGAGTCATATAAGCTTCGGAAACGGAACTTATACACCGGAAATAAAAATAATTTGAATAATATATTCTACGGTTATTTAGATTTCAATTAACTCAAAAACAACATAACTAAGTTCTTTCATTTCTTTAAGTTTAAAAGGACACATTTGATGTCAGTGAATCCTTTTAAAGATAATCGTATATTACGAGTTGCATCGAATAAGCAACTTTACACGTAAGAAAAAAAATTTAAAAAATCCAAATTTTCAGTTTTGAAATTCAAATCACATTAAAATTTTTAAAAAAATTTCTCTAATATATAAAAGAAATCAAGATAATATGCCGTATAATAATTGTAACGACAATTTATTCGTAGGTATTGTTAAAATGAACATTTTATTGAGATGTTCGCGTGACATCGAAGAAAAGTCGGCAAACCGTTTCTAATAAAGTGGCGCCTGGTGGAGGCAAACGAACAAACGTTTCAAATGCTAATATATCACAAGGCGGTACTGCGTGACGATGCTGATTGGCCACGCTATTTACATTAACATATACAGGTGTGCTCGCTCCGCCTACTAACTTCTACGTAAGGCCGCTTCCGAACGTTAATTAAGTGCTTGTAATTAGTGAATCGTGACTTGAATAGAGATGTGCGCTGCTAGTGTGAGCACTGAGTGCTGCCTACTTTAACAAATGTGTTTACTCATACCGCTAGAGCGTTCCATAAAAAATATCGCTCATATTTTTTTAATGGAGCGCTCTAGCGCTCAATTTGCCATTTTACCAAAGTTCAAGTTTCATTATTAAATTTACCGTAAAAAAAATTAATTATATAATTATTTATACTGATCATGTAATCTACATGTGATTTTTTTATAATGAAAAGTTAGATCGTAATTTTTTTTTAAACTAATATAAAAATAAGCATTCTAGCCGGCTGAACAGCAGTGTGTGCTCAAGAATTATTAAAAACTTAAAACTTTTTAATTTAGTCCAAAATTTACTTATATAAACATTTCTAGTATACACAACTTACTGAAGGTAATAACGAAATATAAATATTAATCAAGTAAACAACTTAGTTCTAATATTCTTGAACGTAGGGTAGGATAAGCGTATTTCAACATACCCTAAACCTTATTCAAAAAACCCTAGTACTCCTTTTCGCACCTTTAAAATTGTACCGTGTACCACACACAAACAATGGACCGGTACGCCATTATAATTGTCTTGTACTAAGTTAAGGAAATGTCCAATAAGGCTCATCTTTATTTGTAAGCACAGTCGCAGAGAGCAGTAACAAATCATAGGCCACGGGGCTGTGCTCACGACTCGCCAAATAAGGCCCTCCGGACGTCGGTACTTGAGTCATGTACTTGGGATTTATATCGGCTGTTTTACTGCAAATTAGCTATGGCGTGAGTGTACAAATTTCACACAGAATTCTTTAAAAAGTCTTCATTTTCTACGGAATTAATAAAATACTGTTATTTCACGGTGGTCTTCCGTAAGGGGGTGGTTACTGCCGCCAGACAAGCTGCCCAAAAGACTGCGAAAATACTTACCCTGCCACTACTTAAATTACTTAAGTTAGTTTAGACTTGCATTTAATTCCAAATCCTACTCACATTTAAGCTGTTTTTAACTCAAATAAACCATGCTTTGAGTTTTTACATATTGACCAAATTTTTAAATTTATAAGTAAAAAATTAAATGTTCTTGGAGAAAATTGTCCTTAATTTTTTCTTATAATCGATGCACTAATTGGAGTATTTCAATGGCTTAAAATCATGAAAATCGAACCATCAATCACTTCTAATGAGGCATAATGATATGATAATGCAGTTAGCAAATACTATCCGTTTGTCAGCCGGCGCACGCGCAACGAACGCGCGTGACGATACGTGGGTGATGCGCTCGCAAATCAATCATATTTTTATGAAGTCATCCAAATCATTGTAAGACGACTACAGGCCATTAGTTTTGTAATCGCCAAGTAATATCTATATTACGTAGGATGCATTTAGTGAAAGTTTTTTTTTTTCTTAACAAAACAAGAACGAAGTCATTGGTATACAACTTCGCAGGGTTATTTTCAATAAAAAATACTACTTATTTGTTAATTTAAATGACCTGCCAACGTCAATTACAACATTACAAAAACATATATTTCAACTCAAACGCCATATTTTGTTTGCTGACATGCGACAATATTAAATTGAGATTATAAATACCTGCTGAAAATATTTATATTTTGAAAAAGTTCTTGATACCACTATTATACTTTACCACTTCCTGTTGCACGCTACTTTGTCCGCGTAACTTTATAAAATATAGCCTATGTTACTCGTTGATGATGTAGCTTTCTATGGGTGAAAGAATTTTTAAAATCGGTCCAGTAGTTTTTGAGTTTATTCACTACAAACAAAAATACAAATCTTTTTTTTTTTTTGTTAATACTTCCTAGGTGCTAGCTAGCCACTTCTCTTCAAATAATAATATGTAGAACTTTAAGAACTTAATGAGATATTAATAGATTTCAACTACTATGTTAGCCTTGTAGGCTTACTATTTTGATAAAAAAAAACTTGTAAAATATATTGGTTTCGGTAGCGAATGCTCCAGTTATCGGTGTCGCAAGTTGGTGGGCGTACGTCGAAAGCGAGCGTAGGAGCCGACATCGATCAGACGGCCACGGCACCCCCTCGCTGGCCTGCACCGGTCGCTATTTCGCAACCTCGGTTCACGATTTACCATACCACTGGTTTCTACGAAAAGGATGTAAACTTAATTAGAACTAGAAACAACAAGCGGACAGTCCAAAGGTTAATTAGGCAACGAATCTAAAGCTACTTATAATTTTATTCCATTTTCGTCACCTATTTTAGTTTTATGTGAATCATTATATAGGTTTCATAAAGATTATTAATATGGGGGTTACCTGCTTCCCCAAAGCCCTAAGTCCTACTAAAACATACAACACAAGGCATGTGTATAAACGTACAAAAGTTATTTTACGGGAGACGTGTAGAAACTGTGAGTCAACCGTAACAGATTTTAGAAGAACTACAATTCTCCAACTAGTAGCTACATCGTTTTTGTGTATCTCTTACGATTTAGCCTACGTAAGCCATATAAATTAATTATTGGCGACTTGGTTGCAAAATATAAACTTAATTTGGTTTTATTATATATATAAACTTTCCCTGAAAAATTATCTAACTGATGGTGAAAACCGCATCAAAATCCGTTGCGTGCGTTGCGCATCAAAACCATCAATTTAAACTATATAAAAAAGTTTCTTTAACTATCTTAACATCATTAGTAAGCTAATGCGTTTTTGTTACAGGTCCGTGGCGCACGAGCCCGATGAGCGCGTGCGCGGCGGCCGTCATGCGCGAAAAACACGCGGCGCCGCGCCGCCTCGCCTCTCCGCCCCCATCGCCTTTAGAACGACACCCCAGCCCACTCGGATCTCCGCGGGCCGACGAACCACTAGACCTCAGAGTCACTCACAAACGCCCTCAGAGGCTAGAAGACGAAAACTGCAATTTAATAGCACCATCGCCGCCACCACACCCCACGCATCCAGCACACCCGGCACATCCAGCGTTACTACAATTCTGCAGGCGGCTTCCACTAGCTTTACCGGCGCCGTTCGGTCGCTATCCGTTTTTACCAGCCGCCGCAGCGACCCTACTAGCACCGGGTGCGCCTAGAGCACCCCACGTGCCCCAAACCCCTGGAGCTCCGAGAGCTCGCGACAGGTACACATGCTCATACTGCGGCAAGGCATTCCCAAGAAGCGCAAACTTAACGCGACACCTACGGACACACACGGGCGAACAGCCATACCGTTGCAAATACTGTGAACGCTCTTTCTCAATATCCTCAAATCTACAGAGACATGTGAGAAATATACATAACAAGGAAAGACCATTTAGGTGTCGTCATTGCGACCGATGCTTCGGGCAGCAGACAAATCTTGACAGACATTTAAAGAAGCATGAAGCTGAGAATGGTGATGAAAGCCGCCGAAGATCTCCAGACGAGACGTATTTTGAAGAGATTAGGTCGTTTATGGGTCGGGTTGCGCCTGCTCGACGTGCCGCAGCCGGTGCGAACGCAGCCGATCATACCTGATAGTAGAACTCAATAAACAAGATTCGCCGTTACTTTAATCTGGTCGACTCATCCAAATGACTATCGTGTAAATTTAACAGGACTCTTATTGCGTTTGTGATTTGTTGCGAAAGACGTGAAACGTTGTTAAAAGCAAAAGTGTAAATAGCTGCTAAGTTCATATTATAAATACATTTTGTTACCGAAAATACTGTTGAAATTTATAGCAGAGAAGTTTTCGGATTGCGTAAATGGATACGGATACATTTTGAAGCAATTCCTCTCCTATTACGAAAAGTTTATGTGAAACTATTCAAAAATTTAAAATTTAATAAATTAAATTTAAGCCTGAGTAATTCCTATTTAATTAATTATATTGAAATTCATAGATACACTGTTCAAGGAAATCGCTATTTTTTTATCAGTTTCTTAATATTTCTGTTAAATGTGTACTAAAAAATAATGTCTACGTATATCAAAAAGAATACTAAGTATATATTTATATGCAAATATATTTCAAATGTCATCTGAGTATAAAACATGTGTTTTCATAATTCACAAGTGGGGGACTATTCAACGAGTAAAGGTGATAAACGCATCTCGTGTACTTTAATGTAAATAAATATAGCTATTGTTCAAAGTAGTTTAGAGCGCGTACCGAAATGTAACTACCGATAGATTTATGCGTAGGTACTAAGATATGTACGAATATATTCCTTGTCGTAAAAGACATTTTAGATAAATATTATAAAGAGCCGGTCACATTGAAGCACGCAAAGTAAAGACACGAAAACCTTTTTATGCAGTCGTAACCTCACTGGTCGCAACTACATTAACACTATGCAAATGCGGAGCATTTGTAATAAACATTCATAACTTAGGATTCTAAAGCCTTCTCTAAATTCAGAGGCAAATAAAAATCGACCTCTTCCACTGTACAGATGTATACACATTTATAATATAAATGTGTATATATACACCTGTATATATGTATATATTTACAGTTTATGTAAGTAGGTAAATTAGTGTGAATTATGCCTAATTCAAGTAAATTCAATAGCTAAACTCTACCAAGTCCTGTCTTTTAATCGCGGCCTCAAATGCAGTGCTCGAAGTATATTTAAGCTGTGTGATTTAGGCTCTACAAATGTCCAGAGAGTGTTCGCTAATTAGATTTATATGTAAACCTACTGAATATAGTGTTGTTTCGATGTATGATAATTATCTTTTTGTAATATTTTCTGTAAATTTTGCTTTAGTCGTTGTAAAATAAATTAGTATTATTAGTCTGAAAAGAAACGCCGGTTACCAATTAAAAAATATAACTTGTTGTTTATTGAAAATATTATAAATATTTTTATGAAGTGTTATGAAAGTTATTTAAAATGCTATAAATTGATGGAACTTTATTAGCATAACTGTGTTTTTTGCAATTTTGAATTTATTTTTGGGTGTCATTAAGGGGGAAGTTTGCACGCTATGTCGCATGTCACAATAATATATAATATATTAATAAAAATATATCGCACCTCATTTTCCAAGAGAGTCACAAATGCGCAGCGTTACATCCGATTCTGTAGAAATCAAACCAACGACAAAATAACGTACCGATATGCGATGCAATGTGAAACAGACCTTACCCGATTGTTAAGTTTTAGAAACATTATGTAAATTAGAAATAAAAGATGAAAATATTAAAATTGATTTTATACAATGATTTAGCAATAATCAAAAACAACTAAGTAATTGCTTTATTATACTCTAAATTAATGGCTAAATTAAGTTTTAAAAACTGTGATTTAATTTATTATACTGGCAACAATTAGAATTCTCAGACATTACAAAACTATTAATTCAAAGAGTAGTAAAGTAAAAAAGTTTCTCAAAGAACTAATTAAAACGTTCCTTAAGTATAATAGATCTCTATTGTTGTTACGAGTATAAAGACGACTATTCATTGCATTCACAACAATAATTATATATTATTATATGTAGGGACAATATCACAATCGTGGTCACATTAGTTTTTTTTTTTTTACTTATTTAACTACTTCAGGTCGTTGTGAGTTTTCCAAAATCTTATTCTTTTTTATAAAAATTGTGAACATAGACTAACAAAACATACATGCATACAATCATTGACTACAATTATGTTTGACATAGTACGAAATAACTCCAATTATTGAAACAGAATTACTTATTGCTCATTTGTGATTAATTATGCAAAATTGAACATACATATATAGTAAACTGAATTATACCTAACTAGCTTATGCCCGCGGTTACTCTCGAATTAAAAATATAACTGTACTTATAAATTCTTACACCAAGCACTTTCGATTAAAGGAAAATAATTATTCAATATAAAATGTAGATTAAAATTGGTAGTATGTTAAAAAAAATTAAAGATTTTTCCTGGCTGGTTAAGTTAAAAGCGAATCAAAAATTACTCGTGTTCTTTAATACGAAATATATTTAATAACATATTTTACAACACCAATGCCTAAGTATTACCTTAAATTGATTAGCCAATGAAAAAAATATTTCATTGCCAAATCAATTTAATAAGAGAAAAAATATAAATACAATTAATATCGAGTCGATAGTTATTAAGCAGGAATTAATCCATCCCTCAAATGTGACCACGGTTTATTTTATTTTTATTTATAATTAAAGAAATGAATAATGTATTTATTAAACTTCTTTCATGAATACTTTTATTCAAATGATTCCTCCTTCAGAGTCAATGTTACCTATGTACAATAAAATACATTTGCCATGCTTTTGCATAGAATATACTCGTACCAAATGTAAGTTTTAAATGACTAAGAGATGCTATTTAATTCATCGATAGATTGTTTAAGGGAATAGAGATTATTGTCATCGTTTTGTACTTTTGATAACTATATAGTCGTTCAAAGGTCACCGAATACCTTATCAAAGTAAAAATAAATAAAATAACAATACATTAATTTCGCATTCTTATTTACCTATATGTTTTAGTATACCACTATTCCGATTTCTGGGTAGTATACCTATCATATATTTATATATATTAAATGCTTTAGCTCCTCTTACTTACATAAGGATGCCAGAATGCAGGACCTTCTAAAAGTTTCAAGCGACTGTTCGGTTTTAGTTTTCTCTTTTGAATATTTAAAAAAAAACTTTAATTTGTTTGACTTTTAACTGGCTTTATAATAGATCTGTGTAAAGCCAGAATAAGTCGTTTACTGGAAATAATTCGGTAAATAAAACATTGAATACAATGTTTATTGTGAGTGCTAAAAGCGTTAAATATAATAAGAAAAAGTACAAAGGCCTTAACGCAATTTAAATCATTGCTCGCCATCTTGAAATCGAAGTGTGCCGGAGGCGCAAGCGCAGTTCGCTTGCGCTGCTCACGAACAGCGTTTACGATATGATTATGCTTTATTGCCATTAATTTGCGACAAACGGCACCGCCCGACAACCAACCAGACCGCCATCTTTTGCCAACCTAGGAATTTATTAATCTAATTAATAGAATTAATACCTATTTTACTAATAAAATAAAATCATATATCAAGCAGCTGAGAGGATATCCGGTTGGTATTACTGTGCGAATTAATTATCACATTTCCTTAGCTATTTTCAGCTAACTTCATTTAGTTTTCAGTTGATTTACAAGGTTAGTACATATTTTTGACATTCAAAAAGATAAAAGGAAAAGCCTGAATGCCATCGTGTGTTTTCATGAAGTGGACTGAGCAAGATATTGATAAACATAATACAATACATACTTTAATTGATTGCAAATGGCACTAAAATCAATAAGAAAATTAGAAAATATGTACAGTAACATTAATATTAACATTAAAAGTATTTTCATTACAGAAAAACATTCTTAGAACTGTCCTTAATTTTGTGATTAATCTCATCAGCATCACAGACTTTCAACAAAAAAAAATTGGGTACAATTCACAAATCTATCGATCCTGTTTATTTTATAATAATAAAAAACAATAGAGTTTAATAAAAATATTAAGTATTAAACTTAATATTTTTATTACACTTCTTGGATACATTATTTCTATACATTTATTTCTTTTGAGCACAAATAAATGACTGACAACGAAACTAAACAGTTTCATAACTAAGTTTTACACAAGTAAGGTGGATTTACAATATAAACAGAATAAGTCAAAACATAATATTAAAGTAATGCAAGACTATTAAGTAAATCGTATTAAACGATTAAATCGGTTGCCTCAGATAGTTGGTAATCCTTAAGAATTAATCTCCAGAGAATATCGTTTATATGTACAAGGAAACAGTACAAAGATAGGGTTAAGTAGTGCCACCTGATAACAAAAAGCAACGTCAATATGGCAATAATATTAATCTCTTATGCGATTTTTTAAGGAACAGGAAGATGCCTATTGTTTCTAATATACAATAATAAACCTGCCTATATATATTACAAAGCTGTGTATAATTGAGATATAAAATAAAAATTAAATTCTTGCAGTTTCTGGCATCCCATTAAACATAGATAATTCCTAAAAGATTAGCTATTCCTTAAAGATAATTAAATGAATATTAAAAGTAAATTTTAGTAATCCAAAACTAAAGACATTCTATTTACTGTATGATGTACAAAGTTCTTAACCATATAAATATGTTAACCTTGCATTTGTTTATGCTACGCACAATATAGTAGAGAACTATTAAAAACATGAGTCAGCTCCTTAGAAATTGTCAAATATTAAAAATGCGTTATGTAAATCTAGATCGAGCAAGTACTGTAGGTATCATTGTAGACACAGGTTGGACAAGAACGGAATCACTTTGTGTGTGGTTCAATTTAAAAGATAAAAGCACATTGTTATTTATATTAAACAGATCACAATATCGACATTTAAATTATTACTTAGTTATAATCTTTATGTTTACAAAAAATGTGGAGATTTTGGAAATATGGTGTTTCTTAATAATAATGTCAAATTATTGTCATAACAGCGTTACCGGAAATACAATGCAGGAAATATCACACATTATATGAAACCCTTAAAGGTTTTCAATAAGGTCTGTATAAAATTAAATGTGAAAATAACTAAGCATGTACATAATGAGTGTTTATTTGAAATATTCTCAGACGTGGATTGAAATTAAAGCCGTGCAACAGGCGACTGGTTTGGTAGACATTCCGCTAACCGCTTATGGCTTACAAGTGTAACTAGAAGTGCCAGAGCTGGGTGGGGCCGGTTGCACAACGATGGCCCGGTGCGCGACGAGGGCGGCTTGTTAGCGGCGCGTGCGCACGCCACTGTTGCGTTGCGTTACATTATTTATTACTTATTGAAAAACTACCGATAGCTTTTGCAGAATTTAGGACTTTTGTGGTCTGCACCGTTACTTGTTTTTGTGCGAAACAATTTTTACCATGTTGTAAATTGCTCGGCCAACGTCTATGGCGCAAGATTTCTTCAACTATCTACTTATAACTATGTAACTTTGAAGTCGTGACGAACGTAATTAAATGTCATCAGATAATATCACATTTCTGATTAAATTAATTAATCGTCAACGAATGTACCAATAATTGTGTGACACAAAAGAAAGGTTGGCACTACAAAAACTAATAATTAAAGTAAGTAGGACTGAACTCCCAAGGCTTGCAAAACCTAATATATTTTAAAGAAATTTTCATTTAATAATATTATAATTTTTAAGTCAAGGGATTTGTATAAACATTAATAGGAGGCGTCTCCATCTCCACATCTCCAGTGCGTCAATCTTTCGACAATCTTGAAGTTTCAGCCCCGTAAAGAAAAATGGGAAATACAAAGGATCCCATAAGACAGACCTTGGTCGTTGTCGTAATTCTGTTATCACTCCAAACCCTTCTCAGCTTCTCAACCGCAGATCTAGATAGATCCGAAGTATAGAAAATTGTTCTGTATAAAATGAAAGTAAAATCAACATTTTGCTTATTTCAAAAGTTATTACTCGTATATATATGGTGACGTAATTATATAAGATTTCATCTTAAATATTGTCATTTGTAGATATAGATAAGTCCGTGTAACGCAACAGGTGACCGATCCATCACTTGTGCTCAGCGAAGTGGCTAATTAACGAAAAGCAAGGTCGGCCATGATGAAACATACCTAGCACCCACTCTGCGTAGTTTGTCAACGACGTATACGAGTATACAGGCATAATTATTACACAACTTGAATTCATCATTTCATTTCTTCTATTGCAATCATACTCATTAAGAACTTCACAGGACTACACAAAAGTTTCACACTAAATAGAATATAAACAATGAAAACTGAGTCGATGGTCGCAGGTTCGAGTCCCGGTCGAGCCTTTGAATCTTTTTTTTTTATCTCAAATTATATGGATGCACTAGCTATAGAACTCTGGGACACCACAAACTGTGTGAAGGCCTTTTGTACTGCTTCCTGTGATGAAAAAAGCAACTTGAAAAAAGGCACTCATTTTTCAAGTATTTGGATTGTACCGATTTGCTGCAAATTGGTCAATATTATGCGTATGCTAATATCAAACCATGCCGCTAATTCCTTGGTAATTAGATAAGGATCGACTTCCACCATCACCTACAAATCATCATTATTTTCCTTAGTGACTGGTCTTCCTAGTTGTTCATTCTTCAAGTCGAAGTTTCCACTACGAAAGCTGACAAACCAAAAACGCACAGTTCTGTTAGCTGTATCCTCTCCAAATACAACATTGACATTACAGCAGTTTCTGCTGCGTTAGTCCCATATCGGAACTCGTATTCGAAATCTCCACGCAATGTTTTATTTTGAAAAAAGTTTCACTCTTGAATCTGGCAGGTTTAATTTTAATTCAAAGTGACCAATGCGATAAAACGGCAATTTAATATTTAAACCCCTATTATTACTCGTATTTGATTGAAATTGAGGCAACTCTTTCCCAATCGACACCTCGGAGATTCAACCTCTTTAAAAGGTGAATAAAGGGACTGGCACACGAACTGTCAACTCAAATGTCACTTTTTGTAATGTGGATAAAATATGGTGGATATATATTAAAGTGTATAAGGTGTAATTGTTTTTAACCCTTTAACCGCTTGGTTTTGTAGGAGATATCGTGCCCCTAGTTTGTTTTTTTTTTTTTTTTTAATTTATTTAAAGAGAAAGCAACGCAATGATTTAAAAATAAACATTGTAAAAGTAGAATAACTCGTCGTATATATACGGCTCTGGCGAAATGGACACGAAAATAATTGTCGGATAAATCAGACTCTGGCGGCTAAAGGATTAATGTATAATATAAAATGTACTTAATTAATGTAATAATGAACTAAAATTATCGATATAGATAATAGCTATAGCTGTGTGCTATTCATGATGATTTCAATCATGAAAACAATCAAATTTATAAAATTATTAGGATTAGGATTGTGATTCCAGTGTGTTATTTTTGTTTGTTTGTTTCAATGCATAGTTTTCACAAGATTATGGACACTTCGATAACTTTTTACATAATGTATGTAGGTTTATAAGAAAAGCTTTCTTCGATTCATAATATTTATAGTACTCTACTTTAACCTTAGCTGATGCAATACCATAATCGATTAGCATGACAAAATTTTCTAGTTTTCTGCTGACTGTAAATATGTAATACATGTAATCTGTAATACGGATTTAAGTTTGTCTATAAGTTTGAGATCTAATAGTATCTGTAGCTACTTACTTACTTATTGACTACCTCAAATTGCAGTATGTTCATTGTTAAATATACTAAAAACTCTCCATTTCCTTCTCAATTGGACACGTATTCGGCCCAGTTAAGGCCCAACCCCATCTTTGGACCTATTAAACGTGCCCAGCTTTAGTCCGTACCGCACATGCCTGGCGGATATATTTTTATGAGGCCAAGATAAATTAATTATATAGTACACTTGAACTGGTAAAGTTGCTTATCTATATTGAATTCTAGAGCGGTAATGATCGGGTTATAAATCTGATCTGTGCACTTACACAGAACATTGGCGTGTTATTTCTATGTGAAATATGTCATATTTTCCATGTGAAATAAATAAAAAGCTAATTGCTATAGAAATAATAAGCTTCTGTTTAGAGAACAGACAATCTTGGACGTTATGGACATATAAAGGAAAGGACTGCAGTGACTAATTTGCAATTCCCTTAATTAAGTCTTATATACATCGGGTAGAATCACATAACACAGAGTTTATATCTAGGTTTGCTTATCCTCTTTATGCGTTATTAAATGCTACCCATCCGCACTCTACGATGGCGTACGGATATTACCTGTGTGATCACTGAAAGATTTTATCTAATGAATATGTTTGCATTGACTCAATGTTCAAAATATTTCTATGAAATATAAGTCAGGTCTTACATTTCATATGTATCCAGTAGACAATTAACAATTAATAAGATACTTTATTCTTGGTATTTCTATGTAAAAAAGACAGCTTGATCAGCTTTTATAACACAACATACAATTTTTCAATAAAATCAAATTTAATACTCTTATTCGTGTAATTGTATTATATATAGTTGGTTGTTTATAGATGCTAATGGCATCTTCAGGATCCCTTTAAAACCCTCACATAAGACCCCTTTATTACGTAATTTGTTTAACAGTTTGGGGTGTATAAATCGTGATAACTTTTATCTCACAGCTAACGGTCCCGATCAACGTAATTATCCAAATAAAGTGATACCGAGTCCATTATCACCGCACCTCCGGCCTCGTGATGGACGTCGTTATGCATCATTTTAATACAGTTACCACAAATCGAGAAACTTGCGATAACGGAGCGATTAAATGGTACAATATTTCGATAATAAATGTACCGAACATCGATAATTATACGGTAGCAGTGACGATAAGCGTCAACACTATTGTGCGTAATGTCGTGCAGTATTACTAAATTACAGTGCAGGTGCTCTCCGCCGACCGACCGACCGGTCCGAGCAAACTGGACTCTACATTTCTGTCCAGTGAAAATTTTTCCATGTCCTCGTATTGGCTTAATTATTTTAATAAAATGAAAGAAACTTCTGCCACAAATGCTTAATTTCAGCTTTTATATATATATACATACTAGTGCTAGATACACACCTCCCATTTGTGTGCGGAAGCTCATCATGTGATCCCACTAGCGATTAAATGCCTTTGATAAATCCGCACAAATAATCAGATTTCTTCACGATGTGATCCTTCACTGTTACAGCAAATGATCGAGGGATTAGTCCTGCTTCCATAAGAAATTTTTCCTTGAACACATATGCAATCATACCAAGTGTCATCATGATTGGTATCATATTTTCCGGACTTATTGACTTCGGATGTATTATGTACTTCATATTTTATACCAACATCAAGAAATGAAATGTTCATCACACTTTTTTATTATACTTGAAACTTTTTAATGTTAATGGGTGAGATATCGTCGTACCACATGTAAAATAGAGTAATGTAATTTCATTTTGACTGATGAACTAATAACTATTGGAAAACTATGAGGGAGACCTATTTTCTTTTGATAACATACTTTAAATTTAATGTAGACCAATTTAGAGTCATTGATATAGTGTTCTCGAAGAAATACATAAGCGATTGTATTGCTTTTTGTATGGGGTTGTATTTGTAGTCTATTACCAACCGACAAATCACGTAGAAGGTATTTGTAGAAGGTGATCTTCTTTAAGGTTTTGTGTCGCCAGATTGACTGCTCGCTATTGACCCTAACTTAAGATTATTTTTTAACATGGCAATTTATTTGAACATCGTAAGTGAAAAAGTTCAAATAGCGTAATTTGAAGCTTGAATTCTATCAATGAAAACTTTAACTTATTTGTTACTTTCCTTACAATTTTCTTTTATTGAAATATGTTATATGTTTTCTCAGAAATAATTATGTAAATATAAAACAAAATTAAACTTGTTTGCTTTTTATAATTATAATTTTATTATAATTGTTGAAAAAGTTTACAAAGTGGAACGAAACAGATGTAAATGAGAATATTCCGGTCGTGATTTTCGCAATAAACCCGATCTTTCACTCACTAATTATTGTCGCCTCAAATTAATTCAACTTGCAATGACATGGACACTTATGCAAGTGGTCCGCTACGAACTAGTGATGATTGCTCACTCATTAGAAGATTGATGCATTCACTTGATGTAATTTCATTCACTCTAATTAACAAATAAATTAGGTCAGAAAGAGCTATTGAAATTTAATTAGGTAGAGCTATTGAAATTCAATGCAACGTTTCTCACTGAATATTAAAACTTTTTCTTACTGTTTATCTCCTGCAATTGAAAAATGTGTTTTACGTGAATACGTGTAGATACGTTAGGGTTATTCCAAACAGTTCTACTATTAGATCCACGATAGAATTATTTGGCCAAAAAAATTCCAACTAGTTCTATTGCACAGTATGACAGACTGGACTCGAGTAATATTTTATTTTAGCGTGTTATATATACGGCTATATGTCGCAGTTTAATTGGAAAAAACGGATTTTTGCAAAAATCCTAGTATGATTGCAAAACACCGGATGATAGGAAACTAACAACGAATTTTGTAATAATTCGAGGTACTTTCAGCATCATTGCAAAAATCCCATTTTGTTTAGGACGATTAGAAAATGAAACGCTGATTGGTCAATGATGTATAGCTTCTCTGTTCTGGTTGGTTAATCAGCGCATCCGTCAGTAAGTAACGTTCATTTCGGCCAATCAGCGCTCAAGAGTTATGACAGTTGAGCGCTTATTCCCGACTCACCTAAAACTGGTCGGTTATACTTATATATCACACTTTATAAGATTTTATACTTTGTCTTAACTCCCGACATTGTTATCACGAGTTTTCTGAATAAAAATTATTTTAAATACTTGTTCACTTCTTAGTCTTATTCATTTAACAGTTATTGTATACTCCATTTTACTTATTCTGAAAATACGTCACAATAAAGGTACTATCCGCAGAATATATTTTAGATCACAGAGAAATTGACCACAGAATTCCTTCGGACTCTTTAGGAAAGTATTATATTTACAGTTGTAAAGGGACGGTTTACAAAACATTTTGTTTGGATGTTAAATGTCGAAGTACATTCACCTAAAATAAAAGTAAAAAAAAAGTGCAGTTGCAAAACAAGAGCGCCCCGACCGAAATAATGAGGTGCTCGGACGACACGAATATTCTGAATGGTGTACGCACGCGCAGCGGGGTAGAGGCACGGTTAATTATGACTACGCAGTATACCAATAGCAGTACCTACATAGACATTAAATAACGTACAGCTCACAAATTTCTATTCAATGTAGTATACTCACTACCTAATCTTCAATACGACTCTACTTTTGTAAAGATTGTTTTATACGAGTATACACAAAATAAGTAATAATTTAATAATTAATTAATTTATAAACCCTTTTTACTATTATGTAGGTAAAATTATTTGTAGCCATTACTATACTACACAGTACAATTAAATAACTAGGTATTTCATCCCCGGGTTTGATTCTCGTAGTTAATTTCCACACATGAAAAGCGTAACGAAATCCAGTTGGGTAGTTTACGCGAAGACAGCGACTTCATTTTATAATGATATAGATATAGATATAGATATAGATATAGATATAGATATAGATATAGATATAGATATAGATATAGATATAGATATATATATAGATATAGATATAGATATAGATATAGATATAGATATAGATATAGATATAGATATAGATATAGATATAGATATAGATATAGATATAGATATAGATATAGATATAGATATATATATATATATAGATATAGATATAGATATAGATATAGATATAGATATAGATATAGATATAGATATAGATATAGATATAGATATAGATATAGATATAGATATAGATATAGATATAGATATAGATATAGATATAGATATAGATATAGATATAGATATAGATATAGATATAGATATAGATATTATAATGACAGATATAGATAATTTTAAAATTAACAGTTCATTCTCTGTGTCCTTTGTTAATACGTGCACACCTACTCGGCGTAAACAGTCTTCCTCTCCTGCCAATTAGAATAACGAAGTTGCCTTCTGTGTGTACATTGTAATATGATAAAAATTGTGCGGTAATTCCGCGCTCCCGCACTTCCTTGATTTTATCTTGTATCGCGACACTATCTGCCCGATGAGGGGGCACAGATACAACATTATGATTGCGACTCGGACGCATTGTTATAAATGTACTCATATAATTTTAGTGATAATTTTCAATGCTACGTCGAGTATTTCTATTTTATTATTTCATGCTCGCGTTTTTTTTTATGTTAAGGTCGGCAGGCAAATTAGGTCCATTTGATAATAGGTGTCTACCGTCGCCTATAACACAAGCAACGCCACAGGTACTGCAAGTTTTCCTTGCAGCCGACTACAGTAGAATGAAAGATAAGGAATAAGGAAGGAATAGGGAAATGGGCTCTGGGATAGCATACTCACTCACCGAAACACAACAGCGCACATACTGTTATTTCACGGTAAGGGTGTGGTTACTGCCTTCAGACGGGCAGCTCAAATGACTGCAAAACGGCTCTGCCACTTCTAAATTTTACTGTATCTGCAAGAAAATTCATATTATGAATATAACGGGCTTCACGCGGATTTTTTTGTGCAAATTACATATAAAAGCCTTCCTGTTTTAACGCTCTATGCATTAATTAAAAGTGCAATAAAATACGTTGCGTAGTTTAAAAGATATAAGCGTACATACAGATGGAAAGATTTTATTTTATACTATGTACACTAAGTCTTACCAAAGTAAGTTTCTTGTAAGTAATTCACATCAAACTAAGTGGACATATTTAATAAACCATCTCCCATTTCACACGCTCTGTTTTTTATAATAGATATTTTATTGAAAAGCGTCTCGGTGTTTATTGAAAGCAAACAACCAATTTATAAAGATCTTTCCTTGCATCTCGGTTTTGTGTAGATGAATAAGATATCCGGCCGGTGTAATGTACTGATATAGGTCTGCCTATATTGGATAGGCTAGTAGCCGGAGGCTCACTTCGTTTTCACTCTCTGTGCCATCCCGCTATGTGATTTTCTACTCTGATACAGTTTTTCATTTGGTCACCGACACAACTGGTTTCACTGATTGTGAACGCAGAGTTACCAACAACTTAACTTACTTTGAGGTGGCATTTACTTATCTTTAAGTATAAGCAAGTGATAGACCAATGGAAAAAAATGGGATGTGGCTGTGTTGTGGACACTACAGTATGTTTTACGTAAATACGTGTTGGTTATGAACAATATTTTCTAAAAATATATATCCAACGAATTAGAATATACGATATATATGGTGTTAAAGATTGTAGGTGATGACCCAGTGACATCGTTCTGTCTGACGTTTTTCTTTTTGATCATCTCCTAAAAGCCTTACTTTTTAAGAATTGTGCTATTAAACACAAAAAACGGCTGTAGACATTAACAAAAAACAAACTTTTCAGCTTTATTATATACTAGCAACCCGCCCCAACTACTCACGGAGATGCGTACGTTATAAAATAAATCTACATATGTTCCAAATGTCAGCTTTCTAGACTTTAGTAATTTGGCTGTGCGTTGATAGTAAGGACAAATGATTTTATAATTACTACTATATAGATTCGTATCAATGTTGAAATACTTTGATATTTAATTCAATATTAAATAAAACGATAAATTATTAAAGTGCATTAATTTCAGTAATTTAAGATAGATTGATCTACATTATTAAATATTAAAATTCAATAAAAGGATTCAATATTCTGCTGTATGGGGGCGAACTATTTCCTGGTTTAATGCATGGGAATTATGTCTATATTATTAAATTAAGCTCGCTGTGCAAGCCTCTACAAAAAAAAGATATTTTTTTTTGTAAAAACCTTTTAAATAACAAATTCATTGGCTTACTCGTATCTAATTCTCCAAATCGATGACAGATTATGTCAGGGTAACCATAATTCCATTTTTAAAACACAAAGTTAAATCTCGGATCCAGTCGAATAATTCTACTTTCATGTAGTATTCCAGTTACCGGACTTTCTCGTTTGCGTCGTGGCTTCGTGATGAGTGCGTGCTTTTTTTCTTGACCAGCAAAAAGTCTTGTTAACTGCTGGGAAAAAATGAGAGCGAACCGAAATAACTTTGTGCTTTATTACGGAACATCCATACTTTAATATTATAAATGTGCAAGTAACTCTGTCTGTCTGTCTGTTACCTTTTCACGCCTTAACTACTCAATCGATCAGCATGAAATTCCGCGTACACGTTGTTACAAGGTACATTTCTTGTAGAAAAAAATTATAGCGGCGCCACCGTCGTCACATGGGTATCGAACCCGGGGCCCTTGAGACGTTAGGCAAGTATCCTTACTACTCATCCAACGGGCTCGTCAAACTGAATTAAATTGAAAAAGACGCGTTATTTGTGCGCGTATGTGTGTCTGCAGCTGTGTGAGATTTTCTTAACGATAGAGTTTATTATTCAGCAAATCTCTTAAAATAGTTAATTTTATGTCGCCCAAGATTTATAAGTCATTGAAATACTTAATGTATGTATCCGTAATTAAATTCAACATGAATGTAATGCGGGTCGTGGGGTAATCTGGATTGCTATAGAACGTAAAATACCAACCACTGCATTCCCTGTTCGCGACAAGTTGTAAATAAACAATTAGAATTGTATAGGCTCGCGTGCCACTCGCGATTGAGAAGTCCCCTGCTGCGGAGATATTTATTGGGACAAATGGCATTCACTTGGTTCGTAATCGTTGCAGACTCAACCGTTTTTACTTGATACTCCTGTTTTATTGGTGTGCTTTTAGTAGCCTTAAATTAGTCAATTTTTCTCTTGTATTTTTAGCGTAAATCCTTGAGGAATATTTTTACGAGTTAATAAAGTCAAATTAAATCTACAATCAAAGGATAATGATTTTGATGTGCAAGTCTATTATACCTGTATAAGTATTCTGTGCGTCCAATTAAAATTAAGCGTAACATTATTACGAAACCTATAAAAAGCTTCAATGCATGCATAATAGAACTGGCAGGGAACACTGCGTCGAAGAGTATCCCCGATCCGTCGGAAGAGTTCGGGCGCAGGCAGCTGGCCTATGTCCGCCACCTTCCCCCTTAACTGCTGGGATCTGGGACTACCTTAGGGGAGACAACCCCCCTAAGGTTACCTTACGCAGATGTTCCGACAGGAGCGCAGTCCTCCCAGTGCTAGACAGTCGTGGCGGGTTGCGGATTTCGTGTCTCAACGTTCCCACAACCCCGCCCAAATACAGCCGCGCTAGAAAGTCGTTGGGTTTTAGCTGATTGGAGTCCGGCATAACCCCGCAGACTAGCATAACCCGATACATATATGATTGACGTTTTTTAAATTACACTGTTGGAGAGCTTTTATTGTTACATCATTTTCGATTTGAGGATTTTCCGACATATAATCTATATATGCAATATGTAAAAAATATATTTTTATTTCAGTATTTGCAAAGAGTTATATTATAAAATTAAAAATATTAATCCAAATTTATTAGACTTGTTGTAAATGTTTTACATTTCTGCACCAGTCTGTTAAGAAAGCTCAGTGTAGAAAGCATAGAAACCTGTGAAATACCAAATGACAAACAGCTTCATAATTACAATGCCGAGCAAATTATATGATTTATATGAGATCACGATCCTAGAACACGATGCCAACGAGAAGAAACACTTGCATGTACGGTACAGTCGACAGAATCTGATGGATATTTCATTTCATATTAATCGTTACTTAGTCCGTAACAAATTGTGTTACGGTGTGTACTTC